>OU015755.1:69221282-69255713 GCA_907169655.1 Acomys percivali | reverse complement strand
AGAGAGAGAGAGAGAGAGAGAGAGAGAGAGAGAGAGAGAGAGAGAGAATCTTCAGTACTGAAAGAGTAGGGGAATACAAACTCATAGCTATTATTTATAATTAAATTTTGATATATTATTAAATGTGGTGACAAGATACTGTGTTGTGTTCTAATTTTATATAATGGAATATAATTTGAATTAAAAACTGAAAGTTAACATCTCTCAATTTATCTCCATGAAGATTCTCCTGTAAATAATCAGCATGGACTTTATAGATAGACCATTATTGTCTACATCCATGGGTGTATGCTATAGAGTTACATGACCCAGAGCAATAGATAGAACACAGGAATAATCATTCAACTAATATTTGTTGAAGAAATTATTTCAATTAATCAGGTTATTAAGTAAGACATTTACTGAGTAAATATCTACTCTTTGCATGATACACCCTTTTCAGAATGAAGAAAACAAATACTGAAAATCTAAAATCTTTCTTTGTGATGGGCTCTTGTACAAATGAAAGAAACTCATGGCAGAAGTTGTTGGGGGAGGAAGCTGATGTTCAGTGGGTTGATTTTAAGACCACTTTTTAAAATAGGGTTTATTAATTTACTCATATTACATCTCAATTTTAGCCCATCCCTTGTATCCTCCCATTCCTCCCTCCCTCTCATTTTCCCCTTACTCCCTTCCTCTATGACTATGACTGAGGGGGACCTCTTCCCCCTGTATATGCTCATAGGGTATCAAATCTCTTCTTGGTAGCCTGCTATCCTTCCTCTGAGTGCCACCACTGAGGCCTCCCCATCCAGGGGATGTGGTTTAAGACCACTTTTTACAATAGGTGGGGGATAGAGTTGCCTGTTGCAGAGGAGTATAGAAAACATACACAATGTAGCCTTCAAGCTGGATATGGAAGTAAAGAAAAGATTTAGGTTGCCAAGCAGAAGGTTGTGGCAAGATAAATGATCAATGAAATTATCATTTTAAAAACTTTTTCCAAGAATAAAATGGCAATGAAAGAGTTAGTTCAAGGAAAGTTAGGAAGGATTAGATCTGTATGTGGCAGGCATATTACAATAAGTTACCACTACATTCCTCATGATCCATCATGATATTCGAAGTGGGGGTGGAATAGCACCTGGTTGATCACATGGCTCTATGCTGTTTTAGGAAATACCAGTCCATGGGTTCTCAGTTGAGCGCCATTTCCTTCTAGGAGACATTTGTTTTTTCTTTCTTTTTCTTTAATTGTCATGAGTGAGTTTGGTTTCTGCCATCTAGATAGTAGAGACCACCGATGGATGATGCAGACATATTGTCATGCATAGGACAGTTTGGTCCACTATCCCAAAATGTATCTGACCAATAAAGCCGCAGCGGTAGTGAATAAGCTGAGATTTTCTGCGATGGAGCTGCTGTGTTTCTTAGGACTCTCTGAGATGTCCCTTCCATAATGTATAGAGAGCGCCTAATACTTTAAATTAAAACATAATCAAGTGTGTCAATTCATGAGTTACCTGCTCTGACACACTGAAATGGAAGATGGAAATACAAAGTCTATGTAGTTTCATATTCTCTACCAATAATCATGTTTTTCCCTGTGCATAGAACCAATTCGATTTGAAGTCATTCATATGCCACTTAGCATTTTCTGTAAGAAATTGCTTCATAGAAAAATCAAACTGAAGTTATAATATTGTTGAAAATTGAAGGCAGAGTGGGTAGGGACTGTTTTCTTCTAGGTGGTGGTATCTTCCAGCCTAGTCTGTTCATACATGCTCAGGAAAGAAAACCCAACCATGTAACTAGGATTGCAAAACTGAATACCTAAGGCAAGGCTGATGTCCAGCCAGTCCTATGTATGCTAGAAAATATCTGTAGCTTCCAACTCCCCGGGCTACTTCAGGTATGCCAGGCTGTTTCTGCTTGTAGACACTCTGCTTGTAGTCCCACAATGAGAAGGTGAAGTTACAACACAGAAGGGAACCAGAAACCTTGGCCATGGCATGTAAAATAAGCACCTATAATAACTCTGCTTGGCTGGTACCCAAGCCATACCTGCTAAGAAATACTTAGTCCAGGAAGCCAATGAAATATCCCAGTTCTAAGAAGCTATAGGGATGATGACATTGAACCTCACTGAAGAGTAAAGCCTCTGGAGTTGTGGTGACAGTGGGGTGCTGGATACCACATGTCCCTGTAAGTAAGAGCAGCCCCAACTCAGCTCCAACAGATGGTTGCTATGTGGGGACACTGGCCATGTTGCCAGATTTTTCAAAGGAAGCAGTGAAATCTAATGATTTCTAAACATTGGCAATTAATTCAAATGTAAAACACTATTCAGCCACCAATGCAGTCTATATAATTCCTTCTGGGGCTGACCAGTGAGCCAGCAGTTTGCTAATTCTATCTTAGGCTGGAAAAAGAAATGTTCATTCCCAGTTTCAGGATGAGATCATTTCTCAGCCTATCTGCCTTCCCTCTCCTGCACTGTGAAGAATTTTTATCAAACGCCTTTCCAGGTGAATTCAGTCTGGAGCCTATAGTTGAGACTACAGTAGTCCTGGTGCTAAACTATTCAGACAGTTAACATTTTTGGTTGTGCATATTAAGACATAAAATTCCTGTCTCTTTGTGACTGCAGACAGAGAGCCTCCAAATAGTCACAGGTGGAGATTTCAAGAAAAAAAATTCCCCATGGATGACATAAATATGAGCTTCATGTTATGCTCAGGCAACTATGAAATTTGGGGACTATATTCATGTTTTTACCTAAGAAAATGTACCAAGTTAAAATAGAGACAACATACTTTGTCTGAGTAGATGTTGCTAATGAAAATTCTTCATGAATTCAAACCCAGAAAGGTGGGACAAAAAGACTTTAGCTAAGTCTAGGAAGCTGAAATGATTCCACATTTTTTTAAAAAATGTAATTGCTTTTTATTTTTAATTGGCCTGCTTCTCCACCACAGAGTTACATCCCCAGACCATGAGTCCCTCCGTCAGTTGACAAAGCACTGATGTTTTAAGTATCTCCCTTTTCCTTTCATCTTTTATTGATCTCTCACTCAATTAATGTTTTAGGCACAGGGAGACATTTGGACTACATAAGAAAATGCTTGTCCCCTTCATCATCTGGTCCTGTAGCTCAGGACTACGCTTCTCTGGCATAAGTACGGCCCCAGGTTCAATTCCTAATAGTACTGACGACGATAAATAAATGGAAAACACAAAGGACATCATTAGAAAAAAGTCAAAGTCTCATGTTATCAATTTTAAGGTTACTGGTCAAGATTATATATGTGATTGAAGGACAGCTTTCAACAAAAAAAAAAAAAAGAAAGAAAAAAGAAAAAAGTAAAAAGAAAGAAAGAAAAAAAGAATATTATTGCTGTCATAGTCGGAAGGGTCTCCTCATGAGCTGCATGCAGGTGAGCTGCCCCGAAGGCCAGCACCCTGCTGGTCTGCAGGAAAACAGTGATGTGATGCATTTTCCATGGCCAAGTATGAAAATAAATTCACTTTTTAAAACAATATAAAAGCCACTAATAGGGCCACACAGTTCACAGAGACAGGGATATCATGAGCAGAAATTCTGGAAAAGTTTTACATAAGAAATAACCTTAAGTTTTCCCAATCACACCAGAGGAAACTGAGCCCCAGTAAGGTAATGCTATAGAACCATCCCCCAGTTGACTGTGCTGTGCATGTGTTATCTCTGCCATTGATAGTGCCTGAAGTATACCGCCATCTCATATGACAGCAGAGAAAAATTGGGACAAGAGAAATGTGTGCACATGTCGTCACTCTGTTACTTCTGGTATCTCTGAAATATGTACATAGGGACTACAGTAATGTCCTTTATCGATGAGTTTGCTTTGCATGGCTTTAGAGTTAGGGTTACCCATGGCCAACTGATATCCAAAAATATTAAATGGAATATTCTGGAAGTAAAAAAAATATTTAGTTTTAAACTGTACAGAAATCTCAATAGTATAATTAAATCTTGTGTACAGCTCTCCTCCACCTCAACTCTGTTGACAATCACTCCTTTGTCTAATGTGTCTACATTAAATATGTTGCCTGTACATTAGCACTCAGTAGCTCCCTCAGTTATCAAATGGAGAAGCTATGGTGTAACAGTATTTATGTTTGAGTGTTATACAGAGTTAGAATTATCCAATTTCATTAGTATTTACTGTAACTTTTTACTATACATAATTTATAAGTCAAACTTAATCATAAATATGCATATATAAGAAAAACAACACTCGCAAGGAAATTAGTTTAATACTTTCCGATTTTCCAGCTTCCAAAGAGATCTTCAGTCTTCGGAGCGCAAGTGACCTTATCCTAGTAGCTTTCAGTTATTTCTTGTGCTGAAAACGTTAAAAAAAAAAAAAAAAAAAAAAAAGGTAATATCCACCACAGTATAGTTGGTCATGGGGAACTGGAGGCTTTGCAAAGAAAATGAGGAGCTTTTACTGAGAGACTGCTCGGTGCTCCCCCTTAACACACATTAGCTCATTTTAAGCTTCCAAAAGCCTTCACATGTAGCTGAGGAGTGTTGGTCTCACCAAATGGTCTTGCTGACTGCCGGCAAAGCCTGTTGGTGTGACAAAGGGTATGGAACAAGCCTGTGTATCCAGTTACTTGGGCTGGACCCCTGGTTCCAACGCTCTTGAATCAGAAGCCTTCTTCCATTTTTGTACATGAATCTTTCCATGTAAGTTTCTTGTCAGCAAAATGGCAACAAGACTAGTTCTTATAACATTTTAAAAAACAAGCATGAAATTTTATAATACTAAGTCATGAGGTTATTGAGGGGGAAAAAAAAACTACCGTGAAATAACCAATGTAACAAAATGAGATCATATTTAGCCCTTAGTAAATGCTGAGGAAATATTGGCTTGTCATTATCATTTTCTTACACTGAGGGCTTTGGGGTATGTATTTTTCACACACTCTCTTTCTGTCCTAGTCATAGTTTGTCACTCTCATCTACATTGACATATTAAATTTTATAATGAATATTTCCATTTTTAAGGAGCTATAGGCATTTTAGCTACAGTTCATCTTTTTAATGGGCTTCTAATGAAGAAAATATTAGCTGCACTTACTTGAAAATTATTCTATGTGATTAAACCCAGCATTCTTGAAAGCGCTCCCCCTTTCCTTTTCTCATCATGAACACCTTGGCCACTTTTCTAATGTGATGCATGCAGGGTAAGTCCTTTGTTTATTGATTGGCCAAATATATGCATGGGGAATGTATGCTACTTCATCCTTGGCTCTTCTGAGGGAGAATGTTACCATGGTAACAAAGGCATCCTTTGACTCCTATTTCTACACAGAGTTATAGAAATGCTTCTTTTTAAAAGAACGGCAATATTTAATGTTGAGTCTAAAGTAATTTTTCTCATTGTTTGGGGAGTAAAATTGATTTTCTGTGGACAAAGTTTGTTTGGCTGCCCAAATGCACTGTTTATAGTAATGTGTTCCACCAAATTTCTTTAAAAGCCAGTTAAACGTATTTTGTCTTAACTTCTAATCTAATTTCATCATTTGGAAGTGCTTCTTACTGTACTATGCCTATTTTCATTTTCAAATAGTCCACATTCCATCTTTGCTGTGTCAGTATAAGGTGGAGGGGAACAGAGTGAAACATAGTGTCTCTTCGACTGGCTGGGAGGGAGAACACATGCATGAAGGGGGGCAGGAGGGTGGTTGAAGAGTGTGTGGCTTGTTCTAAAGCTGAGATTTCCCAGTGGCAGCTGGTGGCTGCTTTATGAATCCAGCGGTTCAAAACCCATTCTTTCCCGAGGGGCATCTGTTTTAATTTTTTTCAAGAATTATAAATAACTTTTGTTATTCTCATTGTAAAACAATGCATGATCACTTCACAAGATCTGGAAAATGTAAACCAACAAAAACAAAGATATCCATAGACTCACTTTTCAGAAATAAACTTCATTGATATTTGATCACAGATACATTTGAAAATTTATATATTGATATATATATATATTCTACTTCACAAAATCAGTGTACTAATTTATTGTTACACAGTTTGCTTTATGCAGATATCTGTGTGCTAAACCTGCTGCTGTGTTGAAACATTCCTTGGAATATGATGGCTGTAACAGATGTGAGGCTCTAGGATCACAGTTACTATAACTTATATTTGTTTCTTCGACATTCGGCTAGTCTTTACACTTTTCCTTGAATTAAGCCAAATTATAATGAATTTCTTTGTTTGTTAAACGTTTTGTACACACACCATGAGACATGATAAAATGAGATTCCTGTGATTTACTGGAATGGAAGAGACGTGACAAGATGTCCTCTCAAGGCTCTAGTTGCCTTTCTAGGAGGGCACCTGGGTGCTCCTGCATCTACATCAAGGAGTCAAAGCCTTGACCTTGACAGCAGCTCATCTTCTGTGATCCTGAGCTTTCACCTGCTCGAATTCCTTGACTCAGAAACGGTTTCCACCTTCTCTCTTTTCCACCTATATTTGCTGACAATCTGTTGCCTCCTGGCAGTCTGTGTCCCGTGCTGTGTATATCACCTATATTCACCCTAGCCCTGAGCCCCTGACATTCAAATGACTGGATAGAAAACCACATGTTATCTCACACAGGACAGGTTCCAGGTCCGAATCCCAAGTCTCAGACTTTATTGTGAGTTAATACTTCAGAGATTCAGTGTCCTACTTTTGAAAAGGAGAAAAATTGAAACACATTTCAAGTTACTTCCTTTCAAAATTTGGTGACTTAATATATGAAAACCTTAAGCCACAGTGGCTAGCATACATTAAGGTAGTCACAGTGGTGCAAATGGAGGGGTAATGGCAGTGGTGGTGCAGATGATGGAGGGTGGAAGCAGGGAATGGGTCCACTCATCTTCACCAGAAGGACTGGGGTATCCCTCTAACATCCTACACTGTGAGAATAGACTAAATACAGAGCGGGAAGTTTGAAATTCCACGTCCAAGTGCCCACTTTCATTGACTCAACCGCCTAACCTAGGGTCAGCCATTTTGTCTCTGACTCCACCCTGGTTTTCTTCTGTGTAATATGAGCATCATAACTCTTGCCCACCTCACCAGGGCAAGGATGATTACTCAGTGTTTGTGAAGCTCAATAAATCCTCTGAGTATGAAATGTGGTGAGATTGGGAAGCACTATTATGACTAGCTGCTTTCTTAATATCTAAACCAGCATGCCAGGCTCTATGGGATGGAGTACTATGGACAAGACCCTCATCCTACATCATCATCAAGGATCTAATTTTTTTTAGCATTGCCACTATGAGAATCAGTATTTCTCTCACAAAAGAATTCACTCTTCAACAAACGGCTGTCAATTTACTGCATATACCTAAGTGCCCAGAGCTACATGTACCTAGGAGAAATGTTTTTCTTCCTTCAAGAAATATGTACTGGCTGGATGAAAAGTGTTCTGTTGGACAATGGAGGGTGGCCACATGATGTATAATAATCCAATCCATATGGTCCCTACTTTCTATGTAGTACCTGAGATACTAGACGGAAGTGTGGTAGCCCATACACAAAAACATGTATGATCAGTCAAATGTTTCTTCAGGAGGTTATATCCATATGAAAATAAAGAAGGAAGCAAGCTACAACCATGGAGATATATGAGGAAAGGAGTGTGAAAAAAAGAACTCTAGGCAGACGAGAAATTACTCATGACCCCACAGTGAGTGAGAGCAAGATGAACAGGAAACTGTAGGGTGATAAGACACATGTTAAACAAAGGGGAGACATCTCCAACTTAGCCTAAAGCTGTCCTTTGATCAAGATCGTCTTTATAAGCTAAGTGCTGACATTCTTGATTTAAGATAGTATCTAGCCTGGTCTCCAGCTCCTGTCTAGCCTGGACATCTGAAGCAATTGCTCCCTCAGATGCTTGGGCATTTGCATCTTAGTCCTTGCACTAATATACATGTGTTCAGCTACTTGGTCTTTTCACTTCCCTTGCAGTCATCATGTAGTGTTCTGGAGAATTGTCAGTCAGTTGGAGTCAGTATAAATATAGAGCACAAATTTTAAAAGAAAACATTAGCAATGCATGTAAAATGAAGTGGTATGACAGCAGCAAATCAAAAAAGAGGCACACACCTGCCAGCAGTTATGCTGAACCACTCTGGTGCCTGTGTATGACTGCAAAGAACGCTTGTATGTCTTAGGTTCCTTCTACCCAATGGTCCTTGTACATTAATTTCACAAACATATCACAGAAAGCCCTTGAAAACAGCGCTAGTAAGTACACATTTCAAAAACCTAAATGGAGTAATAAAACCTTAGGTGGTAAGAATTATATTGAAGGAACAAGACTTTCCCCCCAAAGAGAGAAGAAAATAGAAACTTGTTGATAATAGGAACATAGAATAAAACTTTAATCAGCATCAGAGTTAATCACCTCATTTGGTATCTGACAGTTCAATGAAGTTTCTGTTTCAAAAGCACGGGCAAAGCAGGCTGCCTACTTTGATTTGTCATCTGCTATAAGTTGAGCTACAGTCTGAGGTGGTAGCAAACCTTTCTTGTTGGATTTTACCTCTTTAATCTCAAATGAAAACTGGCACTCCATCTGGATAATGTCCAATGTGACACATTTGGAGAACCATTGACTACCTAGCCTTACAAATCAAGAACAGTGATTAAATAATCAAGATTTCTGAAAAGCCTTGAGGGAGCCGCCTGGGCTTTGCATCAGTGGTTGCTGTTCTGTTTGTGACATGGGGCCCTTTGGCGCTTCGGGTGGGAACATGAGTTTGACAAAGTGGCATTGGACATTTTCTTTGTGCGTTAGCTGAGTTTGACATCCTCAGAAATGGGATAGCAAATATGTAAATTTGAAGGATTTAAAAAATGTCTTAAACTAATGAAATTTGTCACTGAGAAGATGAAACTGCATAAGTAATTACTTGGTTATTTATTTAGAGGAGAGAGTAACGCAATGATGTTTTGCTGCACATCCATTAAAAGACAAGAGCTTATTGTGTTTCATGTGTAATGTGCAACAAATATCTATAGAATTATTAATTCCCCATATAGAAATTAAAAAGTTGCTTCTTATAATATAGATGTATAAAGACAGAGATCTTACGAGACATGGGTCGAACACAGAATTATGATGATTTGAAGTAGCTACTGTCCAAAATAGAGGATATTGATCAAAATAGCAACTTATTTTCCAAAATCACATGCACAAAGTAACAATCCAGTAATTACAGTTGTCAAAATCAGTCTACAGATACCAGCAGACCTTAGTAGTGCTACAGTGTTCTCTAGCTCTGAACAAAATTGTTAATTGGGTAGCGTTATCATTTGTCATTTCTTCACATCCTTTGAAGGATTTTATTCATTCTGGTATTCGACAATACACGCATTCAAAACATTTTTTTCATCGAGATTCTAACTTGGTGGTAGGCATCACCATGGTAGTTAGAGCCATGCTCACGAAGGAGTGCAATACCTAGTGGAAATGGAATTTACATTTTTGAAAATTAGGGTAGTGCCAGAAAGTAAAATGTAACTGAATACAATGATAAAGAGCTTGCTCGGTCAGATAATAGTTAATGCAATGACCCTAAGGATGTGCAATGCTATGCTTGAGAATATCTGTCAGTTTAATAGCCAGAGAAGTCCTCGGTAGGGAGTGATCTCTTACATGATCTTTAGGGTAACTGAGGAAATGTAGAGATCATTGTTACAAATTTGCCTTACCTAAAGAACACACAGTATGCAAGGCCTTCTAACTGAGACCAGGAGCATTCATGGATCTGGATAACTGTAGGGAATGTCAGTGTGGCTGTAATGTAATGTGTGAGGCAGGAGAGCCAGGTGGGGTTTGTGTACACTTAGAGTCTCCAGTAGACTCAAATAAAAATTATATCCTACATCTGATGAGAATATATTTCATTTTCAGCACCCCAGTTTTCTCCCAGAACTTCTACTGCCTTTAAGCATGCCTCACTGTTATAGCTTGCCTGTCAGACCCTCAACCTAAGACTTTTTTCCTGAAACAAACATTTTTTGTTTAATTTTGTTTTCCAATATTTTACTCTCAGGCTACCACTAGGTTCTGTACCTAATCTGATGAATCAGAATGAATTTGAACATTCATATTCCGTGTGACTTATAATGATATCCATCTAAGATGGAATCTTTAAACTACTTTGCATTACTTAGATCTCAAAGAATCCTTAGAAACTATAGCTATTTAAAAGAATTGAGAACACACCCCAACTCGTGTCCAAAGAAACAGCATAGGTTTTATGAACTTTTTGATGAGCGAGCTGGCAATGAAAACTGCTTGCATATTTGTTTTCATTATTGATGTAAATTATTAATCCATCTTCTATGCCTGTTGTTGTGCTATCAACTTTCACATGCACGTGCTCATTTAATTCTCACTAGCAATACTGAATCCCCAACTTAAAAGTGAAAACGAAGCCCAAAGATGTGTCTGCTTTGTTCTGTCTCCCAAACCTGTGATAAAAGTTGGATATGGAGATATAAAAGGCTATAAGTAATAGTTTGCATGGTTTTAAAAGAACACATTAATAAACTAATTAACCAAAATGACTATTATGCCTCGAGGTCAGTCGGTGAGATATAACTGAATTTAGCCCTCACCAATTTGGAAGCCCACACTCTATGATAATGCCTTTCTCGTGTGTTGTACAGCAACCTGGTTCGGCTTCACCCCTCAGAGGCTAGTTCATCTGAAAGGAAGAGGCAACACTCTCAGGGAGGCAGATGGGGTAGCAGGTCCTAACCCTCCTTATTCATTTTCTCTGGCTCCAGGGAGCACTCTGCTGTATCCTCTTGGGAAATTACACTGACTGGATGACAAAACGTTGGTGATAATGTTATTCCTGTAAAAAACTGAGATGTGCCCAAAGGCCAGAAGTGCATGAATATACCCACACATCCATCTATACATGTGCATACTCAATCTAGATGGGACCACCACATGAAGACCAGGATGGTGCAGCTCTTGAATCCACTCTATAGTCAAATAAGACTATGTTTGAGGATTGATGTTCCTACCTTGCCACCTACTTAGAAAATACTGCTACAGTGTCTGTGACTACAATAAGAATTATCTTGAAGGAGCACAGCTTTGTTCTTTGATCTGAGTGAGATCTGTCATCTCTGTAAGGGCTGAACAAGAGCCAGGGCTACAAAACTGTAATAAATAGCTGTGTGGGTCTGATTCGTCTCTCGTTCTGTCATCTTTCTTGAATGGACACTCTTCTGAAAAGACAGTGCTTCTTTTTGTATTATAAACAGAAACTTAAGAGTGAATTATGGTAGATGCCCCAAACAAGGTTTTCACAAAGCGTAGGTTGCATGTATTATGAAGAAAGAGGTTGTTTCTCAATCAAAGTACATTTAGAAACTGGAGTGAATTACTCTACTTCTACATTGTAGCAATCTTTAAAGTGCATTGTTGAGAAATCTAAGTAGTGCTTAAATTCAACTAAGGAGGAAAGATTTGTATTTATGTGACTTTACTTACTTAGTGTACCCCACGTATGTACTTAGCTATCCCATGACTAATTTAGTTATAAGACACAATAAGAATCCAGATGTGATGGTGCATGCCTGTAATCTCAGCACTCAGAGAGGCAGAGGCAGGTGGATCTCTGTGAGTTGAAGGCTAGCCTGGCTGACAAAGTGAGTCCAGGACAGCCAAGGCTACACAGAGAAACCCTGTCTCGAAAAACAATGACAATGACACAATAATCAGTCTATGAAATTAATGATCCATGGGATAGCTTTTGGTAAATACTAAGAACTTTCAGCAACTCATGGTTTAAAAAAAAAGAATGTGAAGTTTGTTTGTGGGGGTACAGCTGTTCTGACATCGAGTGTCTGAGTGCTAATGCACAGCTTGTAGAAGAGAAACATTCCCGAAGATATGCCAGTTACCTCTGGCTCTTAACTGCAGGCAGTAAAATGTGGCAGGTGGGAACACGGCTGTAAGTAGCTACCGGCACTTGTTACACAGCCAACATGACTTCGTGTGGCACTGTAGCTCCTTGAACCCAAGCTCTACCCAACACTTAACTCAGTGGAAACTGTGGTGATGATGGAAACAGAGTGTGCTGGGGAAGCAGTCAGTGAGAGAGCTTGTTTTCTTCTTCTTCCCTGATCTTATCATACACCTATACCAATCCTACACACAACCCCACAGAGTGCCCCCCTCCCTCACTTCAGGTCAGGTGATACATTTGTACAAAGACCAAGTGGATATTAACTGTCTCATGTACAGACCTCTTTAGTGCCATTCAAAAACCAGGACTGGCAGCTTATGGACACAGAATTCAGATTCATTCTTCCCAACGGTACCCACACTCTTCTTCAGCTATCACACTGTTAAGTGGTCCTTTAAAAAGCTATTAGCAGAAAACCACGCATTAAAACTACTTTTAATGTTAAAAATCAGTTTTCTATAAAAGCCTATGAATATACTTTCTGCTGTCAATGCACGAGCATGGGTATATCTTCTTAACGATGAGACTGGCTCTCATAAAATAATCTCCCAGGAAAATTGGTAGTTTGAGATCAGAGACTGATGTTTACCACCCAGCCCCGCAATTGCCAAACAAACATTTGTGTTTTCAGATACACAAGTCATTGGTAGACCTGCAAACAAGTATTTTTAACTTATCTACAGAATCATTTGCAGCTCACATGTCTGTAACTGACATTCATAACGAAAAAAAAAAATCCCACCGCAGGTATATAAAAAGACTTTGTGCTTAAGTTCATAATGATTTCAGTAGGGTTCCTATGCTATATGCTAGGTTTATTATTTATTTTTCAGGCAGAACATGACAACAGTTATGAATATTTCAGTGTGACTATATATTATTAATCGTGTTATTCCTCTGCTCCATTCCAAAGGGGTCCCATCTCATTCAGAATAAAAGTAAAAGTCCTTGAGATGAGTTTCAAGGCTCTTTGATCTTATCTAAACTATCCTCGTCCCACTTGCTCACTCTGCTATAACCACACTGCTCTTCTTGTCCCAGGGGTGTCCCTGCCTTCAGCCTTTATGCTGTCATTTTCTTCTTCCTCACATTATCTTCTCCCAGATAGTCACACAACTAGGCCCCCACCACCTTCAAGTCTTAGCCCACAGTTTATACCTGGCTCCTCCTTATAAGCTAATATGATCCAACCCCTGCATTCTTTCTCTTAGGCCCTTGCTTAAAGGCCTCTCTGTGACACTGTGTTATCTGACATGGTCACACCTGCTGGAGAGGGTCAATTGCTGTATTTTGAAGATATTTTCAAGGAAATACTAAACAAGTGACCATTGAAATCAGACGTCTAGAAATATGTACAGTCTGGAACTGGCAAAAACTACCACCTTGGGCATTTATTGGTTTGAAGAACTGCTTTGCCAGATTACCACGAGGCATATTGCAAACGGACTTGTTTGGATAGTCACTGTGTTCACTGTTGGTGTAAGTTCAATAAACAACAGGTTGTCTTGTTCATCTCATGTCATAGACAATGTTGGACACGGCCATTTACATTGATGAGGATACTACATATTAGGGTTAGATGACTGTTAACATTGTGCAGGGTCAGATTAACCCTTTAGTAGTCACATACTGGATCAGAGTATATTTGCAAACTCATATATCAGATCATAGAAACATTTTGATAACAAAGATCCCAGCCTTCATGGAGGTCAGACTATTCTAAGGGAGAGGGGTAAGAAGCAGTGAAGTATTGCAGACCAACCAAAATAGGTAAAGAGCATGTTCTGATATTGCTTATTGTCGGTGAGGCACAGAATCCTTAATTCCATCATAGACAAATAAGGTCCAGTGAGTGAGTATTTCCCTGGTTTGCTTTGTTTGTACTATAAACACCACAATCAAAAGGAAATTGAGAAGGGAAGAGTTCATTTGTCATCCACATTACAGTCAAAGTCCATTATTGACAGAAGTCAGAAAAAGGGACTGAAGCAGAAAGATGGAGGCAGGCAGGGACTTAACAGAGACCATAGAGGGCATCTGCTTGATGGATTGCTTTTTAGGCTCATGCTCAGCTGCCTTCTTATACCTCCGAGGTTCACCTGCCCAGGGGTGACATCTCGCACATTAAGATGGGTCTCCCACACACACATCATCATCATCATTAATCACAAAAGTACCCTCACTGACTTTCCTCCAGGCCAATCTAATAGAAGCATTATAGTGGAAAGAGGTAAAGAAGGGATAATAAGGATAGAGGATGGATTTATCCCAGCGACTCCCAAAATAATACAGTCAATTGTCACTGTTCTTGACTGCAATATATATATATATTAGGCTGAGCCTACTACTATTTATTTTGTTAAATGGACATAATATAAAATGGCCCTCTAAATTCATATCATTGGCTGTATAAGTTAATACAGCTCTAAGACCTCTCCAAAGAAGTATTTTTAATCATGGGCTGTAGTTACCTTAGAAACATACAATGGTGGAATGTTCAACGAATAGTGAGTGCTCAGCCAAGGATAGGAGATTCGTACCACAACCCATTCTGTCAATAATTTGGAGCCATCATGGAAGACTGGGCAGAAAGAATTTAAGGGCCTGAGGCCAGGGCAGGCAAGAGTGAAACAATATATTCAAGGCACACAGCAAGGGCATTACACTCGTGAATTCAAAGCAGCTGTGTTAGCTTGCTTGCCTAAGACCCGCAGAAGAGCAAGCCAGGCAACATGTCAGCGTGGAGTTGGGAGGGGCTTAGGAAAAGGTACTCCTCCCAGAGGAACTTTTAAGTCCTTGGCTTTGGGACAAAGAAGAGTGAATCACATTTAAGGATGTAGCCTCTAGCAGTTGAAGGATGTTCGAACTGATAGTCCTACACCGGTGTATGTAAATATCATATATTGGCCTTGATGAGGTGCTTTTTAAGGACAGGAAATTGGGAAGGGATGTGGGATAAATGTGATAAAAACACATTGCGGCAAGTTCTCAAAAAGTCAATAGAAACATATTTTTAAAAGTTAGAAATAGTTGTCAAATAAAGAAAAAGTCAACTATGCCTTTCTTCTCTTTTCTATTGAATCATATAAAGATCTTAACTAATGCAAAAAGAGAAGAGAAATCACACACATGAAACATAAAGAAGAAACAAAATAATCATCGAACATTTAACAGAATCTAAGGGCAGACAATTAGAAACCAATATAAAATCACAGAAATCCTAATGATATTTCTCTTTACCATCACCATCAACAAAATCTAGGAGAAATGGCATTTGCATCTGTTAAGTCCACAGGAATAAATGTGTTGAAAGAGCTTCAGTTTTATGAAGAAAATATTAAAACCCATCAAATATAGATAAAATTAAATGACATATTTAACATTTGGTTATATTAAAATTAAAACTTTTATATCATAAGATATACATAAACAAAGTAAAAGTGATGTCAGATTGAGAATACTTTGTTCCATATGTAGTTCTCAATAGATTAGAATCCCTAACATATTAAGATCTTTCACGGTATTTTAGTTGCACTATTACAAACCCCAGCCCTTCATTCTCTTCTCTCAAACTTTGCCTATTTATGGTTTGATCCATCTCAGGCAAACTATGCTTTGCTAATAAAAGGTATCACAGACTTGACTACCCTTAGAAGATAATGCATCTATGTTTATCTAGGGGCCCAAGGCAGATTTTAGAATAGTACAATTGTTAACTCTCTCTCTCTCTTTTTTTTTTCCTTTTTCAAACACATTTAGTATCTTTTCTCTTTGTTTTACAAATATGGCCATTTTTTGGTAAGTATTTTTTATTGTTTCTTTTTTAACATATACATTTATATTATTACACATGGGTAAAATAAACTACATACAGCAAGAAGAACCATAAGACAATCAGGAATTATATAAATGTTACATCCATAGTCATTTGGCTATTTGCATTTGGCAAACTTGAAGTAAACATCTTTCTCATCTTGTTGGGTCTAAATTTCTGAATGGAGATGAATATCTATCATCCACAAAGGACCATTTATTTTTGTGCCCATTTCCAGTGTCACAGCTTAATCTATCAGCACATTTTGCCTGTGTCCTAAAGCTAACCTTCTACTTGGGCTCCTTTCTTCTTTCTTCCATTTTTCGGAAGGTTTTTTTTTTAAACATCCATACCTTTTATGTGTTCAAATGTACACAATGGTGCATTTGAAGATAAGCACACATCCATGAAACAGGAAGTATAATCTACTGCCACAAGCCTACTTATCACAATGCAAAGATTCCTTCCACTGTCTTCTCTAGGATTATCTAGTATAGTTTGTAATAGGAACGCTTAACGTAGAAAATCATCTTACTCATCTTTTCCGTGCACAATTCGGAATTGTATAACTCAGCTCCCAGGAACCGTCATTCTGCACCTGCTTCCGAGTTTGACGATTTTAGATTCATCATGTAGCATTTGTTCTTCTGCATCTGAAGTGTTCTTTTCAGTGTGTGACTGCAGATTTACTCACATTGTCACCCAAATGCCAAGATTTCCTTTTCTTAAAAACTAGTTTGTGTCTGTGTGTGTTTGTGTGTGTGTGTGTGTGTGTGTATCATACAAAATAATGGTATAAATTAAATATTTTCACACATGTACATGACCATACCTTGTCTGTATTTGTGCCCTCACTTGGTTTTCTTTTACTTGCCCCTTCTTGCTTGTTCCCTTGCATTCCCTACAACATCCTCACTTCTACTTTCGTGTCATGTTTGTCTGTGTGTCTGTGTGTCTGTGTGTCTGTGTTACTCTGCACTTTACATGGGACACACATGAGTCGTTCTCTCCCCCTTCCCGCATTGCACTTGCATGCTCCTTACTTCCCCATTTAGACCATTTTCTTCATCCTGATAGTCAGCTTCACGTCACATGTATGTATTCAGACCTGGATTTCGCAAAGAGAATTGGCCTTATTTCCCTTAAGAGTTCTCTATACGACCATGCTTTTTTTTTTTTCTTCTGGAAATAGCGTAATTTCATTTGTCTTCATGGCTGACTAAAATTCTAAGTGTATTCCCCAGAAGTTGTATAGCTGGATCATATTATAGCTTTGTTTTCAGTTATTTTGAGGAAGCTTCGTGCTTTTTTTCCATCATGGCTACAGCACTTTGCATTCCTACCGGCAACGAATAATGATTTCTCTTTCCCAACATCTTCAGAGTTGTTGACATTTGTTTTCCTGCTGACAGCCATTCTGACTGGGGGGGAGTTGGGATCGAAATATAATTTTAACAGAAATTTTCTTAAGAGCTAAGGATTTTAATAACTGTTTTCAGCTATTTCTTGATTTGCATTTCTTCTTTTGGAGGATATTTACCAAATTATTAGCCTGATTATTGATGGATTGGTTTTCCTGATGATTTTGTTTCATTCCATAAACTGCCTCTTCAATTTGACCATTATTCCCTTTACTATTCTGAACTTTTGTTCTAGTGTTATATAATGCTATTTGTCAATTTTCACGATCATTTTATTAAGCCTTTTGAGTTCTTTTTGTGAAGACATTGCTTAAGCCTACATTTTGAACTTGTTGCCCTTTGTTTTTTCCCTAGAAGTTTCAGAGTTTCATGTCCTATATTCAGGAATTTTATGTATTCTTGTATAAGATGAGAGATATGGCTATAGTTTTATTTTTAGACATGTGAATGTCTAATATTAACCACCTCATTTACTGAATAGGCTATCATCCATATGATGCATTTCTCTAGATATATTCCTAATTTTTTCTTTGAGAATTTCATTTCATACATGTATACAATGTACTTAGGCCATACCCACCTTTTACCTAACACCTCCAGCTCCTTCCAGACATCCCCACCACATTCATGTCTCAAGTTTGTGTCCTTTTGAGTTATTTTGTTTGTTTGTTTTATTGACCAACTGAGTCCAGTTAGTATTGCCCATAGTTGTAAGGCCACCCTTGGAAACACAGTCAACCTACCAGGTCCACACCCCGGAAGAGAACTGATTCTTCCTCCTCTAACAATAACTAACAGGCTGAGTGTGGGACCATATGAATCCCTCCCCTCTCATTCAGGATGGAACTTTGACTCTCTTGATTTTATATAGGGAACCATAGAAGCTATGTGTTCATGTGGGCAACAGCCGTGTCATGTCTGTAATGCACTATTTGGAGATGATTTTGATTTTTTTCCCCTCATTGGGTAGTTTACCACTACCAGTAACTACTGTTCCAAGAGATCCAAAGCTTACTTCTGGAATTCATGAGCACTTCCTCTCATGTGCACGTAACTCCACACAGACATACACATGCATACAAATAGCTAAGAGCATATAATGAAATAATTCAAATGATAGTTAGACAGCAATGTGATAGGTACATGCCATCTATTTAATAAAATGACAGAAATAACTGTCAGTCTAGCAACTACAACCTCTGTACTACGGGCTTTTGACTGCACTTACAGTGGAGCAAGCATCAAATCTATTCAGAAAGCCATTGGTTACTCCATAACGGACTTGCCACTATTGCACCACCAGTGAGTACATCTCGCCTTGCTAATCAGTATTGTTGCCCAAAGGATCCATAGCTGAGTAAAGCTAATGATGACAATTTTCCCTCTGCCATAAGGGCAGGTTTTTCTTGATTTTGTTTGTTATTACATTATTATTTTTAGCATAAACAAAGTAGCTGGAAATAGTGGTCTTCAACAAGTGTTTGTTAAATAAATATATGAATGAAAATCAATGATTAAATAGAACACGGGCAAGTGATAGTAACAGTTCATTGAGCACAACACCCAAATGAACAATAAACCTGGGAAAGTCTGCACAACCTAGTAATAATCAACAAAGTGGAAAGCTAAATCAAGTCCACATTTATTTCTGGATGATGGGAAAAGAAAATTAAATTTGATTAAAAAAATAGTTGGCTACAGTCAATAAAAGTAGTGACAGATCATCTTGTTTAAATATAAATTTGAACAAATATTTTCATGTTCATTTAGTAATACTGTATAAAATGATGCATGCACTTCAACCCAGCCATCTGATTTCCAGGTGCCTTCCCTAAATAATTACTGTTCCATGGAGAAAAACATGTGACTCACACAGCTAATAATGGTGGCAAAAATAAAAAGGAAAGAAAAATAAACAAGGGAAGCCCTCTAAAACTTTCAGCAGGAAAATTATAAACTGGGGTTTTATTTATTAACACAATAAAGTTTTATAAATCTATGAATCTGTGATTTCAAGGCCAGCCTGGTCTACAAAGTGGATCAGGACAGCCCAGGCTACAAGAAGAACCCTGTCTTAAAAAGCAAACAAACAAAAAACATACACACACACACAAACACACACAACAATACACCAAAAAGTTTTATTAAACTTGAGAAATTAGATCTGCATTTATTAGTATGCATTCTAAATCTATATGAAGTGAAAAAAATGGGAGATTATATATACTTATGTAACTCTTTTAAAATTCTTTCAAGACACTGTAAAATATTTGTATTTTATGTGCTTTACGTATATGTATGAAAATATAAAAATGCATGGATCTGTCAATGCTTCAGTAGACTGACCTTTGGAATAGGGAAATATTTAAGCGGTAAGTCTTTTGTGCTATCATATATTAGTAACTTACATATTTTAAAGTAAGCATAAAAATAATATTTACTTAATCTGTTATGGAATCTTTTGTATTTTCTGTTTTATAAACACAAATTATAAACTAAATTTTAAAAAATAATCTTTTGGCAAAGAAGAATAAAAAAATTGTTTGAATAATAATGTAGAGAATCAAGGAACAAATCAACTTCTGGGAGAGATGAAATCTAAGTACGTTTTAAGAGGGAAGAAGGCCTTTGAAAATGCAAAACGGATGATGTAAGAGAAAAAGTAGCAGAGAAAAACTTGATGATGGTTTTTGGAAGTCAAAACAAAAACTCACTAACAACTGTTACTTATGACAAGGAGCAATGACTTCTAAGCTAGTCTTTTTTCTAAGAAAAAAGAGGTGTTGAGACCTGGATGGGAACAATAAATGGAACTCAAGTAAACAGTGTTCTCAGTAAAGCTGAAGACAATATGATACGGGACTACTTCCAGCAAGGGAAGTCAGCAACTGCTTCTGTAATTTGGGGAGATCAGAGAAGGCTCAACATTTTTATGTGTATATAATAAGAAACTAAGCCTTAAGTGGTAGCTCTCCCAGGCAGCTTCATCAACCCAACTGTTTTAAAAATTAGTTTGTTTTGTGCTGCACCTGACAGGAGAGGCATAGAAGAATATGGCAAAGGAACACTGTTTATATTATTACAGCAAAGAAGCAGAGAAGGAGAGGAGGGAGGTAATTAGGACAAATGGTAACCATCGTAGACATAGCTCCAGTGATGTGCCAACCCTCCGGTTTCCTCTCTGTCCTGATAATGCTGCCAAGTTAAGTCTACACCAATAGATAATTAATCAATTATTATGTCATCCCTCATGATCCAGATTCCTCTGATCCACCGACACACTGGTGTTGAATAAAAGCCTTTCACAGTGGACCTATCTCAAGGATATAAATCGTGCAAAAACAATAATAATGAAATTTCTCAGGTTGAAAAATCAGCTAATTTGTGATAGGAAAAAAATTAGAACCCACAAATTGTAGTATTTATGAAAATGCCAACAAAGTGGCTAAACCTGGCATGAAGACTCAGAAAGATAAAGTTAAGCGCTTCCAAGATTCAGTGAAATAAGGTAACAATACATTGAGATAACCATTATGATATTTAAAAAGAACAATGTCTGCACGAGGTCTGTACAAGAACAGGCCTGTCAACAGCTAGAAGTAGGTGGAGGAGGTGCTGTGAGATCACCACTTCTCACTGCTGGACAGTTTGCTACCTATAAATTTGGAAAGATGGAGTATTGCTTTCAATTGTATGCCCACTGATGATCCCACCTGGCTCAAAAAGATCGTTCCAATCAGATGATCACATTGATGACTCACATTAAGCAAAATTGCTCATGAAACGAACACAAAACTCATGACTCTTTTCACTGATGAGGGAGGGTTGATGGAGTTGAAGGGAAGTAAAGAGGGAAAAGAGAAATAAGTTTGTTTTATACAGGAAAGTTAATATTCTGATGTTTGTAATGTACCTAATAATCATATGACGCTGACTGACACTTAAAACATCTACAACTTGGACAAGTTGTACAAAAGTAAAATATTGGATGAAGTGTTAAGTTTAAGTTAAGATGGCAAAGAATATTTGAACTTATGTGGTAAAAGAGATTACAGAATGATTATTGACTCATTCGGAAAGAATGGTATTGTTATTCTTAGTAAAAAAAAGATTTATCTGCATTGATGATTTACAAATCTAGTTAATTTATTAGAAAATTTCTTAGGTGTTTTTCTGTGTATATACCTTATTTTCTGCTAACTTATGGTTGTTTTCAATGTTTTAATATCATAAAATAATGCAAATACTTGTGTTAAAGTACATTTTGTTATAAACATACTGGAAAATATCTCTAGGGCATGTATGTGAAAGAGAAATCCCTAGATTATAAGTCATATTTTCAACTTGAATGTGCAAGTTGCAATATGCAACACACACATATATATAAATTGTTAAAATATATTAACTCCTTAAGCATATAAACTAAAATATAAAATCTTTTTATTAAAAGAAAATAAATACAAAAAAGTGTTATTTTAAACAGTAGGAACTAGATTTTTATTCATATTTGATATACTTCACTATTATAGGATAGGAAAATATGTTTTCACAGTGCTTAAGATCATTGTGCCCAGCTTAACAACACAAAGATGTAGATTTTGAAAAATTTACTTTCTACCCCATCACTCAGAGATTTATTATTACTTTGCTATATGCTTTTCAATTCATGTATGGAATGCATAAATACATTTTACATGATATTTTAAGACTTGCTTCAGTTTATTTATAAGAACATACTAAAAATTTCATTAAGCTTTTGGATTTCAGCTATATTGTGTTTTATAAATAAATACAGTGTGTTTTGCAAATAGAATAAACTGAATATTACTGACTATTTTTTGACTCCTCGGTGAACTGAGGTTTCAGGGAAAATGATCCTTCCAAAGTCTAGAGGGAGAAGAAAATTTAATAAGCCACAGTGTAAAATACACACTGATGCTAAAGCTGCTAGCACACAAAACATGTAGGGACACTTAAACAGCAATTTCTACATGGTTTGGGAGATTGTACTTAGGTTAACATGAAAGTGCAAAGCTCTGTATGTCAGTAAGTCTTTCCTCCTGTGCACTACAAGATTAAAGTACAGAAAACGAAATTAAGCCACAATTCTGACAGGAGAGGAGACATGTACCAATGGAGAAATACGCCTAGGACATTCTCCACAGCAAAGATCCATGTCTCATTCAACACCAGAAGAGACTTCTCCAGTCAAGTTCCTTTGGTGAATGAGGGGATTCTAAGAAATCCTTTGAAAACATTGCAACTTAACCCAACTTGACTATTCAAAGACTAAGATTTAGCAATGTACTTGTTGAGTTCCTACCTTCTCTGTGATTGGCCACTACATAAACACACTATTAGCAGAACAGTTGTGGACCAAAGCAAAAAAGCCACATGATACACATTTTACCTGATAAGAACTTAGGAAAGACCAACTGGGCAGTGATGGTGCATGTCTTTAACCACAGCACTCTGGAGGCAGAGGCAGGGGGATCTCTGTGTGTTCAAAGCCAGTCTGGTCTACAGAGCTTGTTCCAGGACACTGAAGGCTACACAAAGAATCCCTGTCTCAAAAAAAAAAACAAAACAAAACAAACAAAAAAAAAAACGAGCCAAACAAACAAAAAAAGAAGGTAGGAAAGTCCAAAAACAAAGAACATATGAATCAGAGTCAAGGATTTGGAAGAAAGGTGAAGTTCTTCTACCTGTTGCTGTGGCAAACATAAAGCAAAGCCAACACCCATCCAAGAAGAACACCAAACTCCACAATCAAGTCTAGCTTATCTCTGTTTTCAAATAATTTCTTAAGGCTCTTTTCATTCCTCCATGGCCAGTGCTTTGAAGAATCTCTAGTTCCCAATGTGAAATAAAATTCTGACACAATTTATTTCCCCCAGAAACACATCTCTCTCTCTCTCTCTCTCTCTCTCTCTCTCTCTCTCTGTCTCTCTCTCTCTCTCTCTCTCTCTCTTTTTTTTTTTTTGTAGAATATACTGGGATACTTCAGAATGGCTTCTCATGGACACTATCCATCATGGCCAAAGCAAACAATAAGAAAACATGGGAAGAGAAAGACAAGACGTAATCTAAACTGACAAGTCATTTAAACTAGACTCAGATTATGTGACAGATTTTAGAGTTATCAAGTGGAATTTAAAATAACTACTTACAATATGTTGAGTGCTCTAGTGGGAAAGCAGACAATATGCAAGGACAGATGGCCAATGTCATACAGAAGACAGTAAACCTAAAGACAATAAAACACTAGAAATGGAAAATACCACAACAGAAATGAAGGGTGCCTCTGAGAGTCTTAGAGTAGACCGGATGTGACTAAGGAACCAACTGGGAAGCTTGAAGACTGTCTGATAGAAATTTTCCAAAGTGAAAGAGAAAAATGAGTGAGAGAGAGAGAGAGAGAGAGAGAGAGAGAGAGAGAGAGAGAGAGAGAGGAAAAGAACAGAAGCTTAAAACTCAAATGGCTTCAAAATATATAGACATTGTTAATTACACTAGAAAGAGGGCCATGATGACTGGATCAGAACAAATCTTGGTAATGAAAGCATCAAGAATTTCCAAAATTAATGAAAGTATCAAAACACAGGTAAATGAGGCTCAGAGAATATCAAGAAAGAGTTAATACACAGACATTTCCCTCCAGCTGTATCATATGTGGGATGTAGAAGACGGAAGATAATGAAATTTGCTGGGCAGTGGATAAGAGGTACAGAAACACTATCCAGAAAGAGAAGAATTCAGAATATTTTTCATGATTATTGTGCATGGCAGAAATGAGTCAAAATAAACATTTAAAATATTGGAATCAAAGACCAAAATTTTTTCTGTCTTTTAAAATTGAGAAATAAAAATTGAGGGGATTTGTCTCTAAATTCAGAAGTATCTTTCAAAAATTACCAAGCCTAGATGTTTATGGACAGATGAATGGATAAAAAAATAGGCACACACACACAGGCACATACATACAAGCAAACACAAACACATACACATGTATATCATATTAAATAAAATAAGGCAAATTCAGAACAGAAAGAGAAATATCACATATTTTCTACACATATGTGGAGTGCAGGGAGAAGTGTCAGGTGGAAGGGGACCAATGAGAGATGACAGGATGAAGAAGAGAAGGGATAATGTAATGTGAAAAATAGCAAAGTGTATGAAGTGCATGTGAAAGATGTCCTAAAGAAACCTGTACTTTATAATGACTTTTCAAAACAAAAATGCCAAGATAAATGGAAGAGGTTATAAGTCAGAATCTCAGACCTGTCACAACCCGACCCCCAAAAAGGATTGAATGAATTATTAGAAATAAAGTATTTTGAGGATTCCATGTGGAAATTAGAACATAATTAAACAACTGAATCTTTTATAAATCGTTGAAATTATTTTATTTTATCTGTAGTAAAAAGTGTGCTTATCTAAAAAACTGAAAATAGTCTATAAGATTAAAACCACAACTAAGTTCACACAAGTACTATATTCTAATGGATAATGTTGATTCTCCAAGGGGTGAGTATAAGTTGCAGCATAAATATAAGAAACTGTGTATAGATTCTAGAAAGGAACAACTGAGTGAATGGATGGGATAGAGCAGGGACCAGTTTTCCCTGTGTCCAAACAGGAGCAAGGGTATTAGCATGATTCATATAGCAGTGGATATAAGTTGGAGACATCAAAGTGAACTCTTATGTAACTTACTATAGTTATGGCTCATTAACTATGGCAACATGTACCCATACGAGTAGACAGACTAATTAAAAAAATTCATTCCTCACCCAGAGTCAGAAGCAATGGCTCTTCAGTGGCAATGAGCAATATTAATGCCAAGATCTTCCTTCATTTTCCCTGTTACCTTTTATTTTATTTTCATGAGATCTTGGTTGTAATATTTCTTTGGTAAAAGAAATTAGGGTTTCTTAAGGGAAAAAAAGAGTTTAAGATTAGATAGAAAGCGGACAAGATGAATTTATAGTGGCTAGCAATATTTAAATGAAAAACAAAATAAAGTTTGAGAAAACTTCACTAACAAACATAAAATAACACAATATTTAAGTTATAAGGTCAAATATAAATTACCTACACATGTACAGTGTATAATGATGAATGAATGAAACACACGAAAAATAAGTGACAATTTCTATGCATGAGAACACTAAGCAATTTTTATAGACACGCCATCCTCAAGTAGTTCGAACAGAATCCTGTACTCAGTGGAGAGCCACATATAGTAATCATTACACAGAATCCGACATGAAAAATTATAAACTGAAGTCCAAATGACCATATTCATTGTTAACAGAGATCAGTCTTCACTGATATGATCTGCATGAGTGACCTTTTTGGGCTCTTTCCCAAATCCACAATAGCAGTGAGGTCTTGGGAAATTCTCAATAAAAGGCCAGTCTACCACATATTGTCCATGACACCTCAACAACTGCCAAAGTCACTGAATACATGGGATTCTGAGATGCCATCACAGCCACAAGGGGTCTAAGGAGATGACTAAAATATAGGATCCTAAATGGAATACTGAAATGAGATTACAAACAAAACACTAAGAAACCTGAATGTTGCCCACACTTGAGTAATAGTTTGTCAGTCTTGGGTCATTGATTGACTCATGCCTTACTTCCTCCCCCCACCAATCATGCAAGAAGTACATGATGTAGGAAGCTGGCTGTGCCTACATGTGAACTATTGTCATGATTCTTGGAAATCCTTGGATGTATTCTTTTTATTTCTTAATTCTTCAAAATATTTCAATGACCAATGTGGGTGCTTTGCATAGGTTATTCATTTAAACAACTTAATGTTGTAGGGCTTTTTCCCTTTTTGCCTACTATAGACCATGTTCTACTGTGGTTCTGTTGTAAAATTTTCCACAGAGAAGGTTACTGATTAAAGAGACATGTCTGTGATACATTCTTCCAGGATCCTTGTGCCCATTTACATACTCAGAGTAGCATATGAAAGGACAATTTTCCAATAGTACCAGCAGCACTGAACATTATCCTCTCTTTAATTTTGGCTAATTAAGTAGGTGAAGAATCATACCTCATTTTACTTTTTAAAGGTAGAATTTTTAAAATAATTTCATTGGCTATTTAAATTTATCCCCTTATAATTTCAAGTTGGTTTTAAATATAGATTTAATGAACTCCCACTATGTTCCAGAGAACCTTCAAATGCATGTTCTTACATTATCTTTATTATCCCTTGCATCTGGCTGCAAGTAATGGGAAACTCAATTAAATCTGGCTTAAACAACAAGAAGAAGCTATTATCTCCCACAAGAAGAAGCCCAGAGGGAAGGTGGTTGCTGGAATAATCCACCTGCTTAAGAATGCCAAGGTTCTAAAATTCACTCTAAGACTTGCCCTTCATCTGTATCAGTCATCTATGGAAGTTCCAGAAATCAAGAACAGAAGAGAAAATGGCCCTATCAATATAATATTTTCCCCTTTTTAGAATAAGAAAAACTCTCCTACTGCCATCCCATCTCAGACCAATGGATGAGTCATCTCCATAGTCTCAGTTCTCTCCTCCTGCCCAGAAATGCTTTGCATACATGCCAAAGTAAAACCAGTACTCACTTTGTAAATGGATGGATCCTTGAATAAATTAACAAGTTATGACCCCTCTCCATGTAGTGACTTGAATGAGAATGTCCCCCATAGGCTCGGATATTTGAATATTGGATGCCCAGTTGGTAGTGCTGTTCTTTCTGTAGGTTTAGGAGGTGTGACCTTGCTGATATTGGTGTCTTGTTTGGAGATTTCTAAGACATAAACCATCCCAAATTTGCTCTCTCTGTTTCTTGTATAGTTTTAGAGATGTGAGTACTCAGCTATTTCTGCCGACTACATGATGCTACACTTCCCTGACATAATGGACTCCTATCCTTCTGGTACCATAAGCCCGAAAAACCTCTTCTTTTTATAAGTCAACCTGGTCATGGTGTTCTATCACAGCAATAGAAAAGTAACTGATACATATCACTTCCACTTTCTAATTTGAACCAGAAAAGGTCCAGTATCCCTGACTGTAGGGAAGATAAATTCATTTTTGTTTTGATCCCAATTGTGGGACAAGGAAGAGGGCAGGATATTTACCACTTGGACGTGAGAGAGAAGGATGTTTTTCCACTTAGAAGTCGAACCCCTTCATGGGGGACTTGGTTGTTGCCAGCTGAAAAACATCCTTGAACAGACTGAGAGGAGATGTGTGTGTGTGTGTGTGTGTGTGTGTATGTGTGTGTGTGTATGTATGTGTGTGTATGTGTGCGTGTGTGTGCCCCCAAAACAAGAGGCAGAGTATTTTGTTGGTTGTTCATCCCTGCACTTTGAGATACTCTTAGAGAGAATCGCTCCAGGGAAAGCTTCACGGTTTTAGACTACAAGTGAGGCTTCACATTCCGTTTGCTCTAGGTTTCAGCAGCAACTTTGGTGGTTGCTGGTCTGCTGAAATCCTGCCGACTAAGACAGGGGAATCATTCCTAGGAACTGACACCCAGGTTTCATTCTTGTTTTCCCAGATCTCCTTTCCCTATTATTTAGGTTAGTTGGCTTGTAAGGGAGGTAGGCTCATTTAATAAGTTCATAATAAAATATAATTGTTAAGAAAAACTGAGCCTACACCTGACACATATCGCAGAGTGGAAGACTGTAAACAAAATTACAAAGAAAACATAAAAGGAATGGCTATGAGGTGAGCAGCCAACAATATTTTTTGAGTCATCATAATGGACCACTTATAATTTGGGATTCTTGCATGGCTTTAGCAGAGGGAATGTTGGGCTTCATAGAATAGAAGCAACTGGTAAGACTACCTAGCTGTGTGCAAATACCAGTTTGCATTCGACGTCTCTAACAGTAAGCAGAGAACATTTTAAGCACTTTAATGTAGGTACTCTGTATAAAATACATACATTATACTATGATGACAGCACTAAGAATCAAGTATAGGATTTGTGGCATATTGGCAGAAGAACCAAAAAGAGAATTCTGATGTGCAAAGGTGGAAAAACCTTTTTCTTGTGAGTTAAGCCTTAAATCTTGAGTCTAGTTCCAAGAATTAGTTGCTCCTTTATAGTGGTAACATCTGATGAGGGTTCCAATTTGCATGAATGTGAGTTTTTTTATCACAAGATACAGTCGTAGATCATGAAAACACTATATGTCAAGGCCAGGGGCACGAGGAGGCACCAGGAAATTCCTATTGTAACACGGGTGCTTCTGGTCATCTAGGGGATTCTCAAGGTCATTCCCTGGCACAAAGAACTGCACTTCTGGAAAGACAACAGACCAGGTCATGGACAACAAAAGAGTAGCATCTCCAAGCATTCATCATGGGAAAGGCCTAAGGCTGGGAGTCCACTCAAGGACACTGGCCTGGGCATCTTTTCGGGGCCCCTGGATTCTCCTCCCTTCCCTGTTCATCCTGTTCATAAACACTATCCTGTACTTGTTCTCTGTTACTCTTAGCAATGATTTTTGGAAACAAGAAGGCACCATTTTGTTTTTTTGTTTGTTTGTTTGTTTTTGTCTACCTATGGCTATAACTTTCTTTCACTAGAAAACAGAAGGAAGTTCCTCAGTAAAGTTCAAACGCTCCTTCAGAGTGGATTGAGTGATCTGGATGATTCCGATGTCAGGTTGCAAGACTGTCTCTTTTGCAAGACTGTTCTTGAGACCATGATAGGATGTCTTCACCCCCATGGGACAAGCTGCTTAGAATTCCTCTAAACACTCGGCTCTTGGTTTTCAATATTGTAAAATTTGACATATTGTAATAAAATGGTACAAATGACAAGTTGTGAAATGAGTGAGTGCAGTGTGTGTGTGTGTGTGTGTGTGTGTGTGTGTGTGTGTGTTAGTGTGTGTGTGTCGGGCGGGGGGGGGCAAGATTTGAAACTCTCTGTGCTCAGTTGGCTATTCAGCAAAGAAAGCAATTGATCTTGACCTAGAGTTGCCACTTCGGGTAAACAGCATTTTATAAGACAGTGTTATTACACAAGGTGCCACCAGCTCTGAGGGAGCAATCCCATCATTCTATCCTCCATCAAACAGTGGGGGGCAGTATTTTTCATTTTAGTCACTACATTTTTTTAAATGATTGAACAAACGTAAAACCCAGACTAAAAATAGGGAAGTTTACAGAAAATGTTTTTGTAACACTTTGCATATTAAACAAACAAAAAAATTACTTACAATGTACCAATTAAAGCATCATTATTTTAAACATGTATAAGTCAGGATTTATCTGAAAGAAAGAAAGAAAAAATAATCTTTATCAGTTCCATTAAGGTTTTGTTTTGCTCTGTTCACAGATTGGAGGTTTTCGGTGCTGTTCCATTTAGCAGCATTTTACTTAAAAAATAATTACTTTTCACCTACTACTACTTATGTCAATGCAGGTTTTATGTAAAGGGAAGTGAATGAATGGGTGTGCTAATCTATAGATGATACAGGAGAGTCTTTGATGTCAACATACACTAGGCCAATTAGATCTTGGTTTAACTAATAAAGTCATTTTAATGCATTTGGAAAATTGGCAAAACAGAAATGTATTTTTCATTTTTAAAATTTATCTCTTCATTAATTAATTTATTTACTTTACACCCCAATAGGAAATTCCCCTCCCTCCTCTCCTCCCAGTCCTTTCTTTCACCTCCCATTCCCTTCCCCTGTACCCCTCTTTCTTCTCAGAGGAGACTTTCCATTGATATCGACCTGCCTTTGCATGTCAAGGAGGACTGACCCATCTTCTATTGAGGCTAGGCAAGGCTGTCCAGTTAGGGGAAAGGGATCCAAAGGCAGACAACAGAGTCAGAGGTAACCCCTGCTCCTGCTGTTGGGGATCCCACATAAGCACCATGCTGTGTATCTATTACATATGAGTGAGGGTACAGTCTAAATCTGTCCAATGGACACTCTCTGGTTGGTGGACCAATCTCAGTGAGCTCCTATTTGTCCAGATTAGTTAACTTGGTTGGTTTTCTTGTGGTGTCCTTGACCTCTCTGGCTCTTTCAATCCTTCCTCCTCCTCTTCCACAAGATTCCCCAAGCTTTGCCTAATATTTGCCTGTGAGTCTCTGCATCTGTTTCCATCCCCTGCTGGGTGAAGCAACTCAGATAACTGTCATGCTCGCCTTCTGTCTGCAAGAATAGCAGAATATTATTATTAAGTGTCACAGGTAGCCTTTCTCTCATGGCATGCAACTCAAATTGGGCCAGTCATTGATTGGCTGATTCCAAGGCTTTGTTTGTGGACTGGAATCCCCCTCCTTCCACTAGAAGTCCTGCCTGGCTTCAAAAGGTGGCCACTTCAGGTTCCATATCCATCACGACTAGGAGACTCAGCTACAGTCACCACCAGAGGCTACGAGGAGCTTCTCCTGTCTCCCAGATGACCCACTACAAATTTCAGCTCTCTATCCCAAACCTCCCCACTTTTCCCATACTTGATCCTCATCCCTACACTCCTCCCCAACCCTCCCCCACCCAGTTCTCTCCATCCAACTACTTCAGATGACTTTTACTTCCTTCCCTGTCTGAGTGAGATTTAAGCATCCTCCGTTGGGACCTCCTTGTTAGCTTCTCTGGGTCTGTGGATTATAGCATGGCTATCCTGTACTTTATGGCTAATATCCACTTATAAGTGAGTATATGCCATGGGTGTCTTTCTGGGTCTGGGTTACCTTATTTAGGATGATATTTTCTAGTTCCATCCATTTGCCTGAAAATTTCGTGATATCCCTGTTTTTTTTTCTTTTATAATTTTTATTTATTTTGTTTTTGAGATTATAATATAATCATATCACTCTCCTTTTCTCTTTATTCTCTTCAAACAAACTTTCTCAGATACTTTTCTTTGCTCTTGTTCAAATTCACAGAATTTTTCTCAGTAATTGTTCACACACACACTAAGACACACACACACACACACACACACACACACACACACACACACACACACACACACACCCTTAAATACACAATACACAATACAACCTGTCAGTATAATGTTACTTGTATGTATATTTTCAGGGATAAACACTTGACATTTGGTAACCAATTGGTATGCTGGACTGGAAGTCAGGGTTACTCTCTTCCTTTACTATCAAAACCTTTGCCAAAAATATGGAACACTTCACGAATTTGCGTGTCATCCTTTGGCAGCACATATACTAAAAATTGGAACGATATCCCTGTTTTTTAAAGGCTGAGTAGTATGCCATTGTGTAAACGTAACACATTTTCTTTATCTATTATTTGGATGAGGGACATGTAGGTTCTTTCTAGTTTCTGGCTATTATGAATAAAACTGCTATGAACAAGCAGGTATCCTTGTAGTATGATGATGTATCTTTTCGATATATGCTCAGGAGTGGTATAGCTGGGTCTTGAGGTAGAACTATTGCCAATTTTTCTGAGAAATCTCCAGATTGATTTTCAAAGTGATTGAACAAGTTTGTAGTCCTACCAGCAATGAAGATGTGTGTCCCTTGCTCCACATTTTTGACAGCATGTGCTGTCACTTGAGTTTTTAATCTTAGCCATTCTGATGGGTGTAAGATGGACTCTCAGAGTTGTTTTGGTTTGCATTTCCCTAACAAAAAAATATTTCTTTAAGTTATTCTTGGCCATTAGAGATTCTTCTGTTTCGCTCAGTACCCCATTTTTAATTGGATTATTTGGCTTGATGGTGTTTAATTTCTTGAAATATATATGCATTAGGAGGACCAGACATTACCTGAGGACCCAGGCCTTCTGTCATGTAGCCCTGGGCCCATGGCGCATTGATGGAAATCACATAGCCCCCACAGGCACTGCTGGCACCAGCCAATCACAGTTGGGGTCTTGTAACAGGATGGCCTTAGTGCTGGAAAGGCCTGATGGGAAAGATCTGACCTAATAAGCTGCTAATGTGACCATATATGGCCTAATGTCTCTGGCCTGGAATTCGATGACTTGCCATTTGGCCCCAGCTTATCAGACTATATGCTCTGTGATTTCTCCTTAGCCTACCTAATTAAATTAGAAGATAGCATACCCTCTTAGAAGTCCCCTAGTTCCATATAAAAGGCCTGTATGCCTTCGGCCAGGGTTGCTACCATTTTTTATGGATGGTGCCCCCCCCCCCCCCCCCCCCCCCCCCCCCGCGCCACCTGCCATACAAACTGTTTCTGCAGAATAAACACACTTTTACATAATATTTGAGTCTGGTGTCTCCCTTTTAGCGATTTACAGACCCTTACACTATGACTCCTCAATCAGATCTAAGGTTAGTGAAGATCTTTCCCATTCTGTAGGCTTCCACTTTGTCCTATTGACTGTGTCCTTTGCCTTACAGAAGCTTTTCAGTTTCTTGAGGTCCCATTTATTATTGATCTTGGTGCATGAGCTGTTGGTGTTCTGTTCTGGAAGTTATCTCCTGTGTCAATGCATTCAAGGCTATCACCTACTCTCTCTTCTACTAGATTTAGTGTATCTGGCTTTATATTGAGACCTTTGATCCACTTGGACTTGCATTTTGTGCAGGGTGATATATATGAATCTATTTAGAGTCGCCTAGTTGTACCAGCAACATTTTTGAAGATGCTTTTTTTTTCCAATATATGTTTTAGCTTCTTTGTCAAGTGTCCATAGGTGTGAGGGTTTATTTCTGGGTCTTCAATCCTATTGATCTACTTTTCTGTTTTTATTCAAATACCATGTTATTGCTCTGTTACAACTTGAAATCAGGGATAGAGATATCTTCAGGAGTTCTTTTATTTTGCAGGATTGTTTTAGCTATCCTGTGTTTTTTATTTTTTCCACATGAATTTGAGAATTGCTCTTTCAAGGTCTGTAAAGAATTGTGTTAGAATTTTGATGGTAATTCCATAGAATCTGTAGATTGCTTTTGATAAAATGGCCATTTTAATGTGTTAATCCTACTGATCCATGAGCATGGGACATCTTTTCATCTTCTGATATCTTCTTTAGTTTCTTTCTTCATCAACTTGAAGTTTCTGTCATACAGGTCTTTCACTTGTTGGATTAGAGTTGCACCAAAATATTTTATATCACTTGTAGCTGTTGTGAAGGGTGTTGTGTTGTTTCCCTAATTTTTCTCAGCCCATTTACCATTTGTATAAAGGAGGGCTGCTGATTCTTTTGAAGTGCATTTTGTATCCAGCCACCTTGCTGAATGTGTTTCTCTGGTGTAAGCTTTATCTGCTAGAGTTTGTGGTTCACTTATGTGTACTATTATATCACCTGCACATAGTGATACTTTACGTTTCTCTCCATTTAATTTGATGTTGGCTATAGACTTGCTGTATGTTGCCTTTATTGTGTTTAGTTATGCACCTTATATCCCTGGTCTCTTTAAGACTCTTAGTATGAAGGGATGTGGATTTGGTCAAAGGCTTTTTCAGCATCTAATGAGATGATCATGTGTTTTCACCTTTCAGTTTGTTTATATGGTGGATTACATCAATGGATTTTTGTATATGAACCATCCCAGCATCCCTTAGCTGAAGCCTATTTGATCATGGTGGATCATAAAAAAAAAGAAAAAAACCAACATATATTTCAGTTCTGTATTTTTATATATACAACACTTCCTCAGTCAAAGTGGCTGATAGGATCATCATTTCTTAAATGAGACAAATGTCACTAAGATTAATATCTGATATATGTCCCAATTAAATATGATGATAGTCAATCAATGATAGTATTTGTTTGATCAAAGTCTTTCTGATTACTCAATCTATTTAACAAAGAAGTATGAATATTTTGCAGAAAATTAAATTATCGCTCCAAAACAAGGCAATATTATTTCTGAAAGTATTTTGCCAGGAATCGTTCATTCAAATAGGGATAATATCTAATAATATCAAGAATTTTTATCATTTTCCAAGTATTTCACTAACACCAACTAATTAATTTTGTCTTAGTAGAGCAAAATATGTACAAATGAAAGGAGAAATTATTATTCCCTAGACCAGATGAAAAATCCATGTCACAATTCCAATTAGGCTTATGATTTTAGCGTCATCTTTTTATTTCTTTGTAAATATTTTACTTTTAATCGCGCGTGCGCACGTGTGTGTGTTTGTGTGTGTGTGTGTGTGTGTGTGTGTGTGTGTGTGTGTGTGTGTGT
>OU015755.1:69138188-69210965 GCA_907169655.1 Acomys percivali | reverse complement strand
GAGAGAGAGAGAGAGAGAGAGAGAGAGAGAGAGAGAGAGAGAGAGAAGAGAGGGACACAGAGACACAGACACAGAGACAGAGAGACAGAGAGAGAAGAGCCCACTGGAAAAAAATAAGCAAAGTATGGGGGTTTTAATCTGCTTATGCATATGTTTAATATGACAGAAATGCAGCCCCAATTTTATATTTCTGGAAGCTTTTCAATATTCTTTCTCCAGCAACTAACCTGTATTTACTTAGAATGTCAATCAGCTGCATTTTTGGAGTGCATAAAACACTGTCTAATTAAGCTTTATTTAATTTGTTTTAACTTGGAGTGTGGAGGAGATGGCACAATGTGAATTACTTATTAAGGTAACCTCTCCACAGAACCACAAATGGGGATAAAGCGATGTGTCCCTGTGTGTCTTTGCATTGTGACATCACTCACAGAAGCAGTTCCTCTGGAGGACAGAAACAATGCTTAGCATTTATATGGCATTTTCTATCTCCATAATGCTTTCAAACCCTTAACTAAATAAAAGTACTTGCAGGAATGAGGTTACAGCATCAATGAATCAGCATGTACCTTGCTGTAGCATTAGTGCTTTGAAATGTCACCTCCCAGTGTCACTTCCTGGGGGATAGATTGCTCCTCATGATGGATGAAAACCAGATACAATTGATTGGCTGATCTCAGCCGGCACTCAGAAAGAACCTCCATAGCCTTTACATGTTTATACTGATTAACTCAAGATGCAGTATCTTTGTTTGTGGTCTCAGACAGGCCCTTCATGGGCAGAGTCAAGCACATTCTCCATTTTAAGGTAATTGTTGAGACAATTTATTCCTAAATTTCTGCTCATTAGAGTCATCAAGGTAGTTCTACACCTGTGTTTATCAAACTCAGCAGTACTGGCTTTGGCATAAGCAACATTCAGCAGCATTCGTAGTTTCTATAATGTAGGTGCCACTCGTACCATCTATTCCCCACCCCCTCCTTTTTTACACCCCCCCTCCAGGTATCAGTGTTTCCCATGAAGACAAACTTCTCATAGGTGAGAGGGAGCTGATGCTCTGCCCTTTGTCTCTGGTTAACCTTATTCCAGCGCCTCTCAACCTTCCTAATGCTGCGACCCTTGAATACAATTCATAATGGTGTGCTGACCACAACCATAAAAAGTATTTTCATTGCTATTCCATAACCGTAATTTTGCTACTATTATGAATCTTAATGTAGATACCTAATATACAGAATATCTGATATGCAACCCCTGTGAAACGGTCATTTGATCCCCAAAGAGTTTCTGACCCACAGGTTGAGAACCACTGCCCTCATTCTGTATTGTCACAGTGCAAACTGTCTTCTGGAATCAAGTCCATAGAGTAGGAATTGCAGACATGTTCATGTAGGCTTGATTTACACAGAAGAGTGTAAATCTTACTTTCGAAACCTTTTATTTCAAGTTGCTTTGGGTGACATGTGGCCTCCCTCCTTCCCATAGCACCCAGAGAAAGAAATTCTTCCACATGGAGCACAGAACAACTGTATAAACATACCCTGAAAATCAGTTTAGCATTACAGTTAAGAGAAACGTATTTCACAGGGTTTTGAGATAAGTTGACAGAGGCTAGTTTGAAAGCCCAGCCTTACACATTTTCCTTCTCAGCTGGGCTTAGAAAATTGTTGCAACTCTAGTTGTAAGGAAAATACTACCTCAAGGCCCAATCATAAAAGCTTCTAGCAGACAGATGTCTGCGGTTATTTTGGGTTGTGAATTCAGTTAGTTTTATAGAGACCTAATTCTGAGAAAAACTCCCCCAGTCTGTTTACACAGATAGGATAAACTCGCTGTGTTTTCTTTGTATTCCTAGTGTGAGCTGCTAATTTATCCATTGACTGCTGGGTTATCTCTTGTAACTCACGGACACTTTAGACACTGGGCACATCCATAATCTCTCTAGGATCCACTTGGGACAACATTATTTGATATGAAACCTTTGATATTACAACTTGTGTTTAGCATTGCCAGCTTCATTTACACTTACATCCATTTAGTTCAGTGAGCTGCCAAGCATACAGGATGTCATATGACAGAGGAAAAGGAAGGAAGGAAGGAAGGAAGGAAGGAAGGAAGGAAGGAAGGAAGGAAGGAAGGAAGGAAAGAAGGGGGAAGGAAGAAGCAAAGAAAGATCTATACCCACACTCAGTAGTAGAAATATAGATCACATAAAATAGTAAAGGCAAATTGCTGAACATGTATCTCATCTTCATCAGCATAGTGCTCACTCAGTGTGGCAGCTGAGTACCATCCTGTAGGTTTTTTTCCTAAGTAAGTAAATAATTAAAATGATGAGTGATCATGAAAACAAGTAATAATCTCATACTATATAAATTATATTCAATACACATGTGGCATTTCTGTTGGGAGCCTATTACTCAAGCACAAATGCACCAACTCCTCCACCAATGTAAATATGATTGTATAAAATTTCTGTCATTGTTTTTGTTGTTCTGCGCAAATCACTAAAGACTTTGACAATTTCCATGTGGGTTAGAACTAGGAGAGCAGTTAAACATTTACTACACAAGGAGGAGAGTCTTACTAATCTCTATTGCTGAAACACCTGGTAACCTGCTATTGTAAGCATTTATCCAGTATTTGCCTGAGGCAGAAATAAATGAATAAATAAACTCTCACCAGTCATATTACATGAGTTAATGCATTATAGCATTATGTAAAGCAGCAAAGCACATTCTTCTGGGGCTTTTTAAAAAATCATTATTTGTGGCAGGCTAGAACGTATCTGCTCGTTCCTCAGCTCCATTTTCCTCACTTAAGTTGCTCTTGTAGCCCTTACCAATCCAGGGTGAGTTGGCCTTTGCTCTCAGAAGAATCCCTTTGAGCAAATTGCCTTCCTAATACTCAAGGAGTTTTAAAATGGCATTACAAAGAGGATGGGTATATTAAACACCTCAGCTGTCAATGAGCCGAATCAATAACTGTGGGTACCGGGCTCACATTATGTCTACTTACGCAGGACTTGAGATATTTAGAAAAAAAAGAGCTTTGCTTGTGACAAGTTGCCCCCAGCAGTTTCAAGAAACAACACAGCTGTACATCTGCCTTATCTTTTATGATTTAGGAAAAATGGTATAAATTGATGACCAGAGAGGGCAGACCACTGCTTGAAGCCTGATTCACCAAAAGGGATTTTATTAACAGATTTTTTTTATAAGGATTAAGAATAAGTTACCAAACAAGGTTAAAAACAAAAATCTGTACTTGGTTGGTTCCTCTACTGTATAAGCTAGAATGGAACAGTAATTGATCAGTCGATGTGATTTAGAATATACATTGCTAAAGTCACACTGTCATTAAAGAGAACTCCTACAGCAAATATCATAGTCACAGGGCATAATGTAACAAGAACTCTTCAAAATATGTTGTCAAAAGTAGTTGTCACTACTTATACCTTGAAAGGCAGGTATTTCAAATAGACATATTTAAAAGAAAAGTATAGGTATACATATATATGCATTTGCATACTTTTAGAGACACTTCTACTCTTACTTACTGTATTTTAATTCTGTTTGTGTGCATCATGTGTGTATGTGTATGTGTGTTAGTGTGTGCCTGTGTGTCCATGTGTGTGTCTGTGTCTCTATAGTGAGGGTGTGTACGCTCATAGAGGCCAGGAAAGGAAGCCACATTGCCCTGGTGCTGGAGTTACAGGTAATAGTGTGCTGCCCAGTGTGGGTGCTAGGAACCTAATTTTGTCCTCTAGAAGAACAGGAAAGTGCTCTCAATGCTAAGCTATCTTTCCTGCTCCATGCTCCAATTTTTAAATATCTTTTTACCTTTTCTAACTCACAAATCCTGTAAAGAAGATTATGTATATCTGAGCCTAATATAAGAGTGTGCTTCTAGGAATAAGTGCTACCTAAAATAAAGAGAGGAGACAGTTCAACCCTCATTAGTTTTAGAATCATCTGCCATTTCCCCACCTGTGAAAGCAATAGCCCTAATCTCACTCCTTCAGTGGCAATTCCTAACTTTCTGATGGGCCGCAGTAATACAATAGGACAAACTGAAATGGAACCATGTCCTCTGTGCTCTCTGACTCTGCAAAACATGATCATGTGTACCACATCCCCTTGCGATAAAGTTGTCTGAACTGTTCATAATTAATGTATTTAACTTTTAATGTTGCTATTGTTTGGATCTTAAATGTCCACCCCCCCCCCGAAGAAGCACATATTTAAGGCCTAGTCCTCAGACTCTGGGAATATCAAGAGGGTGGGTATTGAACTTTGAAGAGATGAGCCCCCAAGCTTAGCATGATGGCACTCACCTTTAATGCCAGCGCTCGGAGGCAGTGACAGGCAGATCTCTGTGAGTTCAAGGCCAGCCTGGTCTACAAAGCAAGTTCCAGATATCTAGGGCTACACAGATAATATATTTACGCTGAAGGGAGAGGGTAGGGAGAGAGAGGGAGCCCATTGATAGGAAGCTGTTGCCTTGAAAAATGTCCTCCAAAAGAATGTTGAGATTCCTTCATCTCCTTTAGTTCCATGTCCACTATACACAGTTTTTACCATAAAATTGTGCCTCATTACCAACCCAAAAGCAATAGACTATGGAGAGAACCTTCCAAAACTTTGACCCAAAATTAGCCTCCCTTTCCCACATTTTTTGTGTTATCTCAGGGTTTTTTTTTTTGTAATAAAGTAAAACTATAACAAGAATATATTCATAAAAATGAAGTTAGTGAAGCAAGTCCATGGAAAGACTTCCGGTTCTCATAGTGCCTGTCTTTGGTATCAATATCTCTAACAGTAAAAGGTCTTAGTGGTTTTCTATACCTCTGGTTGACAATGTGCACCACCTGATAGTCCCAACTAACAGAAAATTCATTACTGTTTAGGTACAGAAAATCACTCTGAGTATTTGTTTTCATTGAGAGAGAGAATGGTAAGTTTTGGGTAATACTACTGTTAAAACAGAGTGCTGTGTGCATAAACAGCTTTTACAAAGATAAGCGAATTGCTGAGCACATTTGTTTATTTAAGAAAACTTTGCTCTGAACTATGAAGTAAGCCAGAGGATCATGAGACCCAAGATCTTTTTAGTTTGGATGGGATTTTGTGAAAACATAAACCAATCAAGTAAACAAATGAAACAATAAATACTTAATGATGGTGCTCAACTGCCAAGGAGAAAATGAAGAATAATGGGATAATGAGCATCTGGGAGTAAAAGAAAGAACCACAAGATTCCTGAAAAGAGATTTGCAGGTAAGCAGGGAAAGAGAGATGAGCTTGTTAGGGACAGGAAGAGACCCTTGCCATTGCTTTGCAGGGATTCAGGTAGACTGAACATCCCATGATTAGGAGAGGCTCTTCGAGCTGTGCTCTAGCAAGACCACAAGGAATTTGAGTTTTATTCAAAGTACAATAGGAAGCCATTCGACAGTGCCATGATCAGATAGAATTCTTAAAATACTATTGATTGTGTAGGAAGAGAGCAGAGGTGCCAGGGACCCAAGAGCCGCTCCTCCGTTGAAGTTCAATGATGTTGTGGACTAAGGTGACAGTGTGAGCATTAGTGAAAGGGGCTTGGGTAAAAGTGACTTAAGGCATTTCTATTTCTGCGTGATTTTATTCTTGTGGGATGTAAGGATATTGAACATGTTGTTTAGAGTTTAAAAGTGAATTTCTGACTGATTATCTGGCCTTGCCAAAATGAAAGGCACACAATGGCATCTGAGTATTTTCCTGGGCAGCTCTCACCACCTCTCCCTCAATACTCAGAGTGTAATCAATAAACAGAACAGAGGCTATTCATTCCACCAGGATGGAATCCAACAAAAAGGCTCTATTCACACTGGTAATAGTCAGACTTCACACATTCCATCACATTATGTAGTGTCTCTACAGTCTCCAGTGACCTCCCTATTTTAAAGTCCCATTGTGATTAAGCACTCCGTTGGCCTAAGAATGACTATAAAGCTGGGGCATTTACCTTTCTGGTGTTGTCAACCATGTCCTTCCCCTTCTGCGGAGGGCAAGGCAGTGTTCTTTAAAGCAAAGGTATTTATGCATTCTCAAGATTATGAAATACAGTCCTCACTGACACGTGGGTGAAATTTGAAATGTATTCTCTGGATATGAACATGATCAAAGCAGCTCTCCCAATGATATGAATAGTTTTGTGAGTCTTGGTGGATACATACTATAGAGAATGAAACATTTCTGGAGAGATGGCTCAGATCCGTCATAGTTTGAGGAAGCCATCTGCCTTTACTCAGATCTGAAGTCATGAAGACACTGGCCACAGAGATGCCAGCAAGCACTTGTAAATAGTTAACAAACATTAACTGGGATGCTGTAGTAGAAGAGTGGCCACTCCACATTTATTTTAGAGCAATTAGATATGATTTATTCTCCATCACTTATTTACTTATTCATCCAGCAAATGATTATTGACTGCTAACTGCTATATTATACAATGTGAAGCGTACAAGGAAGGCTAATTTATAATAAGAGCGGCTAGTGTTTGTTGAGTAGACACAGCCAGCACTCAGTACCTTATGTCACTCATCTCAAGTAATCATTAAACATACCTCATCATAAAGTTAAACTTATTTCCAGTTAATAGATAAGAAAACTGAGGGACACAGGAGCTCCAAGAACAAACCCAGGGATACCCAGGTGTATTTCATGAGATGGTGCACTGTAGATCTGAAAATTGAATAGGGGACTCAGATCCCCCAAGGACTTCCTGCACAAATGTTAAGACCTTCACCATGTCAGGAGATGAGAAAAAGTCCATGCTCGCGATGTGGGCATGGTAGCAGGAGATATAACACAGATATATACACAGACTAGAATGCTTTCCAGTAAAGTTAGTCAGACACAGGTTTTAAAAAATTGAAATAGAGCATGACTTTCATCTAAAATGAAAGTGGTTCTCAAATTTAGCTGCAGGTTGCCATCACTGAAGGCTTCTTGAGGGGAAAAATATGCTGATGGCTTCTTTGTCCCAACTCCAGGGTCTGCTTTAATTGACCTGGCATTTACTTGTGCAACTGGACTTTTAAGGCCTCCCACCCCCACCCCAGGTCATTTAAATGTCTGACTTAAGTTGAAAACCCACGGAGCTAGAAGGACCAGGACAAATTTTAGGAAGGAGAGAGATTCAGAATTGTTTCATGAAGAATAAGAACCAATCTTAATGTTTGTAAATGTCAGGGTCAGAAAAGGAGGCGAATGGACATACTGAGGTGAGTATTTCACCCCTAGTGTTCAGATTGGGGTCCTGTGATTTGCAGCTCTGGCATCACCTCAAATCTGTCAGCAGGCTCAGGCTGCTGCGCTCAGACATCCACTGCTCAACAAAAATCTACATGTCTGGGGAGCTGAAGAGACTGAGTCTGAAAAGGCTCCTAAGACTACTCGGTAAAGAGGAAAGCAGTACTACCAAGCAAGTGAAGCAAGGCAGCTCGACTCCCAGCCTTCTCTACTGTTAGAATAAAATAGGGAGGCAGACTTGAATTCTGCAGAAAGATGAATGTCTACAAACTTCCAGGTAAAAGTGATCTGTGCCACCACGGTAAAGATGATAATCGGGGGACCATCTGCCGAACAGATTAGGGAAGAGAGGGGGCAGACATGTGGCAGTTCTCAGAGGTTTCAGAGTGAATCCTCGCAGGCAGATAGGCAGAATGAAACTCAGACTCGGGTGAGATTCAGTTGGCGAGTTCTTATCTTCAAAACATTTTGTTTTACTTTCAGGAATTCTTATCTCCTGCAGCAGCCTGACTTTGGAGTCACATTATGTATCTGAATAGAGATATAGGCTACATTTTTTTTTCAGAGTGGCAGGCAGTGTACGCAGAATGGCTTTTCTTATTTCATCTATAATATACTTTCCCCAGAATATTGGGGACAGAGTAAAGAAACTAGAAGGGAATTCTAATCTTGCAAAGAAGATATGTAAGATTATCTAGCAGCAATATGATAGCTATCGTGTCATAACTTTTCCATGTGGCCATATACAACAGTATTGTGCCTGGTAAAATATTCTGGTTGAGAAGAGTTATTATTAATTCTTGTGAAATTATATCTTCATATGTTATACCAAATAAACATACTTAATCCTGAATGTATATTGAATGTAGGTTTAAAATATACAGCAACTACTGTATCTATGAATTATTTTTATAAGGGGCACTAACCACCTTATCCTTATTTACACGCTAGTTTTATGGAAAGTTAGATTGCCTATGATGGATGCATGCATTAATCTAATAGGATTATAATGCAGTGTCTAGTATATTGGTTGGTAGAGTCACATGCTAAGCAACAAGTACAGAAATTGTATAAGAAAAGAAGTTGTCAATAAAGTTTTAAAACTAGGGAATTTGTGCAAGAGAAAACACATAGAATTATAAATGGACTGTTCAATTCTTTTACTTGAACACAGTGAAACTGAACAACCAAACCCATTGAAAATATCTCTGAGGTTATCCAGTAATCATCAATATCAGAACATGTTACCAGAATGATCACAAGAATAACTCTTTAAGTCATCACTGTTTTGACATCCTAGTTTCCAGATAGAAATTTCCAAAAGCTTGTCTTACAGCTTTGTACTGTGTACTTTAGTCCTAATCATATGACTTCAATCTTTAACATTTTTAAACAGGCTAGGTGAATTGACACCAGGAAGATTAATAACCAGGTCCTCTGTAACAGTGAAAACAGTAATGAATTGCTTTGTGTGAGCAATGGCTCATCAGACAAATGAGAAAAAAACAGAAGTCCAGTCCTTGATATAACTGGACACTTCAGCAAGCTACTGGAAAAAATAAGATATGAGATCAGAAATTACGTAGCGAAAGAATTGTTCCATAGAATATGTAAAGAGGTACAGAAAAGAGAATTCTGAGTTCTTCCTGGAGGAATACACATTTTCCAAATAATGTTATTCTCATAAGCAAAGCATTGAAAAAAGAAGAGCTTTGAAAGAAAAACAGAAGATGCACCAGCACACAATAAGAAAATTTGCTCAACTATGTTCATAGCAGCCTTATTCATAATAGCCAGATCATGGAAACAGCCTAAATGTCCCTCAGTAGAAGAATGGATAAAGAAACTGTGGTACATATACACTATGGAATATTACTCAGCTATTAAAAACAAGGAATTCCGGAAATTTGTGGATAAATGGATTGAGCTAGAAATGATCATAATGAGTGAGTTAACCCAGGAGCAGAAAGAGTCAAATGGTATATACTCACTTATATCTGCATACTAGCCCAAGGGGCATGTCCCACGAAAGCCTTCACTTACCAGGAAGCTGGGACAGAGGGGAGGACATCCAACTGGGACTCTAGATGAGAGAACCATGTGAGAATAGCAATGTTAGAAGGATCCAGAGGGTCCTAGAAACCTACAAGTAGAACATTATGATAGGCAGATTTGGGCCAAGTGGTCCCGCTCAAACTAAGGCACTCGCCAAGGAAAATACAGGCAGTAAAATTTAAACCCCTACCCAGATCTAGCCAATGGACAGGACAGTCTCCACACTTGAGTGGAGAGAGGGATATGACTTTCTCATGCACTCTGGAGCCTCACATTTGACTATGTCCCCTGGAGGGGGAGACCCAGTGGCACTCAGAGGAAGGACAGCAGGTCACCAAGAAGAGACTTGATACCCTATGAGCAGATACAGGGGGAGGTAATCCCTCTCAGGAACAGTCATAGGGGAGAGGAATAAGGGGAAAATGGGAGGGAGGGAAGAATGGGAGGATACAAGGGATGGGATAACCACTGAGATGTAACAAGAATAAATTAATTAAAAAATCTATTAAAAAAAAAGAAAGAAAAACAAACAAGACTTGCCTTGCCAGTGAGTCCTTAAGCTCAGAAGGGCGTGTCCATGACTAGGAGCTGCGAGAGGAGAATATTCAGTTGCAGGTTTAAATAATGAAGGTCAAAGTAATGCTGCCTACATTTGAAGCTTTTATCAAAGGCAATGGGGCCTCATTGGAAATAATGAGAAAAACAATATGATAAAATGTCTAAGTCACTCGAAGAGCAATCCAAGAAATAAACACATGTTTAAAATTTTTGTTTGAGGGAATGGGGGTCATAAGGGGATAATTGGTAAAGTAGCAGAGGTCTCCACTTCCTCCCTCCCACATTCTCACTCGGGCCATCAGATCAAATTCTGCTGCAGTGTTTTGTCTGATTTACTTAATGTTTGTTTGTTTGTTTGTTTGTTTGTTTGTTTTGCGCTATGAACATTGACTCTCAAAATCGTCCCTGGTTAGAACCAGCCTGTTTTCTTCTCACTACCTTTTCTCTAGTTGTAATGTGGCTAGAAACATGCTGTTGGCCCAGTTCCCTTCTGCTCCCTGCCTCCCTGGGACGATGCCTGTGCCCTGAACCATTTGAGCTCTCTTAAAGCTTTGGAACCCATTTGGAATTCAGTTGGGGGTAAGCATGGGGCAATTACATATCCTAATCTAAATCCCTTAATGGCTACTTTGTTTATGGCTTGCCTTGACTTTGCATGTCTGGTCTTTCTCACAGAATAAAAGGGAAGGCAATGTGCCCTCTCTCTGCTCTGTCCTAAGAATAGGTCTGTTCATATGGGGTGCTAAATGCTGCCTAAGCCCAGCCACCCTGGGATGAAGGCCACTTCTCTATTTGCCTTAGAACCCGACTCTTGGAGCTGGCTTTGCTTTCCACTTGGTTTGCCAGGAGACCGAAAGGCTCACAGCTTGGTCACTGATCACACTAATCCTCTTTGACAATTATCTGGCACCTCTCCCTATTTTGGCATCTTTAATGTGTGCCTGGGTGGGGGTGGAGTAGAGTCAGGCCTGGCAGAGAATCCACACAAGCCTCTTAATCTCAGAGCTAAATCCTTGTTTCTCCAACATCTTTTCACTATGGAAGCCATTCTTCTCCTCCGGGTCACTATGACATAATCACAGAAAACTTGCAAATATTCTTGCAAGCTGTGTGGTGGAGACTGTCTCCTTAAGCAAAGACAGACAGTCAGGACAGTATAGCCTATTGGACATTCTTCTAACTGGCTTCCTCACAGGTTTCCAGGGCAGTGCCTTAACCTGCCTTTAACCCGATATTTCTGTCAGGAAGCTTGTTGATTCCTCAAACTCCTCATAGGACGTGAGGTGGGGAAAGAGAAATGAAAATGCATAGTTGACTGCCAACCCATTCAATAGTCTATATCTACCATTTGTGCTAGCAGGAAGTATACTCTGCCTCTCAAGGAGTAGAGCGTAAGAGGGGGCACAGCAAAGAAGAGTACTGGGGCTTCTTGAAGACTCATACATGCCTACACATTCACTACTCATTCACACGCACATGTAGCAGAGATCAATTTTGCTGCCACTGTCCTTCATTCCCTTCCTGCAGCCCTCCACACACACCCCTTGCCATGACACCTTGCTTTGTGACACCACCATTTCTCCAAAAGGGGGTTAACTTGAGACTTTAAGTATCACTGCTCTGAGTCTTCTTTGAGTGAACTCATTTTCTTCTGACATCAACCCTAACCCTGATCTTGGGGGTTAGTAGCCATTTTTTTCTGATGAGATAGAAGGAGCCATAAAGAGGTCATAGCCTGGGCTCGAGATCACCAAGTCAATGGAGTCAGGGAGATGGGCTCTGCTACAGCCCTCTCTTGATTTTTATGCCCGCAGCATCTTTGTATTTCATATCTGCAAAGTGATTTGTTAATTATATTCTCTTTAATGAGAACCTTGCAGCCAAAATGGTCAATAAATTATACACGTCTATCTTACGTTTCTCCATTGTCCTTGTGATAGATGCTGTTTTCTGTATTCTGAGAGGCTAACTCATCCCAGAGCCTCAACTCTTTCCATCTCATTGAGGTTTTAATGTGTGTGATGGTGAGGATTTGATATCACCTTTTCCTCCTTCCATGCTTTTTATCATCCTGGGTTCTTACTTGAAAATTATTCGGTATGTCTATAAATAGGCATACCCACAGGCATTTGAGAGGAAGAAAAGGAAGAAGGGGACTGTGAGGATTGCCACATTTTATGGAATGTTTGTTTTACTTTAGGCATTTGTTTGTTGTTGTTTGTTTGTTTGTTTGTTTTGTAGGGGGAAAAAGAGGTGATACCATTCCTCATCCATCTTAAGAGCTCTGGCTAACACCACCATAACAAATGACAGGCTAGTAAAGGAAAAGCATGGCAAATGTATTTAATCATATTTTCATATGGCCAGCAAGCTTTCAGAATAAAGATCCAAAGCCAAAAGTTAAATGTCTGCTCATGCTTAGAGTTAGTAAAGAGAGCAAAACTCTTATAGAACAGAAAGAGTCCAACCCAAGCGTAGGATTCTCCATGGGAAACCACAGAGTTCTCCAGAGTCCTCTCAACTTAGCTTCTCTGTGTATTCTTCCTTCTTCCTGTGGGTGGGGCTGGAGCCCTCTGGAATTAGGGTCTTAGGTCCTATTACTCTCAGACATTGGTAGGTCAGAGACTGGCCAGCTCTTTCAGAGACAGGGCGAGATCAGAATAACTTGTTTTTTTATGTGTTATGGCTATTTTAGAATGGGAAGAGGTCTAATTTCCATTAGTCACTTTGGGGAAAAGGAACTGTGGCTTCTGGAACTCTTTTCAAGGGAGAATGGCAGATTGGGAGATTAGAGAGGTGGAGACCTTAGCAGAGATCTTGGGACAGAGACTGCTTGTCCCTGAGGCCTCTGCGTGTCCTTAAGTGCAAAGTAGTCAGCACACCAGAAGGCTATACCCTGGGCTGTCAGTATTTGAGTCACAAGACTTCCCATGATTTTTGACAAAATGTAATTCTGAGGGAGATTTGAGGGTATTTTACCCCATTTTATAACCAGGTTAATTCAGGTTCAGTGGGATGGTAAGTGATATGAAAAGATCACACAGGTAATTGAAGTCGGATATGATTCCCTCTTAGCTCTATCAGAAATCTCTTAAAAAAAAAAAAATCAGATGACATTGCATTAGCCAAAAGAATCAGAGAACCAAGATCCACAAACTTGCTGTCATCAAAATGTCATGTCATTTGGTAGTAATGAGGACCCTGAGGCTGAGGACAGAATAACAGGTAAGATTTGTTGAATAGCGGCCTCTTTCGGAGATGAACTAACTTACTTTTGCCAACAGGAAAGGTTGGTCATAGCTCTTTTTTGTTTTATTATATACTAGTGTCTGTGTTACTTTTCTCATCGATATGACCAAAAACCCACCAAAAGCAACTTAAAGAAGAGTTATTTTGACCCACAGGTTGAGGGTACAGACCATCCTAGTTGCTACGGCGTGGTCGCAGGGGCACTGCAAGGTCACATTTTATTTATCTGCAGCTGAGAAACAGAAAGAGATGAGGAGAAGCCACTGAGCTTGCTTTCTCCTTTGTATTCAGTCTAGGTCTGGTTCTGCCACATCCAGGGAAGATGGTCGGTTAATCGTTTCCGGAAGAGCCCTTCTAGGCAAGCCCAGGAGTACGTCCACTAAGTGGTCCTAAATCACATCAAGTTTACAACGAAAATTCACCATGACAGGAAGGGCCTCACACACTGTAGAAGGAGGGCATGGTCAGAACTCCTAACACCAACAATTACTATCTTTGTCTTATCTCTCCTCTCTCTCTTCTCTATTCTTATCTGTCCTTTCTTTTTTTCTTTTTTTCCTCAGTTGGTCCTTCACTTTTCTCCTTCGACCTGCTACCATTCATACTTCCTCTCTTTTCCCCTTCATTAACTTTTTCCTTTCTCCTTACATTGTAGCTAAGTGTTGGAGTGTGCCTCTTAAAAGCTACCTATGGCAATGAATTAGCCTAAGTGAATGGATATGTGAATGAATTCTCTTCTCTTGGTCTTCATTTCCTCCATCAGTGAATGCTTATAATAATAGTTTCTCAAATGAATGTTGGAGAGAAAAATATTGATTAATATATACAGAGTTCTAGAACAACGCCCAGACTATACTAAGCTATTAAGGAAGGTTGTCTATCACCATTTCTTAAACATACAGCTATCAAGTCAGGCTTTGTAGGAGGATATGTACGTTCTTGCTACAGAGCAAACAGAATTGGGCTGTGAAGTGATATGATGAGATTCCAGCATGATAGCCTTTCTATTTGCATATGTAGTTAAAACATAGCTTTAAATACATTGGAAGAGTTTTGTTGTTGTTTTTCTAATTCCCTGCTCACTGTCAGATCAACCTCATTCCTATTCCCTTGGCATCGTCCACACCATGCCTCTGTGAGGGTACGTGGCGTGGAGAGCAACCCAAGAGAAAAACAAAGCCAGCAATGTGGAAAACTGATGGAAACGGGAAAAATAAAAATTATGGAGCTCTCGTGAAATGTTTTTCATCTTGAAAGTGCTTTGAAAACATTAACTAATTAATTAATCAAAAAGAATTTCTACCAATCAGTAAAAATGCTCTTTACAATGTATTAAAGGCTCTTGAAAGGTATTATTTATTCAGCGATGTGTTCTTTTTCTCTGAAGGGGACCGTCAGTTTCTTTTTTTGGAGACATTTCATCCTGTAGAAACCCTGCTCGCCCCTCTCTCTCTGCATCCAGCAAGTATGCACACATGTGAGCATACATACCCCAACAAACACACATACTCCCTTAGGATAGTGTCCATTGACAGTAAATGCCTTCAAATGTTATTTAAGATTTTGGAAGCTTCTTTGCTTACTTGCTTTTTTATTGACCACATAACAAATTCATGACAACACCTTCCTGCTGTTCTAAGTGTCAGTGTCACCAACTGCCCACATCTACTGTGCTGTGAGACTCATTTAAGCTGGTGTGTTATGTCATATCCTTAAAAAAAAGTCTGGCTAGTCATAGAGCCTCCAAAACATTAGGCCTATTTTCTAACCTACAAAACATAACTTAATCTCTTTGTGACACATCAATGGAATAGTGACAATAATCCTATGTTCATTAATTCAGCAAACATTGAGCATCATTTATGTATTTATACACTCTTAGAACACACATGTCATTCAGTGCAAGGCTTTCTGTGGATCAAAATGATGGATTCAAAGATGATCTAGATGGAGTTATTACATTCAATGAGTCTCTTGTCCATCAGGGAAGAGAAAGTAGGAACACAGTAATATTAATGTAAGGGAGACATGGTGGACAGTTATAAGGGAGAGTCTGCAGGAGGCAGAAACAGGGTCTCTCACTGAACTTTTGTAGAATAAATGCCCCATCAATGGGATATAGAAAGAGAAACTGGTCTATAGGAGTGAGGAGAAATACTAGTTGGTGGCAAAATAAGATGGGGAAAGAAGACCAAAGAAGGTGAAGTTGTGTAGGAGTCAATGACTTCAGCTAGGACCTAGATGTAGGAAGAAGGATACAGGATGGGATTAAAGGAAGGTGATCAGGCTGTATGTTATGTGCCTGCATAGCTTTTGCAATATTATACCTGTTCCTACCATTGCTAGCCATTACTGATCAACCCCATTAGACAATACAATGTCAATCATCTTACTAATGGTCTCCAAACCTTTTCTGAGATCCTATTCAATATAAACACAACCTATGAATCACATTAGACCGGGCAGTACTTGTTATGGGAGGAAACACACATTTGATTTTTGGTCATCTCATAGGCAGCCTGATTGTCACATGCCATAGCCATTGAAGCACAGATTTAAATTCAACATCATTAGTATCATGTGATATCCTTCCATGTTATATCCCCAGGTACCCAGAAGCTTATAGAAATGTGGTATGTTGGAGATTTTCTGCTTATGAGATAAAAGTTTCAAATGCATTATAGAATATTTAAATTTGCCCCCCTAGTCTCAGTTTCTTACTGTTATTAATTTTCTAATAATAGGAGTTTACCATTTGTTTACCAATTCCCCATGGGCTTGTAACTTGTTAGAACGCTGCATAAAATTAAAATAATGGGTTCTTGGTAAATTTATGGGGGATTTTCAAAATTATAAGTTAGATATTTTTACGTTTGTATGATCTGCTAAGATTTTTTTTAACCTGACTCATTTCCTGGAAAAAAATATAGTTATTATAGAAGAGACTGTACACAATCTCTAGCTTAAGTTTCATGGCCAATACTCATCGGCTATCTCTTTCTTTACAAGGTACTCTGTTCAAAACTACAAATGCTAGTATATACGTGAGCACCACAGCATCAGATTGGCATGGCTGTCTGGGAGCACCTTCCCAAGAGTTTCCCTCATTTCTCCTGAAAGCAAGAAAGCACAGCACTTACCAAATCCTGACTCTTCTAAGAGATGTTTAAGGTATTATGAGCAAACATGGACTATGGCAGTCACTTAAAAACACTCAGTTCATTATAACACTTTTGTTATAATGTATGCCATTGTTATAAAAGTAAAACTCTTCCTGGAAATGGAGAATCTGGGAGATGGCTGAGCATGTCCCTGGTGAGTGAATGGTCTGAGAAACGGAGTACTACACTGCAACACTTCTCAACAAAAAGGGATTAAAAGCTCCTCCATGGAGCCCCATAAACTCTTGCTCTAATGATGCTTTGATTCCCACAGATATCTCTCATCCAACAGGCTCTAAGCACACTGGTTGTCTATTTGCCAAATCCACCAGATAGTGTTTTCTTATACAGGCTACCAAACTGAGTTCAGGCAGGCTTGGGGAAGAGAGACATTATACTATGAATTCTTGTTCACACTGAGTGCAGACAAGCTTGTATTGTCACTCCACTCCACTCCTCCTGTGTCTGATGCCCAGTGTGAAGGGATGTCTGAGGTTCCAGGTGTCAGAATGTAGGGTCCATTGGGCAGCTTTCTTGCACTGCAGGCCTTGACTTACATCTCAGCTTGATTTCTTATGACTTCTATTACTTGATTTTCATGCTATGCTCTTTGCAACCCTCGTGGATTCCTCATCAATAAAATGTGGATAATTTGTACCTTATCTCAGAGGCACATAAAGAATATCTGTGGCCATCTGTAGTACCATGCTGAGCTTTAGAATGTCTCACAATATGTGTTAGTCACTTTCCCCTTTTGCCTCAACAGAACAGAGGACCAAAGCAACCCAAGGAAGGAAGAGCTTCTTTTGGCTCAGTTCGAGGATACACTTTATTATGGTAGGGATCATGGCAGAGAGACCTTGAGTAGCCTTAGTTACATGACCTCGGCAGGCAGGATTCAGGGAGTGTTAGCTGCCGCTGCTCAGATCTCTTTCTCAGTTGTTCCACATGTAGCCACAGGAAAAGGTGTCACCCCCATTTAGGGTAGATCTTCCTCTTTCAATTAACCTAACCAAGAAAACCCCTCAAAACATTACAGGAGGGTATTGCAATCCAGTACCTTCTCTTCGAGAAGATTCTAGATGCTGTCAATTAGACGGTATTAACCATTATGAATGACTTTTCAAAAAAAAGCTTGAAAATCTGTATCTTTGTGGCAGAGTGCAGCACTAAGAAACACTTCAAGTGTTCAGGAATGTTTCCTTGCACGTTGCCCTTCATGGCTTTCTTAATGAATTATTCTCAGCACGGAATAAATCTTCGGCTGCCCCATGACAAAAATCAACCTAACATATACACAGGAAGGCGTTATCAGAAATCCCAGGGACCTTACTGTCCATTGAAGCATTCCGTTGTGAATATATTTATTCCTGAGAAAGGAAAGAAGGGTTTGTGTTTACTCCTTTCTTTGGACCCACTTTATTCATAGTACTTCAATAAAGGGCAAGGTAGAAGCTAGACAATTGCAATTGATGGATCAACCCTTAAGGGCTGATGTGTGAGCATAGACAGATGTACCTGTCTGTAGATGTGAAGAATGTAAATAAAGGGGATGCTGTTTGTGGGTGTGTGGTTTGGGTAGCTGCAGCATAAAAACCTGGAGATGAACACTGGAGATATGGTGGAGAATACAATGGTTAGCAGTGATTTTTCAAGGTCTGGGAAGCTTAGTCGAAAGACTGATTTACTTAGGACAGTAACCCCTGCTGAGGTCCATGCACCAATCTCTTCAAAATGCAAAGTTATTTAACAAAAACTTCCTGTTTGTAACTAAACCTTCCCTTTGTCACTGAGTATGCTTAGGTTGACATTCCGTTCCAGGCAAAGCTAAACCAAACGCACTCTTTCCTTTCCCGTGGTCTGTGGCCGTTGCTGTTAGTGCAAGTGACCAGCCCAGTAGTGAGACTTTGTGTCTTATGTGCCAAGTCTTATGTTCAATTTTTTTATGTGCAAAGGCAGAGAGACAGGGCAAAAAAAGTTTGGAACTAGGTGGTGGCAGTTAGGAAGGATGGTGCACAGAGCTTGCCCAGGTCCCTGAAACACTTCCTCTTAAAAGGAGGATGCTCCTGTTTTACAGGCAGAAGCCTCTGAATATCTTGGCTATTACCTCTGCCACCCAGGACTATGACATCCACAAATCCGAGCGACGTAAGTGAGGCTTGCATTTAAATTTTACTTCTGCCTTCTGAGATAGAGATGGCCTCTGTGAAACAACAATAAGTCTCTGAATCTCTGATTTTTTGTTTAAAACTAATGACACAAAAAAAAATGGGGGTGTGGCCCAGTCAGCTCTGAGACTCTGAAATTGTATAAACTTCAGTTTAAATTCCAGCTGTCCACTTACTGACAAGGCATTGGTAAATGGTGATGTGGAGGAGGGAGGAATGGAGATGTCCTGGAGATGACATTAATATGTGCCATCTACCTTTGATGTTTCTTTCTTTCTTTTTTTATTTTTATTTTTTTTACCTTTGATGTTTCTAACCTAGTACCTTAGCCAGTCATAGGGCCCGTTGGTTTCTTCATCTATAGAATGGGAGTATTTGCATCTATGCAGAAATGTTGATAAGATAACATTAGGTGCCTGGTGGTTGGTGGAAGCATAGAAGTAAATTACAATTACCTGGGTGCATGCCTTATTAATGCTTACTAGGTTGAAGTGTTTGCCTCTGTATTTCTCTATAGTGCCATCCTGGATTTATGTTACTTCCTGCAAGCTCCCCACCCTTTCATGTAATTTGATTAGCTGTTGAGTAACAGGAGAGGTGGTGGCCTGGACTTTAGCAGCAGGCAGGCTTGAGTGGGAGTCCTTCTCTGCCACTTACCTCGACTTGGACAACTTGCTCAGCCTCTCTCAACTTACTCAGTTAGATGGCAATACAAAACTGTTTATACCGTATGGACAATTCCTCTTTTAAGAGCAGTGAGAGGTGGTGGTAGGGGGTTGTATCTGCCATTTTCTGGGGCCATAAATGGAGAATAATAAAAATTGGTTCACTCCTTTCCTCATGAAGCTTATAGTCTGGAGACTTTGAATTTGATGGCTTAAAAGGTATGTCACATCAAAAGAGAGAAATTGCACCTACAAGAAAATTTTAAAAGAAACGTATATGATGCCATGAAAACATATAATAAGGACGCTTTGCTCCAGTAAGAGAGATCACAGGTCTCTGCCAAGCATGAAGAATAAATACAAGTTTCAGGATGAATACAGGGAGGAAAAGGAACTCCTAATAAGCCCTCTGTGTATGTTCTTCATTAGCATCACAAGCATATGATCACCTTCTTGCTAGGATATGAACTCAAAGAATTACAGGCAAGGTGTCTGTCATCTTCTGTCACCTCTCAGACAGAGCCTTGAAGGGAGCAAATGCAGGTAGAAAAATCTCCATGTTTGCTGAATGAAATTAAAGTACCATGTCTGCATCTCACAGCGTTGCCCGAGATGCAATTAAGAAACATATTTCATCCAAAAGTAGCATGGACTTTGGATTGTGGCAAACCACATCCTCGTTCCTGTCCTCTGAAGAAGATAACATCCTCTCTGGGTCTTGTTCTCTTCGTGTGTACAGTGCGGGGAAGGACTTACAGTACTCAGCCAAGCCATAAGTAGCATTAATGTCATTGCTATGAAAACATTGGCAAAAATCAGGCATGTAGTTTTTCAAGATCTGCGGGTTGTTGGAGGCCAGCCAGATACAGCTAGGGGCCAGAGGGTGCTATCAGCAGCGGTCCACCAGGCCTTCCCTTTAGTGGAAATGCCTAGGGCTCATAAATGTGCGGCGTTCCGTCTCCAGTGGCTGAGAGTCAGACCGGGAGTTTAGATTTAGGGAGGCATCAGTTATAATTGACTGGCATTTGCTATGGTATTCTTCGGCCGCATTTGCATTTGGGTTAACCATATAGTATCTGAACAGAATAAAATCAAATAATTCATGGGCAGTGCACAGCATGAGCCTACACATGGCAACCAGGCAATACACATTTAGCTGTTGTTACTAGTACGACTGACTTCCAGGCTCTGCTGCATTCCCTCTGCTCCCCCCGCCCCCCAATTATTCCAAAACTGAATCAGCCGTTTCTTTTGGAATTCTCTTTCTGAAAAACAGAAAAGAAACTGATTTCTGAGGCTTGGAAGCCTCGCTTTCCTGTTTCAGTGCCCCCAGGGGCAAGTTTAGGGCCACCACCTGGCAATCCAGGGGAGGTAGGTCTGCAGCTGTGAAGGCTCTGGGAAACCCTGCCTTCTTTAGGCTCTGCCTTCTCCTCTGTTTCGCTCTGCATTCCTATCCCTGGAAGGAAAGGTCTGGGTCCAGTAGAACACTGGGCATGCTCGCGAGCCGGGGCAGGCTCCAGGCACCCGCAGGATGCGTAGGCTGGAGATGCTCCCTAGTTCGCAGAGCCCCGGGTGCAGCCGTGGTGCATCGGGCTTAGCTGTGCAGAGTCCTCGCGGTGCGTGCAGCTAGGGAACCAACCCGGCCTGCCCGGGACAACCCGGAACCGAACTGAACTCTATGCGGCCCCTGCTTGGCGCGCTCAGTTTCTGCTCTAGGAAACGCCCGGTCGGGGGTGGGGGGGTTATGTCTCTGCAGACAAAGGGGTACACGTGCCCCTATCGCCCCTCTTTCCTAACCGAGAGCCCCTCCCGGGCCTCGTTACTCCGCAGCTCCAGAAGCACCAACCCAGCTGGGGCGGCCAGGGCCTGTGCACGCGCCGGGTGCCGGGGATTGGCTCTCACTTCCCACGGAGGGACAGCGCGGGAGGGCGGGCTGTCGTTGAGCGGAACTCTGAGCCTCTGTGCGAGTGTCTTTGCGTGTGTGTGTTTGTGTGTGTATGTGTGTGTCGCGCTCGCGCGTGTGCATATGTGTGTGCGCGCGCGTGTGTTTCTGCGGCGCGCGGGCGGCGGGCGCGTGTGTGCGCGTGCAGGAGCCACTGGGTGTGCGTTGCGTGTGTTATGGGTTTGATTCCAGAGCAGGTTGCATATTGGTCCTGGGTGGCTCGCAGGCTCAGGTCGTGCTTGGGCGTCCTCTTCCTAATCGTTTCTGAAGTAGCAGTTTCAGCAGCAGCAGCAGCAGCAGCAGCAGCAGCAGCGGCAGCCGCGGCAGCAGCGGCAGCGGCGCCTCCGCAGCAAAGCCTGAACTGTGCAGAAGCAGCGAGCACCGTTTGGGGAGTCCGGGGGGCGGGTAAGAGGGAGGAGGGAGAAAGCCTGGCTAGGTCTTTGGGATTATTTTTTTCCCCTTCTTTCCCTCTCTCTCTTCCTGGAGGGTGTGTGTTGCCCCCTCGAAGTGAAGGAATTTTGCTCCAAAGCGAGCTGGGACCGAAGACTCTAGGCTAAGTTCTCTCTCTATGTAGATGGTGTCAGGGAGCGAAGCTACTGACCGAGCTGCTGGTAAATGTTTTTCACTTCTTACTCTTTAATGCTTAAGGCTTTTTCTCCTCTCTCTCTCTCTTTTTTTTCTTTCTTCCCCGTTTCCTTTCTGTTGCTCTTCATTCTGCAATCGCTCCTGAATCGCTGCAGTTCTCTCTCCCTCGCCTTGCGTTTGTGCAGTTTGCAACTTGTTTCATGGTTTTCTGTGTATTTTTTTTTTCTCCCTTCATCCTCAGATGAATGCTGGAACATTTAAATTCGGCACTTCGGGAGGTCATCATTAGTTGCATGAGTTTGGGGGCGGGGAGGGGAAAGATTGGTAGAGCCGGCTGTTATTTTCCCTGCAGAAGGACTTGCCGCTTTCTCTCTAATGTTCATCGCAATTATAGGGATTCTTTTAGGATTCATTTTAACATTGCATTGATGTTTAAGGTTATCGCTCTCCAGGATTACAATGCTTTTTGACTCAGTTTTAACAGCATGACTGATGCCAGTGATTCCAGACCAACTGTATGGTACACGCTGGCTAAAATATTCAAAATTGCAGGAAGACTCCTTTGCATTCCGAAAGAGAATTTCTTAAAAATGCTGTTTTGCATTACATTGCTGTAGATTTGCAGGAAGCAATAATAGACACGGCTTTTCATGTGGCTTGCAAAGATAATAAACAGATAAGTGGCTCAGTGCATCCTCCACTCCACTGACTGAGCTATGGCTAAATTTACCTAATAATAAATTTAGAGCTTTGAAGAAGCAGGGAGGTTGCTGGTATTGTTTTATTCAAAATTCTGAAACATACAGAGCTTGCTAACCTCAGACCAGCCCTCTCTCAGCTCTTACTTGAAGTGACATCTTTTCAGTTGGGGAGAGGGAGAATACTTTCTGCTTATACACATGGAATGAAATTATTTAAAATAGCCAGCATAATGCATGCAAATTGGACCCTTACTCTCATCTTAAAAACAGAATTCACTCCATCACCCTTGCTGCCAGAATCCATTTTAAACATTATTTTTAATATTACATGTAATAGTTCTTTAATGCAGTCAAATAATATGAGCCCTTTAGAGGGTTCTGGGTAGTTGTTATATTTCATTTGTCTTTCTTGTTCCTCAAGTTTTCAGTTCCAGTTCAGTAGAACAATCCAAGGGTCAATAAGTAAAGGCAAATCAGTGATTTACAAGGGAATGGGTTTAGGTTTGTACAATTTCTGCTAAGCCATGGAGAAATTAACTGGTACATGGAAGCTGTAAGTCAGAGAGGAGGTCCGTGATGCTGGTGCATCACCTCTGGATGCACAGGCTCTGAACTCAGGTGAGGAGACCCAGGTTAGGAATGCTCTGAGGCGCATGTGTTTTTCACAGGGAGAGTATTATTCTGTAATGAAGATGGCCTCTACTTTATGGTAGTTACCTCCAGAGGCGAAGGTTGCCTGGGTGTAGGGAGCATGGCTTGCAGTAATACTGTTAAACTTTCCTTTGGTGCAAACTTAGCTGGTGTTGGAAGAACTGCAGAAGGCAGCATAGAATACTCAGGACTGAAGAGTACAACCAACTGTAAATTAAATCAACTCGTCAGGGTCTGTTTTCTGTAAGAGAAAAGCTACCTTAAACCACCATGAAGATTCACCTGTTCTGTTTCCCCTAGGGTTGACAAAAGCCAGTCTTAAAATTCCTGAGATCTAAACCTTATTTCTGCCCTTTTATCCACCTAATAAATAGGAAGTATCTTATCTGGAAAGGGAGCACCATTATTAGGACTCTCTTGAGATGGCAATATTGACATTTTAAAATATTTTTGTGGGCCCATGAGTTTACCATTTTGATTAAATTGGAGGAGAAAAAGATTCTACTTCCCTTAGATCATTTTTACTGAAGTATTTTTTGTTTGAATCATAAAGAAAGAAAATGCATTCACGTAGCACACCTTACTATTCTCTTTCTGTGACCAAACCCAGGACAGTGTACCCCTTGCAGAGCAGCTACAGTAGGAATCCACAACATCCCAGAAGCATGGGCACTGAGCAAGCTGAGGACCTCTTTTGATGGTCAATGGGACAAAACATCTAATTGTTGCATGTACAAAGCAGACCTCCATATAAACACATCACAGTTAGCTTTCATTTTAGCATCTTCACTACATGTGAAGACCAGGAGTCTGTTTAATTAAGGAACACGTTTCTTTCCTGCTGGGGTTGTTTTTTGTTTTTGTTTTATTTTGGTTTGGTTTGTTTCTCCACCCCCACCCCTCTGTGTACTTGTAGTTTCCTGGCAACTTCTTAAGAGCTCCAATATTTTTGTGTTAAACTAGTCAACGTATCTGTTTTCAACCTGATGGCAAGCTATGCTACTATTCAATTAGCTGGATTTGCATCACTCTAACGTGATTCTCTGTGATAGCATGTCTGTGGCTTGTTGGCATCGTTGATGTGTTTCTTATTATCATTAAGCTTGTTATTAAATCTTCACTAAGAGCTTTTAAATTCTGTGCCTGATGCTGATTTCAGGTTAATGTATCAAAATAGTATCATCATTTTGATGGTAAATTAGGAAGTTTACTTTCAGTTGGTCTTACAGTGGCATTTCAGTAAGTGCAAATGCCTTGCAGTTCCTGGAGAAGGTAACTTTTTTTTTTTTTTTTTTTTTTTTTTTTTTTTTGGCAAGGAAGGTGTGTAAAAAGACAGGTGTCTGAGGTTGTGGATTCATAGACCTTGACTGTGATGTCTGATGCTATTGCTAGAGTTCCTGTTTTCATCTTTATAGGAATGGAAATTTCTCTGCATGTCCAAAGTGTTGGCTCTGCTAGACCTACTGAATGTTTCTTAAAATTAATTGCCATTCTCTTTCACCGTGTGAGTGGAAGGAACTCTGAACTACCTGTGTGCCTTAAAGGAGGACCTGCATTGCCCAGTTCCTTCGCACTCTTTCCTTTTGTGCAGATTGATTTTGAGAAGTGGTTTCTGGTGAAATATGATCAAGGTCATTTCCAAGGGCTTTTAAAAAAATTCCTCCCCATCTGAGGGCTGAAAGTTAAACTGATAGTGAGATGCGGAGAGGGAAAACTTATTGTCGAACTGCTTACCTCACACATGGCTATAGACAAAAGTGTGTTTATTTCCTGATCACTTTGCATGGAGCAACAGTTCTATTCTTTGATCTGCTGCTGACTCTGGGTAACCCTGATGTGTTCACACTCTCTATTCCACACCCAGAAGAGATGAAGCAGACTTGCAGCCTAAAAAACAGCACCTAAATCTTTGCACTTTTAAAAGGTATTTTCAATGAAAAGATAGGTACAAATATTTGACTAAATGAAATAAATTTTGTAATTAGGTAATACATGCAATGTTTATTTAACCTATTAATAATCTTATAGAATTTTTTATGGTGAGAGTAAGTGGTAGTTTTGTCAAAGTAGTCTTTGTATTTCTGAATTTTAGTTTGATTTATAAAAGAAATAGTTACATTGTTTAAAAAGTATGTACTACCAGCAATAGGCAATTGTTTTTACTCTCTTGTTCTCTTTTCCTGCTAAGAAAGGCAAAGCACTTGTTAATGTAATTATTTTAGATATGCTAAGATTGCTTTGCTAATATTTCCAAAGGGCTTTATAAGCTATAGAAGCATGCAGCTCTTTCTCTAAAACCTATGTCTGTCCCTGTACACTTCATTCAATACATTGTATATACTACAATGTGATTCCGAACTTTAAGTAGTACATCTTTCAAAAATTACTTCCTCCATAGCAAAACATGCAGAACTCTGAGGACTAGTGTGCAAATGAAGTTCCTTTAGTTTTGCTGAAACTCCTTCATTGGTCCATCTGCTCTCTGTACAGACTGGCAGTCCTTATAGGCAAAAGGGATGCTTGGAGTGGAGGGGGTAGTTATGTGCTAGTTGGCTGTGTGGTGAGTGAAAAGAAAGCAGGTATTTTAACTTTGTGAGTTTAATAAAGAGAAAGCCAAACAAAACAATGCAAGTTATATGTTAAAGTACAATCTATTTCTCCTGATAAAGATTTCTGACGTTCCTCTCCAGAACAATGTGACTTGGATGGACCAGTTGACAACATCCCTCATATTATTAAAAATGTGTAGCCCCTGCTAGAGTGTGCATGCATGATATGTGCTAAGCAACCCAGGGTGTCTTGAACAAACACAGTGCTGTGTGTTTGGGGAGAGGTGCTCACTTCTCAGGGCTAGCCTGCATTTGAAAAAGGGATTAATATCTGAAGATCTCCTGAGGTGTGGGCTGTGCCTTCTGCTACTCTGTCTTCTCTGAGGTAGCTTTGCTGCATATTTTGGGACATAATTTTTGGGAAGTTTTCTGCTTGCTTGTTCTTCTCATTGCAGTAGAACACAATGTAGAATTTTCAAAAGAATAGCTTTCAGAAAGAACATTTTATTCCTTTAATGAGTATTTTCTTTCTTTCTTTTTTTTTAGTGCTTTATAAGCTTAAACTTGTGGGTTTTTTTTTTTTAAAAAAAAAAAACATTTTGTGTTATACATTTTAGTTAGTATGTCCTTTGTACATACTTTATTTTAAGTTTATAGAAAAGGAAATTTGTACCCTGTCAAATAACAATGTATTTGGGAATGTGGTTCAAAAGAATCATACATTAATTTATTGATTTAGGTTTCTTAAATCTTTCCTTATTAGAAGGTAAGACCTAAAGCTGGAGAGCATTAGTCATATGAAAGCGATAAAGTTAATACTCAACGTGATATACTGATTCTAACGCTTTACAGGGGACAGGACTTTTTTTTTTTTTTTTTTTTTTTTTTTTGGTAGAAGCTTTTATTTAAACACAGTATTTTATTATTGCTTTGGGACTTACCTGATAACCAATGTTTTGATATCTCTCATGCTTTAAGGAGAGGAATAAGAGTGTATCTAGGAAAAGTATGTAATGAAATAGACATCGCTTGGGCAGAGGTTAAGATCATCCTGTAGTGTGAAATAACCATTTTAAAAAAAACTTCTTAATGTATTTGGATCGTCTCTTAAAGCTACATCGAAATTTTATTTTAAACGTTGAAAAGAGTTAAGATAGGTTTTGAAATTATTTCTAAGAATGAGACAGCATTGTAGAAACTATCTGTATCTATGCTTATAGAAATTTGTGTGTCTGAACAGTCAAAACCATACTTATTACGACAGGTTCTTTGCAACTCATTTTAAATATCAGTCATGGTAACTTTTAAAGCATGTAAGATATTAGGACGTTTTAGTAGAAATTGCTTAGAAGAAAAAAGGGGGAAAAAAAGGATAAGTATGACACTAGAGTACATTTTAGTCTTTATCTTGTTTCATTCCTTCAGTGATCAGTATTGTGACTCCAGATTCAAGCCAGGTACTAAATCTCTGGTGGTCGCAGCAACCTGAGTCACAATGATGTCCACAGAATCAAATGGGAACAAAAATGGATGCTTTATTTACAATGCAAGATAATGCTTTTTTTTTTTTTCCTTTTGTCTACGTAGGATCTCTTGGAAAAGAGATTTGATTTGATTTCACTTCAGCATTTGCTTACGCAGTAATTGTACACAAATATCTGGGCACTCTTTGTCTTTTAGGAATCCAAATCACCTCTATTCATGTAGCCCTGTCTGATACGATAACTCAGATTGGAAACTTCGGTCAAGATTTGCAACTACCGGCAGTAGTTTAGTGGCGGGCCAAGGAAAGGGCAGTGTGATTTAGGGACAAAGGTGCTTAAGAGAGGAAGGTACATGCTGTAGTTGGTTACCCTGTCCTTACTAATGGTCATGCCCTCTAGTTTTATTTTTCACTTCACTGAGACATGTTGAAAGAGCACAAACTGCTTCTCTCTATTTTAACCCTAAGAATCACATAGTTATTACAGAGACATCTCACAGTGCTTAGGACTGGACAATTTGTATGACCCAGCATCTCATTTTTCCCTTTTCTAATCCTGTTTATATATCCCCACACGCCAGCAGACTCAGTCAAATAAAACCAATTACTAAGAGGAAAAAAAATCAAATTTATTTATTATATTTATTGGATGTGTCTGTTGCTTAATTATCCATTGGCAAATTTACATGTGGCTACAGAACAGGCTGTGGATGAGTGTGGAACGAACGATCAATCATCAATCTCCCAGCTACATGAAGCAACCAAGAAAATACAGAGGCGCAGAACCAACTTGTCCTTTCCCCTCACTGTTGTGCTGAGAATCTAAATCCTATCATTTGAAAATCAAGGTGTGTCTTTGTTGACCTAGGAAAAGTCACAAAGACTGCAAGATAGGGCTTTCTTATGCAACCCATTTACTTAAGAAGTCTAAAGTGCTTTATCTTCTTGGAGGCATGTAGTGATTTAGATATTTAAAGTGTAGACTGGAAAACAGACTCATTTTTCTTTCTTGCTTTCTTTCTTTCTTTTTTTTTTTTTTTTTTTTTTTTTTTGGTTTTTCAAGACAGGCTTTCTCTGTGTAGCCTTGGCTGTCCTGGACTCACTTGTAGACCAGGCTGGCCTCGAACTCACAGGGATCCACCTGCCTCTGCCTCCCAAGTGCTGGGATTAAAGGTGTGCGCCACCACGCCCGGCTCAGACTCATTTTTCTAGCCAAGCAGATGACCGAGTCCATCCTGGAGAGGGATTATAAGTTGGGGGATAAGAGACAGGGGGCCTTAGTAAGATATGGGGCTGAATAGGTTAAAAGAATAAGGTGAGGTCAATGGTAGGGCACTTGTGTAGCAAGAACAACGCCCTGTATTTGATCTTCAGTTCCGGGATGGGTGAGAACAGAGAGAATGAAGTGAAACTAGAAAACAGAGACAAAGGTGGTGTGTGCAAAGTTTTATTGAGCTTGTGAACAGCTCAAGTAAGCCAATGCTAAGACAGCATTGCTCCAAAGACAAGAGGTTGTTGTTGTGGCTGTTGGTGGTGCAGATATAGGTAGGCAGGTTTTTATTATTCCTCTTATGTGTTTTCACTTACAATTCCCTCTGCGACCAATCCTGGTTATTTCCCTTGTTTTAACCTGTTCTTCTGATGAGATGAATCTTGAGTGTGGTTTCTCCTTTAATTTTCCATCCACCTGTCATCATAGTTTTGGAACTCTACTAAGGCGGAAATTGCTCTTCAAGCTAGGCAATGGCTGAACTGGTTACTGTTTCACAGAGATTTGACAAAACTAGATTGGTAAGAGAAATGTTATTTATATCTCTCTTCACCTGAAAGGACTGGTAAATTGTTATGTCTGGCCTATTCTGACCTCCTAAGGTAAGAAGTGAATATGAACTTCAGGGAAGCAGGCAGCACTGTGGGACTTGAGACATTTGAATGCTTTCTCCTAGGACTCAGTGAGTGAGGCATGGTTTCAGGACTGCAGGACACTGTGGATGTGTCGCTTTGAGAAAATGCTGATTAAATTGTGATTTGTTACCAGTTTGCCTTTGTTTGGGAAAGCTCCTACTGAAGAGGCTGGTTTAGCATTGGGGATTATGATTTCTCCTTACTTTTTGTTTGCAGAGAAATTAAAATGGTAACATGACTCTTGAGAATTGAAAGGAAGGGTGGGAGACACTTGTAGTCTCAGTGAGAAGCATGTTCAAGATTGAGCACAACTTTGCATTCCTTCTAATCTTCATGTCAAACATTATCTTATAATACCTTTCATTGCAGAACAAACGTTGCTTGTAGCTGGCTTCACTGCAGAAGCCAGACAGTAAATAGATACAGAGGCTGAACTCTCTTTCCCACAACAGCGATTTTTCACTAAGCTATTCCCTAAGGCCAGTCTAGGTGTATGAGGGGCACCACTTCTTTTTTTTTATATGATTTGTGTATGTTCCCATAGATTGTGAAGTCTATTTCTGGGCAATTTTCAAGTTAAAATTGTGTTACAGCTACCCTGAAGGTTGTCATTTCTTGGTTTTTCTCTTGTCAGTCAATTCATAAGTGTTTATTAAGCCCCCACAGGGTGTACACAGCATCGTACACCATTTAGGGTGTGTGTATGAGGGTTACTGGTCTGTGGGCTAGAAGCTTAGAGTTTATAGATTGAAAAAAATACCTTATGTGGATGTATGCCTATATGTCTGAAATAAGATTTTAATTAGAGATACTCAGAAAATTTCCCTTTCCTTTTCTGATTCATTTGTTTGCCTATTTATTTTGGCATACGTGTACAGAACACTTTCTAAAGCAGGAAACACTTTAACATATTTGAGATGTATTTATTCCGTGTACAGCATAGCTTTAGGTGAGGTCAGAAATCTAATGTGTTGGCTTTCATTCCTTGTATTTTGGTATTAAAAAAATAAAGTCAGATATCTGACAACAGCGTGTTAACCCAAAGAGTGAAGCCGGAAGGTGAGCACTAAGCTGTGTGTCTCTGGCCACAGGGGTTAGGTCCTTCTTAACTTCTGGGTCTCAGAAGAAGAGAAATCCCTATGCTGGAGCCTCTCAGGATGTGTGCCTGTTGCCTGTGTGACTTGATTCAGTGAGCGAGTGGCTAAACCACCTCACCTTGTACCTCAAAGCTGTCCACTTACATTGTTCATAAGTTATATATAAACTTACAGTTTCCTCTAAAAATAATAAATAAATAAAAGAGGACCAAAGAAGATAATTTTGAAAATTCCAGGAACTGGAAAGAGGAGAAAATGTTAACTCATTCCTTACATCCCTAGGGTGAGAACTTGTCTCTAAGAATCTCCTTCCTTGTGGAACATGAAAGCATAGGGTTAATATGCAAGTTCTGGGCCGTCCTTTTCACAAGTCCATGCTCGGAAATTTATCTCTTATCAGTCATTTTCGGGAAGGGTAATATTCTTGAAAAGCAGGAGGTGAATAGCTGGGAAAGTAGAAGGTAAACGGAGAGTTCCTGGAGGCACTGACCCTTTCCAGGCCCCAGGTAATAGCTTCCTGGACTTTGGGCAGTCTGCTCTGACTTTTGATAGCCCCTGTCAGCTTCCTGATTAATGCTCATTTTGACTGTGACTTTTAAGATGCTCATATCTCATTTCCAGCAAATAGTAGCTAAACCATCCAAATTTCTTTTCCATCGTCTGTTCCTTGTCTGTTGGAATTGGAGAAGCAGTGTGTGAAAAAATATGTAGAGCCATTGGGGATGCGTTCTTCCTTTAAACTTTGCCACTTGGCTCGTTTCTTCTTCGTTGATTTTGAGAATGCCTGAGGATGACTGCTGTGGTCCTTCTGGATGCAATTCTTTTTGATGAGAGTTGTTTTTTTTTTTTTCCTAATTCACAATATTTCAAAATGTCTTTATGTCTCCATTAGATTTATACTTAACTAAATATTTTGAAAAAAAATTTTTAATTCAGGATCAGGTCCTGTTCTCATTGTAAGATAAAGAGAGTAATCTTGGTTTAATGGAAAGTTATGTGTGCTGAGAATTTCAGGAACTTTGGGAGAGATGAGAAGGGAGCTAGGATGTCTGCTTTTGAGGCTAGGTTTAGGTTGCTCAGCAGGAGCCCTTTATGGCTCTCACCCTAGCTACTGCCCTTGAACTGCTGTTGGTGTTACTACTAGAAATGTACGGGTTTGCACCAATTGTGTGCAAACAGAAATCTGCCCTTGATTCTGAGGCTTCCTGGTTCTACTTAAAGTTCTAGTCAAAGCTGGTGAATTCCCATCTGAATTCTGTTGGCCTGTCTTTATGTAGTGCACACACTCCTCTTTCTAAAACTCTGAGATATGGAGGCTGACTCTTACGTGTTCTAATCTGTGAGACAACAGCTGATTGTCTATAAAAGATAGAATTTCTTCAAACTCTAAAAGGGGTCAATAAAACACATGAACAAAAATCTGCAAAATTTTTTTTTTTATTATTATTCATATTGAGCTATACGATCTTAGGTGATTTTTCACAAAAACCTCAGAGCATGCACTTGAAAAGTCAATAGCAACACGAAGGTCATTTTATTTTTTCCTAAAATGAATCAGAGGCTATTCCTTATTACAAAACTATTAGGCCCAGTGCTTTTGATTTTCATATACAAACACCTATCCAAAGCATGTAACTTATTAAATTAATTTTTTTATCATCAAGTGTCCTGTTCAAATGCTCTCCACTTGACCTCTGTTTATCCCAAAGTTAAATACAATTTACCTACAGTGAACCAGTCTTTGTCCTGTTATAAATAAGGAAAGTTTGCAACCAGCTAAACAGACAGCAGAAGTAATTTCTTCAGAGAACAGAGGAATCATCTCGATAGCCGAATAATGGCCAGTAAACAAATTAACCGCAGGATTTCTCCATGAAATATCTTAAGAACTCTATGAATCCACTTGTCAAATCAAAATAAGAATAATTGAGGCACTCAAAAGGAATACAACTGCATTTCTTTTTATTCCTTCTTTCAGATTCTCGGAGGTTTAAAGCACTCTGCCACTTCCTAAATTATTAGTAAACCCAGTGAGGTACAGGGCCCACAAAAGCAATCTGTATCACAGATAAAACTTTTGCATCTGAAGGCTCAGCCTTTAATTCTTCAATTCTGAATTAATATATTTATCCTTCCATCACTGTCTCCCAAGGATTTTGAGAATTAATTAGAAACAAAATCACTTTCAGTCCTTGGATGTTACACTCTGTGCTGAAAAAATAGGAGACAGTGAAGTGTTATTAATAATGACAAAAGTTCATCCAATAAAATAATCTGACTGGCTGAATTCTCACATGGTTGGTATTTTCTAATATAAATTACTGTAGGATTAGATAGTTAAATATTGAATATTGTCTCATTTAATGCAGTTCTATGAAATATTAATGATAATGATGATTTTCCAGTTTGGGGAATATGGAGATGGCTTTTTACTGACGAATAGCTCTGGCCAGTAACATAATACATTTACAGAGTGATAATGAAGATATTTAAATGAAGATGAAAGAGAAAATAAGTGACCACCAGTCTGATGGATTCCATATAAGTCAAGGATCACAAAAACGTGTTAGTGTTAAATAGCTCACTCTAGCTCTGAAATTATTCCTATGCTACTATTTTGACCACTGTGGATAGCTCTGAGAATTTCTCTTTAAAAAAAAAAAAAAAAGTAAAAGAAAAAGAACAGATCTACTCCATTAGGCCCTTGCACAAGAGTGCCGTTGATGGTGTTTAGCTGGCATGAGGTGTAAAAGTCTGAAAATTGGATTGGGCTTTGAAGGAAGGGAGGCTGTGTAGAGTGTGACAGCTGAAATGGGATTGCGCATGAAGTTAAAAGAAAGCAGAAGGGGGAAAGAGGTGGGGGACAGAAAGAAACCAGGCGTTGTTGATCAAATGGCCCAACTGGAACTCCATAGGAAAGCCTGGACTTGAATATGTTAACACATAAAGCCAATACTTTGCAGTTTTATTCTCAAACCTTCTCTGTTTTGATGGCCTCGATTCTGTGAACTTATATTTCAAAGTAGAGAACTCAAAACTGATGAGAGATAGGGTAAGTGACTTTTTTTTTTTTTACAACATTTTGTCATGAACAGAGAATAAGACCATTTCCCAATGTATCAAATTGCTTTAAATAGAGTATTTGTGTTGTTGAGGGTTCGTGTGTGTGTGTGTGTGTGTGTGTGTGTGTGTGTGTGTGTGTTTGTGTTGTTGAGAGTTCGTGTGTGTGTGTGTGTGTGTGTGTGTGTGTGTGTGTGTGTGTGTGTGTGTTCACCCCCTCCCCATTTCCAGGGGAAACTTAATGTTTTGTGAGATGATTTTATTTGAAATTGCAGTTATCCTTGTTTCATACCTAGTAATTTAACAGTTGAAAAAGCTCCTTCTTTTTTGTTCTTTGTAGATAATGTATGTGGTGTGAGTGAAAGCATTTTTTAAAAAGTGTTTTGGGGTTGTATTCTTTTAGCACAAACTTACTCCTTGATAAAGAAGCTGGCTATAATTTGCAGAAATCACTGTTTCTTTTTCTTTAGTTGTTGGGTAATTGCGCTTTGTATACACTGTGGGAATGTTCATATAGACCAGTGACAAAGCCTAGCAGATGTACTTGCAATTATCTGGAATTTAAGTAAATTTCTCATCTGATACACACAAAGCAAATGCTTTGTCCAAGCAGGCTCAGATACTGCCATGTGGATCGCTGTGAATACAATGAGGAGATTTTTAATGGAAAACAAATGGAACTATTAGGGTTTTTTGACTTGAAAAGGCACCAGCTTTAGACATAGCTTTCAACTCATTCATATCCTTAGTTGGATCCATTCTAAATATGACCTTTGTTCCATATTCCAATGTTGGTTTTGACTATTAAGGATAACACTGAGTTATTATAACTTTAAAAATGTAAAGGGGGATTTCATATTATAAATAAATCATGCCATAGATAAAAGATAATTACACTGTTACTTTGACAACCTCAATTCACAAGTAAAACTTAACAAGGAGTATGTAACAGATCCAAATTCTACTTCTTACTGTAAACAAAAGCGATCTAGCTAGAGAGCAGTTTTGTGCAAAATCCTCTTTTCCCAATTTTCTTTGAGATTAATCCTTCCACTGTGTAGTTTTTATTGTTGCCCGACTTACATAAGTGAGATCTTCGAAGGTTTAAATCTTCTTTTTTTCTGTGTTTATTCTTAGAAAACATTAAATGCAAGGGAACTACTGGATTCTCTCAAATTCTTTAGAACTTAAGGGGAATTTCAGTGACTTTTACATTCCACGAAAAGTTATTGATAATTGATCCCAAAGACTTTTAATTTTTTTCTTTGTCAGAGGTGGGCCCCGTGTCTCTGGCTTTGAGATGGGGAGACTTTCAAAAGCATCTCAAGCAGCAGAGAGCTGTCTCTAAGTTTTTGTAAGAACCCAGAGTCTCTGGTGGTTCTAGGCCTTGAGTCATTGTTTGAAAGGAAAAAAAAAAAGGAGAAGAAATTTTGAAGGAGAGGAAGATCCTGACAGTATTTTAAGGCTCCAAATTGGGACAAGACAGATGTGCCATGCCTAGAATACCGGAGCTCTTCAAACATACCCCTAGCCGAGGCACTTACCAAACAAAATGCAGAATGGCTTCATCTATGTACTTTTCACTAAATTTCCAAGTGACGGGACTTCCTCAGCTGTGGTGTGCTGCATGATTTGATGTGGTTTATATTTCCCTAGTGCCATCCACGGCCCTCTGGGCTTCCCTCCCCCTCCCCCACTCCACAACATCTACTTCCCCATCTACCACAGGCTATCTTTGGATTTGGAAAAGCACCAGGTACTTTCCTTGGTATTTAAGAAAGTTGCTATTTTGAAATTCCCTTAGAGAGCTGTGGACATTTTTATTTCAGTGTCTCCAAGCATCTCTTTTCCTTCTCTGAAGGAGAAACGGCTTACATAATACTCAGAAGCAGACCCTTGGGAACTGCTAAGCTATTTGATGGATGTTCTGCAAGAAGAGAAAAGCAAGAGCCCCTGTGTCCTGTGCGGCCTCCCACGGGGGTCTCAATTGGAGATATTTACACAATAGCAGATTCTCGAAAGGATAAATATATACAAGTCCTTCTTTCCAATTGGGAGGAAGCAGTAGGAAGTAGCACCTAGGAAGAGGAGAGCCCTCTAATAGCTCAGCCCCACAGAGCTTCTCGGAGGAACAGTTCCAGAGCCAGGCCCCAACTGTCAGCAGTGCCTTCCAGGGAGACAGATGCCGCAGTTGGAAGATGCTTTTCTTCAGTTAGATATTTTGTTCTTGTAGATGGCCATCCATGACTCATGAGGGAAACCAGTGAGAGAGAAAGTGAGAGAGGGGAGAGAGGAAGAATGAATTAATCTTTCTATTTAAGCTCTCTTTCAGATTTAGCCACGTGAAGCTGAGGAACTTGCCATGAATCAGTGGAATTGTGAGCATAGGTAACAGGGCACGGATGCCAGGTGACAATAGCATCACATTTACCTGCTGATGTTTTCCCAAGGATAGCTGTGTAAAACAGGAATATAGAAATTATCCAAAGGTCTAGGCTCAGGAAGCATGTTTCTAAGGGACAGGAATCCTTTCTCTGTGATGACGATGTGTTCTCTGCATTCAGTCTCTGTGTCTGTGTGTTTGTGTCTAACCCTTACATATCAAAGATCACTTCTGTTCCCCCTGTTCACTTGCTAGTCTCTCCTCCACATGCACATGCATGTGCGATATATGTGTGAGAGAGACATACACATGTATCATACGTATACAGCATGTCACCAGAAGCAAGAGTTGTTCCTGCACCCTATAATACCAGCCTCCATCTGCATGTATCACTCACTTCCACATCTAACTCCTCAGCTACATTCGGTTGATAAGATAAAAGTGGAATATCTGCTCTTGGGGAGAGAGTGAAATATAGTTTTTGTAACTTGTATCTATTGCCAGATTGTAGGCTTCCTTCAAATACTAAGGAGGGCCCACTGGCACATGCCTGTAATCCCAGCACTCATGGAGTCGGAGACAGAAATCTGGGGTGAGTTGAGGCCAGCCTGGTATACAAAGCAAATTCAGGATATCCAAAGATACACAGAGAAACCCTGTCTCAAAAACTAAAAAATAAAAAAAAATAAAAAAAAAATAAAAATAAAAAAATTAAGTAGGGAGCTAATAGCATAAGTTATTCCCCAGCTTCCTGTTGCACTATTTCTGTGATCCCTGCTGTTGAGGAAAGGGGCTTGAGAATGTTAGCCTGTTTTAGAACTGAATTATTTCCTAAACCTCCTCTGTAGGTCTCAGCCCTGGAATAAGATGTGTCTGAGTGCCTGCTGGCAGCTCCTATGCCAAACTCTTGACGTGACATTTTTCTGATAGAGTTCCAGAAGTGGTCCTTTTAGATCTGCATGTCTCCATGAGTTGGCATGGCAGCTAGCCAAAAGGTGTGCGTTTGTGGGGAAAGCAGGCTTTGATTTCCCCAACACCACACGCACAATGGGTGATTTGGAGGGTACTCCAGGCATTGCAAACCACAGCTGTGGAGCCAATTTAGAGAGAGTAATTCACAATTGACTTGTGGATGAGCTGGCTCGCCTCCTTGAGCCACCGTGCTTGTCTGGCCAGCATGGAACTGTTTGAGATGAAGCTCTCCACTCCAAGGTCTGCGTGTCTTTTGATGTGTCTCATGTCAAGTCAAGTACTAAGACACTATCTGTCAATTTGTAGCAACGCCCGGAAGAACTTTGGATCTTGAAACCCTCTTGTCATCGTATTGATCCTACAGGGAAGGTGCTTATATTTATTCTGAGGCTTATCAAAATAATGATGCCTTTTTAAAAAGTCATTTAACTGTTTCAGACACTTAGATGTGAATGGACAAAAAGACAGATGATACTCATTCAACTGCCAGTGGTTCATTTCCTTTGTCTTGCACAGGTACAGTATGTAGTAGATAAACTTACATTGAGTGAACTCGGTATGTTGTTCTTTTCCTTTGAGGACATGAGAACGTGTGCCTTATGATGCACATACACACATCACATATATGTGTACATGTGTATATATATATATATATATATATATACACACATGTAGTGTGTGTGTGTGTGTATGTGTTACACAACTGGTTAAAATCAGTGTTCCTGCTCTCATGATATATACTAGAATTTTATAATTGCACTCTCTGTGTCATAAGTAAGAAAATCATTTCCCTTTGAGCTGAGATGTGCGCAAAAGAATAGTCTTTGGATTGGGTTTTCAACCTTTCATTATTTTTTCCTACTTTGAAGTTTCCAAGACAATCTTGTTTCCGAAAATAGGGTCATATCAATTACAATTATTTGTGTTTTTGAGTTGGACTTTCAACATTTTACATTTTAGATTATTAGAAAACATCACCCTGTTGGCCAGAAATAACCTGGTACCCATTTTTATATGATTATGGATTAAGAATATTTTTTAGAAAATAGTTTCAAATGGCTGAAAATAATCAAAAGAGCATTTCATGACACTTGATAATTATATGAAATTAAACATTCTTTGTCCATAAGTCTAATCTATGATTAGATTTCATCCGTGCTCATTCAATTGTTATTTTACTAGGACTTTTGAGATGTCTTTGGGTTGAGAAAAGAAACTGTTATTTGGGCCTTGACAGAAAAGCTTTGCTACCATTCACCAAATGTATGGTCTGCGGTGATTCAAAGGCAATGCGACAAACCCTATGCTGCTCATGTTGTATTTGTGAACATTATTGTGTTTGGTCTGCCTTTGGATGGTAAAGTTGATGTAGAAAAGGGTATATAAAGCAAAAAAGTTTGTTTACTTGGGTGAAATGGTACGGTTCCCAAAGTTGGTTCTATCATAGAGCAGACATTACCCTTGAATTGAGAGGGATACATAGGCAAAGAAAAGGGCCTTGGTTATGATTTGAACTTGCCATCACTTCTTTGATATGTGGGTGCAAATTGAGCTAGAAGCTTCCATCCTCCTGAAAATATACACAAAGAAGTTACTTGTGGATTGTCATTCAGTCAGAATTTCCAAAATATACAATCCTAGCCTTTATTCCTATGTCATCAGTGCCAGTCCTCAGCTCCCATAGTCAGGGTGCTTCTTCCCTAGAGAAATCAGCTTCATTTCCTGTTGATCCAGAAGCAAGGATGAGACACTGTGGAGTATCAGTACATGCCTGTGGTTAGAAGTAATGAAAGTGTGTCCTGCAATTTGATTTAGTACTAAGATGCAGAGATAAACCAAATCCCTTGGATATGAGTACATAACAAGAAACAATGATATGTGTTAGATCGGGATGTATAGTGACTAAATAAAAACATAAATAAATGAAAAAATCTGAAAAGTCTATAACTACTCTCTTCTGTATTCATAGCAGGGTGTCTGTACTGGGTATCTATTACAGCAACAAATACATTAGACAATCCACTTAAAAACATGATCAGTTCATTTTAGATTATGGCCCAGGATGTTTCATTCCTTAGTTAGCCCATTGCCTCTAGTCCTGTGCTTGCACATCATGATCAGGAGTATAGTTTGGAGGAAGCTCTGCTTTCATAGCTAGAAACAAAAGCAAAGAGGAAGAGAAAGCCAGAGATTTAGTGCCCTCTTTGAGGCCATTCTTCCCCAAAGCAGGGCCTTCCACCAGGGCCTGGAAACATGTCTTCACTTTCTATGTGCTTGGGAAACATCTATCTAAACCAATGCAGAGTCAAGGAAGTTATTTTCTTAACCTCATACTTTATAAGAGGTACAATAAAGGCCAATAAATCTTATATTATTTATCTGGATATTTAAGTGATTGGGTAGAGAATAGATTCCAGGAATGTGTCAATAAATCGTCTACTGACCCACTGTCCCATGGGCCCCACAGAAACACACACAGTGTAAACTATATGTCCAAAATGCAGATAAGGCCATTATTTTAAACTAAAATATAAACATAGATCCAAATGAATGAAGTAGATAGTGGAGACACACAAAGAGAAAGAAGTGAAGAAAGAAAGTTATACTACATATCATGTGCAAATGAGCAAACACCCAGGAAAGCCAATGGATCTGTGAAAGTAAAAATATCTCTATTTATCATTTGGGATATCTGTTGTCAGTCATCCTATTCTGTCGATTTTAAGCTTGTAGGTCTTTATCATTTTTGGGAGCATGTGGTATAGAAGGCCCTGGACCCATAGGTAAAATAAAAGGAAAGGGGACAAGGAAGAACAACACAATGTCAGTGGTTAAGAACGCCAGAATCAAATTATCTACTTAGTCATTGATCCATTCATCAAACGTTGACTGAAGAGAGATCAGGAGATGCAAAAAGGTGTCTACTGACATGTTCTGAAGACCCTGTTGCCAATAAGAAGTAGTTTCTAAATTTCACTTTCAACACAGAAAAATACACAGGAAAGATTTTAGCCTAATGCTGTAACAATGTTTTATTTTTTTAAGCTAATCACCTTCCCTTTAAGTCTATATTATAGTTCTTTGAACCTGACATTATAAGAACATTTATAAAGCTTCTACTTTGTATAATCAATGTGTAGAAAATGTGTAAACAGAACATTGTTGAAATGGTACCTTCAGATATACCTGGCACATTGCTGCTTTTGCCCAGATCTGCAACACCAAGTATGTAGTTTTCCAACAAAGTTGTCCCCCTCAGTCATAAACCTAGGTGAGAGGAATAGGGTGAAAGTGGGAGGGAGGGAGGAATGGGAGGATACAAATGATGGGATGGCGATTGAGTTGTAATCTGAATAAATAAATAAAAATTTTAAAAAAAGAAAGAAAACAAAAGATAGACCTAAGAGATGAATGTCTATTATGAAGATTAAGATCTTGATCCAAATTATTAAATTAATTATTTATTAGAAGCAAATTGGAAAACTAAAGAAAAATGAACAAATTAGTGTAATATTAAGGGAGTTGATGTTTTATATGCAGCATTGCAGAACTGTTCAAAAGTACAATCCTTTTTAAAGAATCCATTTCAAAGCTTTGTAGATGAAATATCTTTATACTTTGCTGCTTTGCTTCAAAATAAAATGAGAATCAAGGAGGTGGCATTATAGTGAAGATAGGTCTGGTCATGTTGAAAGTACCTAATGAAATACTGAATTCCTCATAATGCCATCACATTGCTAATATGTTATATTCACTATATTAAAGAATGTTCTCTTTCTTTCTCTTTGTGTGTGTGTGTGTGTGTGTGCGTGTGTGTAGTTTTCCTTAACTTTACATTAAACATGTATATTGCATAAAGAATGGAGAATAGAATATCAAGAATATAAGAGATAACAGAGTCATGCATTTCCAGAGAAAAGATTACAAGGTTGAAAGGGAGGGGGAAAGGTTGGCAATCTAGTTTTATATATATGAGAGGTAGTTTTAAAAGCTAATTATTTTATTTAGTTATTTGTTTTGTGTGTGTGTGTGTGTATGTATGTATGTATCTATGTATGTATGTATGTGCATGCATACCGTGCTACTCATACAGAAGCCAGAAGACAGCATTTAGATGTTACTTCTCTTCTTTCTTCCTGTGGGTCCGGTGATCATGCTTGGGCAATCAGCATTGATAACCACCAGGTTACCTCACCAGCCCCATGGGAGACGTTCTTGTGGTAAACTCCACTCAGCTTTTGCTGATATATTGGATGTGGACAGTGTAGACTGGATAGAAAGACAGAGTAGCCTCTAAGGTTGTGGCCTCAGCATTGAATAGGTAGTGATTACTTTTACCAAGAAGGACTAACTGTGGAAGGGCAGAGTCAGAACCACATTTACAAGTCCTGAGCTCCCACTGCAGGCAGACTGTCTGGAACAGGATTATAGAAGATGCGGTGTGTAGGCAAAGAGTGCGTGCAATATCAGCCCAGTGAGAATATACAGAGAGGTAGTGGGCACGCCAATGTGAGATTCGAAAGATAGACTACTGATGGCAATGCCGCACCTTTGAAGGGGAGGGAGAAAGTAGGAAGGAAAGGAAACGATGCAAAGAGGTTGTAAGGAGCTTGTGGTACATGACAGGCAGGATTTGGCAGGGCAAAACAAGTGTGGAACAGAAGGGAGAGAAGTCCAGCTGTGAGTGTGGAAATTAAGCGTGAGATGTATACAAGAGTGTATCAGCCATGTGGACAAATTTCTCAGCTGATATTATAAGAAAAGAAAGAACAGGGCTGGAGGTTGAACACTGGGCAATATTAACACTTGTACCACAGGCTTAGGAAAGGCAGGTGTGAAGAGAGTGGTGCGGTCGTAATGGGGTAGGAAATAGTTTTAGTATAGCAGGGCCTGACATTGTGTTAGAGTCTGCAGATGTACATGTATGATTTGACAATTAGAACATCGTTGCTTTTTAGCCAGATCCATTCTCTTAAAAGGTGCAGCCTGTTTGTGTCAATCGATTCAAAACATGGTGGCAAGAAGGCTATATCTTTTGGGTGAAGGCCATCTATAAATTAGGTGAGTTATAAAGAAAAGTATGTTCCCAAACATATACTTTTTTGTTTGTTAGGACTCTCCCTCTAACACAATTAATGCTCAGAAATTCTATTTTTATATGCTCTCTGCATCTTATTATTTCCAGGAGCTTTATTTTATTTTATTTTTTTATAAATCACACATTAGAATTTGAAATTGAGGTTGTGTTTAAGAGAAATCTGTGGCGAGACCCTTTTAATGCAAAACTCATCTCTAACTTTGACGTTTTCCCTGTGTTTGTTGCTGAAAGGAAAACTTGACAAGACTGTAATCGGCAAAGTATTCTGTATGAAGAAAATAATAGATGTTTGGATCTCAATACAGTCTCGCTCTTTGAAGATATCAAAATTGTTCTGAACTGACGTTTTAGTGAGGAGCCAAGCAGTAAAGTGGAGTAAATATTTTTGAAAACTCTAAAGCAATGCTTTTTCACCCAACATTATCCCAAGAGGTTGTACAGAGCTTAATTTGAAGAATAAATAAATGATGGGATCTGTGATTGTCCATCAGATATATGTTTTTTTTGTTGGTTTTTTTGTTTTGTTTTGTTTTGTTTTGTTTTACCTACTAGTTCTCCTAGCAGTTATTTGCTTCCAAAATTTGATTAGGTACATTGAAACAATTTTGGAATTCATTCACATAAAACTTCTCTGGTCACCAGACTCTTTTGAAGAAAAGGAAGTCACTGGGTTTTTTGTTGTTTTTGTTGTTGTTGTTGTTGTTGTTGTTGTTTCATTTTGGCTTTGTATGTATTTATTTGCTTTTTGTTTTCTATTTAATTGAGTTTTAAATCTCCCATAACTTCTATATTTCCTGGTACTACTTAATAGTTTTTCCATTTAGCCAGTAGGTTGCTTATTTGTGAGCTTATTAATTATTGACAGATTGACTGAATTTTTGTTCGATAGAATTTTAGAGATAGGAATACAAGCTATTGTAAAAAGCTGCCCTCAAATCTAGAAATAGCATATTTCTACCCATTTTCTATTTGAAGACAGACCCTCCAGCCTTAATGTTATAGCTGTAAGTTTTTAATGGGAAGAATTTGACTTTCTTGCCTTTGTGGATGAGCCTTGATTAAAATGACTGATGTTGGATAAAGGAAAAGAAATTTTGTCTTAATGCTAAAATTACCATGGGTTACTCTCATTTTCTTAGCACTGAAGGGAAAAAAAATGACTCTCAAGGCATTCATGGCTCATGCTCTTATTCTCAGGTGTGTGGACACTGATCTTAGCTCTTGATTTCTTTGGCCGCTAGGAAGGCCATGAGGTATGCCTCTGAAGGAGGTTTGATGGCAACCCTGAGCATCTGCCAGTAGACCCCATTGTATGGAAAAAGTATTGGCAAGGACGACCCAAATAGATATTTTTAATTGACTAGATTCAGGTTAATAGCTCTTTGCTTTTGTACAGCCTTCAGTCAAGAGAATTAATCAAATTTTAGGCCTTTCTGAGGCTAGCTGCAGAATCATTCCTGTCACATTGCATTGTGCATACTGCTTTCTCGGTTAGCATGAGAACAGTCCATTGGATCAAAGAAATAATATCCTTATATCGGTGGTGATGACTAGTTCAAACAGAGTGAGTGCATAGGATGAGCTTGTTGATAGCCAGACATCAATTGCTCTTCTTCATACTCTTTATTTTCTTTAGACAAATCTCTGGAGTCTCCAAATGCTGGTTTTATATTGCTTTCTCCCGCTCCTGCCTTTACGTATTCAGTGAGTCACTTACAGAAAGTTACTTGGTTGAGTTGATTTAATTCATATCATATAAAAATTCCTTTTGCACTTATATCAAATTGATTCTATTATTCACAATAACATTCTACCCTTCTTGTAACAGTAAAATGACAAGGGATATTTTTGGACAGTCTCTAGTTCATGTGAAATAGAACTAGTAAAAATGGTCTTTTTCAGGAAAATATCACTGGAGAAACATAGCCATTTCAGAACTCTAAATCACTTAGAAGAACACTTAGTCTAACCCTTTAAGAAATGAAGTTTGAGTCTAAAGAAGTGAAGAAATGTGAACAAAAAAATCTATAAAACTTACACTTTAAATAAAACAAATCTTGCGGTATTAGACAAATTGTTAATTTTTATTTTGAAGTAGAAAATGAACAATATATCCTAAATTCTTATTCTGAGTAAATATACAGATGCTGACGAATTCAGGTACTCGAGTAAAAATACATTTAAATCATTCAAAATTTGTTAGTTATCAGTAATAAGAATGTCTTATTATTTCATATAGGACTGTCTTTTTTGTTGACTTGACTGAGAGGTCAGTGTAAATGATGTCGCCCCCACCCCCCAATTTAATGTTCCTGTACATAGCATATAATTCAGCTATATTTAAAAATTCTTCCTGTTTGGCTACCACCCTTCCTCACAATAAACCCTCTAGGACTCCTTTGAAAATCTTCTTTGAAGTTAATTTCATGAAGATTTCTCTGATTTCTACTCCTGCTGAATTATTGTTAAGCTAACAGAAAAATACCTGAGAAACTCCAGTCTTCAAAACGTACCATTTATTTCGTCTTTTGTTTAAATTGGTTTACTTTAAACCATGCAAGTGATACCAAGTCCTTCAAGTCGCTAATAAATTAAACAGATGTGATAAAATCTCGCTGTGAATTAATATAGGACACAGCAGAATTGCTGCTTAATAATCCAGGTGTCTTCACCCAAGAACACTTATTAAGATACCTATCACCTCATTAAAACGTCCCTACCAATAAAAACCTCTTCTTGAGTGTTCTTTCCCTTTCAAACTATAATTTGAATAATTGGGGGAAGGGTATTTCCATTATGCAAATGATTCCTGGTACTCCAGTCAGAGTTGCTTAATTGTCAGTGAATAGGTCAGTTTGTATTTCCTCATTAATATTTGAAGTTTTTGTAGTAACCACTTCATAGCACAAATGACAAGCTTCTATCTTGTAGCATTAGCTTAATTTATTGTGGCCAGGAGATCAGGCTTGCTTTCAATGCTCAATCACCACTTACTGCCCATTGGTAGGGTAAAAATTTAAATTTTATATCTTAAGATTGCAAGAGCAGTCTGAAGGTGTGTGGGATTCCAGGAGCAGACAGTTGATAAATCTGCATGTATTCTTATTTCTGGAAACAGTAAAGGTGAATGACTATTGAATCCTTATTCTGGTGATCATGGCAGAGAATGTCCTTGCCCAGTAAAATGTAAAATGCTCCACACACATGCACTCTATCAGATGGTTCCTCATCCACAAGGAGGCTGTCCAAGGAGCATGTCAGCTCCTTAGAAACATACTCAACTTTTGGGACCTCTTGTTTTCAGATTATCTGTAACACAGTGTTAATCCCAACCACTATTCTGACTCAATTCCTTTGCTCAGGAATTGTAATTCATTTTTAATATTAGCCTTAGGGGTAAAAGCATGATTAGAAATGCAGAATAATGCCTTCATTCAAAACCAATTAAAACAACTTCTGGATTTTCCAACATAATGGGCAATTCACAACACTGCACTTTTCCATCACAATACATCAAGTTTGATATATTGGAAGACGATTTAAAGCTTAGTCACAGAAGTATTTCTCAAGAAAGCATTTGATTTCTGTTTTTTTTTTTTCTGATTGAGAATGTTCTTATTTCTGTATCATAATAAAAAATACAAAACTGCATTTTACTTTTGGCAAAATGCAGGTATAGTTTTTCAGTTCTGATCTATTAATATTTTATTTGAACTGTACCGTATTCACTTTAATCTAGCCCCATTTTACAGTATAGCTAGAAACTGTCCCCCACAAAAGTTATTTATCTGTGGCAGTATTAAATAATTTGTTAGGTTTATTGCACATGTTGGGGGCAGTTGAAAGGAAGCTAGCCAAAGATGCTATCCATAAATGTTTAATGTACTAGCTAGATTCACTGACTTATTTTTCAGACATCTTTATGTACAAAAACCAAAGAGAGGAAGTGGGCTCACCAAGTGAATAGATGTGTGTGTATGACTGCGTGTGTGTGTGTGTGTGTGTGTGTGTGTTATCATTTCAGTACAAGTGGGTTCTTTTGTTAGTGATGAAAGAAAATGTGATGCACTGAAAAATTTTTTAACAGCCTGTGAGTTTACAGCGTGTGTATTTTAGGTAGTGTGCTGAGCTGGGCTTCAAGGGCCTTCCGTTACTGAATGTCAAAGAAGAGATTTTCCTCAGCTGCACAATGGGCCTGCGCAGAAGAGGCTGGGGAGGGAAACCTGTCAGATGTAGTTTGAGCTCAAATAGAAAGAATTCAGTCGCACTGCATTGCTCACCTAGAGTTCACCTTTGAACTGACTTTTCTTTGCAGCTCTTTCCTTAAGATGTTTGGAATACCAAGTTGGCATAAATAAATGAATGAGTGAATGAAGAAATGAATGGATGAATAAATAAATAAATAAATAAATAAATTTGAAAGGTTAAAAAATGTCTGTGAAGCAAGTCATTAAGAAAAATAAATAAATCAAGTGACAATTTTTTGAACAAAACCGAAGAACTACTAAGGACTCTAGTAATTATTATTTCTGAAGCCAGAGTCTCTTCACTACCTATCTCCAAGGCAATACAGCAATACAGCTACCATATACAAGGGTTTTCCTTCTTCCCTGGCCCTCACTATTCCTGCCCGCTGTGTGTACAAGATTCCTGGGATGCTAAGATTGGCACCTTAAGGATAGGCAGTGTCAGAAATGTAGAGAGGAGATCTGCCTACCCCTTGAACCTGGGTACCAAATTCTTGCATTTCCTCTAGTATGTCACTCAAGAGGACACTGGCGTTGGACGGAGATCCAACAGAACAGGCTCTAGAGACTCAGCTAAGTTTTAACTATAATGATAATGATGGACTAAGATTATTTTAGCATCAAGGACTTTTTAGAAAATTGGTTTCTCTGATTTCTAGTGGTAAAGATGAGGAGATATGTGTAGGGATTTAGGTCCAGTCAATGCTTCCATCTCATGGACCTAGGTTAATTGACTCTGTGGGTTAGTTGTAGTGTCCTTGTCACCTCCAGATCCTTCTATCCTCCACTCCACGCCCCCAACCCAGCCTTCACTCTTCCACAGCACTACCCAAGTTCCACCTAATGCCCTGTACACATATGTAAGTGATGAGCAACTTGATCTTCATGTAGGTCTCCTAGTAAGTTGAGCAGGCACTGTCTATGACATGTTGCCTGCTTTCAATCACTTCCCACTAACAGGGCTGCCTTGCCTGGCCTCAGTGTATAAGGATGAGCATAGTCATCATGCGACTTGATGTGCGATGCGGGTTGAGGGCAGGGCATTCCCCTTTCCTGAGGAGAAGTGAAGAGGCTATAGGGCGAAGAGGGTTGGATGGTGGGACTGGGAGGAGAAGAGGAAGGAGGCTATGATCAGGATGTAATGTGAATATATACATTTTAAAAATGAATTTTAAAAAAAGGAGAAAAGAAGATAGTTACAAATAGTGTATGCCCTAGCAAACTTTTTGACTCCAGTATCTGAGATGCTTAATCTTTTCATAAAGGGATTCATTCTGATTTTGATGTCTATAGATGTCCCTGGCAGCAGTGAAGGCTTGTTTTCACTTTAGCTACTGTGTCTTTTAGATAATTGTGACAAGACATAGCATGAAGAATGCAAATATGGATGTTTGATCCTAAACCAGCCTTCTCACCCCCAAAGGATCTGCAGCTTTGTGTCCCCTATCAAATATATCTATGGAAACAGCTTAGGAGCCCTGACATTGTCCATTCAAATTCTCAACATTCTGTTACCTGTCATGTGATTTTTTTTTTTTTTTTTGCTAAAAATGTAATAACTAAACACCAGATACTTTTTAGGAAATCCACTTCAGTCAGCTCAATAGGAGAAGAGTTGAGTATTATTTTCCAATACTAATCTGTCACACGCGTTAAGAAAAGAGGAGCCAGTGGCCCCCAGGGCAGATTTTTTTGTCATTAAGTGGGGTCACCTCACCAAAAAAAATGCTAAAGGATGATATTGTTAACGAGTAAAACAATGCATAAAACTATTTTGAAATAAGCCCTGGTCCTATAACCCAACTTCAACGACTAATAATAGTTAGTTATCCATACATCCAGAAGAATTCATGTTCTGAATATATGAGTACATGTATATACAGGAATATATACACTTGACATATTTAACTTTGTGTAATAAAAATCACTTAACTATATAGGGCCATGGATTTCATTCTAAAACCTTGCATTATATCAGGCTTCTCTACTAGCTCAATAAAAAATTTCAAAGACCATCATTTAATGCTCGTGTAGTACATAATTCTACTTAGCACATTTTAATTCACTTACTACTACTACCACTGCGGGAGTTTCCAGCTTTATAAGAAATGGAGATGCTTGCATTTTGAATATTGTCTTCATAATGCCTTAACATACACGTTTCCATCTCCTGCTGTGTTATCCCTCCATTGCCCAGCATCACTGTAGATACTTATCAGTTTTTGGATCATAAAAAGAGAAACTTATCCCAAAGGCATTTCCCAGGTCACAACTGAGAGGCTGTTAACTCAGGGGGGACTATTTTACTCCAACCCTTACCAATCTAATGTAAAGTTTGTGAAGTTAATTTTGGATAGGGAATAGTAAATTCTTGCTTTATTGGGTATATTCCTTAGTTTATGGATGTCATGTGTGCACAGGCCCACAAAAGTACAAAGTGCCATAAAGAGAAAAGTTTTCTTTACTCTTCCCTGGTCTAGTACCCTATGGAACCCTATATAAAAAACCCAAAGCTATATAAATATGGCAAAGATGTAAGTTGATAGCTTAGTACAGGCTTGTATAAATGAATTAGACTACGCTACTTAAGCCCACACCCAAGGTGAAGGTCTTATTCACAGTGTTTCCCAATATGCTTGCCCCAACACTTAGCTTTCACAGTCCAACTGTCAGGCAAACACATGTCTGGTTCAAATGTCCAATAGTCTACAATGCACTATCAAACAAGCAGACATTTCCACCGTTTGTGCTTCCATGTCTCTGCTGTGCTCGGTCTCCTCTGTCTCTCCAGAGAACATACAAATGCTCTAGCTGCAGGAATTTGCTCCCTAATTTCTCAAGAGCAGCCTACAGTGGAGGAGTGATACATGCAGGGATCTCTTGGGGACAACACTGAACCTGATGTGTATATCGTGGTCCCCTTCTCTGGATTCTGTGGACCTTCTTCCCATCCCTGCCGTCATACCATTCCATATGGTTTTCCCAGAGGGACTTCTCAATAAATCATTTTCATGGACATCGTACATCAGGGCCTATTCCTGCAAACACGCAATCACAGATCATCTAGCAAGCATGTCACTGTCTCCTTCCCTACCGCTCACCTCCCCATAGGTAACAGTCTATGCTCTTGTAACCTATCCCTCAGTGTCTAAGCCTGTAGATCCATACTGTTTATTTGTCTTTTAGAGGATTATTTTGTGTAGCCCTTGCTGTCCCGTAGCTCTATAGACCAGGCTGGCCTCAAACTCACAGAGATCTACCTGCCTCTGCCTCCCGAGTGCTGGGATTAAAGGCGTGCGCCACAACCACAAGAGAAACTTTTTCTTGAAGTCAGATTATTGGGGGATAGTCAATGCCATTTTTAAAATACTAGGTACAAAAGAAATAGGCATTTAAAATACTAGATACAAAAGAAATGTCCATTCAGAAATGGACAGATGTGTCTACTTTCATACAATGTTCGCATCACTGTCTTTTATTTGTTTATTTATATTTACTCATTTATTTGTATTGGTTTGGAGATCAGATGCAAGATCTTTAGCATGCTAAGCACATAAAGAGCATCCCTCCCAGTCCTCTTTTGAGTTGTCTTTCATTTGATGACTCAAAATTATGTTTTTTATGTGATGGGTCATTACCTGATTGCTAGAATACTTGTGTCTCTTCTACTACAGACTGTGGGTTTTGCTATGAGTGCTAGATTTAACCATTTGTGGTACATCTATGAATAGGCCACTTATTTCGTTTGCCTTTTTTCCCCTATTAGGTGGGTGGATTTTTACTAATATAGTCGTGGAGAATCTTTACTTCGGGACATCTGACTTCCAAATCTGCATGCACACTAAAAGCGTTTTATTCCAGTTCTATTTATTTGTTTAGACTTTTGCAAATATTGTCATTGTCAGCCAGGAGGAAAAGCAGATAGAATACCGAGGTGGCTTCCAGCAGCCATGCGCAGACTGGGCACTGGGCCTGCCCGAGCAAATCGCAGTATATTATATTGTGGGACACATTTATGAATCATACGCATCGCATCGTTCTTATTTGGGTCAATGTGAGCAACTTGAGTGGATGTAGACGGCCCTATTTATAGGCCTGTGCTTTAGGGATCCCCACAACAAAGCTGTTAGCATCGAACCTGCAGGCTGTCCCACTTACAGCTCTGCGTTCCACATCAGAACATGAAAGGCCAAAGTGGATAAGAAGCCTGGCTGTCCAAGTGCGCGGTTAGGAAGCTCTTGTGAGAGAGTGAGCGTACCTCAGAAAACCTGAGAGGATTGGCCTCGTCGCCATGCCGTCCAGACCTTTAGCAGAGATGTGAACTTCAGACTCAAAACTTACACTTGAATTATCTGTTGTGGTAGTTTATATTGACAAAGTGAACACACACACACACACACACACACACGAGCGCGCGTGCGCACATGCACACACATGTGCACACACGGCACACACACACACACCACTCTCCTTCAGCTGAGCAAAGAAATAGGAGCGTTCTCTTTTACACTTGCCCTGTTCACCTTTCTCTTCCGTTCTGAACCATTGTTTCCCCTATATACTGCTTTACCTCTTGGCTAATGTTTAATCATCACAAGTATAAAATATTTACTGCTCAAAACAAACAAACGACTGCATAATTAACAGACTTTCCGTGAAGTACACTTTTCTCTTTAGAGTAAGGTGTTACATGCCCAATTAATAATACTTAAGCAGGGGATTTCCCGATGTAGTTTTTCACTCTAGCAATAGAATAATTATATGGCGTGGCCCCAGGTTTATGAAAATAATCTTTTTAATCTCTGAATTTCTCAAAGCTTCTGTAGCCCTGGGCTTGTCAAACTTGCTTTTTATTGATCTCTGCATTTCAACTCATGCACATGAAAAAAAAAAATGTCCCCTGATCACAGAGAAGAAACAACTTGATGATATATACGATTCCTAATTAAAGCTTAAATCTCGTTCCCCGCAATTGCCCTTCTGAAGTGTTGGAACCACACAGTGAAATATCTTTAACTTTTTCCATCCATCACACTGGTTTTTAGGTTGCTGGTAATGTCAGCCAGAAAAGTATCTGAATTAGGAGCATTTTTCATAGAGATTTCTACTACACTTCTTAAATGGGCAACATAGTATTCAAGATATCACTGGAATGTATCCCAAAATGTAATTGAATTTTTTTTATTGGTTTTAGAAGATAGTTTTTAGCAGTTCAGTTCAGACATGAACTGATAGCAAGCAAAAGATGTGGCCTAGGTTATGGCCAAACCCGTGGCACTGTTTTAAAAAGCAACTGAGATGCTGGCTGTGTGTCACCGTAATGGCCACCCTCTGGGGAAGTGAAGTCGGTGGTAGTTTTGCAAGTAACTTCTTTTTTTTTTAAGATTTTATTTTATTTTTGGCATATGTATTTATATTATCACACATAAGTATAAAAAGTACATACAGCAAGAATCACGAAACAATCGTGGATCATATGAATGTTACATTCATGGTGTTTTGGCTAATTGCATTTGGCAACCTTGTAGAAAATATCTTCCCAGTTTTGGTGAGTCTAAAATTCTGGATGAGAATCAATGTCTATCATGTCTCATCACTGCTGTCTCAAAACCTCTATCTAGACCAAATGCAAGTAATTTCTTATTTCAAAAGATGACCATGCTGTCTTCCTTGGAGACCGTCTAAAGATACCTGTTTGGGCCACTTGTTGGTTATTTTGATGATTCTAGCATTTGACTAGAACCAATGGTTCTTATTAGAAACAGTATCCAAGCATTTCATGTGCCTTTTCTAAGTTATTTTAAATGAGACCACAGCCCGTTCTCCTTCCCATTTGTGTGTGTGTGTGAGTGTGTGTGCATGTGTGAGTGTGTGTGAGTGTGTGTGTGTGTGTGTGTGTGTGTGTGTGTGTGTTGTATGCATTGCTATGGTTTATTCTGTATACTGGTCTTGGCATTCAGGGGTTCGAGTATCCTGGTCCGGTTAACAGGACAATTTGAGGTCACCTGGGAGCCTCTCCTTCCTATTAGGAACTGTGTTCTGTTGACTGCTAGACTGTCCTACTGTTCAGGTGATGTGCATCATGATTTCATATCCTATGGAGAAACTGATGTTAGTACTGTGTGTATATGGAACAGGATATGCTTTCTTCCTATATTTTTCTGATGTTTAGTAGAGGAACAAGCTATAGGCATTTTTCTATTGGTTGTATATTAGCTAAAGTTTTAAGCTAAGGAAACCCCCTGAATACACATGCGTGCACGAGCGTGCGTGTGCACGTGCACACACACACACACACACACACACACACACACACACACACACACACCACTTCTTTCCACTTCATTCAATTTCTGACCTTAGATTTGAACCAGAGGGGAAATTTTGCCTAGGAAAACCCAGAAGAGCTCAGCTGGTGTTTTCCTATCCCTTATTCTATAGAATCTGCATCAAACATGGAGAATGAAACGTTGTCACTTCTGAAGATGTTGACTGCCACAGTTCTCCATCTACACTGTCCAGTGTTATTTCAACACATATCAATGAAATACCTATAGCCACACGTCCCCTCACTGCTGGAGTTCGTAGTCTATGGAGGCTATTGATAATAGACATTCACACACCTGTTAAGCAAGATGATTGAGCCAGTAGAAATGTTTCAAAGATAATAAAACCACAGTATATTTGAGTAGCAGCAGAGGAGAAAGGGTCCATTACAGTCATGAGCCAGCCTCTGAGGGGGCAGGGTCTGACCAGACATATAACTTCTAAGATAGAACCAAATGCAGGAATCCTGGAGGGAGGGATTATAGGCACAGGAACTCAGGCAGCAGTGGATATGGGATAATGCTTGCACTGTATAAGGTGCCTGGCTGTTCTTTCAGGGACATGGATACATTGTCTCAGAATATTAGAGGAACCTAGGCTAATCCTTTTGCCTAACCATGTATCTGGGAGTTCTGTGTCCATCAGCATAGGTGTATATGATTTGGTGTTTTGGTGTGTGTGTGTGTGGTGTGGTGTGTATGTGTGTGTGTGTGTGTGTGTGAAATTAGGTATATTGGCTATCAGTTACCATAAGGAAATTAAATATTTGATGTAGGGTTGTTTAAAAAGCAGGAAAAAAAGGGGATGGGAATAAGAGGAATGTCATGGTGCATAATATATGCATTGGTACGGGCTAGCCATCTCCTAAGAGGCTAGACTGCATTACAGTACAAAGAGTCTATTGAATGGTGTTTGGGGGGGGGAACGTGTTATATAACTTTCTCTAACTATTATAATGTTACAGAAAGGTTATTCTGCTATGTGAAGTAGAGAGAAGCTAACTTGAACTGAAAATTAAAAATAGAAAGCAGGAAAAAAAATCAAGTTAGGTTTTTTTCTTCCTTGGGGGAGAGGGGGTGTGTTTCTTTTTGTTTTTGACATTCAAATCCCTAGTCCATTCTTCTCCTATTCCGACTTGAAAGATGAAGTTCAAGAACCATGTACATCTCCAAAGAGAATCCAAATATTTACTACAAGTAAAGTTCTGCAGCATAACATGCCAAGAAGTGAAAATGAACAGACTGACTTTAGAAAATATCTGTTTTGCACCTTTCCCATCTGGTGTCTGGATGTACAGCTCATTTCTTGGACAGCAGGATTCTGGTTGGATGGACACTCGGCCACACTGAGAAGGTCAAACAGAGACTAGGAGGGAAGTGGTACCCTTGAGGACCATGCCAAGAATCTATGGCTAACTCTCTTTGTATTTAGTAGGATTGACAATTTGAGATGTTCCTGTGATGAGTCCTTGATGGCTACCACTGCAGTGGTGCAGGGAAGAAGATGGTGACTAGATTCTTGTGACACAACCCAGCTGCCTGCTGCACTGACACATCTAGTCCCGTGAAAGGCCAGTGATGTCACAGCCACTTGAATTAGAGCTAGCCCCTCATCATCACCTTGATGACCAAGGTGAAAGCATATTTGAAAGGTTTATTTTGTGACGAGAGGGCAGTAAGCAGGACCTAGGCATCTGTTCCTGGTGTTTGATGCTGTCAAAGAAGATCAATACATCTCCCCCAAATGATGGTGGACAGACCTAGATGCATGGTTTGCGGACTTAAAATTTCATCATTCTGATTGGTATTGTTTCAGATTCTTGCAAGTTAGATTTCAGGTTTTAAAAAGAGAGAGAAAAAAAATAGTGATCTGCTCCTGGTCCCTAAGGAAGAAAATGAAAACAATGAACAAACCAAACAAGAAGGAAAAACCCACCCACATTAAATCAGGATGTCTTTATTTCCCCACCCCTGAGCCCCATCTCTGACGAGGACCCTGGGAAGGCAGAAAAACAGATCCACTAAACACTGCCATCACTCCAGGAGCCTGTCACAGAAGCGCACAGAACAGGCACTCCAGTGGAAACAGATGTGGCTGCTTAATTCAGCTGCTCTGACCAGGCGATTATGGGAATTAAACCCGGTCCATTTCATTACACCAAATATCTGAGTGTCCGGGGCTGTTCAGCCTCTAAGAGCTAACACCCAAGACCAGGGGAAGCTGAGCTATAGCAATCTCAGAGCTGACTTACATAGTCTGTCCCCGAATAAATGCTCCTGCCATGTCAGCCTAAATGGATCCCCCTTTTAAAAGGCTACATAAGAACTGTTGGGGTTTTACTCTGTGATCAGGCTGTGTGCTGAAAGGGTCTAGGATTTTTGTATAAGCCACTCTACAAATTTCTTCTGCCTTAATGCAGTCATTCTTGGGTGCAGCTCACTGTCTGTAAAGTGAGAAGAGAGTTGAAATACTTCCTAGTGCATATGAGGCAATCAGCCACCATTTTAATTAAAGAATGGACAACTAATTGACTCTATTGGTTTCCCATTACATTCTGAAAATCCAAATATTTTTGCTTGCAGATCTTTTTCCTGTAAAATGCAATGCTCTTCTAAAATGTGATGGCTGTGTGGGGATGTAGTAATTCCTTTTCAGTTTTGGCTTTGAGGAGGAACACGTTATGATCATCTTTAGATTTTACTAGGCGTAGTAAAAATTCTTTCCATAGTGATAATTTTAGCATGTGGGGGTTTGGCTAAGGTTGCAATCTGGAAATCACATTTAAACACCAGCACTTTTTTTCACAGTAAAATGCAAATGCCTGAGCACAGTTCTGGGATATTTAGGAAATATTCATATGCATTTCAGCATGGCCTAAGGTCTTATAGTCATGGATTATATATAAAATAAATCAGAAATTTTATTTTAAATTATCAGAAAAATTTAATTATATCAAATACATGGTGTGTGTGTGTGTGTGTTTACATGAGCATGAATTTTCATGTGTATATGTGCATAGAGGCCTGGGGTAACAGTAGGTATCATTTCTTAGGAACTGTCTCATTTGTTTATTAAGGATCTCTTGCTAACCTGGATCTTGCTGCTCAACTGGCCGGCAAACGAGCGCCACTGATTGGCTTATCTCTGACCATCTGAGCACTGAGATTATAGTCAGATATACCCATGCCTGGCATTTTACATAGGCCCTGGGGGTCAAATCATTAACTCATCCTTGTATGGCAAATACTTTACCCCCTGAGCCACTTTCCCTGACTTGCATACAGAATCTCGGGGAAATATCTATAGGTGCATTTGCTTGTCCATTGATCATCTTACCATCTCACAATGACTGCCTCTCACATGTCTTTGTCTTCTGGGTTGAGTGAAAGGATGGAGGGCATGATGCACTGCTTCCTGCTGGCTACGTGGAATCACTGAGCTGCACAGATGCAGTGCGCAATGTTTGCCTTTGCCTTCAGGTGATTTGCTGTCTCTAGTGCTGGGTGCTGGGTCCTCACACTGCTCATTCCAGTCGTTCTCAGCACATTTACTTTTCTGTGGGTTTTTGTGCCAATTTTCTTTCCCTCCACTATAGTGGCCAATCCTAAGAGGGGGCTTGCAGGACGGGAAGCATGGCATCTTCTGCCTTTTCTAGGGCATCCTCGGTGTGCACAGCCAGTCATAGTGACTAGAGTCTCTCCCTGTTCTCTTCTGCCTCATTTCTGTTTCCACAGGAAAGGGGCCGAACAAAAACCCAGAGAATTCCCCATCTTGAACAAAATGAAACTAAGCACATTGACTGAGCTAACCGAGTGATGGCTCTTCCCTTGCTAACATTTAGGTTGAGTGACGGTAGATACATTCACATTGCTTCCTTCTGACTAAGGAAGAAAATGTCTTCTATACATGTAGTGGCATCATAGTTAGTCTTGAAGAAAGTCATGAATGAACTTTGAGATTTTTACAAAATGGCTGAAAACAGTCACAGAAATACAAATAATGTTTGCTAGCTAGTTTGATTTCCCCCTTCCTATTCCCTCATCCTGCTTCCTACTTCCACTTGGCCCTCAGACTATTATTCCTACTTTGCAAACAGTTTGAGCAAAACACTTTATCTTTAGGTCTAGTTACAGCTGGAATGGCTGCTCACTCATAGTCTGTGCTTGGGGGTGGGGGCAGGGTGGATATAAAGTAACTCAGCTGAGACTAAGGAAATGGATGAGAAGGTGCCTGGCTTGGGGTAAATATCACTGCCTATCTTTTCTATCCAGCAGGGAAATGTAGCTTGCTTTAGGCTTTACATCATGCTTAATGGTAAGCCTCAAACTCAAGACCAGCCAGTTTGGTTATCTGTAATCTTAGTTGTCAGGGCTGAATTTGAAAGAGTGTATTTTAGCTGAAGTTTGAAGAGTATCTGCGTAATCCTGGACTGGAGATTCTGTCATGGCCTTGGGTTCCCTATGCATAGAAAGAAAGAGGGAGCTACATGATTAGGCTGTGGGCACCAAAAGGGATCAGGGATACAGAACTTTTTGCTCATTTGTGTCCTGGGAGTGCAGATCCCTATGGATAACACAGAAGCATGGCAGAGCTCTATCCTGGGCAATGTCTTCACCGTGGGGCTGCTGCACATGGGCTCAAGTCAGGCAATCCATGCAAGAGGATGAGCATGTGTATTCTCTTTGCATACTAATACACGTGTTCAATCCAAAGTTTTAAAATTAGCTGAATTTCTAAACAAGGAAAATTCCTGTACTTTATATATTATAGCTCTGATATTTTAGAATCCATGGTTTTAAATGATTAGACTAGATATTTCCTTCTATGCCATTTAAAGTTTATCCTTTGTAAGAATAGAAATTTGTCTTTTGTGGTCTCACAGCATTCCAGAAACATCTCTCAAGTTAGGTAGGCATTTATTTGTTAGAGTGCCCTCCCCATTGTTATTAGTATGGTAAGCTATTGGAAATTGAGGCACATGAATGGTATAATAGTAGAAGAAATGGGCTGAGTAAATAACAAAAAGATTGGTCCCTAGCAATTGGACAGCATATGAATACTATTTTCTACAAAAAGCAAAACCAAACCCGAAAACTGTGGGTGGGAAAATATCAGTGGAAAATCCTTTAAGGTTCTTAATCTGCTCATAGTATATTCTTTCCTTAATTATGAAATGTACAGGTAGATTAAAGGTATAACAAGCCACTCAATTACCTTCATTAACCTTAAATGAGCTACATTGCATCTGGAGAGACGTGTAGTCAATTTCCTCTGAAATTATCTCTCACCGTCCCTGTCACTCCAGAGGTAAACTAAACCACTGTAAGTGTTTCCTTGCAATGTGTCATTGCTGCACCCACAACAAAGAGTCAGATACTTAGTGTAGCTCTTCAGACAGCAGTAAGTCTAATCTTCAGATTGCTTGAGAGCTGGAAAGACATATCACTTGTTCCTTTAAAAAATAAACTTTAAAAAAGAATAGGAAATGCAAAGCAGATATCACCATTGAATATAAACTGAAGATAGTAATCATTTCTCATTCTTATCACACTATATCAATTTGCTTCCATCATAAGTGATAAATCCTTAGAAATAAAGAATTTAATTATGGGCTGGTAACTGTTCATTCATGTGTCCATATGGAGGGAATTGGGACCAGTATATGATGACAGGGTTAGACTTTCACAAGGTGATCCCCAGAGCTCTAGGAGACCCCATGGCTGTGGCTTAGGAAATCTCAGGGCAGGGGGTCAGAATAATGACTAACATAAACAAGTGAAAATGTATTTAAACACGGATTGACAATTTAGAAATACTTTTGCTTCAGGAATTTGGGCACTATAAGTCAAGGAGTCAGGAATGCCAGGGAAGTTCTTTCTCAGAGAGCCAGACTCTTGGGCCAGAATTTATGTAAATTTGTAAGAAGGCAAGTCAGGTGCAGAAAAGTTGGGCAACCTCTGATTCTAGCTGCCATAACCATCCTGTCAAATGGAGCAAATGCCACTTCCTGGGACACTTCTAAAGACCACAAAATCCAAAATATAGCATTCCTTCGAACATGCTTTCTAATACATTATGGTATAGAAATGAAAGATTTAAAATTCTTGCCTGGGCTGGGTGTGGTGGTACATGCCTTTAATCCCAGCATTCAGGTGGCAGAGGCAGGCAGATTGCTGTGAGTTCAAGCCCAGCCTGGTCTACAAAGAGAGTCCAGGACAGCCAAGGCTACACAGAGAAACCTTGTCACACAAAAAAAACCATAAATAAATAAATAAATATTCTTGCCTGGATAGATTCCCGTTAAGCTCTGCCCTGTTTTCATTGGCCCTGTAGTGTTGACTCTTTGTTTTGTTTGCTGTGGCTGAGTACCACAAACTTGTGACTTAGTAAGGAATGCCACCTTTTGTTTATGTGCCACGCATCCTTCAATCACATTCACTGAACATGCTGTTCCTGTCCTTGGGAGGAGTTGGGGTGAATCTCTAAGGTATAACTGATTGCTGCACAGTCTTGATGAGTGTGTCCTGGTGCAGAAGGATCTGCCCAGCAGAACTGGCACAGGTGGGATCACAAGAGAACTTGCACAGTAAACTATTTGGTGAGGTTAGATCACCTGGTGAAATGTCAAAGTGTGGTGGACATCTAAGGATTGAGGAATTTCATTGTGTTGGTTACTTTTCTTGTTGCTGCGATAAAGTCAAAGCAAGTGTAGGAAATAAAGGCTTCCTTTGGTTCAAAATTTGTCAAAACAGTCCTTCATTGCAAAGAAGGCAAGGGGCAGCTGGCCATATTGTGTCCACAGTCAGGAAAAGGGTGACGATGAATGATGACCTTCTCATCTCACCCTTTTATTCAGTCCAGGAACCACCCCCCCCCAGTCTGTAGTATATTTCCTACATTCGGGGGGGGGGTCTTCTTTCCTTAACTCCTCTCTAGAAATGTCATCACAACCATACCAAGAGGAACAACCCCTAGCTGACAAACTCCTCTCAAGTTGACAATAAAGCTGAGGTATTACAAATCTGCGTGGCAATATTGGCTTTTTCACATAGAAAGCAAATTGCATAAATTACAAAATCTTAGACAATAGCTATGAAGATTTGGGCTTCCTGAGCACTGTAAACTAATGGAGAAGTATGGAGCAATTCTATTCAAGATAAACATCTAGCAAATGATTTACCAAATTCTAATCTTTTGATGATGGGAAGTAGTTTAAGTTACGAAAAGAGCAGGTGATGAGGAACTGAGGAAGAACAACAAAACACTATCAGAAAGATTTTGTTAGTGACCATTACAGAAACAGACTCATGCCTCAAAGGAGACACTCAATTAACAGCAGAGTTCCTTATCTCCATGCCTGTCCTCAAACTTCATATGGAGTACTCTTCCTATGGGAAAATTATTCCCAGTAAAACTTTGCTCACAGACATTTTGAAAGCCCCTCATGATTGCCAGCAGCTCTGAGGTCAGAGTGAATTTTGCTTTCCGCACCAGGGTGTGCACAAGTCACCCTGCGCTTGCTGTGTTGAGTTGCTGGAAATGATTTTTAGAAATCTCAGAGTTCTAAAAAGGCTAGGAAGAAACTGGAAAATGCTCTTCCCTCCTCTCACATGCTTTCTAGCTAAAGGACAGGTTTGCAGATGTGCTTGGTCTGGGTGTGTGAGCTGCCCTAGTGGCTTCCCGTCCTTGGGCTGTAGGCAAACTGTGCCTGACTGGGAAGGACAATGGCACCTCAAGAAACTTTCTTCAGTCTCGGTGAAAGTTTATGAAGTTACCTAATTACTTTGGACTTCAGTTATTTTCTATAAAAAATTAAGAGTGTGGACCAGATGGATTATAAGAGCGCACTCTGTTAAACAGCTTGAGGCTTCCTTTTGGTAGTTTAGGATGAAAATGAAGTGAATTGTTTCCACGGTTTCTCCCCATTCCTATCAATGTTTGCAGAGCGCTGCTTTCACCTACGTGCATACCAATAAGAGATGGGAGTTGATATATGTCCTCTGTGTGCTAGTCATTGTTAAAATGTTTTAAAAAGAAAATTAAAGATATTTTCTGCAGAGAGGTATTAAAGATCCAGAGAGCACCCTTAGACTCACTTCTACTTTGAAGTAGAAAAATTGTGTCCATGATGTAATTTTTCACATAAAACGAGGCAGCAAGGTGGATGGTCACAGGTCAAGTCTAGAAAAATGACTTGCTTTGATTAAGGGAATGAATTATATAACTGAGGTAAATTTACTTAAATGATGACTACCAAACCAAAATATGGTACTATAGGAAATTAACTAGGGTAAAAAATTTTTGAATGCTATAAATAACTGTGTTAATTTAATTTCCCATTGCTTTGTGGAATGCACAGAACATAAAACTTACAGAACCATTCATAAAGCCAGGGCTATACTTTATTCTGACTTGCCGGGCTCTGCTCTCACCTTTGAGCCATTGCTGGCTTTAAGGGAAGGCTGATTTGGACAGTATATTCATTTTTATCTTGTGTATGTCAAAGGGCAGCATTATCCTTCTTCCTTGAAAAGTTTTATTTTGTATATGCAAAGTGTGATTCTGGGGGCATGTGTATGGATGCCAAAAGACAACTTTGTACAACTGTGCCTTGTCACCTTTTTAATTTGGGTTTCAGGGCCTGAAACTAAGTTTTTCAGGTTGTGCTGAAAGATGCTCTTACCTCTTGGACCCTCTCGCCAGCCTTGATGGTCTTACTGTCGTGCCAATTTTTTGGTTGTGGCTCTAGTCCTGAATGTTTTAATTATACTATTCTATATTGCCCAGAGCTGCTTACCTAGAGGCTTTTGACCTATATGTCTTAGCTTTTTAATTAAAATATAAATATGACAAATATGCTTTAGAACCAGAATAGCTAGGTTAGAATTCTGGTTCTACTGTGTACCAGCTGGGAGGCAAAATGTTGAGCCACTCTGGACTTGATGACTTGGTGCATTACTCTAAGATTTAAACCCAACATGTAGTGTATGCTAAGCAGGTGTTAGTTATTGGTGCTGTAAAAGTTTGTATTTGGTCACATTATCTGAATTATCTCATATTATTCACTTTGTGTCCCTCAACACTGAGATACAGAAGAACCTTTCCATCATACTTGACCTGTTTTGGAGTTTACTTCCTTGGATGTAGCAAAGACAGAGAAGACCTTCATTTGTACTTGACTGACCTTGACTGAGATGGAATATAAAGGTCTAAGGCAGACATTCATAAGGACTCATGTGAAGGGTGAATTGAACATCAGAGGACACATCAATAAAGTAAATGTAGAGAAATAAGTGACCTCTAACGCAGTCCACAAATGTGAGAGCTAGATACAGTGATGACCAACCACAAGAGAGAAAGGGAAAACATGTCTTCAACTCCAGTATAGATAACCAAGAGTTTTACTTGTAAGGTGGTCCCTACTACATCTGAGACATCTATAAACTGTATAATATTAGTGTCTCAAAATTAGGTGAATGCTTTTGCATTTTCATTTGTGCAATGCAAAGTAGTAACTCACTTTATGTGATATCTTTATAAAACTGTGTAGTCATTGTGTCCTAAACTTCAGGAGGTTTTACATTAGAACCGTATGTTTTCATCTTTTGTAAAGCTCAAATATCTAGTGTAGCTATTCTTTGCTGTAAAGGATAAACAGGACAGGTAGAAGCCATTCCGATTCCCCCAGTCTTATGGTGTGTGTACCCTCCAGCCCTTCAAGCCTCTACACAGTCACTGTCTTGGGACAGGGTGTCTTACTGACCACTGTGTATGGCAGGCTAGTTGGCCCACAAGCTCCTAGGTCTTCCCCTATTTCAGTCTTGCATCTCACTATAGCAATGCTAACATTACAGGCATTTAACTTTATGAGTTCAGGTGACCCTAATTCAGGTCCTCATAAATACACAGCAAGCACTTTATCCACTAAGTCTTTATCTTAGTCCTAAAATAGTAATTTTAGCATTCTGCACCATGAGGTTCAATCCAAGGACAATAACAAAAATTCTTACCCTCCCCTGTAACTAAACTTCATTAGCAATTTGCAGCTTTCAGTATTTTAATGCATGACATTGCGTGGTGGTTAAAATGAAGTGGAGGATATTAACTTACACTAGTAAATTCCAGAATTATGCTTGGTTTAATATATGAAGAGTGTTATTCACACTATACCTGTCACAGATGAGGAAGCCGTATGCCTGAATGCATAACATCCTTTTATTGGTTTGTGTGGACACAAACCATCAGAGGGTTATTTGAAAATCTTTTGAGACTCAAAGAAATTAGATGTGATATTAATATTATAAACTCAGCATGAGTGCAGAAGTGTAGATAATTTTCAAAGTGAAAATTCACTTAATAAAAATGTCATTCTTTTGTCCTTGGATCCCTTAAGGATGACTGTATATATTTGCATTGTTGACCAGAATTACCTGAGAGCCAATGAATTAAAATAATCTGTTTATAAAACCACTCTCTGTTATCATCTTAGTGGTACATACCCCAAACCAACATGCTCGAAGGAAATGCACCCACATATCCCAAGTAGAAACTGCCTTGCCAAAGCATCTGAGTTATTATCTGTGAATAATTGACCCACATTTTAATTATGTGTAGAATCTGGATTTAACTGTACTTTTCTGCTTCACTGATGGTCCAGAAAACAGTATTTAAATAGTAACTTGTTGTCTGGTCAAACAAATTCAAGAAGACTGGTAAGAAGTATTAAGAGCAAATAAATAGATTGAATAGTTTTTAATAAAGACACAAGTCTAGCATTCACTCAAGAAATAAATGACTAGATAAATCTTAATGTGTCTACCTTTCAAAGAGGCTAGTCAGCAATCCAATTAGCTTTAAGAACAGAGAGTTACCAAAAGTAAGTGTGGATTAACATTTTAACTATTTCTCTGGAGTTCAGTCATTAGCTCTAAGAGGTTGAAAACTTTTCTCAAGTTTTTAGTAAATCTTCAGGAAATTAAAGCATCATGGTTATATAACATGTTAAATAGTATAAATGTGTTATTTTACTTAGAAAAGAGTTATTGTGGTCCCCTTGTTTTCTGGTCTGTGTTCTAGGAGTGGAGCAAAAAATAGAACAAAACAAAACAAAATTAAAAACCCGGGTATTATAAAACAGAATACTTCTCAATCATCTTCGAGGTTACCTTGTAGTAGAGACCTGAGATTAGAATAGACAGAATTTGTCAGACAAGGGATATCTCATGGTGTTCTGTGACTTGCTCTTTCTAAAGCCTTCAACATCTCACTGTAGACAAAAGGACTTTAAATTTCTTCACCATTAAACCTTGGTTCTAGCTATAGGTTAGAACTGCTGGAGCATCTTTGAAAACACAAGTGAACAGAGGTCGACCCTAGTGGGTTACTTGGTTGGCATTGATATGTATACCAAGTTTTCAATAACTGCTAATGTTCAGAAACACTGAATTATACTTGACAAACCAACAAAATATAACTATACATTGTCCTCTGACCAATTCAAGAAATAAGGTGAAATATAATTTTAGTAATATATTTACTCCAGTTGTATCCAAGATATCACCTTTAATATATAATAATATAAAACTATTTAAAATATTTTGCAGTATTTTTCATAATAAATCTTTGTAATGCAGTGTGTGCATTTCAGACTTATATCATGTTTTAATTTAAGTATTAAATGTTCATGAGATGTCTTTGAATTATATTTGGAGTGTCCAAAACTTACAGTTTAGCGTTAAGCATGGGAGTTGTTTTAGAGATGTATTCTTTAGGACTGGGCGCCACAATTCTGCATTTTACTCAGTTGTGGTTTTCTGTAAAGGTCTGTATCTGAGGAAAAGAAATGTTTTTTGCTTCTTTGTTTGTTTTGTTTTGTTAGGGGTAAGGACTATAATTATTGTAGATGTAGAGACAAATATTTAGAGTTAGATTAGAGATTATTCTGGTTCATTAAAGTAATAGTTGTATATTCTTCTCCAAGATCTGTGATCTCACCAACCATGGGTATTTGGCTAGGTTTCCAGCATCACGTATGGTTGGATGGGCATTGGTCCAATATGAGAGCTGTTGGTTGCCACCAACACTGTGTAATACAGATAGAAAATTTGTAAGAGTCAAGGTTGGGGAGGAAGGTTACTGTGAGACTATGTCACCCATGTGACTGCCTAAATATGAACTGAGCAAGGACAACAACAACAGACATGCCAAGGTTGATGGGGAAAACCCACATAGCCTCAACTACAGGTAACTAAGGAATACTGAGAGTGGAAGATACAGTCTTTCCCAGGGAAGAGTAGACTAAATAGTATAAAATACCCAACAGTCAGCCCTGAAAACATGCATACAGGCAACATTATTGAGACTGAGTAGTTTATATTTAGGAATATATATGTATTTATATGTAATATGTATGCGTATAACAATAGTTAATGGGAAAAGGAGGAGGCCATGAATTTAAAAGAGAGCAAGGAAGGAAATATGGGGGGGGGTGTTGAAGGGAAGAAAAAGAAGAGAAAATGATTGTAATCTCAAAAATTAAAAAAATAAAATTTGAAAGAAACCACAAAACTCCTCAAAATTGAAAAATTAAAATGTCATGCTCAAGCAGTTTATAGCTAACTTAAAAGCTTTCCAATAACATCTTGAAACCGGACTACAAACTCAAACAAAACAAGCTAGAATGAAGGCAAGTTTGTTTGAGGGGGTTTGCTGTTTTCAGTCACACATTGGTAATGTGGAGCTCTAGAGTGGTTCATGTCTGCTAGTCTGTGTTCCATGTCTTTTAAATAAGCATATCATTGCTACAGAACTACGATTAAATTCAAGATGAAGAAATTGATCAAGTACCTGACACGATGGCTGCCATGCAGTAGCTTTAAGTTAGTTAGCTCTTTCTCCAACCCTACCCTCTCTTCCTGCCTCTCAACTAAGCCACCCACCCAGTCAAGTAACTATATTGAAGAAAAATTAAACAAAAAATGACAAAGGCATTCCTGTCTTTGTCTCTTTGCTTAAGACTATCTTTCTAAATTACTTCACCTCATCCTTCCTTTGTCACCCATCATATCTACAAACTCACCAACAAACAACTTGATCCAAATATGCTTTCATAAATCTTAAAATGTTTGATTTAGTGACACAAACTTATATTGCTATACCGTATTCTTTGTCTAAAGCAGCAGTTGCATGTGGCTTGCCCTTAGGGGCAACACGTACATAATCCTGTTTTATTGTACCAATTGTAGTTCTGTGCATACAGGGTTAAACATTCAGTTGCTGGCATTTAAGAATTAGGTCATGGGCTAGCACTAACATCTGTAGTTTCTTCTGAAGGAAAATGAAAGCAGTATAGTATACAAGACTTCATTTCCATGTCAGGAGAGCTTGCTGAGCTATATTGTCTCTCTCAGCAGTCTGAGGTTCTAACGTGTCTAAGTTCAACATTGCCTTTGTATCTACTTTGAAACTGTTGTGTTGTTCATCAGTTGTTACTTCTTTTGGCTTTAATTTCTTTTTAAAATTATTTTATTTTAATTTTTACCTTTACATATATATTTGTATTATCACACACACACACACACACACACACACACACACACACATATACAACAAGCTACATACAGCAAGAAAGACCAAGAAACAGTTAGGAATTATATAAATGTTACAGTCATAGTGTTTTGCCTGTTTGTATTTGACAACCTTGGAGAAAACATCTTTCCTATCTCGGTGAGTCTACAACTCTGAATGTAAATCACTATCTATCATATCTCATCTCTATCAACCTAAAAACTTCTATCAAGACTTAAAAACATATTAACTCTTAACCTACTAAGCCTAATTGAAAGACTAAACTATCTGGTCTTCAACCCCATCAGAGACTTGAGAAAGAATAAAATTAATTATCTGAGTAAATAGGAAATGCAAGTTAGCAGCTTCCAACATGAGAAAATGACAGAGACAGTTTGCTGCCTGAATAGTCACCCATAACTCTCTATAACTTTGGAGCATCATCTTCAGACTTCTGGCCCATTATATCTGGCAGACATATTTGTGAAGCAGGAACTATTGAGGACTTGCTTACACTGTCTTGGCAGAGTTTGGATAATGAATCTGCCGTGTGCTAGGTTGCCCACTTATAGGCAGAATTCTGTCTCTAGCAGAAATGAGGGCATTTTGCCCAATGGTTGGTTTGCCAGATTTGAAGCCATCTCCATAAGGAGGCTCTCTGATGCTCATCATCTTCTCTGAGGTAAGCTGGGTATTGCCAGGAGTTAATCTGTCTTATTGACAAAAGATCCTTAAAATCATAAAAACATCTTTAAATGCCACATCCTGTAGGTCTCTGAGTTTTTGAACACCTTATCTAACTATTTTACCTTATCTTTTTATAGACCTATCTATCTGTTAAACCTAGGTGTATACTCTTGTGATGAGAGCAGAATTGGGAGAAATTTGGGAGTCATTGATGTATACTATTATATCATCTGTGAATATTTTTAAAACCCTAAGTTCTCTGTTTAAAGTAGACCCTCAAATGTATGACTTCTTCTGGTCCATTTCAACGCTAGACCTAAACTCATAATCCCCAGTCTGTGTTCAAAGTACCTAAGATTCCCTAGCCTAAACTGACAAAGGTCTGCTTCCTCCTGACTCCCAATGCTATCTGTTGGCTTTTGAACTTAGAGTTGGAACTCTTCTATGTCATGAGTGAATGGATGTCCTGCCATGTGATTCTTGACTTAGACATGTGTGTAACTTTTCCTTTTCTGCTGAGACACCACACTGGACAATCCTCAAGCCTAACATTCCATTCGTATTCTCATCATCTCAGAACAGGACTTTTTTTGTAGGTGGTAGTAATGCAGCGAGTGAGCTTCTGAGAGCAGAGGCTGCTTTTACTGTCTTAACAGATGAGGCTACATGTTAGTGGTAACACAGGATTACATATGAGATGCTGAGCAAAAAAGAATTGTCACAGATCAACTTTGGTCTCCGTTGAGTTTAGAAGAGTGTCTATGTTGGTCAGTTCTATAGTGACTTCAGGACTTCAAGATTCCCACACAAACTGAGAAACTTTGAAATAGAATTTTATTCTCTGTAAATTATTTTGCATTTTCAAATTTTCAGAACCTTCTTTCTTTCTCTCCTTCCTTCCTTCTTCCTTCTTTCCTTTCTCTCTCTCTCTCTCTCTCTCTCTCTCTCTCTCTCTCTCTCTTTCGCTCTCTCTCTCTCACTCTCTCTCTCTCTCTCTCACTCTCTCGCTCTCTCGCTCTCTCGCGCTCCCTCTCTCTAAGAAATGCCTTTGGAGGTCATGAAGCTTAAGCTTTTCATTTACTGCTTTAGGAATGGTCCCTAACTTGGCCCAGTTTACTTAACAAGACAGCCATGACATGTCTATCTGAATCCAAATATTCTTTCACACTGAAGCTCTAGACATGTCTATAAATTACACTTATTTTTATGTAAAATTATATTAAAATTATAAAGACAATGTTATATATCAATGTTACATATGATAGTTATTTGGAAAATAAATATGCTATTCATATATATATATTTTTTTTTTAAATAAATGAGTTTCAGAAAAAAGTAAACAAACCAAACTATGCTTGCTGAAATTTTACTCTAAGCATAGTACACATTCCTTATAATGTTATAATTGATTTGAAGGACTTGTGAATGTGTAAGTAAGGCAATATATATTAAAAATATCTTGCAAGCAAATATTATTAGTGTTTGTTCTAGGTATACAATATGAAGATTTTGCATATGGAATTAGTTTTTTCATATGTCTTCACTTTTTCTTTCTGGCCATAGGTCTTTATATCCTCTTGAATACAGAGTAATACAATCTTTATCCTAGCATTAAAATTCCATGAAATAAATATGCTATAATTTATTTATCAATATGTCATACATATTCCTACTTTTATGAGACATTAAAGCTAGCATCCACGCTCATGTCTTGTTAGAAAACTCTATATGTTGTTTGCTTGAGGTCAGCTCCTAATATTGGAGTTAATAAGTCTCTGGTTATGAAAAGGCATTATTCATTGATATTATAGTACATATTGTGAGATTTCATCCTACAGTACACTTTGTATTGATTTAACTATGACTCCACTAGCATGTTTTATGTTTAACCAAACCGTATGAAAAGGTATATTTTCTTTTCCTATCTCTTTTAATACTTCCTTTTTCCTTTCTAAATTTGTTTTGATAAAAAGTATAGGCAAGCACTAGTATTTTTCTTATAAATACATAAGAAATCAATATAATGGATTTACCATATGTTATATGTACAAAGACTGAAAGAATGTGTGTATAAAGCTATTCACCATATATAATATATATTATATATGTATACAATGTTTCTTCCCCCATCTCTCCGTACACACATATACACGCACACACACACACACACACACACACACACACACACACATCCTGGTGTGTCTAGCAGACCAAAATCTACCACTAATGTGGCCAGGCATTTGGGGAATTAAGTCTACTTACTTATAGATCTACATTTTGTAACTTACTACATGAGAACACTTTTATGAAATAACCCAATAAAACCCTTTCAGGTTTAACATTTATAATCTGCATTTGTGTTTATGGGCTTTCTGTGTTATCACTGGAGATTTGAAAAACAATTCTTAAACTTCTTAACAGTAAAAAAAACAAAAAACAAACAAAAAAACATTACAGCTCCTAACTCTAATTAAACAAAATTACATTTCAGCATTGTCTTTTCTAGTGCAGACAGCAACTCCTCTTTTGTTGTGTGGCCTATATGCTCTGGGCGTTTGTGACATCATGAGCTTTGCTTGAGGATATCCAATTGTAATGTGGTAAATTCTAGTATAGGAAGTAGAGCTGAAGTATTTCCAACCTCTCTGACAGTCTATGTGGTGATACAACTCCTTGGCCTTAACTCTTAGTCAGTCCTGTTGCGTTTTTCTCATCGAAAATGTAATAGGGAACAACCTCAAAATTTAAATACTCCCTTTTGGCCTCTGATGAGTCAATATGGTTACATTACTACTTTAGTTTCTCTGAGCCATCCTGGAGAGGCAGAAGTGGAGCAGGTAAACTCCTTCTCTTTACTATGAAATGTCTGCCCATTTACTTACAATCCACTGTCAGTCCTGGAGTCCAGACAAGTAAATAACAACTCCAAAGCTTGTCTACACTGCTCTTCTCATACTGGGCAAGTCACTGGTCCTGCCAAGATCCCGTCTGTTTATCTGTAGATTCAGAACTTTATGTCTTCATGAAGATCAGCATGTTTGTCTGAGATTACATGGCCAGGATCTTTACCTATTCTCACACTCAACATTATGTTTATTATCTTCACAAACACCTCTCTAATGTCCAATAGCAATCTTTTTAAAACTGGGTTTGCATAAGTTTTCACATAGGAAGCCTGTAAGGCAGTTCCATTCAGTGCCCTGGCCAGACCTTATTAACTCACTGGGCCTCTACTTAGCTGTCTGTCTTTATTATAGTTAGTTAGAGACAGCCACCTGGATGGATGAGTTACCTGTTTAAAATTTAGAGAAAGACAAGCAGTAGCTTCTCAAAATCAAAGCAGGGAAATGTAAGCTCTCCCAGAGATCCACTGAACATCTTGTCTTATAGATAATATTTTTTAATCCCATATTCTAGGATGGGGCAAACCAAGTTACCTCATATACCTGAACCCCTTTTCCTCTTGCTTCTTCTCTTCCTACCTATCATGGCCTCAGAAGCCCACACCTCTCATTGGTTAATCAATGCAGGCTAGAAGCTAGCTTGGGTTTGGGAGTCTACCAAACCATATTAATTAATTTACACCCCTAGAAGATAAAGTTTCCAAAAAAATGGAAAATGACAAAAGAGAAGCCAATGTCATTCCTGCAGTTTTCCTTCCACCTACCTGCGATGAGGCTGGCCTTTCACTAGCTCATATTCTCTGTTTCCTGTCGCTATCACCATGCACTCTGTCTTTTGCAGGTATCCAGCTTTATTGTTCTATTACTTGACCAGTTCCCGATGGCAAATGATTAGGGGCTCTGACCTATATAGATTCACTCTCTTCCTCTTCCCTTGCATTTGTTTGTCTCATCTTTCTGACATTTCTCTTTCCTCCACATTCAAGAGCCAACTCCACGTTTACATCTTTGCCTCTCTCCTGGCTTCTGTCTCTATAGTAACAAAAACCTAGCTGAGAAGCAAGAAATGCTGGGTTCCATCAGCAGGGGGCGGAAGAGTGCTGAGAACAGGGAAGGAGCGTTGCAGAAAGCCAGAGATTCCATCTTAGGTGTGATGACTGCTGATGCCTGCCAGGCACCCTTTACTTCCGATTCTTCCCCTTCCCTTTCCTCTTGTTCAGAGGATCACTTCCCACAGTGTCCGCTGGGGGTGGAATAAGATTAGAACTGATGGTCATGGGTCTAGTCTTGTTGCTGACTGCCTACTAGCTTTGCTTCAGACTTTGCTTAAGAGTTGTCTCCATATTTGACCACCTCCCCTTGGTGGGGAGGCCTGGTGGCACTCAAAGAAAGTATAAGCAGGCTACCAAGATGAGACTTGATAGCCTATGACCATATAGTAGGAGAAGAGGTCCCCCTCGGTCACAGACTTAGGGGAGGGGAATAGGGTGAAAGCAGGGGGGAGGGAGGAATTGGATGATACAAGTGATGGGATAACAATTGAGTTTTAATCTGAATAAATTAATAAAAATGTAAAAGAGTTGTCAGCCATTCAGCAGCCTAGCCATCACTTCTGGCAAAGCCCTACTCTGTAAACTGGAAAGGTCATGTAGCCTTTAAGCAGTTATCTAGGACTTCTCAGTAGCTGATCTCCAAGACAGGTATTCGGGTACTAACACTAAACCAAAACCGCTGTTAAAATATGGAAAAGCTCAAGCCCAGAAAATGGGTAAGATTTTCTAAAAGGTGCCTTCTACAGAAGTGATTATCGCCAGAATGCCAGATATCTGCTTCATAAAAACCATCCATTTGAGTTATCCAAGAGTATTTGTTTTTCAGTTCAATAACTAATTTAGTCAAGCGTTCCTTTCCACAAAAACTAAGAAGAATTCTAATGTTCAAGGGTATATAGATTTTTAGAAGTTCAGAATTTTGATAAATGGCAATCTTGAGCCTTGATGGTGCAGTTGTGTGTGTGGGTGAGTCTACCCTTAGTTGTGAAATACTGTTATAGATACATGTAATTAAACTTACAGCAAGAACAAAATGAATGTGTTTCTCCGCTAAGAGATCCTTCTTCTGCCTGCCTCGTTTTATCCTGTTGCCTATTTTGAATCCTTTCAAAGCTCTGTAAGTCTTTTGGGTCTTCTTCCTGCTCACGTGACCTCCAAGAAGGTTTATTTCACAGGTCCAGGCTGTGAACCGCAGGATGCTTTCAAATCTCACTTTGCCATAGTTAGAAGATAGATAGCCATGACTGTAGGATTAAAACATCGAGGTATGTGAACATTAAATTCAATGTTTTGTCAGAATTCCACAGAGAACCAAGAAAAGGATATTAATTTTAAGTGAATAAGTACAATTTTACTCACAGTCTGGGGAATATTATAAGATTACAGGTATAGCTAATTTTAAGAACTTTATGAGCTTTTGTAGAATACATACTCAAGGGTAAAACCAGCAAGAAATTGCATGTATATAATTGAACAACAAATAAACCACAGTAGAGGTGCCCCAGTGGTTCAACTGGAAAGCTTGCCCTGAGAATTTCGGTGCAATGCTGTCCCTCAAGCTTTATTGGGACTCGTGTTCCTGGAGCCTTTGTTTTGGGGTTTTGTATTGTCAGGGGGAGTCATAAAAGAGTTAGGATTGTTGGTGGGAGGGCTTTATGAAGGGACTGAAACCCTAGAAAATAAAATCGTGGAAATCAACTAAATGCCCTTGTGTTTTATTAGCTAGTGCTTTTCATAGCTCATAATAAAGTCAGCTGAGAAGGTCACTTCTTGAACAGTGCTATGCATATTGTAGTGTCTGACTTCTCAAATTGTTTATAAGCAGACAGGGTGAGGATTTTTAATAAATACTTGGCCAAGAGAGCTATTCTGGTATGTATGTTTATGAGTCAAGCAACGAAAAGTTGAATTGGATTCCTCCTCCTCTTTCCCCCTTCTCTGCCTTCACCTGAGGCCAGCAAACTCTAACTGCACTGAAACTATGGTTACTATATTCTTGCTCTTCTTCTGGTTTTTTATAATTGTAGAAATTGTGGAGGTTTTACAGAGCTATTTACATATTTTCTTTCTAATTCAGCCGAAGAAAAATTTTCACCTCCTTCCTTGTCATTTCTACCCATTTTTTTTTCTTGAAGTTTCTAAGTAGTGGGATACAGGGAATCCAACGGGAAAGTTGTTTATATAAAGGACATTTTTCCAGCTCAAAAGTGGAGGAGTAAATGTTATAATCAACGTCAAGTAGGTTCATGAAAGCAGGATAACAGGAAACCATCAGCGAGGTATGGAAGTCAAACACAGAAGGCACATAATCTTGTGGGATAGTGTCCACAATATTGAGGACTGGACAAACAAGTGCTAGATCATGAGGAAAGTGTGTGTGTGTGTGTGTGTGTGTGTGTGTGTGTGTGTGTGTGTGTG
>OU015755.1:69124465-69138178 GCA_907169655.1 Acomys percivali | reverse complement strand
GTGTGTGTGTGTGTGTGTGTGTGTGTGTGTGTGTGTGTGTGTGTGTGAGTGTGTGTAATATCTGCAGGTACAGCATTAAAGTTAAAGGCAGGAGTAGATTGTGATGAAGCACATATATAATTCATATCTTTGTATTCATGCTATTTTGTGGAGAAATTCACTTTATAAAAATAATGAAATTCAGTCCAATAAAACTAAACTAATATACAACATTGCTGATGTACAGTTATTTTTCTACTTGATTTATGGAACAAGGTGAGCAGGATAAAGTAGATTGGCCCAAGTTCAATTTCTACCCATTTGAACTCCATCTTTCAAGCGATGGGTTTGAGCATTGAGCTGTTGCTTCTGTTTGTCCTTCCTTAGATATGAAGTTAATTATGACAAGCTGATTGTGGTCTTCAGCATTGATGAGTGGCCTTTCAAGGGCTGGTTGGCAATTTCACTTGATACTTCTTTTTGTTGAAGGTGCAGTTTAGAAAGCGAAAGACAGCTAATCAGTTTAGGTTCATTTTACACTGATTTTGTACATTTTCTTCTTGTCTTTCATATGAGAATATATTATAGGTGTTCTGTTGCTAATACTAAAAAGAGAGGGCCATGAAGCTTTCATAATGGCATCATTTCAAATAAGGCAAGCATACAAACATGAGTAATTTAGCTGAGTTTTTCTGGCTAACACTGATACTCATTAGGGGAAGCTTTTGTCTTTAGTAAGTAAGAGTGCACACACTGCAACATCTCACCTGTCATTCAGTATTTATGATTCGGTGTATTTCTTGTAAGAAGAGGATTTGTTGTTCACATTTGCCAGATAAAGGAACTGATATTACAATGTAAGAGTCTTTTCTTTCGTGATGGTTCTGAGGTTTGATCTCAAGACCTTGTACAAGCAAGAAATCTATCCATGGGCCAGATTCCCAGTCCATATGTAGGACTCTTTCATAAAGTAGGATATATATTCAACTTAAAACAAATGTATAGGAAATGGAAACAAAGACTTATCTATGTCCCATGGATATTCTGCACGGAAACATTTAAGTATTGCTTACTATATTGTGTTTTGTTTTTCTTAAATCATCAAAATAATAACAGAGTTGTCTATTTGGCTCTATAAGACTAGAGGTTTGATCCAATGCCTCATACCACAGTTAGGTAGAGGAGCTGGTGCTTGATGAGTTGTAGGAGGTGCAGGCAGGAGAAAGACCTGCGGGGATCATCAAAAGTGACATCAACATCTCAGCCAAACAGAGACAGTGTATGAAGTATTTCCATGTGACTTTCATCATCTCAGGCTCCTCACAGTGCCCCAGCTAACTGCTGGTGGCTCTTGGCTATCACTGCTTGAGAATGCAGGAGCCAAGGTGGCTTCATCCTTTTGTAGGTGATATAACTGAGGCAGTCCAGCATCAGAGACCTGTAATCAATCCTAGAGAATCTGGACATTGAGAAAGGAGGATCACAAGTTCATGGCCAGCCTGGTTACAGAGGGAGCAAAAAGTATGCAGGCTATCTTAGTGAGACACTGCTTCAAACTGAAAGGCAAAGCGAAGCCTGTGGACAGTGCTCAGTGGGGGAAGTGTTTGCCCATGGGCATCAAACCTCAGATGTAATGCCCACTGCCACACAGAAGAGGCTAAACTTAGATGGTACATTTCATGGCTTTACATTAACATCTGTGATTATACTGCTCATTTTTTCCCTTCCACTTGTTAAAACAAAACAAAACAGATAGATAAGAGAGAAATAGATAAATGGGATTGTTTCAAAAGTGGGCCAGGAAAATTAGATTGTTACTTTTATTTTCCCCACTACTTCCCTATATAACAACACCGAGTCTTTTCAAATCTGTAAGTCCTGGAGTTTCTGGACTCTGCTTTGCTTTCTCTGTAGGCTTTGTTACGGGAACCCTTAGCTACAATTAGGATCGAGAGTATCTTCAAATGGCCCTCTTCAAATATGGAAGGGCTCAGGAGTATACTAAAACTGTTGGTGGGTTTTCTCTTATAAGCGACAGTGTTTTCATATTTCTTGGTTTGTAAGCTAGGCTACACTTCCTCATGAATATACATCAAACCTACATACATATCAAATTATTTTACTATGGGTGGAGGTACATTAAAAAAAATCTGCTTTTCACAGATTGACTTTGTATTCAGGTACCCAGCTGCAATTTGAAATCTAATAGCAATTTAATTTTGCTTTTCATTCTTTCGATTCCTGAAATGTCACCACAGACTCTATTTCATTGGAAACATATACAAGCGGAGATATCACTATGCATAGTCGTTCTCTAATTGCAGCATATCTCATTAGATTGCACACATTAATTTCACTCTATTGGAGAAAAAAGAAAGCTGGAAGGAGCCGCACGGTAGTTAACTTCATATGAATTTTTATGAGTAAATATACATATTGGTTTGATGCTACCGCGGAAGTGATCCTTGGAATTTCATTATTGGGGAACTAATATGACCAAATATATAATTACAGAATTGGTAAGCTTAACCACTCTGAGGAACTTAAGTTAATGCAACTGCTTATTTAAAAATTGAATCTCAATTCTGATTCATTAGTTCTACCCACTGACAATGACACGTTCTACATATCATGTCTCCTTTGTCCTAGATAGCGTTTTCACAATCTCCTCAAAGACAGTATACAGACCTACAGATATAATTTATCTATTACATATTCACCTATTATATTTATATATTGCACATATTAGATATCTTGCATATTTAATACATATAACACACATGTAAAGTATATATATACATATACATATGTTATATTGGGCAATTGCCAGGAGCTAAGTATTAAAGTATAGAAAACAGTGGCATGGGAGAAAACAATCCTCCTGTAATAGATCTTACAGCCTAAGGATGAGAAAGAGAGAAGTTCACCAACAGTAAGTCACTGTTGACATGGTTTCAGGTAATGATAATGGTAAGTCCTGCAACAACATTACACAACATAAGATACCAACTAGATATTAAGGGCAATCTCAGCTATGATGGTCCATGGATATTTCGAAGAGAGAACTTTTGATGTGACAAAACCTGGAGGAGGATGGGCTAGACTGAAGGAAGAATAAGCAAAGGCCTCAGGGAGGACTCAGGTGTGAGTCGTTGCTCTAACGATTACACAGATGCAGCTGGAAAGAGAGGAAGTGTAGCAGGTGTGGGGCTCAGGGTCTACAGGCTACATCTCCTTTACTGTTTCTTATTTGCTTTGCTTTAATAATCAGTAAGCTTTCCCTGATAGCCCATTTATAAATTACGTCCTTTCCAAAGTTAAATTTCCTATCAGATAAACAAACAAACAGACAAACCACATTTAAGTAGGTAAGATGTTTACTTTTCTACTTCCATTTTCTCATGGATTCTCAAACTTTATCAAATATGTACTGTACTATAGCAGATGTAAATATTTTTCACGCCAGGACAGAGGTGTCATTTTATGAATGGTTATTCCTGTATTCATCGTTATTTTTCATCAGACGAGGGAAGCCAAAAGATGCTGGTGATTATTTTCCCAAAACATTGCATCTAGGATATATTTAATTGTTGGCACAACCAGTTGAATTTGCTGCTAGCTGTCCTATTTTCCAAGGGCTTCATTCTGTTAAATCCATGCACTTTCTCAAATTCCTTTCTGCTTGCCGCTTCTGCTCCTAACCTCTAAAGCCTTTTTATTATCTCACTACCCTTTGTCCCTTGCACTAAATTAATGCTACCTATAGGCTTAATTAACTTGCTGTTTATTTCTCTGGCCTAGATTATTATGAAGATATTTAGTGAGACTTGAAAGACCCTCCTACACAGATAATTTGCCATTTAAGTCTTATTTTGCTTTGGCTTCTCTCTCTCTCCATCTTTCTCTCCATCTCTCTCTCTGTCTCTCTCTCCATCTCTCTCTCTCTCTCTCTCCTTCACTTTTATTTTTATTATCTAATCTTTAGTTCTTCCTTTTAAAAATTACATGCACAGTTAATGAACGTAAGTGCTTATTTCTTCAGTTCCATTGAGATTATTGTGCAATGGATTTCATGGAGGAGTTTTAGCTAACTGCCTTGCAGCTCTCCATTCTTCACAGAAGCCACTTACCCTGCCTGTATCACTGTGCTGCCATCTTTAAATTGGCTTGCAACCATTTCGTTTCCCATGCAGTCATGTGATTGTTCAGGAGAGGAATTTACCTGACTGATCTGAATAAAGTCCAGTAAATCATTTCTATACCAATAAGGGCTACTTTTCTTTGATTGATGTGACCTAGAGAAGTTTGTTCTGAAATTCTCCAGTTAGGTTCTTGTTCATCTACGTCCCAAATAACAGGGCCTATCAACAGTGGACTTTGATTTTTAACAATAGCAGTCAATAATATCAGGACTTTCTCTGGCCCTTCACCATCTCAGGTTCCATTTCCTTCCATTGTGCCACAGGATCTTAGGCTGCCCAAATTAAACTTGCCAGACAGGTGCTGTGATCTGTGACCTGCCACTTTAGCTCGACACCTGGCTTTTCTGCACTTCGTCGAGCACATACCTCCTTTCTGAAGAGGGCAAGGAGGCTGAAGGAAGTGGGTGTGGAAAGTGATATTTTTTCAAGGGAGTGCCTGCAGTGTCTTATAAAGATCAGGAGCTGAGCTTCTCCCCTGGATCGGTGCACTAAGTAGTCTGAGAGTGAGTGACTTGGGTCTCCCATGGTCCCTGAGGCACGCCTAGCATGTGGCCCATCAGTTATTCCTAAAGAGAAGATAGGACAACCAGGCTACGAGCAGCAGTAAGGCCAGGGCTTGCCCTGGGCCTGGCTAGGTATTTTCAAATTCTAAGGGAGGATGAGGGGCAGGCTGGTTCTGTGGGTTCTTTGGATAAAAGTTGTGCAGCAGCGGCACCTTAGAAGCCAAGTAAGTGGAGTCTCTTACTACACACTTGAGAACTGTGTGAGGCAGGGCCAGTGGAGCATCCCTAGCATCAGACAAAGCAGACAATGGCAGAACCCAAGGTATCTGGAGCTGGGACCCTCATTATGCAGAAGGCACAGAGGAAATACTTGAAAAAAACAATCATTGGACTCTTCCCCTTGGCCCTCGCACTCAAGCCCAGCTTACAGGAATGCTATCCAAGTAATCTCTTTTGTTCCTTTTACCTTTATCCTTTCTCTACTTCCTCTCCTCACCCAGCAGGATCAGAATCCAAAACTGCAGAGCTAAGACAGGGAACAGAGAGAAGAAGGAGAGCCAGAGCTGTGAGGCAATCAACAGTGACCCAGAACCATGACCCTCTTTTCTGACCAAGAATTTTCAGTTTGAGTTCAGCAGAGGAAGGAGAAAGCAATGATTTACCTTTAAATGAACTACAGAGTTTTGATTACTATCTTGGCCTAGACACTTTAATTGCTGAATAAAGCATTTAAAAAAAAAAAACTACAAGTCATGTAAGGACTTTTCTTATCAGAAAAAAAAAAATTAAAGTCCTACAGTCATGCTAGGTTGTCCCTAAAGAACAGAGCAGAGACACCTCTACAAGATTTTAGACTTTGTTTTTGCTGTTCTCATATTATGGAATTCTAAGTTTTCAACGTAATCTTTGCTTTTCTGATTTTAGATATTATTGAGAGTAGCTGTTAAGGATGCCATGGTTTATGAAGCCAGTGAGTGCACCTTCAGCCAAATAGCCTGGGATCTCCTAGTGGTTGGCTTACTTGGCTTTTAATTGATATCTGCTTTCTGACTTTCCTGTCTGTAGAAGGGAAGCCCATATCTAGCTGCAGAAAATTTAGGAGGAAATATGAACATCAGAGGAGGTGACAGAATTGTGCCAGTGGGGGCATTTGGGGTCTATCTTCTTATGATGTGGGTGAGTCTCTCTTAAATATGGTGAATCTTCACAACATCAAAGCAGAAGCATTTTAGGATGGGAGATTCCCTGTCATCCCAAGTGACAACTTGAATATGTCCAGAGCTGCTTCACAAAATTGGAACTATCTGTTTCTAGGAGAGGGAGTTAATGTCTCCAGTCAAGTGTCAAGTAGAAACTTCTAAAGAATTGCAGGGGAACCAGATCAAGATTGCATTGGGGAGGAATCTTGGATTGTACTACTTTAACCTTCTTCCCTAGGGCTCAGATGCCAGATATTGGTATCCTCTGAGAGTCACTAGTGAGAAACCCAGATTATCAGACCTCTGCCATTAGCCCTTCAGGGTTCAGGTTCGGCACCCATGCTCACAGAAATGCCTCAGCAGTAACATAGTTGCTCATCTGAGACCAGCATGGTACCCATTGAGCATCAGTGGTCGAGCTGCAGCTCATTTTTCAGTCTGCTTGTGGGAGCGAATGGAAATGAAACGGAGCCTAAATGCAATATCTATTACAAAAATAGAAGGTTGAGGCAGCATTGAATTTTGATTTGGTGCTACCAAAAACAGCTGTGCTCCTCTGATGTGTGAAGACTCACATCAGCAGTTGTGGAATTTATCTCACTTTAAAGATTTATACTTTCTCAAAGCATATCTATAGCCAAAGGAGCTGATGGCTCTGAAATGAATATTCTGTAGAGTGATGTTAAACTTTTATTAGCATAAGTGAGCAGTGCAAGTTCTCACTTCAGTTAAGGACTTGCCAACCAACATCCAGAGGGGAGCTGCGTTGGGAGGTGCAGTTCTATTTTGTATGCTTTCTGAGGGGCCAAGTACTAATGCTGGACTTTACTAATCTCCTGATTCTAGTACTTACAAGATTTCATCTCAGCATAAGGACTCCGTTTTCCCTTTGGCAGCAGAAATATTTATCTAAAGATCTTCAAACATGCTGGATTTTTTTTCCTATATTAAAAGCAAAAACCCTTTGGCACCACATTACACCAAAACTTTGCAAGAGATATGAACACTCATTGCCTTTGATTCTTCTCATACCACTCTCATACCGAGAACTCAGGCAACATAAGGATATAAAGAATTTGTACAGTTTTAAATGACAATGAGCCCTCATTTACATTAACATCCCAGGCCTCTCTCCCTGAAAAAAAAAATCAGTGTTCAGAAAGGGTCCTTCCATCTTAACTTTGAGGTTAACTCTTTTGCACAAGTTCTAGGTGGGTTGCTGGAGGGCTACAGACCTTGGTCCCAGATGGGATGACCATGCTTAAACATTGAACTGGCACTGTGACATCAATCAACTGCAAGATTAGGGTCAGAAACACAGAAACCCATGAAAGATTTTTGCAGAAAAGAAATGAGATACCAGAGACGTTTCTGAGAAAATCCACATACGTAAGAAAGCTATTGGATGCTATAAACATTTATTTAAACCATATTGAAGCATTATGGTCTTCATGTCTGAATGTGGCCATGGAATAAGCATTCATTTTTGGCACTTCTTTAAATGTCCAAATGTACTACTATTCAAAGTGAAGCTAGTGTTTCATGAAAGGAACTTTAGTAAGTGTCGATGTTATCAGACACTTAGCACAGTTATTAGTCTTTGTCTTGTTATAGTTACCAGTTTGTAAATGCATGAAGCCTAAATACTGAGTCTTTGAAACAAATTACTGATGACTGTGATATTTTTCCCACAACAGCCAACCTGAGCTTTACCCCTGCAGTTTTATGAAGGTGAATGGAGTCTGTTTATTATAAGTCTATTAGACACTCATGAGGTCCTGCTGCTGAGAGCTGTGAATGGCATGATTTAGCAACATCATGGTCAGTTTTCTGTAACCTGTAGGTTGTTAGATGCTAATAAATACGTTCTGCCTTCCATGATACATCAGGCATTTGCTAGAAATCGAGTGGGACACGAGGAACAAATCAGCAACAGGTGTGTAGGTGATGATGGATCATGGGAAACAGATATATGGTTTAATCCATGGAAGTGATGACAATGTAGCGTTTACTGGATGCATTCCTGAGATGTGTGTTTAGCAGCCATTGGCACTTATCATTAAGACCAGTAAATATATACATGTCGTTAGGAGGGTAGGATAGAACATAAGCGATTTCTTACATAAAATCTTTGATGAGCAAGATGTGCTGACTGGACCCTAATTTATGCTGACATTCTGACTGAAGGTCTCAGAAAGCTGCAGCAGGCACCAAAAACCTGGAGAAGAAGTACCTATAGGAAACGTGGCTACTGTTGGGATGCAGGCGGGGAGACATGCCTATGCTGACTCACCTGGCTATGGCAATGTTGCCCTGGTACCCTGCCTACCAAGTGTCCAATCATCCCATAGACAATCTATGCAGGGGGTCACAGACCTGGGAAATCAGGGAAACTAAAATATGTATTTTGGACAATACAACTTAAACACATTCTTCCTTCCTTCTTTCTTTTTTTCTTTCTTTCTTTCTTTTTTTTTTTTTTCTTTTAAACCTAGGAGACTGAGATTTTCCAAGAGCCATTTTCATTTCAGTGTGTGTTTAATGGTTTCTCTTTTAAAGAAATACAAATCAAGGAGAGTGTGTGCCAAGCTGTGCAGGTCTTAGAGCCTTTGAGGGTCTTCACTGACCCGGGTCTTCAACTCCATTGACACAATCCCCTCTGAAAGGGCAGTAGTCACCTGCACTGTGTGCTGGCCAAGAAATGTCTTTGTGACCCAGAAGGTAATTAGTCTGGGCCCGAAGGATAGCTGGCTTTCCCCTTATCTCCGTGTGAGCTTGCAGCATGACAAACGTTATTAATGGTCGTAAAATTATCTGATCCCTTCTTAACACCAGCCTTAGCATTTGTCTCTCTGACCCCCCCCCCACGGCAGTTATTCCCACAGGCTGACCAATGCGCTGGGTGACGATGAATTCCTCTTTATTGGTTTGAAATTTATTGCCCCTTAATTTCATTGATCAAAGGGAATAAAAGATCAAAGAAAGGGTAGCCCATTACATGAAGATACAAATCATTATTACTTTCTTTAATATTTTTGACATTAACATTAATCACTATGAATTATGGCAGTGCTCTTCTGGATGTAATATGCAACTTCAAACACATTTCATCCTAACACCACATTACGGTTCAATGTGTTATTTAAGTCAGTTTTCTTTTAGCACAGTTTTTTTTTTAAATCTCCTCTGCAACCAAATAGGTGGGGGAGAGAGTACCCAGTCGTATCTCTGGGGGTTAAGATCACAGGGCTGTGTACCTGTTTTGCATTTCCAGCAAAATACTTAATATTTAATAGATGTGACTGAGCTGTGTTCTTTCTTCAATAAACTACATCGACTTGAAAGGTATATAAATATTCAGGATCTGCACAATCAAAGACAAAGTTGATATTTTTTGGTCCTGGGAAGTTAGAACCACAAATAAAATAATTGTGCACTTGATTTGAAGATGTTTTGGAGACAGTAGAGAGGTGCCTTTGATGTGTCTATAAAGAAAGACATTTCCTGGCCAAATGACAATTTTCCCTGACAATATTTTGGGGGAGTTTTTTGAGTTCTAGCTGAAAAGCCTTGGCTATATAAAATCTTGGAGATGTCTGGAGACTACATTTTCTCCTTTTTTATTTAATAGCTACATTGAATTATTTACAGCAAATCAGATTTATTTATTTGTTTGTTTGTTTTAACTTTGGGGGGACTCTGTTGTTCAGTAACATTTATCCTATTCTTGTTCATCTGTCCTGTGTGGTTAATTAGGCCCTCATTAAGAATAGATATTTGCAAAGTAGTGAGATTTTGGAAAACACTCTTTTCATCTCAGTTTGCAGATGAAATGCCTAGATCAAACAGAGATAAATTACTTATTTAAGGACTTCCCAGTGTCTAGTAATAACACAATGTCTGGATGTATGTTCCTGACTTCTAATTAATTGATCTACAAAATAAATCTCATTTGCTCTATGGCTAAATGGACTCTAAATATTACTGGTTGTTTTCAAAATAATAGAAGTCACATGTTATATGCTAATTTGCTTACGCTTAAAAGTGAAGGTCCTTTTGAAAAATCACTTTGAGTTCAACATTATTTATTAAGAACCTAACAGGTGTGTGTGGGGGGGGGGTCAAGCTGTAGTGAAAGGAGTTATAAAATGAGTGAAAATATTGCTTTTGAAATTGATGATGTGTGAGCAATAGATAGATCACATAAAGGCAAAATGATGAATATGAAGGGCTACAGCTAAAATCTTCTTACAGTTGGAAAAGAAAACCAAGAAGGTGAGAATTTCTCTCTATTCAGTGGAAACGCAAGACTTATCTTAATAAAATGACTCTTTTCTATGTGAGGTATTGACAGAAAACAGGTTTTGCTTGGCAGAAAATGGCATTCAAGGTGCAAAACAAGGAGGGTGGGCAATTATCCAGAGATGGGAAAGACAACCATGCCAAGGACAGTAGGTTGTGCTATGAATGCCGGAAAGATGAGCACATGGTAGGGGTTGTCGAGGGCAGGTCTCAACAAGCCTTGTATAGCTGGAATAAGGAAACTGAAAGTGGGCAATCTGAAAGGGGTTATGTAGATGTAAGGTGTGGTGTGATGGGTATTTTAGAAATACCACACTAAGAGCAGTGAAAAGGACTCACTGGAGAGGCCTGTACAGGATGGGATTCAAAGGTCTATCTAAACCCTCACATATGACGAAGGTTGGCTTCGGGGGAAGTGAGATTATCAGAGGATACTGGGAACTTGGAAGAGTTAATTTGGGAGGTAAAGCAAAAAGGTGTAGCAGAAATTGAATAAACAAGTGTTTCAGAATTTTGGATTACATGAAGTAAACAGTTGCTTTCAAATGGGAAAGAGTAGAAAAAACATGACACATACAGGCTAAGCTGTATTAAGACGGAGTTTATAATGTGTATCCATGTGGCCATGATGCTGTTGAGCAGTGAGATGTACAACTCTGAAGGGCAGATGAGAAACCTGGGCTGGTAATCATCAGTGTTTATAAGATGACTTAAGTCTGAGATGTTCCACCTGGTAGTTTAGCAGAGAAGAAAGACACAAATGGAGCTCATTGCCGCCAAGGCTTCTGAGGCCTTACAACAAAGAGTCACTGGAATAGAAGCCTTCTGAGGAATGAAGAAACAGTGAGAGAGCTTGGAAGACCAGTATGTGTTGTTTCAACGAGTGGTCACTGTAGCCAGAGGCCAGGGGTCATGAAAAAAAAAATGTGTTCTTGTCATTGCCCTGTCTTAGGTGACTCAAAAGAGGGCAGGTTCTGCTTGGAGGGGCAGTTTCCTATAGTAACGCAAGATGGGGAGAAAAACAAAGCCTAGGCTGTGCTACAAATTCATACAAAAGTGATGGGGTACAGGGTTAATGCTGACATGAGTTTGAACACTGTCGAAACCACATGGGAAAGAGACATGAGAGTTGGGAGATTAGACTGGGAGACAAGTAGAAGGCTCTCATTAGAGAACTCCCTGGATGCTGCGTGGTCAAGACAGGCTACTTATTTTGATAAGAGAGTAGGCTTGTGTTCCTTCACAATACAGAAGGGAGCCATTTAGACAGAGACGTTATTGGTGGAGGAGAAGCGACAGTCGGACATTTTGCCAAGGAACTATATTAGGAGTCTTTGACACTCAATACTCTGTGACCTTGGACAAGTTTTACAATTACTCTGGATTTTACTTTCCACATCTGTAAAATTGTAACATCAATCATCTAGACCCAATTGAGTCATTGAATAAAGTGGAGCAGTGCTTGTAAAATGTCCAGTTTAAGTACTTAACAGCATAAGTACCGGATACTAGAAGCTATTGTTAAATTCTGGCCCAGAAGTTGTTTACTCTGTACACATTAGGTAGCTATCCATTCCTCCCTCGCTCTTCCAACCTGTAGATCCTCTGACAACCTCACACACTGAGTCCAAGCATGGCTATTCGGGCCTGAGCCTCAATTTACCCTGCCTGGATCCTTAGGTCACGCCTAGGTCTGTATGTGGTCCAAATAAGTAAATTAGTCCCTAAAAAAAAAACAGACTTACATTTAAAAAAAAAAATCCAATTCATTCAGTCCTTTGGTTTACGTGAAACAATACAAAGCCGGGCTTAGGTTATATCACAGAGGAACCTGCCCGTGCTCAAACAGGCCATGTGTGTGTCTTCAGGAATACCAATAGGTTCTCTGTCCAAATACTCAGCACTGAAGACAGGGAGTCCATCCTGTTTTTGCAGAGATTAAGGGTTGCTTCGTTCTTCATTTGTGCCTGAGGAGAATTAGTAATGGCAGAGGATGAGCAGAAAACACACTCATTTCCTCTGGCCGCTTTCTCCTAAAGGGGAAGATCAATCGTCTTCTACATGATACTTAGGTGTGTTCCTTAGACCTAGTCTCGAAAGCTGTCAGGATGCTGAGGTGCTACGGAGCTACCTGTTAGTCTGACTCCCAAGCAGGCAAAGGAAAAGGTAGACAAATTAAGAGCATACTGGGATAGAGGCAAATGGTCACCTTCCAACTCAGAGTCACTCTGAGTCACAGCCAGCTGTCTCCATATTTGCATTTATACAAACACTACAAGAAGTAAAAACGCTACATTTTTCTCCCCCAAAATATTTCGTTTATTTTCATGTTAGGAAAAAAAAAGTGTGTGATTTATTAGTCCATTTAAAAGCCATTAAAGATCTACTTGCTTTGATTAAATGGCACCATTTTAAAGGTTAATCAGTGTCATTTTTTATATTTAAAACTTAAAGGTACGGTGCTTCTCCCTTACGGAAAATTACTACAGAAGAACAGAATAGGAGCAGTCATTGAAATGCATGCTTACAAAAGTGTGGGATAAACATGGTGTGAATCATTTACTGGTCAGATCCTATGGGTCAGTACACCACTAATAATGTACATTTTTCTTACTTCCAACAACTACAAGGTCAATGTGAGTATTCCATTCACAGTTTCCACCATGCATCTCTACCGTGAGATGGCTGAAGCAAGTCTCTTCAGCTTATAGTCCTCTTTCTGCAAACTTCAGCATGTTTCTCGCTCTCATCCACCAGAGCATTTTAAACAATTTGTTCAAACATTGCTTCTATTTATGCATGCTCTATTTTCATGTTCTTTAAATTTGTGTGTTTTCTTAATTTTTACACGACATCTAGTATGTGAACATATTTTTGTAAGTCTTACTGAAAGGGCAAATTGAGGCACAGAGAAAGGAAAGCCATAGGTGCACACTTTTCCCCAGCTACATAAAGACTTAAGAGAGTAGACCTGAATCTATGAGACCTTCTTTAAAATGAGAGAAGAAAAAAAAAAAGATAAAGATAAGGACAATTTACGATTATCCCTATGCCTTTGTCCTCTCGGCCCCATTTGAATATCCTGCCAGCATTTTAACTCATCTTTCCCTAAACACAATCATTGTGTTTTTGAAATACAGAAGCATACATTGTAGGTAGGCCCTGTTCCTTCTGCTTTTTTACATTGTGTATTCAGAATTATAGTGAAAGGTCCAAATTAGTCCTTAAAATACGAAGAGAGAGAGAGAGAGAGAGAGAGAGAGAGAGAGAGAGAGAGAGAGAGAGAGAGAGATGCCTAAGCTTATCCTAGCTAAAGGGGACAGTTCTTGAGAACATAAGGATTTCAGAATTGTCAGTGTGTCCCCATTGTGCAGATGGGAAAACTGTGTGGCCCTGGGCAGGAAGGAAGAATAATTTGTCCAAGGCCCCTAATATAAGAGGTAGAGCCAGTTAGTCCCCAGCCATCTCTAACTCTATTCTGCAAACTCCAAACATTCCTTTTAAAAAATAATAAAATAGTTTTTTTTT
>OU015755.1:69065932-69119243 GCA_907169655.1 Acomys percivali | reverse complement strand
GTGCGCACACGGTTGAAATGCCAACACCATATTGAAAGATAAATTTACATTTCATTTCCAACACTGTAATTTAATAAAACTTCATGGTGCACTTAATTATGCTCAAAGTGCAGGTGGACTTCAACATTGTTCCACACGGAGGGAGGATTCAGCTGTGGAGCCTTGCAAATGGTCTTTTGAAAGATCACTGTCTCCTGAAAATTTCCAAGTACACAGTGTCTAAAATGTTCCTTGGAAAACAATTAATTGCTTATTTTATGTTCCACCTATCATAGAGAGAAGGAACTCTAAAGTTGACTTAATTCCTAGGTTCCTAGACCTTCCTCAGGAACCAGATATGTTGATGTTGTTATAATATAAACTGAGACCATAAAACTTACATTGTAAGCCAACACATGAGTTGCCTGACATTTTGTTCCTAAGTATTTTCTTCACTTTGCTACTTTAGGAGATGAACTTCATAGTCATTTTTATAGTTTTTACATCCAAAAAAGTCTTATTTATAAGCTCATTTTAAAGTCCACTTTACTGTCCTTCATTTAGAATTACTCAGTGTCCTCCTCCAGAGTTGACACCATCGAAAGTGCCCACAGAAGGCATATGGAGACATTTCTATAGGTATGAAGACATGAGGACCTGAGTTCATATTTCTAGCAGTCATCTGAAAATAAGGCATGGGCACATGTGCCAGTAACCTCAGCACTATAAGGCAGAGACAGGCAGGTACTGGGAGCTTCCTGGATGGCCTATCTAAGCAAGATAAGAAACTTCAGGTACACAAAGTGATACCATCCCAAGGAAAAAAGGAGAGTGGCAGAGCAAGAACACACACGCACACGCACACGCACATGCACACACGCGCACACACACACACACACACACACGCACGCACGCACGCACGCACGCGCACACCCACCCTGAATACTTAAAAATAAACTTCCCATTGCATTTTTCCAGGTTGTGTTCTGCATACATTATTTTGTGCAGTTGCTGTCTCAACCCAGTTCCAGGACTCACATCAAGCCCTTCACTTCACTCTCCTGGCATTAGGCTAGTTCTTTCAGCAAGATTCCTCCTGTTTGCTTTTTTCTATCTACCCAGTGAGTTTCTCAGGGCTCCACATTGACTTCATGTTACCTTTGCCTAACAGAAAGAGGTTCACTAGCATGCATTGCTTTTGTGACATTCTTCATTTCAGTTTACGACAGACGTGCTTTTGGCAGCATATGGCAGGATGACATATTAACTATTAATTTTCTTATAGCTTCTTGCTAAGGAGCTTACACACCATTCACTCTCTGTGGCTTTGTCATGGCGTCCTCCACACAGTCAGCAGTTCAGAGGTGTTTGGGTGTTGGTGGCGTGAAGAGACAGGCTGAAAGTTTAGAGCAGGCGTTCTCATGTGCTGATTGAATGATCACACCCCTTACTCCCGAGTATATTTAACTTGATGCTTCCATTTCACCAGCTTTTATCCCTAACGCATTATGTGTAAAGACCCTGCACGTGCATTTCCACAACCGTGTCCTCCAGGAGCCACTCCTGTTTGCTTAGAATTAGCATTTTTCTTCCCAACCATTGAACAGAGCATGCTCATTTTGGATACTAAAAGGCTCACTGTTTTAAATGCTTGTATAGCCAGTCACTGACATCCTCAGTCCTTCATTTTAAGTCAGTTATATTTTTCTTTAATTAATGAAAGTAATTATTAAGATCAGATTAAGCCTTCTTTAGCTTGTGGTGGGGTCTACTCATTCATTGATTTGCAGGTATTAATCTACTCTTCAATCCTGGGAAGATATCAATCAATCAATCAATCAATCCTTGGGTTAATCTGCTAATACTTCATGAGGTAGGGGTTGAATCTATTGGGTGGCTTCCTTTTATACAAGGCCTCTTGCATATGAGACAGATGCTGTGTCTCTGAGCTGTCCCCAAGCCAGGTCCCCTTTCTTGTGATTTGTTTGGTTTTGGTATGGGAATAACATTGACCTCCTCCAGGAGCCAAGAAGCACCTCATCAGTATTTATCTTCCCAAAGAGATTGTGTGGAGCATGCATATTTCCCCCTAAATGTTTGGTAGACTTCACCAGTGAACCTGTAAACACTTAGTCAGGTAATCTCTCAAATGAGTCCAGGCCAGTGCAAATTGTTTCTTTCTTCTTTTGTGAGTTTTGATAGGTTGTCTTTAGGGGAAGTGAGTCACTTCATCTGGGTTGTCAGACTTTCTGGCTTCTCTTATCTGTAGTTTTTGTCTCTGTGGTTTCACGTGATCTATAGTGATGCGCCTTCTTTCTTTTCTGATGTTAGCAATTTGTATCCAGTCTTTTCCCTTCATCATTAAGGACACAGGATAATTGATTTTTTATTTATTTTTTTAATTAATTTATTCTTGTTACATCTCAATGGTTATCCCATCCCTTGTATCCTCCCATTCTTCCCTTCCTCCCATTTTCCCCTTATTCCCCTCCCCTATGTCTGTTCCTGAGGGGGATTACCTCCCCCTGTATATGCTCATAGGGTTATTTCTTCAAAGGAACAAATTTTATTTTTCTGAGTTTCTCCATTGATAACGTTTCATGTGCAATGTCCCATCTTCCCATTTTTCTGCTGATTTTGAATTTACTCATCCTTCTCTCACTGTTTTCCTAAGGCAGAAGACTGTGTGATTAACTCTCCTCTTTTCTAGCATGTACAGTCACTGCTATAAATTTCAATCTATGCCCAGATTTTGCAAGATCCCGTAAACTATAATCTTAGATTTTTTTTTGGCCAACTTTCTGTTGCTTATTTCTAGTTTAACTTGTCTGTGCTAAGTGAAGGGATTGTGTAATTTCTATTGTCTTAAATGTGTTGAGGTGGGGCTGGAGAGATGGCTCAGACATTAAGAACACTGACTGCTATTCCAGAGTCCCTAAATTCAATTCCCAGCAACCACATGGTGGCCCACAACCATTTATAATGTGGTCTGGTGTCCTCTTCTGGCCTGCAGGCATAATGCATGCAGAGTACTGTATATATAATAAATAAATAATTTTAAAAAGTTGTTGAGGTGTGTTTCAAACCCCAGAATGTAGCCTGTCCTAGAGAAGACTCCACCAAGGCTTGCAGGAAAATGTGTAATGAGGTAGTTTGTTGACACCATTCAAATAAGCTGATGTGTGTGCTGTTGAACTTAATCATGCTTTCACTCCTGATTGGGTCTCCATTTCTGGTGCAAGCTGATGATATTTTTCTTTTAGCTGGTGTTGAGTTAGGGTATCACCCCTCTTTTTATCAGTGACATGTTTGTCCTCACTCTCTACTTTTTGAAGGTTTAATTGAGCATCTTATGTCTTTCATCTCCTTTGTTAACCTGAGGTCACCTTTAAACACTGCTCTGTATACATCTTATTTAAAAGGGCAAACAAATATACCCCAGTATTGAAATAAAATATCATTATGTATACCAACATATGCATTCGAGTATAATTGTGTTAGAATAATTAAGAATAAAAGTACAATACTGTGTTTTACCCTTCCTTATTCTATTCTGATATGGTTTTCCTTAGGTAGCTTGGTTTCTGACCTATGTCATCTTACTTCTCTCTGGTGAATTTATGATAGAACACCTTACTAGTCAGTTCCTGGTAAGAAAAGACATATGTTTTGTTTATCTGCTGAATTCTTCATTTCTTCTTGACTGCGACAGATAACTTCTCAGTGTGAGGAACTCTGGTTCTGTGTGTTTCTCACTCACAAAGTTTCATATTTTATTCTCTTTCTTGCATGGATGGTGTGGTGGACCGTTTGGTTCTTTATTAATTTGAAAAAAAATAAGATCATCTGAGAAGAGAGCGCTTTAATGGATGCAATGCTTCTATTGGATTGGTATTAGGCTAGTACGTAGGGCATTTTCTTGATTCATGATTCAGGTGGGAAGCCCAACCCACTTCCAGCTGCACCAGTCTTGTGCAGGTGATCCTTGGGAATATAAGAAAGCAGGCTGAGCATATACAGGAAAGCAAGCCAGCAAGCAGTGGTCTCTGCTTCAGTTCCTGCCTCCAGATTTCTGCCTAGAGTTCCTGTCTCACTTCCAGAAATGGTAAGCTTTAAACAGAAATTAATCCCTATCTCCCCAAATTGCTGTTGGTTGTGGTATCTTTATGTCAACAATAGAAAGCAAACAAGCACAGATGAAGTCTTGAAGACAAATTCTGGTAACTCTTACCTTTGACCATTTGTGTCTAACTATTATAAAAAAGTCTCTGGCTTATTTATTCATTTAAATGTTCTTGGTGATGAGGACTGGTCCTAGGGGTTCCATATGTGAGGTCATGTTTTACTGAGCTACATCACAACCTCAAGTTTTAGAATGTATCACTCTTTTGCCCTTATACTGAGTACCCATATGTGTGTTTTGATCTATGTCTTATTAATTTACCTTCATTCTCGCTGCTGTTCTCTAAGCTTCCCAGTAGTTTGGTGTCTATGATTGATTCACAGCAATTCTCAAACACAATTTCTTCAAAGGATCTCTGGTCCTTCTTGCACTATGCCTGTTACATCTTTATTATTGGCTGCACAGGTCTTGAAGTTCTGTTCCAATTAGAGGCTCAGGTGTGTTCCTTCTCAGTGTCACACTTCATTTCTGATATATTATATTAGTAGATCTCTCCTATTTCTTTTACATTCTTTTTAGTTTTTAACCTTTCTGCTTATAGTACCCACCTATATTTACAAGTGCCTGCTTTTCCTATGTATTCCCTGAACTGATTGGTCACAGTGTTTAAAAATCCTAGCCTGATCATTCCAACTTGCTCCAACTATAATTGTGCCCCATGATTTTATGGGTTAAAAGCGAGTATGGCATCCTAGCTAAACAATCCTGACATGATGAACCTTTGAGTATTACAGTGGGGAGAGGGAGGACATAGTGAAGCGTGGGAGAAAACTTAGTCTTGTATACTTGTACTACAACTGGACCTTGCTTCTTGGGGATCCATCCTTGTCATGCTGGAGGGGACTGGGCTTGGGCCCTCCTCCTTCTCCATGTGAAAGGCTAGCGGGAGCTGGGGTGGATGTTTCTCATGCCCCAGGTGAATCAGCTTCTGATAAACTCTCCACAGGTGAGACCTTGGATAAATGATTTCTCCTGAGGGCAGATCTTGCTAACAGGTTCTTCTGGTATGTTTCGAACTGTTTCTCATTTTCAGTCCCCTGGCAGAAGCACTGGCTTGTTTACTTTGTTAAGAATTGGCAGAACTTCTGGACTGTGAATCTGTGGATGCTCCCACTTGGGTCCCCCTGAAGTTGATAAGGCTTGGAGCTGTTCACACTGGCTCAGTAGTTCATCTGTTGCCCCTAAAGGATCCTGCCCTCAGCTTGCCTTCCTGGGAGGTTTCTGCTCCACTAAGCCTGGATATTCTGTATTTCCCCATCTTTAAATTGTTCAGGGACAATGGTTTGCCTCCTGGTCTCAAATTGCTCATCTATAAAATGTTGGTGCTCATTTTAGCTGACTCCACCTTTTATTTCTTGTTCTGAAGGAGACATTACTTCTGTGTAATTTACATGGAAGACCAGAAAAAAAATCCATCTGAAATGTTTATTAAGTCCATTCCATGGCTGTTAAGAGTACCTTTCTCTAAACAGATCTTTAAAACAATAAAATTAGTCTGTTTATTTCGCTCTCTCAATTTCACAAGACTTACCCCAAAATTCTAAGATATAGGTCAGCAAAATAGTGAGAAGAAGTAATACTTTGGTCTCCTTCTGAAAGTCCTGTGGATAGTTTGACACAGAAAGTGTGGAGAAATGAAGAACCAAGATACTTTTTTATTGAACCTTAAGATACTCACTGTTTGACTACATATAAAATATAACAATACAGTAGTGAATGGAAAATAAATCTTACAAATAATCCGTGATCTGACCGGTTGTTTAACTTGTTGTTCATACTGAAAGTCAGTCTGCAGGTCATTGGCCAGAAGTACGAAATGTGACCTTGTAAGCTATGGTACTTAAAATTCATTAACAGAAACAAAAATTTAAAGAGCACTGTTGCTAGGTAAGTTCTGTTCTTCAGGGGGCACTCTGTGCTCCCTTTCTTTCTAGAACACTTAAAACTATGTAATTCTGTAGATCACAACTTGGGCCAAGGAAACCGGGAAGGATACTTTAACTACTCAAAGGGTAGAAAAGAGCTTCTGCCTAACTATGGCTAAGGTATTTGAACCTAACTGCATAGTAAATGAAAACTTTAGGTACTTTTCTTGCCCTAAAGGCATTATAAAAATTTCACTAGCATACTAAGGGTATTGTGAACTAAGAAAGTTTGCAAATATCTGATTAATACCATCATCTAAATATGAATGTACGGCAGTCAAGAAACCAAGGTTGGTATTGTGCTATTAGTCTTAAAATATAAATTATTATGAAAACAAGTTTACCTCATCTGAATTAAATGGTAACAGAAAAATAGGACTGTAAGTATTTCCAAATATGTTGATTATAGAAACACCTAATCACAGATGTTCTTTGGAATCCATTGTATACTTTTTAATAGAAAGAAGATTGATAAATATGGTAACGTCTCTATTCAACCTTACACCTTTTCATACTATTATGTAGCTAATGGCACTTGTTGCTTCACTAGACCACGCTCAATAGTTCCCATGTTAACATTTTGCTACACTGGAGAGGAGTAGTAAAAATTTTTTTAAAACTATACTTTATAATAAATAGTATGAACAGTGTCCACATATATGAACATTCATACATATGTAGATGTTTCATGCCCTGAAAGAAGTCAAAGTTGGCATTAAGAGCCACATATGAAATTTGATGTCTTTCATGCAAGCAATCAAATATGGTCCAGAACAGCAAAGGCTACACAGAGAAACCCTGTCTTGAAAAACAAACAAACAAACAAAGGTTGGGGATAGTTGAAGTGTCATGTTAATTTTTTAAAATTTTCTACATAAGCTAACAAATACTTTGGAGTAGAAATGTATTTATCTGGTAATTTTGTCAATGAATTTTTCTTGGCCAGGTATTGTATAAGTATCTAAAACCACATTAAAAGTTTTCTAATGTGTATTTTCATCATGTTTTTATTATTAGAAATCTTTCACTACTTTGACTTTAGAATTAGTGTTCATCAATGCTGTCCAATCGAAAAATACTTCTGTGTAAGCATAGGCTGTCTAGAACAAATACAAATACGACTTACATTGCATATTCAAGTTTTCTATTAGCCACAATCAAAATTAAAGGAAGCATGAAATTTATGAACAAAACATTTTATTAAAATGAATATGCTTAACTTCAACATTCCAGTAGAGAAATTATTAGTAAATAACGCCTTTGCTAAATCCCTTTTTCTTAGGAGAGTAGGTTGTCTTCCTTCCATTTCCTACTTCTTCAACTCACCCGTGTGTGTGTGTGTGTGTGTGTGTGTGTGTGTGTGTGTGTGTTCCAAAGTATTTGTTGGTAGAAATAACTTAGTTGTATTCATTGAGTACAAACTGAGAACATCTTCCAGGCCAGGGTAGTGGTGTTCTGGCTCATGCTCAGCTCCTAAGCACCTGAAGTCAGGCCATTGATCTTGGCCAGTTCGTAAATACTTAATGCAATTTACAACTGCCAAAGACAGTTTAACAGATGCATTTTATTTGGCCTCTTCTTTTTCAGTGGAAGCACTCCAGTCAATTCCATGCCCAAGTATTGGTGAAACATTCTTGAGTGGGTGTGGGACACACAGAGAAGCAGTCTGAATACCCGTGGCAGTTTTATCTCATTGAGGCAACTGATTATCACATGCAGAGAAGTGGCCAATGGTAATAAAACTAAGAGGAAAGAATAAACAATACTGTTTCAAAATGTTTCTCCATCCTTCTGGAGGCAGGTGACTTTGCACACTTCCTACTGGTGTAGCAAATACAAACTGAATTTTTGTGTTAAATGTGTTTACTTTTGCACCAAAAAAAAAAAAAAAAAAAAAAACCTCTGGTAACATAGGCAGTGTGTTTCAATTAAAAAGAACCCTGGAGCAAAAATGTGTTACAGTCCTGGGTAGAGACACTGTATCATTATCTCGTAGGCACAGCGGTAGAGGTAATGAACAGTTAAGAAGACCGGACAATGGAAGGTGAAGTATGACTTGTCATGAAAGTGTCAATAGAATTCCAGCTCACTTTTCATTAGTAGATGCTATAAAATTGTAGGGCTGTGCAGAGCAAGCAGAGAAAAGACGGAAATAAAAGTGGCTTCGTGGCACTTAGTATTTTTAAGCCTGATTTAATGTTTGCCACTGTTACCAAAGCCTTAAATCAGGGATTTCAGTGTTTAATTCTGATTCTGTGTGCAGGTCATTGGATTGCTCTTCTGTTACCTTGACACTAAAACAAATCTTCTGCCCTTGCCCTCCCTACTTTGTGACATTGTGTCTTGGTATTATTACATTTTGCTTTGGAGTGTACAAATTTGAATGAGATTTGGGTTTCTGTCCTTTTTGAGAGATAATGAAGATATTTCCAAAGTTCCAGGAGTGTTAACAGTAGATTGGGTTTAGATAAAAATGAATTGTAACTGGATTGAACTGCAAGGTCCCCAGTAGATAAAACTCAGATACCAGTATAGCCAAAAGGAAGCAGAAAACTATGATGGTGATTTTCAAATAAGACATTTGCTAACTGTTATCCTGGAACATACACTAACCATCAGCCATGTCTGGTTAGAGGTGAAATTAGGGAGTTGTAATACGGACCAATTCTCCTTTATCTGAAAAGTTTGGGATCAGAGTTTTTGTTTTTGTTTTTTTTTTTTTGAATAGTTATAAATACAGCAGATAATATGGGAATGAAACTCTTCTAAACATATGTTTTATTTATTCTTCATCTATACATTACACACAAAACTGAAGTGCTAATTTTCAAACATTTTGCTAACTATGTTTTGGCCAGTTTCAAATTATAAAATTCTCTACCTCTGGTGTCAGATTACTGAGAAAAATTTGAATGTGGGAACATTTCAGGTTTGAGAATAGACATGTTCACCCAGTGTCATCATTATTGATTCATTAATTTATTCCAAACATGTTCGGAGAGTAATCACTTAATGCGGGTATTTCCTTTTGATCTTCAAGGCAGATAAACATGGTTGGCTAGACCCCAGCTCAAGTGAAGGGGAACATGTGACATAGTCACGTCTCTATTTCATCCTTACTGTTTGTTAATGAATAGTGTAGCTTCATAGGCCAGGGCTTGAGGGGAAGAATGTGAGATCACTTGGTAAAGTGGTGGGGTCCAAGGCTCTGATCATTGGAAGTGTCTCTATAGAAAGATGCTTCCATCCCAAGAGAGGAAGACAAAGGAAGGAGTTCTGAATGAAAGTGAGAGCTAATGTGATAGTTATTGGCCGCCTTTAATGCGAAAATTCAAGCGTCTTTCCTGAAGATCTCAGAAAGCCCCTTCCAGGAACAGAAGTTGGGAGGGCGCATGGTTGCCCTACTGGTTTCTTCCTTTCCAATCTAGCAGTGCCAGCTGGTGGAAAGAGTTGAAATCCCTGGAAAGTATTTTTCACAACTTTTTCACTCCCTTTTGATATTTCAGTGTAACAACACTGGGCACCTGTGTAGTCTCTTAGAGCCACACATCAGCTCTCTAGAAATCAGCTCGTGCCTTGCTTACTTCTGTAAACCTGGTGTCTAGCGCCAGGCAGTAAGCAAGCATAGACTAGGAACAGCCCCTGCATCAGAGAAAGAATAATAAGGAAGGTTAGCCTGCTAAGCCTCAATTTCAAGTTCTGGTCTTATGAACAGTGCCCAGAATTGCCAAACTGAGGTTTTAAAATTTGTCTCAAAAGCATTAATATGCATAAAGCTCACTCTTGGGAACATTTACTCCAAAAGACCTGTGCTTGGAGTTGTTGAATTCCCCACTTGGTTTTTTAAATTATTATTATTATTATTATTATTATTATTATTATTATTATTATTATTATTATTATTTAATGCATACAGTGTTCTGCCTGCATATACACTTGCACAACAGAAGAGGGCACCAGATCCCATTGTAAATGGTTGTGAGCCACCCTGTGCTTGCTGGGAATTGAACTCAGGACCTCTGGAAGAGCAGCCAGCTCCCTTAACCTCTGAGCTATTTCTCCAGTCCCCCATCCCTACTTGATTCTTATCAATTCTCTTGAGCTTGCAGGAAGGAAATATGGAACAAGAAGGAACATAGATGTTTTTCTGCACGTGATTTCCTTGACTTTATTTTGTCTAGTTGTTTACTAATTTCTGATGCATTTGAATTAGACCCAGAAACCACAACTATTCTTCCTGTGTTTTAGCATGTAAGAGAGAAAGTCGAGGTAAATTTCTGCCCCAAACTCAACATTCAGAAGGAGATTGTGCCATGAAAGTGCCTTTCCCTTGGAGATAAACCTTAATGTCTGCTCCGTCTGGGCTAGCTTCCACCGCGACAATCAATCAGTTGTGATAATAGTCCTAGAGTTCTACATATCGAAACATAGCTAACAGCTTATGTGTTCATACAGTGAGGGCTTTGCACACTTAAAATTTTAGATTAGAATTCAACTTTTTCTCCCTATTAGATGCCAGCCAGGCAAGTTGCTTCAATGACCGTAGTTATATGTGAATGTAAATGGGGACACCTGGCGATTTCAGGAGATCAAACGCTGGGAGTCTGCATGATGACTCTCATCTGTTTGTCACCCAGCAGGTGTAATGGATGGCAGGCATGTGGGCTCTTTGCCCAAGTTAATGTACAGGCCTAACCTATGGCGGGCAATGTTTCTTCTGCAGCCATGAAGGATCACAGCTCAGGACACATGGGTGGGGGGCCAGGAGAGGGCAGGGCAGTTAGCGAGGATATTTCCCCAAAGCACTAATCCTTTAGGTCTTTTCTTTTCTTTTTTTTTCTTTCTTTCTTTTTTTTTTTTTTAATTAAATCTCCGTTTTCTGGCCTACAGGCATTTTCCTTGTCCCATTTCAACAAACTTCCACAGCCCAATTTGTTATTCAAAAAATGTATGGAAAATGTATGTTAAAGTGAAAAGGGTACATTGTGCAGAATAGGGAAGCAGCTTGTAAGCATATCATTATGCACGAGCCGTGGGGCCCGCAGATGGCTCTTCCACTCAGAACCGAGAGTGGTGCCAAAAGCTCAACTCTAAATACATTTAAATCACATATCTTTACTTAAAAATGGAGTATTTTGGAAGGAAAAGCAGATGATATTTAAGTACACAAGTGGTATTCTTTTGTTCCTCGTATAATAGAGCCCTTTACAAAAGTCATTGCCTTCTGAGTATGCAGTAAGCCTTTGATTCCTTGAATTCCCCAGCGGATTTAGTCTCAGTGCACGGCTCATTCCTAATAGGATTAGCCATTGAGGTAGCACCTTGCTGTAGAAAAGCTCTTGAGTATCCTTGCCGTGATTGAAAATTAAGGGATTTGTTGTGATTACTATGTTCAATGCTAAAAGCAAACCTTTGTTTTGCACATTAGAAATAGTAACAAAAAATTATCATGGCATATGGGCTTCTTATTTTAATTGAAAATAAATTTAGTTCCTAGACTGTGCCAATCTGTTAATTAATTAGAGCGAGGTAGCAAAAGGGATGAAGGCATTTGTTTGCTGTTTAATATACTGATTTTTTCTGAAAATATTTTTTCATGTAAGTATGCCGGCTTCTTGTTTCAAGCGTGGTTATATTTACACCGAATGAAGAATTTATATTTTTGAAGGGTACAGTTCATACTGGTGAGATTAACATAGTAAATAGTCAGATCGATTTTTTGTTTCTTCCTTTGAACAAAACTTGCATGGCTTCTTCTAGCACCTTATGCCTTGAGAGTTTTAACTCTGAATTTAGTTTTGAATGGGTCTTTCCTAATTTTTATTGATGCTATTAATTCTGACAGCAATGCGATTAAAATATGCACTATTTTGCATTTAAAAATTTAAAACATAACCTTTTATTTTAATATTCTAACAGCTTGATCGCCTTAGTGGTTACAGCTTTAGGAAGTATGAGACTATAATTATATCTGTATGGCATTTGGTATATGGGATCTTTAATTTTCAAAATACTGCAAACACATGGGTAATTTTTTTTTCAGGTTTCTCAGCCCCCTCCTCCACCCTCTTTTCCTGAAATATTTCACATACATCCCTTCCAGTTCTAATAGTCTGTTTTGAATCAGTATGCGTGATGGGGAGAAAGATGTGTGGCATATATGTATGTATGCAAACACGTGGGGTATATAGGAAAGAAATTAATTATATTTCAAAGAGACACAATTTCATTTTTGCCCCTGCTAACTGCAAGTAAAATACAGTAATGGTGAAAAGTGTGTTGATAAGTAAAGGTCTCCTGGGAGTTTGTGTTCATGTGCAGATGGGAATCACTTACGGTAATTAGTAAATTGTTCATTTCAAAGTGAGTGCTGATAAAGCCAATATGCATGCTTCAGAAGGCTATGTGTTTAAGCTGGACAGCGCCACTGATCCTATTAATTTTTGGTGTGCTAATTTCTTTTTTGTAAAATTTATTTTAGAACAGCCCTTACCACTGTCTGCTTAGAAATCAAATTATTTGTAAAGTGAAAGCCTTATGTTTATTTTGTACACTTAAAAAAAAAAAACTTTCCTAGCATCCTATCAGATGTTGAAGTAAGTCTGCACTTTAGTATCATCCTGCACTTCCTGCCATGCTTGCACACAGGACAACAGCTTATTGACACACCATCTCTGGTAGCCTACTAACTTTGTCCCTTTTCTAAAACACAGGGATTAGCCTTTAAGTAGTGGGAATATGCGTGTGTACCATGCATGGATGCACAGAGAAATTTTATCCCCATAACAGTGAGTCAGTATGAGGAACAACCAGAAACTCCTTTGAGGATAAAGTGGATGATAATTACTATCTTACAGAACACAGGGATAGGCATAAAATGCCATTAAAAAGGGTCAACCTCCTCATGAAATTAAAAAGACTTTTTCTCTTCCCATTTCCTAGTTCCCCATCTGTCCTCCTTTTTTAAAAAATGACGAATTCATACATCTCTGTATCATGAAATTAAAAAAAAAATCTCATTTTTATTAGTCTCTCAATAATAAGTAAGATGTTCCAGAATGTTCTGATGCAAATCATCTTTTGGCAAATTCATTTTATTCTTTTAATGATTTTGAATTTACTGCAAATGGCTCATGTGAGTTTTTCAAAATCAGGGAAATAATAGCAAAAGATTCAGTATTACTGGTGAGACTTTCAAGGTTCTGCTTATATCAACTGGGACTTCAAAAATGTAGTCTGTCTCCTTAAATTATTCAGTGAAGAAAAGCAGCCCTATATGATCTAGTCTTCATCCAACTTACTTCAGGCCTCTATAGGAGTGCTATTTTATATACTTTAGCAAAAACAAATGAACCTCCACTCTCTATGAATTAATTATAATTAGCAACTGATTTAATGTTTTCTTTTGCATTCCTTTTCTATGTATCCCTGTGAAACAAACATTATTCTAGGCATGCAGTACACAATTATTAGTTCAAGTTGAAGTGATTCTGTATAAAATTGGCCTCATATTTATTCATTCAGAAAATGAGCAGGGAGAGAGTGCATATTTTATACAACTCCAGTAATTTCAGTATCAGATAACCCTTAAGCAAAATAAGATTTGACCCTTTCAAAATTGCTTAATGAATTGATATTACACAGAATATCTTTTTAAACTTCTGTAGAGTTTTTTCCCCCTTTCCCTGCAGCCTTTGAGCATAAGCTTTGGATCACAGAGCCTGAATTTAAATGTTGAAAATATGATTGTGTTTTGATTGCTTCTGGTGCATCTTTATGATAGAAGCCATGCATTCTAAGAAAAACTATGCCAGCACTTGACAGATTAATGTAGATGCCTCCTTTTGAGAGAGTGAGTTACATTAATTAAAATGCTATCATAAGGAATAACAACAACAACAACAACAAAAAAACCCCTACAATCTCATATAGCAAGGATACATCTTCAGCCAGAAGTGGGTGTGTAAGGAATAAACCTTATTATTTTAAGAATCCAACCACTGTTGTTTTCAATGTACTCTAAGCATACCTTGCCAATGCCACCTGCATGTCCGTAGCTTCTTTGCAATGTTGGGCAAGGCCGTCAAAGACGAGGATCTACTCATTAGTCCTTATCATGTATGTGACAATTCTCTAATGTATTTATCACAAACTCAGTAGTCCAACAGACACAGAAGCCAGCTGCAGGGGCTTCTAGACAATTCAAAAGCTATTCTCTAGGCTCTCTTCTCCTAAGATCCAGCTCAGCTAGCTTGGGGACATGAATGCATTTCAAATAGTATTTATAACGAGGCCACTGTCTTGTACTAGTGTACACAACTGGCAGGGGAGAGCTAATAGCAAGTGAGCTCTTCACAGGCTGAAAATTCAATGGGAGGCTTTGCACCGATCACTGACCACCCTTGCCTCATGATTAAGTATATGAAATGCACTGAACATGTAATTTTAGTGGAAAGAAAAAAATATTTTTTTAAAAATAGAGCTACACTGTGATTTGGCCTTCTGATGGGTCTTTCTGTTCACTGGTCTTTGACAGTATCATTTCAGCAGTGGTTTAAAGCTTGTACTTTTTCTCACTAACCTGAGCCTCCTAAACAGTTCTCAAACAGCTACAAGCATGCAAATTTCACAAATACACAGCCGGTGTTCTTTATTCATCACCAGTCCAGGGAAGGGCTGACTCATAGATATATAATTCAACTCATATGTTTTGTTTGGATTTTTCTATTAGGGTACATGAAAAATAGTGAAAGAAAACTGCTAGAGTTAACTGTCTGAATGTATTTCGTCCCACTGAAAATACCAAACTGCGTCTCTTCAATGTGCAATCAAAGCAAAATGTTATTGACAAACTTTATTCTAAATTGTAAAATTAGGTATGTGTTGTAATGCATGCAGAGACAGTAGAGCAGCCACGTGTTTAGTGCTCGCTAGCCATACATTGTTGAAGGCTACTATCTTACACAGCATGCAACTAGAAATTGAATGCTATCCGATATATAAGCACCGCTCGCTATGTGTTTGTCAAGGAAATGAGCAAATTATAACAGTTGACGAGTTTTAATCTATCTAGGCTAATTTTCAGTTCTACAGATGATTTTACATTGAGTCTAAATACCTCACTGTAAAATTTCCCTGTTAAGTTTTCTTTCTTTTTTCTTTTCTTTTCAACTCAGGGTATTCCTTTTTGAATGAGGTTGCAGCTCCCAAATAGTTATGTGGATAATATAAGGCAAAATGGTCTGTGTATATATTGCTAGATTCATTCATTGGTACTTTCTCTCTCATTTTCTTCCACAGTGTGGAATGAAACACATATGATCATATTTTTATGTCTGTGAAATCTTTATTTTTATTCATTAGAAAGAAGCCAATTAATTTGCATTCACTAATCTCCCATTCCTCACAATTGTAATACCACTTTCTTTATATCTGAAGGGAAAATTGTTAATACTTCTTTTAAGCCTATAAACTTAATTTCCATTAAGGGAACTAGTAGTTTGAATGAAGATAAGAACATCTTGCAAGTTTTATTCCTATTGTTTGGCTTTTTATAGGCTTGTCTTTATCATTTCTATTTGTGGCACTCATGTAAAATATATAACTATGGTATTTTCTTAGTTTTTTCTTTTATATTTCTCTAGTTTGTATGCTTAATGGCAGAAAAATCAATAAAAAGTTGCAAATCAATACATGCTCAAATTATTCCCCTAAAGCCAGTAATGTTTAATTATTTTAAATTGCTTATCTTATAAGATTTTTTAAACAGAATATTTTAGCTTTTAAATTTTCCTACAAGTATTGAATAAAAAGTTGAAATAATTTAATTGACTCTGAAATGGTTCTAGATTAACTGCTGTCAGTAAACCAGAAAGTACATTTCTTTTAGAGAAAAGGCTTCAGAATAAAGCTCAATGGATGGTACTGACCTATTTATGCATAGTTTTGTTTATGCTTGATGTATTTATGAAGACAGTGTAGGAAAATGTCCATGAAAACCTAAAGAACAATTATCACTGACTAATCATGTGTTGTTGTTGGTGGTGGTGGTGGTTTGGTTTGGGTATTGTTTGTTTGTCTATTTATTGGCTTTACTTTTTCTTTACTAGTCTGAACCATTTGTGCTGTTTTGGGATACTAGAAAAGAATATTTAAAGAAAGTTTAAAAATACACAGATCAGATCACATTATGGCCAGAGAAACTCCTGTGAAGAAAACAGAACAAAACTTGTTTCAGAAAACTAAAATTTTAATTTATTATGACTTACTGTACAATGCGTGCAGTATCAGTTCACATATAAATTCCAGCTGATCTTTTTCTGTTTCTCTCTGCGTGTCTCTATCCTTCCTCACCACTCTCCTTTCCTCACGCCCCCTCGTTGGTTTTTTAAATTAGATTATTCCTATAATAGCCCAGGGTAGCCTACAGCTCAGTATATAGCTGCACTCAAGTTCCGGGTCATCCTGGCTTTGCCTCCCACATCCTGGGATGATAGGCCTGCCATATCTCAGTGTAGCTGAAAACCTAGTGAATAAAAACATTCAGTGTCTATACTGTCTCAGTCATGAGCCATTGTTAGTGAATATTTTATTAGGAGCATAAACCAATTATGACTTTTGCTTCTGTTTTCAAGACAGGATTTCTCCGTGTAGCACTGGCTGTCCTGGCACTCACTCTGTAGACCAGTCTGGCCTTGAACTCAAAGACCCATCTGCCTCTGCCTCCAGACTTCTCAGCTCCCTTTTTGATTTTTTTTTTTTTTTAGTTGAAATATGTTACTATGTCATGTAACAAAATACAGGGTGAATTTGACTGTGCGGAAACCAGTACGTTTTTAAACAATTCATTTCACTAATTAAAAACAAGCAGTGATGACATTTCATGTTTATGGTATGGCTGTCATGTCACAGTAAGCCTGTTACTCAGATGCTTTTATATTTCTTTACCTTACCCAGAGGACTATTCCCTATATGGGGAAACATACCTGTTGTGTGTGTTGGTCAGCTGATAAACCCAACCAGCTGAACTGATGTCTGGGGACTAGGTCTTCACCATGCGCTGTGTATACCATGTACACTGCTCAGGGCTGGGTTTGTCCCGCATTGTAGAAGATTGCTTTTACTTTTATAGTTAACGCTGCGTTTTATAACACAGCAGTAGCATTTTTCTGTTCTCTAAAATTGAGCTGTCTTACTATAATGGTTTTGGTATACATACATTTGCCCCATCAGAGAAGCGCAGCATAGATTCCACTCACCACTCTTCCTCCCCTCCATAACTCCTATGCTGGGATAAGAGGTGCTCACTACCATCTCTGAGGATGCTAAACTTATATGTAGAATACATGGGTAATGCAGATGAAACAAATGTGTGCCCCAACTGCAGCTCCGCAGTGAGGGTGAGAGCTATGTCCATGTCCTCACAGCCACTGCAAAGGGAAAGAAACCACCTCCTCTAAGCATTTACCTACTAACTTTAGGATTTGTAGTATTTTTAAACTGTCAAAACAATTTTTTAAGCAGACGGGTTTAAGATAGTTCCTCAGTATGTAGCTGGGGGTGATCTCAATTCATGATTGTCCTGCCTCAGCATTCAGCATGCTGGGATTACAGTCATGCCCTACCATGTCTAGCTCACAGTAATTTTTCATGCTGCCCAATGTTGACTCTTCTGGAAAATATTCTTGCAATTTTATTTTGTAATAAAGTTGTTAAGTTGTGGCTCTTAATAGCGTTAAAAACTAATATTCAGGGGGAGATTAAAGATCAGAATGGTGCAATTGAGTAAGCAAGCTTGCTTATAAGGACACCTAATTTTTATAAGAGAGGATATAATTAAGTGCTAAAGTTGTGCGGTACGAAGACAGTAAAGGCTACAGAATGTCTAAGGAGCAAAGCAAAGGACCACGTGGTTCTGCTGGACAGAGATGGCCAAATTGAATTTTTGAAAAATCAAACAAAATTAAAACAAGACAAAATCATACAAGGTTTACAATACTGGCCAGCTTTTGCAGTTGGTCTTTTACAGGTACGTAGCTTTTATTAGACATTTCCACCTTTATGGATCCCTTATACTTGATTCCCCAATGTACTGACATTTGGATGGTATGTTAGTAAGGAAGACGAAAATGGTAGTTAATCATTTGTATGTGTGTGTGTGTGTGTGTGTGTGTGTGTGTGTGTGTGTGCTTATTGTGTGGCCTAAGGCATTTCCTCTCACTACTACTCAATTTTATGTGATGAATGTTTTGGTCCCATATTACAGGATCAGTGGGTTCCTGGAGCCTGACACTCAGCTGTGATTCTCAATAAGAGACACAGTGGGAAGCCATCTGGAAGTTTACCTTCTGTACTCCCCACTGCAGTTGGAGAGGGATCTTTCTAAAAAAAAAAAAAAGCCTAGCTATCACCCAAAATTTTATTCCAGGTTTTTATGACTGTTTAAGGAGGAGCCAAGGCTTTGTGGGGCTGTCAGAGAGAATGTAGACATTAGCCTGAAAGTGTAGTTCGACCTAGTGAACAGTATTTCGGGAAATGGCATCCCATGAGCTGTGAACAGACTTAGGGTGGACTCTACCAAAAGGGCTGGTCCTCCTACGTCACAATGCTGAATGAGGATGACCTCATTCCACTTAATATGGATATACGCGCTTCATTCGCAAGATGAGCCATTTCAGGAAAACTGGAGAATTAGGGCCTGTTGAGTTCAGTTATTGTTGCCACCATTTTTCTTATCCCTCTTTCATGTCTATCACCAATACAACTTCCTTTGTAGACTGAAATATCAACTGTGGAGACTATTAGGGAAGAGAGGTTGTAAAAGAAGTATTGAGTATTGAGGGGGATGAGAGAGGTAGTAGGGGTTACATATAATTGTATACCTTAAATGTATGAGTGAAAATATATCAACTAACATATAGTAATGTGGAAAGAACACCTTTGACTTCCTTCTTGGGACAGTTCTATGGGCCAGAGGAGCAAGCAACCTATTAACTCGTGCAGATCCTAATGTATACTAGCTGGACTACCTTAATACGCAGTCCTTTGCTTTTTGGTGGTGGGGGTGGGGGTGGTTAGGGATATTCATAGTTTTTTTTTTTCAGAGAAGATCATTCATTAGATGAGTCTCAAACCTCTGCTGATGAAATTTCAGATCTGTGGCATTTGGGTGGTGGCAATGACAAACCTGATGACACTTGACGTGTATTGAAGGACAAATATGTGCTAGGCACTGAGCTAAGTGCCATGGTGGTGTTTTAAAATTTAATCTTCATGGCAATTTCTGCGAGATAGGACTCTCTGTGCTTCTGGTTAAAGTTGATGGGAGTTTGGATTGCTTTCCCAGAGCGGATTTGACCTGATCACTGCCATCTTTTCATGATCGCCTACACACGTGCATGCTAGTTAGCATGGTAGTAAGTAGCAAATATTTGAATTTGAAGGTAAAATAATGCCTACACTATACTGAGCAAACCATTAAGTTCTAAGATGAGATAACTCGCTCCTCAACATGAAAGACAAACCTAAGTCTATATTTTGATAGAAAAAGGCATTTCAGCTATTCCCCAGAGAAAACATTTTATATTTCAGTGTTTGCATCATGAACTGCATCACCATGAAAGGTACCATTGTACCATTGGAATGATTTCATTCAAATTAGTGTCCTATAGACATAATAGTGAGAGTGTTGGTTAGTTTTTGCCAAGTAGAAACAAGTGAGGGGCATGTGGAAAGGGGGGGACTCAACTGAGACATTATCTGCATCTGAGTAGATTGTAGGCAAGCTGATGGGGGCATTCTCTGGCTTTCTGTGGAAGGACTCAGCCCATTGAGAGGGCTGCCACAGCCTGGTCAGGTGTTCCTGGAATGTATAAGGAAGCAAACTGAGCAAGCCATGGGGGAGTAAGCCAGTAAGCAGCATTCCTTCTTGACCTCTGCATCAGTTCCTGCCTCCAGGTTCCTGCCTTGAGTTTAGGTCCTGAGGTCCCTGAATGATAGGCTGTGAAGAGGATGTATGAACAAACAAATCCCTTCCTCCCAATTGGCTTTTGGTCATGTTGCATAGCACAGCAATAGAAAACAAACCAGGACAGTGAGCCTACTCAAAGCAACCGAACCGATTATTAGACTTTCTACCATTTTTATATTTCCTCGATCGAAAAATATTCTGAGATAACCTCATTCATCTAACTTCAACTTCCCCACATTTCAGATATATGCCATTGGTTTCCCTGATTTGTTATGCACTGTTTGAATCTTACCTACTTTCTCTTTTATTTTAACAGTTATACCTGCCCTTTACCGCCTCAGCCCCTCTGGAGCTTGTTCTGTTTCCTGGCTTTACTGGTGAGCACTCCTAGAAACGAAGCTGAATTGCACATCAGACATCCATCCACTTGGTGAGTGAGATCATAGCTACAATTTTGTTTTCTTCTGCCTTGGATTGTACTTTCATTGTTGTCCAAAAATGGTTTCATACTGGGCTCAGGAGAGAGCTTGGCCAAATATGCACCTGAAACCAGGTGGTGTGTGTGTGTTTGTTCACTTTGTTGTTGTTGGGTTTTGTTTGCTTGCTTTATTTTGTTTTTACATTTATTTCCTTCTTTGTTCTATGTATAAAATAATTTGCTTTGATATTTTTCTCTCTCTCAAAGCTGCTATTATCATTTTTCCTCCCACTCATTTAAAGGACTTTACGATACCTCACCTTGCATGTATGCTTAATTTCTCCCTAGATAGATGCCTGAGGCCAGCCCCTGGTCCATATTCTATCACACATTTGGCCCCCTGCACATTTATTTGACATGTCAACATGGGAGTTCATGGGGATGGTTATGACTAGTTGGAAAACACAGTTCCATTTCCAAGCTTTTGCATGGGAACACTTGGCTCCCCTGATTGGTTTAATGTGAATCTACACAGGCTTTACACAGCAAGCCAAAAGGAATTCATTGAGTTTCCTTAGGTCCTTAATTAAATCCTTTGTTCTTCATTGCCCTAGACTGTCATTCCCAATATGTTACTGTATATCATCTTGCTCCACATATCAAGTGTTTCCCTGGATTCTCTCTGTGCAGTCCTATAACAAATTTTCTCATTTTACTGTTTTGTTTTATATTTATTCATTTGATTAATGGTATTGGGGACCAAATCTGGGATCTGGCACAAAGTAGGAAAATACTCTATCAGTGACCTTGTCTTCTCTTGTTTTTGTAGATCTTGATTTTTATCTTTACATATGTCAGAGCCTACCAAGATAATTGATTTGGGGGTGGAATACTTACAGGGTTCCATGGAGAGGCTTTAACATATTATACAATTCTTATTTGCAGAAAGGGAGTCTGACTTAGCCAAACAAAGTCTGCCTACTTTCAGTAATGTGGATATAGACAGAGGTTTTGTGGCTAAAGTTAGGTAGAAGAGATGCGTTTTAAAAGTACTTATTAGAAAAATGAAAATAAAAGCCCTTTAAAAAATTAAATCCTTTCTCTCTTTTCTGTGGTAGTAGGTGAGATGGTGAGTAAAGATGTCTTATGAGGCCATGGGAGTAGGAATGGGCTTAGGCACAAAGCTGATGTCATGAATATACCCAACAAGAATGTGTTCCTAAAATACTACTACTTAATGCATGTGATTGGAATGGGTTTAGAAAGTACAAATAAAGATTATGGGATGGTGAATGCAACTCTCAAGGAATCATTAAGTCGAATGATACAATGAAGGGCTTGAGCTAGTCCTTCCACATCTAGTTAGAGATAAGTTAATGCTGCCAGCAAACCTAGCTTCCTCTTGCTGGCAAAGACTTGAAGTCCAGGCATTTGTTCTCTCATCTATCTTTCTGCCAGGGCTGAAGTGCCGTGTCGCCCCATTTCCTTGTACTTTTTTCTGTGTGTACAACTTGTGTAAGAATTTTCTGGTAGAGCAGTTAACAGTTCTGTCTAGATCTTACTGTGTTTTCATTCTGAGAATGATTCCCAGTTGAACAAACAATGTTCTGCATAAATTAACTTTCCCGTCAGCACAGGTGTTCCCTCATTTTGGAGGTAAGATTTGAATCAGCTGTTCCTGCTGAAACCGGTCAGCGGGCTTCTCTCACTTCTCTCCATGGGTCTATCAAGAACCTGTCACCCTCTTTTACTCTGAGCATCCTTCCCAGTGACCCTCTGTGAAAGAATCCTGTGTCTATTTTGCGTTAGTTCTTAAGGAATATAATCAAGTGCTTAGGAAATCCATTAGACATGTTGAGTTGTCAATTTTGGAAGAGATGAGAGTGCGCGTATGGTGAAACAGACATAAGACTCTGGCATGTTCTGTACCACCCCATCTGTCCTCCCTAGGCAAGTGACAAACTACAAAGCTACCTAGTCAGAGAAAGGGAGTTTTGTGGGGTAAGACCTGCAATAATGGGAACTGGGGTAGATTCTGATTCTGGAGTCCCCCTGACATCATCACAGCTGGCAGTCATCTGCTGGTCTGCTCTCTGTTGCCGTCGTTTGAAACTTGTCATGTAATCAAGTCATCTGGCTTGGTTTTCTAGCAAACAGTGCAGTGTGGTTTTGTGATATATATATATATATATATATATATATATATATATATATATGGAAGATATATATACATATATATATATATGGAAGATATATATATATATATATATATATAGGCTAAGGGAGCAGGCAGAGCTTGGTAAATAAAGACAATGAATAATATCCTGTGGATCTGGGCAGGAACAGAAAAGGTTACAAAGTTAGAGACACTCCCTGGGTATTAAATGCAAATTACAGAGTTTCCAGCTGAGGATATCAAAGCCTGAACTTATTGCTAAGATTCACAGATGTTTGTCAGCAAGCTGCCTAGCACACTGCTTTGCCAATGTCTTATGTTTTCTAATCATTTTTATGATGTCTTATTATCATTTAATTAGGGCAGCATTTTAATCATTCATTGCTGAAACTAAAACTGTTTTATATTTTGGCTATCAGGCAAGCTGGTGAATGGGGCAGGCCCTGGCTTAGAGAAAACTACTATTCACTTGTGGAAAATAGTCTCCATGCAATCTGGTGGGATTCTCTGAATGATATTGAACCTATTTTCAATATGCCTACCTCCTAAGAAACAGGCTCTGCAAGGCTTCTGCCCTCTGCTCCTCATTTAGGGTGTCACTTTCCTTCACTTTCCGTCCTGGAACAGGATGAGTGAGCATGGCTCCTCAGTCATGGGGAGGCTTGGATAGTCCCCTAGTGTCCTGCTATGTCCCCTCTTCCTTGTCCCCGCCCCCTCTGGAATTTCCATTTTGCACGGTGGCTCATGCCTGAAGTTTCAAGTGCTACGCTCTTGCTGTGAAGAGTCAGTGTCCAAAGCTAGACAGTTTTTCTAGCCAAGGATCTATCTTAAACCTTTCTATGCGAGCACTTATAACTGGGAGTGCTGTATCAAATGTTGCTGACTACCATTTGGCACCACATAAACACTAGGTTTAAGTGTGGATCCCGCACGTACAGACTTCAGTTCTGAGGCCATCAGCTGGGCTTCCAACCAGACCAGGATAAAATACAAGAAGTGGTTTTAGGAACAAGAAGAATATAATTTGTAGCTGATTTTTTTTCACTAATTAGAATATGATGGAGAAGACAACTGAAAACCAGAAGAATAAAGCCCCCGACTTTTAAAGATTGCTTTCACCAAAGTTAACAGTAAAATCTATTTCCCCCCAATTGCTTTTGCTATTTAAAAGTAACTCTGCTTTAAAAAAGGAGGGGGGAAGTATACAGCATATGTTTTAGGCAAGCGTCCGGCAGTAGATGTGGGGTAGACTTTCTTCCTTATCTGTAGACTGCAAGCTCACATTCTCATCCCCACTCCTCATCTGAAAGGTGTACAACACCCACTAGGTGTTGAATACATAAGTGGAGATGTCTCTTTTTAAGAAATAAGATTAACATGTTTTTTCCTCTAGCATAAAATATATTTCGGTATAAAGGCTGGAATTATGAGCGCCATGTAGAAAGTACTGCATTCGGCTGCCTTTTCCATCTCCTTTTCTGCCAGCAAAGAAACACCCTTTCCCATGCTGCAGCTAACCTTTAAGATCAGCGCATTTTGAGATGTTTTTTCCACACTGCATGCCTGAGTTGCCTTTGAACACTGTAAGATTTACAGCAGGTTCCCTTTACGTGTTTCACACTCTCTCACACAAAGTCAGGCAATATTGTGTATTTCACAAAATATTTTCACGGAAATTAAAGAGTAAAAGTCACAAAATCAGAACTAATATATAATGTTTATGATACTTTAAAGAAGCAAGTATTAAGGAGAAGAGATAAAGGAATTCTACTAGATCACTGACACGTGCATACTCTGTCACTGTTTCCTTTCATACAAGTCGGTATGCTTTACGCATCAAAGTCTTTTCAAATCCTGAAACCAGAGGCCCCATTAGATTAAAAAAATTTCTAAGTTTGTGCAGCTAGGAAGGAAGGGAAAAAAAAAAGAAACATTTTTGTCCTTAAATCTGTTTCTCTAGATCATTAACCACTATTTACTCCTTAGCGTTTTTAGAGAGTGGGAGATAAGTATAAAATGAGCTCATTCTAAAGAAAGGCATATTATAAAGCACACTAGCTAATAAGCTATGCCACCGTAAATTAATCATATATGTTTTTAAATGATGAATTGTTTAGCTTCTATCCCAATCACCACTTCTGTTGAGGTGGGGGTGTGCTGAGCCTGTTTGCTGACTTTCTTTGAAATGCAGTTCAGAGTTCATAAGCTTTTGAGTTTGCATAGGAACTGGTAGCCACAAGGAAACCCTTTAATTAGTTTCTTTGGAAAATTGAGACAGAATCTTTGAGTGGCTCTAGTAACTGTTGAAAAACAGCTTTAAAATCATAGTTCACATTTATTTCCATTTCATTAACCCTTGGTAAATCGGGTGAACAAACACTATGGAATTTGATAACTAAAAGGATTTAATGTAGTACTGCAAACGGAAAAAAAAAAAAAGAAAAAGAAAAAGAAAAGAAAGGAAGAAAATGAGTTCTATATGACAAGTCTAATTTGATGGAAACAATGACAGATGGAAATAGAGGATTAAAGTGTCAATTTATTATAAATTAAGTACAATTATACACAGTACAAATCATTCAGGAGTCAAAATATTATGCTTAAAGTGATTGGTTATTTGCTTGTGTGTTCATATGTATGTTATGTGTGTATTGATGTTCGTGGCTGCACGCTCTGCTTAACTAAAAACAAGGCCACCACGGAGGCACGGCAATAAAGAATAGAAGCGTGTAAGGTCTCGGCCATATAGAGAAAGTGAGTAGGTGCAGGGAGCTCTCCTTTCTGACAGTCATTGTTTTGTACCATCTCCATAAGCAAGGTATTAACACACACTGAAACATTGCTTCTAGGGGAAATGAAGGGTGAGGGAACATAGAAAACCACTGACGGCATTTTCACCAGCCAGTCCCCAGATCTCTACAGATGCCTGCCCCACACGTGTTTGAGAATCACAAACTGAAGGGATAACCACCCATGGGCATAGCACGGTAGCTCGTGCCTGAACAAAGCTTCCTCAACACGTGTACATTCCACGTGGACTGGGGAACACTGCAAAGCACGGGGGCACTCTGCCCAGTGCCCATTTCTAAAAGTAAATTCACCAAGACACACACACACACACACACACACACACACACACACACACACACACAATGTAAAAAACAAAATAGTGACACTCACCAGATCATGGAAAAGACACTCGTTTTTATAAAGTGAGAAGGCAAACCTGACATAGTCATGCACGTTTGGATTAATGGACTGTACATTACTCTGTGCCACGAGTCTTGATTTACAGATTACAAACTTTAAAGAACTTTGAATATCTTTATTAATACGTAGAAACTGTCACACATGTAATTTTTTTTTTCATATTAACTCCACAAACATCCCAAACCCCTTCCTGATCTACTGCTACTAACTTCCATCCACTCAGTTAAAAAAAATAATCCAGTGAGTCCAGTTTCTGCTGCCCAGGTCCATCCACCAAAGCATGGTGGACCTCCCAGAGATTACCCCCACCCTTAAAATAAGGTGGCTCTTCCTTGCCTGGCAGCTATCAACTGTCAATAGGTCCTCAGCTATGGGTTGGATTCATGCCTGCCTCTACCCTCCATGCTGGTTCTCTGGCTTGAGCCTCTGCAGGTCTTATGCGCACTGTCATAATTGCCATGAGTTAATATATGCAACTGCTTTGTTGGGTCCAAAAAACAGTATTTGAAAATAGGTGATCTACCACCTCCGGCTCTTGAAAACGATCTACCACCTCTTCCACACTGCTCCTTTAACCTTGCAGGAGGGAATGTGATATTTATTTAGGTCCCACTACAGACTGAGAATTCCTGTCTCTTATTATATGCCTGTTGACCAGTTGTGAGTCTCTGTGTTACTCTCCCTCTACCTCCAGGGAAAAAAAAAAAAAGAATATTTTTTTGATGGGGGTTTTAAAATACATTAATCTATAAGTTATCTGTCATTAAAAGTTGGCTTAATCCTATGCTCACATATGTTATGGGAATAACCAAGGATTTTCTAAAAAGACTTGAGGTGGTCTCCATAAAATGTAGCCTAAGCCTGGCTCTGGCATAAAGGCCAAGAATCAGTGGTAATAGGTTCTAAAAGTGAAGTTACTATGCTTTGTAAAATATTCCTCTCTCTCCCTCTCTCTCTCTCTCTCTCTCTCTCTCTCTCTCTCTCTCTCTCTCTGTGTGTGTGTGTGTGTGTGTGTGTGTGTGTGTGTGTGTATGTCTGTGTGTTTGTCTATTGCATGCCATGAAATACCTATGGATGTCAGAGAACAATGTACAGAAATCAGTTCTTCCTTTTCACCAGCCAAGTGGGTCTCAGGGATTCACGAAAGCCATCTAGCTTGACATCAAGACCTCTGAGCCACTGAGCTGTCTCCCTAACCCACACATAGGTTTCAATGAGTGAACGGAATAACATTTCCTGACCCCACAAATGAGGAAGAATGACGTTGCTTCTCTGGATCATTCTGACTTGATAACATTCTTTAAAAAGTTTATTTGCAAGGTGTATCCCTGACTTAATTGATAACCAAAGCTCCATTAAAAATGTGAATATTTACAATATAGTATGTAAATTGAAAATAAAGGTCTATAACTATGTAGAGGAAACAAATTGTTTTTAATGCTCTGAGGTAGTACAAAAAACTCTCACATAAACCTTCACTTAAAGTTATTTTTAATTAGGTATATTACCCATAATACTGTAAATTAAATTGAGCTCTATGCCTCTCACACTTAGGCCCCGAAGTCTCCACAAACAATGCAGTGAGCACAGGCACATGCAGATCACATGGAGGTTCAGACAGGTACCACCTCAGTCATCCTACATGACCTAAAGTGAAAACCTGAAATGTGTGCATTTTTAAATCTTTCTTGTTATTTTCATCTATTCCATATCTTTTATAGTCAATTTTATACACTGAAAAGAAGAAAGAATATGTCTGAAGTTCTGTTATTTTCTTTTTATAACTAAGATGATTTTTTAAAAAAATACTTAAAATATAATATACTATATGGCTTCCTATGTCAGTTGTTAGATAATGTTTAGATTGATAGGCACGCAGACAGGCAGATGATATAGTTAGATAATTGGTATGTAGATTATGTATTATAGATAACCTTTAGTGTGGGCAGAGGTGTGGTTGTAGGGATCAACAACCGCTTCATGTTAACAATAAAGTGCTAAGGATCTTTAAAAGCCTCTAGATTTGTGGGGATGGACAGATGGCTCTGTGGCTAAGAATGCTACCTGCTCTTCCAAAGGGTCTGGGTTCAATTCCCAGCACCTATATGGTGATTTACAGCCATCCGTAACTCTAGTTTCAGAGAATTCATCATTCTCTTCTGTCTTCTGTGGACACCAAGCACACATGGAGCACAGAAATACACGCAGACAGAACACACATACATATAAAAATAAATAAAAATTTAAGAGTCTTATAAACTTGGAACCTGCTATTAATAGTTTATATGAGGAGAATTAGTATTGTAAATATAGTGTGTATATATGTATATATGCATACATACTTATATACTTACATAGACACACACATATATTTATATATACATGAATATATATCAAGATATTTCCATCCACATAATTTAAAATATACTGTTAGAAAACATTCTAATATTATCTGGTATGGGTTTCATCATGTAATGAACATTGAAATATTATATATCCCTGAAAAATGAATATTATAAAATATTGTATTAAATATATAGAAATTAAATTATATGTTATATGTGATTGTACTAAGGATATATTAGAATTTGTTAACAGTTTTGAATTCTGAGAACAGAAGTAATAACTCATTTTAACTTCTCAGGTATGTACCCTGCCCACTTACAACTTTACATCATAATTTTATGTTATTACTGTAGTGAACACACTGGATAAATATTAGAATGTGGAAGTGTTTTGGTTCCATGGGGCCGATTCTCTTGAAGAAGCCATCCTGTTGGTACCCAAATTGTGGGTCAAGTCCTGTGTGTGAGGACTTAACTGTCTTCCAAGCAGAAGAGGGCGCAGTTTATAAACAGCCCTGTGAGGAGTCAAAAGAAACAGAACACTTTTCATCTGCTTGTTCTTGAGGTAGTTTCTAACTGCAGCTGGCTGACACACCATCTCCATTAAGCCATTTATGAAGCCCTGTAATGCCAGATCGCTAGAGACAGAAGGATTTTTGAGTTCTAAGGCTCTTTGAGATATGTAACTTGATCCTGTCTCATAACATGCCAAAGCCTTTGTTGTTATAGTTCCACAGCATTTGCTTGGCAAGGGCAAGGTATGGGGTTCAATTCCCAGTAATGCCAGGAAACAATTAATTCAGGACAATTAATGTCCTAAATAACATTCTAAATATATTTCTTTGCCTTTTAGAGGTATGTACTGAGATAATGTAAGGTTTTTTTTTTTTTTTAATTCTGCCTTTCAAGCTTTATAAAAGTTTCAATTACATTGCAAGATCAAATTTGGTTCTTTAAAAAAAATGAAGTAAGTGATATAAAATTCAGAGGAGAGAGTAATCATTACCGTTATCATTGTGGGCATAATGCAAAAGGAGAGACTCGGAGAGAATGGATAGCGCTGGAATGAGCTGTAAATAACAGGTAGGGATTTGATAAGCGCACTGCAGAATAATAATGACAGCTTATTGAGGCCGATTACATGCCAACCGCTGTGTTAGACTTTCACCGCAGCCACTTCACAGCGTTCACGACAGTGTTATACAGGAATTGATATTATCTCATTTTGCGGATGAGGAAAGTGAGACTCCAACATTAAACAATCTCCTCAAGGTCAGACAGCTAATGAGTGACAGCGGAGGGATTCACTTGCCACCTTCCTCCTCTTCCTCCTCCCTACTGCCAGGTGTCAACTGAGACTGCTTGGTCTTCTCTCGGCCTCTCAACTTTTGCGTTTCCTCTGTAAGATGGTGGTACTGTGACTTCCTTGGGATTGCAAACTGCTATTATTTATGTCACGTTGTTAGCAAAGAGCAAAATTCATGTCACCAGTGACTCTGGAGAACATCTAAGTGATTAATACAGCCATAGAAAGTTCGCCCCATCTAAATTCCTTCTAATCCATTACTTTAAGCAAAGTACCTTCTTGTATTCATCCCATAATACTTGGCTAAGGTTTGGCTTTCCAAGGTGTTATTGGTTCCCTGCAACTATGATTGGCTAAAATATCAGATGGGTGGCTTCTCAATTCTGTGCTGCTTTGAGTGGTATGGAGGGATCCTTCAGTGATCCACTGTCCCTCACTTAGAGCACAGATCCCACCTTGGTCCAGAGTCTCTGCTGGGTATACTACCTACCACTTTAGTCCTGACGTAGCCATATCCGTTCTGAAATTGACCCCCATGGTACCTTGGTGCTTGAACTGTTGTGTTGCATTATTGTTGTCACTCTCTTCTTATGTATAATTTATACATTAGCTTTCTTATAGATAGATATGTACAATAAACTCTTACGAGGTTTATAGCATATCTGTGGTTTCAGGCATTTATTGGTGATTGTACATAAGGGAGGAATATAATGTCCTGTAGTTTCAGGGTGAGCTACACTAGCCAATAGTATCCAGTCTAGGAGCTTTAAATTGTTTTTATCTTTTTATTATTTATTTATTTATTTATTTATTTATTCCCTTTACATTCTGGTCATAGCCCCATCCCTCCTTACCTCCCAGTCCCACCTTCTCTCCTTCTTCCCCATTCCCACTTCTCTGTTTTTCAAAAAAGGGGACCCTCCCCATTCCCATCCACCCCAGCTCAGGACTAAGTGTGTCCTCTTTGCCCTGTGACCTAAATTGTTTTTTATTTTTACACACACACACACACACACACACACACACGCACACACACTCATAACGATTATTTATGTCTCTTTGAAACCTTTGTCTACTTTATAAATGACTTAAACAATGTGTTTAGAATGCACCAAAGTAAATAATAGTCAGTCATAGGTAATGATTTCAGTAATATGAAACAGTGGCCACCGTAAGCTGATGGTGGAAATACAAGTGGGAAATAATGTGTAATATGAGACTGATAAATAGAGGACCTTAGCAAACTCCAGGGAGTAGCCACTAGGAAGAAAGGGAGAGGTGCATAGAGATGAAGATGAGAAGGACTAGGTCTGGAAAGTTCCAGTGCTTATGCTGCACCAGAGTGGTGATGACACAGTGCAGTGAGGCAGCACTAATCTGAATCTAAACCCTTGGAGGAGAGCAATGACACCTTGATTATATTTAGCTAAGTCCTGAGGACCTCTCCTCAAGTCGTTGAGATGTAGTAAGTGCTCAATGAATATTTTCTGAGGGAACCAGTTGATTCTGTCCAATAAAGAAATTTCTCTGAGTTTATTTGTGTGCATACAGTTCCATCTAAACCTTTGCTGTGAGACTGACATAGAAAGAAAATGTGAATGAATTCTGTGTAACCTTAAGTGAGGTCAGCGGTGTCAGAGGAGAAGTATTTTGGAGGCTGGCCACTGTCGGATGAAATGTCCATGGTACAAACTGAGGTATTATATCGATTCAAGAGGTCCAAAGTGCACACAGTCTCATTCCCAGGAAGACTATGAGAGGCACCAGGAGAGAAGTGTTAGCGGCCTTGAGTTTGCTCAAAGGAGAAAATCAGCTCTCATGGTCAGGGGGTCTTCATGGATCACCAGTATTGTACTGTAAAATATGTCAGTAGGGCCTTTGAGGACCAGAAGGTTCTGCCCTCTGATGTAGCTATTCTAACAGGATGTGGAGCAGGATGATTCAAAACACAGATAATTGTACACTAGACTCTTTGACTCTGTATGTGCAAACTTAGGAAGTCCTAGAAAAGTCTCTTTAAAGCTACGTGAGGCTATACTACTATCCTGATCTCCCAGTTGGCATAAACCACAAACTTCAGCTCACCAGTTTAAATGTCTATGTGGTGAATTAGCCATAGATAGCAAAACTGTGCTTTGCATGTGGTTTCTTATTCAGCAGTAAGCAATGGTTGGTAATGACATCATTTTTGCAGACAGCAGGGACAAAGTTACAGGTATATATAGGAAGAGAGTCACAATGTTCTTCCTCAAGTTTCCTGCACACTGCTGAGTTCTGATGGCTACTCCCGCCTATAAGGAGAAACCTTTTGAAAGGACATTTCTGTAGGATGCAAAGTTTGACTTCTGAAGACACATACACTCTTCAGGGAAGGCTTGCTTTGATGCATCATTCTATTTCTTCATGTATATAAGCCAGACTAAGAACTTTTCCAAGATGTGGATATATTTTAAATCAAAGGCTAAAATTTAAGAACAATACCAAGAATAGTTATGAACTCTGAAACTCAGTAAGAGCTAGCAAATGGAAACCACAGTATCATAGGACAGATCTGCTTACCAGAACAGAGAGAGAGTGGTGGGGGGCGGAGTCATTATTCCATGTAATTCTCACAACATTCTATAGGAAAACTGGTTGTCCTTTCAGACTCCCTAAAATGTCTGTTAGCCAACCAATCTTGCTGGATTTTTCTCTGGTTTATTTATTTCCCAGTTGATCAGAACACAATGTTGAAAGACCAATCATTTCAAATTTAGCAAATGCCTTATATATTATAAAGTAGAGAGAGAACTAGTCCAACACTTTGACCTATTGTGTCAATATTAGATCCTGGGCTGCCATTTTACCCAACTACTTTCTGAATAAGTGATAAGTATTCCAACAAAGCCTTGATCAAGTACTATAGGAACATAAAATTCTTATATATACATCTTATTGATTGATTATGGATATTAATCATATCTTATACCATTTCTTTTTATATACCATAATTAAATCATTTATCCAATAAGATATGATAGTTTTATTTTATCATCAAATTTGTCCATTTCAGATTTCTAAAATTAAATCTAAATTCCTCTTTTGTACCCTGGAAGTTGACATTAACTGATAAAGAATTTCTCTTGACCTTGCAGTGACTTGAGACAATTTAAAGTCAAGGCACAGCAGCATTCAAGAAAGCTCAACATAAATTTAAATGTGCTCGGAAATGGGGGCAGTTGTCACCATGGAGATAGTATTCTTTCCTAAACTGAGTTTAAAATGAACATGGATGAGTTTTCTAAGCAAACATATTGAAATATGTGGGGAAGATAAACGAGATACAAGACAGAAGCCATGGTGCAGCTATAGTCCCACCTCTTTGGAAGGCTGAGGCAGGAGGATGCCATGAGTTCGGTAGCTGATGATAAGACTGGGCAACATAGTGTTCTCGAACATCATCTGGGTAAATTTTTTTCTGTATTTTTAGATATACAGTCTTTTGGAGTTTGGAACATGTCTTTAGGATCTTGTATTCAGCATCATTAGTCCTTATAAAGTGACCCAAAAAAAGCATATTTCTAGTACTTGGGAGATAGCTCAGTCTGTAAAGTGCTTACCATGTATTCATGAGAACCTAAGTTTGCATCCTTAGAAAAATCTAGATGCAGCAGTGCATGCCTATAATTCTATAATCACAGACTAGTGAAAACAGAGACAAGTGGCTTCTAGGAGCACTGACTGGCCATCTTTCATGGCCAAATCAGTGAAATGAAGGTTTCCTGAGAGACTTTGTCTCAAAAGATAAAGAGGACAGCAACTAATGAGGATACTTTGTTACCTTCTAGCCTCCATGTGCACATACATATACATGCACACACACAAACACAAACACACAAACACAAAAATTCTACTGTAATGCTTATAGATATCTGGAATGATAGCCTAGTGTATCAAGCTCTTCTAGAAAGGATTGCAATTAATTACACTGACATTTCTATATCATTGAATGGTTTATATTTTTATGAATCATTTCAATACCCAGGTATTTGTATGCATTATTTCATTTAGTACTTCTCTCCTTAAAAAACTCATGTTCCGGTGGATTCCATGGATCACACAGCTAATAAGTGGTGGCAAATTTAGTATTCACGCCAAAGCTCAAATTAAAATTCCCTACCAGAAATGACTAAGGTCAGGTGTCAAAGCAACTATCATAGGATTTTAGAACCCTGGTTAAGAGTGGCCATTCCTTGCAGGTCACAGTTTTGAGCAGAACAGATAGGTGGGTTCCTGATGTGGGCTGGACAGTCCATACCTGCCATTCATTTCCTACCCACCAATTAGCAATGCAGACATCAACCACCAAGACTGTATTACCAGCCCTGTCCTGTATTGCCTTTATTACCTCTCCAGACTCCTGGCATCTCCCATCTCCCAAGCTGAAGAAGGATGTTCTTCCAATTGGGAGGGGCCTCCTCACAAACAGAATGTATAGCAGAAATTTATCAGAACCAACCTTGGCTGCCAGGTGGTGACAGATGTCACAGCTAGCCCGCCCAGGAACAATCCTGGAATGGCTCATTGGAAACCAGCAAGTGCCAAGCACCATTTTAGACATCACAATCTCACTCCTATTTCCTCTGTCTTGCATTCTGTGTGACATTCCTCAACTAGTTCTCACCACCACTCCTTTGGCTTTCAGAATTGGGAAGAACTCATTATTACTGCTTGGAGAAATCCCATATTCTTGGAGGATGGGGTCCTTGAAAAGTGTTCATCAATATCTGAGAATCATCTTGACCCTCTGCCTCATGACCAGACCTTCTTAGTGTTACCCCTCAAAAGCAACAGTGACAGAACTTTCCTTTGTCTCCTTTGTAAAGTCTTTGCAGATTAGCTAGCCAATTTCTTCACTTCCCTCGAGGAAATATGTGGGAGCCAGCTGCTAAGTGCTGGTGTTTGCACACACCTGTCTGTTTACTTTTTAAAATGTAATTGAGAATATGCCTGGAAGCATGAGTCTATATCTCCAGTGTACTCTATGCAGATTGAGACATGCAGAAGTCAATCACAGTCTGGTATTGTGCTTCCAGTGCATGCATGGTCCTCTGTGTTGGTGTTTTGAAAAGACATAACAATGAAAAGATGCCTAGAATACAAAGCAAATAGAAAGATGAGCCCAAAGCATGAAAATGACGAAATAATCATAACTCCATATCAACCACTATGATGTTTTGTCAATAGTTTTTAATACTAGCTGTACTTTAATGTCATCTACTAAACCTTCACATTTTCCCATCACACATTCAGGCACATGCACGCATACACATACACATGCACATACACATTCATGCACATACTTGTCCACATGCGCATAGAGACAGACAGACAGACAGACAAAAAGGCAGGCCTGAATTCTATCTAACCAGCTATTGTGGTTTTAATTGATGCAGGGCATGGCTTAGACAGTCATAATACTATGCCATTGGTCCTGGGTTCCATCTTAGCCTACACCTTCCTGGTCTCATCTCAGAATGCCTGTTCCCAGGCTCATACCTAAATCCAGCTGTCAGATTTCTCTTTGAGTATTAGTGTAACTTTCTTCTTGGCATTCTTTGTTACCTCTGTCTCTTCTGTGGTAATGCTCTTTAACTGGTTCTTTTCCTGGGCAGGCCATATACATTTTGCTCTTGACTGAATAGTCACCTTTCTGAGATCCCTGTGAACAGAACTTCAAGATCTGTCCAGTGAGTAGCAGGGAATCCTAAGGACTAGATTCCTCACATTCTCAAAGCAGCATAGGTCAAGCCCAAATTAGCTTCGATTTGTTCTACCCAAGGCAATCACAAAAGCCAATAACTTTTATTGGTTTATGCTTTTACTTTTTATTTCCTGCCACTAAAATGTAGGCACAGGCTATGTCTGGCTTAAATAGCATTTGTATTTCTGGGTTTCTAGAATAGTACCTTGTGTACAATAAGTCCCTATATATCTGCACAATAAGTGTTCAGTATACAGCATGCAAAGCCAAGAATCTCTGCAATGAGGAAGATGCATAGAATAGTTTGAATTCATCAAGAAATTCCAACAACTAGCATGCATCATCATGTATTTCAAATGGAAGAGGATGGTCTTTTTCAAGACTGGCTGAGTGTAGCTTTTGCCCAGAGCCAGCATCTCTTAGGATAGGCCATGAATCTGCCCCAGAGTAGAGGAAACTACTTTGTTTGGCTGGGGAAAATCAAAGACTGATTAGAAAGATAATCCAACCTCCTAAGACAATGAAATTTTGTGGAAACAAGTCACAACGGGATCGAATGTGAGTCCCTCTGAGTGGCAGGAACACAGCTGCCATGGGGGAGCATAAACTGAAGGCTAGACTTTCATGTCCAGTGACAATTCCCAGAATACTGGCTAGCAACCAACAGTAACAGTAAATTCTGCTGCTTGCTGAGTGCTTCCTCCACTGGTGACATGGGGCCATAAATGTGTATCTATTCCTAATTTTAACTTTGATGAAATACTGATCACATGACTAAACTACAGAGTTGGCCATCAGCAAAACCTGGACTCAGAGTGATTGAAGTCCAGGCCAAGTAAGAGTGAACTAGGCCTTGAGCCCAGCATCATGGGACACAGAGTTGTGGCACTTGCACCGAATACCCCAGTGTTTAACTGTGGCTCCATTTTTTTTTTTACCTTCCATACTATTTTAGCACAGTAAAATATCAATTAAAAGTACAGAAAGTTCTTGAAAATCTTTTGTAAAGTTGTTTCCTCTACATTTGGAAAATAAACAATAACAAGAAAAAAAGAACTTTTCAGTAGAAGAAAGTTATGATTCATGCCTAGGTCCCAGGTAACAGAATCCCAAAGTTACAGTTACAATTCAGAACATTCTCATTAATAAAAACAGGAAAGTGTTTTTGTTCTGTATGTTTTAATGGTTACTTTTAAATTATGAGGAAAGCATGTAATATAATCAGGAGACAAAATAGTTGTGTGTATTTCAAAATACCATCCAAATATCAAAGAATAACAGACAGTAAGCTATTATTCCATTTGAGGATTATATTTAAAATAAACGCTGTCCATTGGCTAGATCTGGGTAGGAGTTTGAAGTTTACGGCCTGTTTTGTCCTTGGCTGGTGTCATAGTTTGAGTGGGACCCCTGGGCCCAAATCTGCCTATCATAATGTTCTTCTTGTAGGTTTCTAGGACCCTCTGGATCCTTCTACTTTGCTATTCTCCCATGCTTCTCTCATCTAGAATCCCAATAGGATGTCCTCCCCTCTGTCCCAGTTTCCTGGTAAGTGAAGACTTTCATGGGACATGCCCCTTCGGCTAGTATGCAGATATAAGTGAGTACACTTTCTGCTTCTGGGTTAAACCCCTACCCAGATCTAGCCAATGGACAGGACACTCTCCACAGTTGAGTGGAGAGTGGGGTATGACTTTCACACGTACTCTCGTGCCTCATATTTGACCACTTCCCCTGGAGAGGGAGACCTGGTGGCACTCAGAGGAAGGGTAGCAGGCTACCAAGAAGAGACTTGATACCCTATGAGCATATACAGGGGGAGGAGGTCCCCCTCAGTCACAGTCATAGGGGAGGGGAGTAAGGGGAAAATGGGAGAGAGGGAGGAATGGGAGGATACAAGGAATAGGATAACCATTGAGATGTAACAAGAATAAATTAATAAAAACATAAAATAAAATATAAAAGCAAAAAATAAAATAAAATAAAATAAACACTGATGCCTGGCAGTGCTGTAGTGAGTATAGGATGAGAAAGGTATCTTAGTGATTTTATTTAGATCTGAAAGGATCCTAAATCCTAAACTGGATCCTGTTTTTCCCCTTTGTGTAATGTATCATTCAAGAACACAGAGATTCCAGGTGCAGTGGCACATGCCGTTAATCCCAGTACTAAGAGCAGAAGAGGCAGAGGCCAGTCTGGCCTACAAGGTGAGTCCAGGGCAGCCAAGGCTACGCAGAAAGACTCTGACTTGAAAAAAGCCCCCCCCCAAAAAAAATACAGGTGGCAACAGGACATGAGAAGGAGGGGCTACTCAGCATATAAAAATGTAAGTGTATTGTTAAGTATCAGAGCGTAAAGGCAGAAGAGGAGGATGGGTAGAAAGATGTTTTTAAGGAAGACCCATCATTTAGGCTAGCTTTAGTTGGCCAATAGTGCTTGGCCTGAATTATTTTGCTTCCCAGAATCTAGTAGTCTTGACTGGGAACTGTGGTTGAGTAAAACTGAGTCTGAGGTAAGAACTCCTGGCAAGCTTGGCTGCAAGTCTTAGACATTCCTAGTTCAGGGCGGAGCTGTTTTGTCTTCAGTAATGGAGGATTGGCAGGTGACATAAAAAGGTAATTCCTCTTGAATTCACGTAGCAGTACAAAACAAGTACCGGTTTCTGAAAAATAGCCTCAATTGGTATTGAGTGCACAGGTGGCCCTGTTTTTCTTTTCTTTTCTTCTTTTTTTAAAGATGATTTATTACTCCCAGAAAGGAATGATAATAAAGTATTCTAGTTCATTTCCCTAGAAAAACTAGTGCTGCTGTGGATTTGTTTTAAAAACAAATAGTTAATTTTTAAAAATAACCGAATTTTCCCTTTAAAAAAAAAGATGGTAGTCTCTTATTTATTTCATTTCAAAGTTTTTTTTTTAAACTCAGTCTCCCTAGCAACAGAGACATCTGTCTCTATTCTCTTAGTCATTAAAGCCAAAGAAAGTAGCTGCTTCAAAAATAATAAAGGCAATTTCTATGAATTGGGTAACTGTTAATTGTTGCCAAGAAATCTTAGTGAGATAATGAGGCATACAGCAATTGACAAAGATCTTTTCATTGATGTCTGAGCTTCCAGCGGCCCATGGTGGATAGCTAATACATACAGTACCATCGATGAAGTATTGTGTGATTTGCTATGTAACATAAATAGAGAAGTGATCTTTACTCTTTCTAATTTCTGTCAGAAGTATGCCTTGCTGTGATTTCTCTGATTGCTTGGTAACTAACCAAACCTCTGGATTCCAGGGAATATATCTGCCTATTATATTTCATGGAAATAGAGAGGTTTGAAGCATTTACAATGGAGATCAATGCAGCAAATACTACAGTAGCTGCTGGTGGCATGAAAACACAATATCCTTCTTATTTGAGTTGTAGACTCTGCGAAACCATTTGAGTGAAAATACTTAAAATTGCACTGGATTCTAAAATGTGTATTGGCATTTGTGCTAAAACTGTTTTCAGGCCCCTTATAATGAGACCCCAATCACCCTCTACCGTAGCTTTGCTAATAAACACAAAACAGTTTTTCAATGCTTTCTGCTCTCCCAGCAGCCATGGAAGCAAATTATATTAAGTCAGTATTTTTTCTTATTGCCCTGTTTGGCTCATGCCTGGCTGTATGTGAAACCACTGTTAAATGGGTAATAACGGAAAGAGAAGCAGAGCGTATTGAAAGAGCTTTTTGTGATTTTTTTTTTTAAATAAGGAGATATAACTCTCATCACCACACGTGGAAACATTTTTTTGGAATGCTGGAATTAAAATCCAACTTTCAGTGCTTTAAGGAGACGATGGGCAATGATCAAATGAGAATCGTCAAAAAACGCTGAGTCTAACTTCAAACGGTGGGTGCTTATAAAATTTATATATGTATGAATCACAGGTAAGGAAAATGCAATGGATTATACGCACATGTCAATTTTAGTGTAGATTTGAATAAGATGTCTCCTTTTCCTGAATCATGTGGTGATATGGTACAGATAAGAAACGGGGCATAGAACATGCTCCTACCCCTTGTGTTGAATGTCCAAAGCTATAGAGCCTGGTGCATTATACAAACGATTAAGGCTTAGCTTGGTTGGGAGTGAGATGAGATCCATAACAAAGTCATGGCATAGTTCAGCCATTCCTTTTAATTTAGAGATATTTTTATTGATTTGAAAAGCTCTTTTTTAAAAAGGAGAATCTTCCAGCTATCGATATTTCTAGTAAATGCTTGTGAATATAAATGAATAAGAGGCATTATTTTTTTTAAAAAAAATTACAGTTTTTCATCTGCATAATTTCACACCGTTAAGGTGACAAACTGTTAATTCCCTTTCAAGATGCTTCTAATACAATGAAAGGATAAAAGAATACTTCTAACAACCAAGTAGAAATAGACTTGAATATCCGTGGTGACTTTTTATCGAAAGTTTAAAAAATGCAGCGTCAAGGAGATCTTGGCACTTGGCGTGGTGTTCATGACACTCCAAGGAGCTCAGCATGGCAGCACTGGCTTTGTTGATCAAGTTGTACCATATTGTCTATCAGCATGTCATTTAACAGAAGCTTCTGGTGGGGGACTGAAAGGCATACTTGTCACAAATGAGGGTCACTGGACTCATCTTTATTTCCAAATGTGAGGCTACATACTGTAGACTCTGAGCCACACATGACTCTGAGCCACCTGTTTGTGTAATCCTAAGCCACAGATTGATTTTCTTTGTCACACTGCTGGGGAAAAAAATTAATTTTGAATGGCATAAAATTTACATAAAATTAACATTTCGGTGCCTTCGGTAGATTTCATCAGGGTACAACACACCCATTGGTTTGTGTGTGTGTGTGTGTGTCTAATATATATAATATACAATGTCTAAATGTTACAGTGTCACAAGAGAGTCAAATAATGGTGATTGAGATAGTCTGGGCCATAATACTTAAAATATTACTTTAATTACTTAACAATTAATTAAAAATTAATCTCTATCCATTACCAGAAAATGGTTTCCATTGTCAGCTCTAGATTTAGGTTATGGTGTCAATTTGAATTAAAATAAAATGAAATTATTATGCCTATTATAAGAGCTAATCTGCAAGCTAACATTAGTGAATCTGTCTTGTGTCATGTGTGTGCTAAGTGTCTCACCCAAAGCATCTCACTGAATTTCTACAAAACCTCTATTCTCAGCTTCATTTAATAGACAACCTAAAGAAAACTAAAGAAAAAGACTTGTACAATGTCACACAGCAAGATGCAATGACATTAGACTGGGACTATGTTTGAAGGCAAAATTCATATTTTTAACACCTGTGCTATAGTCTCACCTAAAATTATGAGCCCTGACAAATGCATGAAAAATAGGCAAATACTTCACTAGAAAAAAAATAGTGAAATATACAGGTATGCTCCCAGAAAAGAAATAAACAAACTTCTCCCTCACATGCATGTGAATGTGGGGGAGAAATGACAAGCCTCACCAATCTCTGTTCTGTCTTCTGACTTGATATTGCAGGTTTGGATTTCTTTTTCTCTCAAAGCATGATTGATAGTCAGAGATAGAGTCACTGAGATTTCCGCAGTTTGAGGTAAAACCATCAGATTGCTGTTCTGGTTTTTCCATGGGCTAATCTTTAATTGTCTTAGAAAATAGTGGAGAATCCTGAGTTACTCTGGGAGAATGGTTCTCAACCTGTGGCCCTTTTAGCAAACCCCTGTGTCCAAAAATAAGGACATTATGATTTCTTGAAGTTATGAGTCAGCAACAAAAATAATTTTATGGTTGGGGGTCACCAACATGAGGAACTGCATTAAAGGGTCATGGCATTAGGAAGGTTGAGAACCACTATTCTAGGAGAGTCTCCATGGAAAACAACTCCTCTGGGTGGCAGAATGGCTAAGACAAGGAGAAAGAGCCCTCTAGGTTCATCTGGGGTATTTGTATGTAGTTTTGAAATCCATGTACTAACCCAGTGGTCTCTAGCCATGAGTGCTTCTAAGTGAGCCGGAAGGTTCTCAGCCACCTTTCTCTTCTGTAACATGTTCTCTTCCTCTGTCTTGTGCTTTTGGCTATGTTGTTTTTCTATGAGGCAGAATTCTAGTTTGTAATTAATACAAGGAAAAAAAATCTTATTGAAAGGATAGTAGGTAACTTCAAGATTCCCCAGAAATCCAAGAAAACAAGTTTGACAAAGAAGACATGAATAAATGAATATCTAGCAGTGTAAGAGATGGCATCAGCTCCATGCGAGGGCTGAGCTGGTCGGGTCACTGTGTGTAACTGGTACTGATGCTTCTGATCCACTCTCTGAACTTTCCATTCACTGTTTTGCCGTTCGTTGTCCTGGCTAGGAAGAGTTAGATGGCCAAACCAAAGTCCAGCCTTATGTTACCAACCAGATAAGGAAGAACCATTAGACTCCTTTAGCTTCCAGCCAGAGGGTTTGAACAGGCTGACAAAATTCAGGTGAACTCATACTGAGGGTCTTAGATTAAGAGATGACTGACATAGTGTTTGGTGTTTTTGGAAGACTGATGGAGGTCATCCAAATGCTGTGACAGCTGATCAGTGATATTGGGACAGAGATCACAGGGATGTCTGGCTGTCCAGGAGGATAATGAGGAACGCCCAGTGCTTTTGTATTAGGCATAGGGAATAGCTACTGAGCTGATCTTCAAAGGATGAATAAGACTGAACAGACAGGAAGGGAGCAAAGCAAAACAGAATATATCCAATAATTATAAGAATGAAAAGTATGCCTAACTTGACAAACTATATAAAGTTATTATCAATAGAGAATTCCACATATATTACGTTATAATTTTGTTGAATAGGTTTAGTGGACAATAAATTGACAATATTTCATGAAGTCTATATATCTCTGTATTCTCATTAAATAATTGTTCAATTTTATCACTTCTAGATTTTCTTTATTATTTGTAGTTAACCTTCCCTCTCTTCTAGAAAGCTACTGGTATGCTTCCTATCTCAGTATATGAGTTTTGATGTTTCAGAATTACGTATGAAGACAATTGTTGAGTTTAGACTATTTGGGGGGATATGTAATAAGACTGTGTTTTTTGAACCAGTAGTAGGCGACTTTTTATTCTTTATAATTCAGACAGAACACATGACAAGCTGTCATTAGTCACTGTCTAAAATATATCATTTTTTTTTCAGTATACTGAAAGTGAATAACCACTGCTTCTAAAAAGAATCATTTGATCCCTTGATTACGCCTTGTGTTACTTATTACCCTGGAGAAGACCCAGGCGAGTTCTTTGCAGGGGGTTTACTTAATCATTTGAGTCCAGAGCCAAATCTAAGCAAAAGATAGGGAGATCCTCCCAACATTCAGTTTCTATGATGTTTAGGTAGTTAGGACAGCGTATGTCTTTGAGTCTGATAAAATGTTCGTGTTCCTGTGTGTACATATGTGTGTACCTACGTATGAGGTGGTGAAGTGACACCTTCATTCTGTAGCTCAGGCTACTCTGGAATTCATTGTGTTCTTCATGCTAGCTCGAACTCAGATCAATCTCCCTTCCTCTGCCCCTCAAGTGAGGAGAATCTGGGAATGACCTACAACACCAAACTTAGGATCAACAATTGAATTTTAAAGACATAAATTCCAGAAACATTTCATGGGCTGACTTCATCAGTCACAAACCTTCACAGCAGATAAATAGGTGATTGAAATGTAGTCCTATTCTTTTGAGTTTTCTAGGCTTACTGGAGTATGAGGGTGTAAGAAGCACATTGTAGACAATAGTTCCTTGAAAGAACTATTAAGCACCCAATGTATACATGATGGATTATGTGTCATTTATGACCTTCCTTCAGTGGCAAAGCAGACACATACGTAGGATTGCTATAGGTGATGAGAAAGACTGTGAAGAAAATAGAAAGTAATGTAGGCAGGGTATTTTCTTTATCGTCCCCTGGAGGGGGAGACCTGGTGGCACTCAGAGGAAGGACAGCAGGCTACCAAGAAGATACTTGATACCCTATGAGCATATATGGGGGAGGAAGTCCCCCTCAGTCACAGTCATAGGGGAGAGGAGTAAGGGGAAAATGGGAGGGAGGGAGGAATGGGAGGATATAAGGGATGAGATAACCATTGAGATATAATATGAAAAAATTAATAAAATATATTTTAAAAAGAAAGCATAGCCATATATGCTGAGCAGTGAGGTAACTAAACAAGAGCATCCCAGGAAAGTAAGAGACTGCCATTTGAGACTCAGAACCTACTTGCCTACTCAAGGGAAAAACCGAGGAAACACATGGTTTGGAAAACAGAGTAGTGAATAATGTCAGAAGAAGTGAAGGTTGGGAGGTGGAAAGGGCGAACCAGCTCCTCATTTTATTGTGTTTACCAGAAATCCTTGGAGTGATTTACAATGCAGCGTATCTGATATTTTACTTTCTTCTTCAATTTTAACTTTAAAATGAGGCCATATGCACATAGTAAAAAATTAATAAGCTGAATTCATAGAGTGAAACACAATGTTTGAGTGGGGTATGAGTTCTGACAATTATGATTCCACAATCATGGAATCTCTGTGTAATCCACAATATGTAATCTCTATGCAAAGCCAGTATCTTTTAATTCTAAGACATCTCCCTTGTAGTTTTCTCTTTGGACGAATCTTCTTCTCATTGTAAAGTAACATATTTTCTTGAAATATTATGGTGATGTTTTCATTAATGCACACATCATAGAAGGATAATATCAAGCTATTTGATATATCCATCTAATACACACGTTGTCTTCATAAAGAGGCTACATAAGTCTCTAAGGAAAGTTATAAATGGCATTTGATTAGCTTGGTATGGTGGATATACCTCATACCTACAAGTTGAGAGACCCTAGATCAAAAGAAGAGCAGATAAAATAACTGAAAATGTCTTCAATTTGGGGAAGATACCTCTTTTGCAAATTTGTAATTTCTATCAGAATCCCGGTCTCGTTTTTCCACCCTCTTGACTATCACATGCTTTAGACTCTCCACTCCTTTTTATTCTAGCTCCAGTCTAATGGGTTCCTTCCTTTAGCTTTTGTGACCTCGTCACTTGTCAGATTTTGCAGGGCACTTGATCCTCAAAATCCCTTTCAGCTGAGATTTTGGACACCTCTTCACTCTACCTGGCCACACTAACAACATATGCCTCACTTCTGTAAACCCTAACAATTTTTTTCTTCAGGCTAAATTCCTTGCTTCACTGCTTTTTCCTAGAGCCCAATGTTTCTGCTTAATCCCATTCCAGACTCATGAATGTCCTCTGAAGTCTGACAGCTTCTCAGCCCCTCCGCACCGAGTTTTCCTGCGCGCCATGTAAGAGCAGAGATGTGGGAAGTACACGGCCATTTTGAGAATGGATGTAGTGGGTGACCTAGAGGAAGCTGGGGTGATAAAGATGGAATCAAGGATACATTCTCTCTCATGGCAGCCTTGTAAATTTTAATTGGTGAGCTGCATTCAGCCTGTATATATCTGGGCCCAGGACATTTAATTCTTGCTTTGGTAAAATTGCTGAAGCTGGCTTTTCTCTTTATCTTGTTCTATGAGTCATTTTTGTCCACAATCTATTCAGCCAGTCATGAAGGCTTACACAGTCTAGAGCACGCTGCATGCCTTTCTGCCTGGTGCAGACTTCACTGTCTGCTGCCCCGTCATCCATCTAAATGCTAACTAATGCCTTTTCCCAGAGTGAAGCGCTCAGGGCATTGGCTTGTCAGTGGCTGATATTTGTGCCAGTCCCTGGCCTGGTGAGGTAATGGATAGGCAGGATTTCCTTATTTTGAACATGTTTGAGCTAGTGCATTTGGCGTGGGTTGATGTGTTAAAATGTATTGCATTATTTGTGGAAAGAGAAATGTCGAGCAACCAAGGGGCTCCTGGCCAAATTTTCTTCCTTATGGTTACTGCCATCACTGGTATTTGTGTCAAGGTAAATATTCAAAGGTTAATGGGGCATGGTGCTAGTGGATAATGGAAGTGAGTGGTCTTCATGGCCTCACCTTGCTCCTGAAATACAATTACCAGACCAGGGACAGTATAAGATGGAAGCAATGTATCATGTGGGCACTCCCTTTCAGGTAGTGCATACAGGAAATGGTCACATTTATGGTCTGTTTCCTGTGTTGGATATATGACTCATAAGCAGATGTCTGCATTTCCAGGACCAGAAGATCCAGTGCCGGTGACAGGGATGGTCTTTGGGGCAGCAAGACAATGATGGCAAGAACTTAATATACTTATTCCAAAGTGAAAAACAAGTGTTCCTAATGCAAAGACTTACCTTTGGCATTTTATCAGGAAAACCCCAGGCTCTTTCAAGAAGTCATTTTCATGATACATATTTTATATTTTATGTTGATTGAGTAATAACGTTAGAAAATAGCCTAGCACATAACAGGTATTGAAGAAATAGAATGACTCTCCCTATTTTTCTCTTCTTCTTCCTCTTCTTCCTGCTCCCTTTTCTTCCCTTCCTCCTTTTCCTCCCTCTCCTCTTCTTCTGTGACAGGGTCTCAACCAGCACAGGATGACCTCAAACTTATGATTTTACTAACTAGTCCTTCCTAGTAAAGGGATCACCAGCTTGTGTCACCACATCCCACATATCCTACTTCTATAAACTGAACAAAGCTTCAGAATGGCTAAAATTAATCATCCTACTGCTGATTATTATGGGAGCATAATATAAGTCTTTAATTCATTAACACTAATGCAAGGACACTCAACACGTCAAGAAAAGAAAAACAACTCTATTTTTGTTAAAGGTTCCACCAATTTTGTCTATTTTTATTTTTCTAGGACTACGTATGTGAATAATGATTCCAGTGATACCCAAACATAAACTTCAGCACTGCAGTGTTACTTCTCTCCATACAAACTAGTTTAAGATGAATAACTGCAATTACTGCCTTTTTAATTTGTCCCTACTCGTGTTGAATTCGTGTCACCTTGTAGTATTTAGATCGTGTCCCATTTGCTCTGAATCAGATACTGAGTCATCAAAATGTTTGAAATAGGTCTGAAAATAGCTTGAATTAATTCTCTGGGTTGCTGTGTATAACCGATATATGAGGGAAACATTTTATCATCTTTAAGGGAAACTTATCTTTTGGGGGAGGTTAAGCTAAAACCCCAGGCTTCGCAGCCACTTCTTGAGCATGCCAGGAATATTATAATAATAGAGAGGGGCAAAAAGAAAGTAAGATGCCTGGTATTTACAGAAAAGAGGAGCGAATGATGCTCAACCGTGAAAGCAAAACAGGGACGTTTGCTCCATTGTCAAGAACAATTCGGAGGAGCTTTGCTCAAGAGGCAGGACCGCAGAAGTGGTTTGGCAACACCGAGAACAATGCGAATGAGGAAAACATGGGCTTTGCAGTTACAAAGAATAACCGGCATGCTCCAGGTGATAGCAGCTGGCCTTCAGGGACTAGCAGGGAATCGGTACCACCTTCTCCCATCGCTAGGCATCTCTCCGGCTCTCACAGCAGGAGCCCCCAACACTGCTTCTCCAACCCGTGCTGTCCCTTTCTGGTTTCTGCCGCATGAGCAGGGAGAAAGCACTGGCTCCCCTAGGCTGTGTAATAGCTGTAATTAAAGCCCTCTAATCGCCCAGAACCCAGTGTGTGGGAACTTGGCCGAAATTGTACAGAGTGAAAAGCAGAAGGCTTTCTTTACACTAGGAAAATTGAAGGGCATTCTCTCTCTATTTTTCATTGCTGGAAACTGAGAGGCCTGTCTGCAGGTGGAGGAAGAGGCCGTAGGAGGCATTTACCTGCTGTGTCCATTGCCATCAGCCAGGTGAGGGGATCAGAGAAGAGAGTTGCAGAAACCCGGAGGATTCAGCCAAGACAGGCACAGGCTGGCTGCCAGTAAGCTCACGTGACTTACGTCTAAGGTCATCCAGCCACCTGAGTGGAAGCTCCTTTTCTATGGTTACTTGGGCTGCAGCCTAGACCAACTTTCCTCAAGCCAGCTGCAGTGAAAAGCTGAGGAACATCAACGTCTGCACACTTATTTTGTAACCTTGTAAACTTTTGAGAGAAAGCCACAGTTGTCAGCCAGCTCTGCATTTCAAAGCTAGCCTGAAACATCTGTAGTTGTTCCGCAAGTCTGACACAGGTCAATTACAAGTTAATTATGACTTATATGACTTAATAATAAGTAATATAATGACACAGTATGTGGTAGTTCAGTGACAAAACAAGAAACACAAGAGGAACCATTGATAGATGTCAAAATCTGTGCCAAGTGTGTGGCAGGGATTATCTCACTGAAGTCCCCAAACAAAGTGATGGCTTCTAAGTGATGATGCTGTCATTCACATTAGCTAGGTGAGGGCCTAAGACCTTATGCACCCTGTTCAGTATTAGGGGATGAAAGCTGGAGTAGGGAATAAAGCTAGTTGGTCAGGCTCCACATTTTGTGTTCTTAACAGTTTTATCACACATACACACACACACACACAGAGAGAGAGAGAGAGAGAGAGAGAGAGAGAGAGAGAGAGAGAGAGAGACAGACAGACAGACAGACAGACAGACACAGAGACAGAGACACAGATAGAAAGAGACAGAGAGAAACAGAAAAAGAGGCAGAGAGACAGAAAGACAAAGGGGCAGAGAGAGGCAGAAAAAAAGTATAGGTTCTCTCTCAATATAAAAACATTTTAGCAACAAACTTTCACATTCAGAAATCGTAAGACAGAGTCTGGTCAGTTCCTGAAGTTCTTGTTACAGTGCAGATTCCAGGGCCCTGGGTTCTGAGATGGGGATTCCACAGAGCAAAGTAGACTTCAAATTGTGCCCGGTAGCAAGAACTCTGGATTTGGCAGACACAGGACAACTATATCCTCCGTGGAGATGGCTGCAGAAGCATTGATAGACTGCTGAGTTGGTAAAGAATAAGAAAAGTCCTTCTTGGTGCTCTCAATTTGGCGCACTCTGATTCACATGCACTGATGAAATACTCTTCTCAGTCATGGAAGCTGGGTCTTTTAGCTGTCCAATTTATATAGAATGTTAATCAAATGAATCTATTCTTCTTTGAGTGTCTCCCCTTTTAATCAGTATAGCTTCAGGATTTATGTTTTTGTCTTAGATAATGTCTCAGATGGATTATGTTCTGAGTTTCACAGCTGCTGATCTATGCCTTAATGAGACAACGGGCAGAAACAACAGTCATGCCCAGGCGGGAGGAACTTGGGACAGGATGGAGTGACCAGTGGAAGATGATGCATGCTGGAGTATTTTCTAGGTGTGTGTTGTCCATTCTTTCAGACTGAGATGCCAAACAAAGCTGCTCTCTTATAAATCCTACCCTGGTCATAGCTTCCCTGACCATAGCTCTCTTGTTTTAAAAAAATATGTAAGTGGAAAATAAACAACCAACTAGAAACAAAAAAGCAAAGCAGCCCCAGGATTGTAGCTATTCTTCTCAGGAATGCCTGTTATTGTGCAGTGTGCACATAAATGTCCCAGAGTCCAGCCCATCAGGAGCAAAGGTGTTGACTTCCTTATATTATTCATCATGCTCCATGCTAAGTACTTTTTAAAAAATGCACTAGCACAGAAATAATAGCACAAGATACATTTGTATTCATTTTCCAGATGGTGGCCATATAGAGGTAACATATTTCAGCATAATTCATCTGCTTGGTTTAGAATTTTATAACTCTAAGAATAAAATCAGAGGAAATTTTGATATATTACCATTATAAGTAATATATTAAAATATTATAATTGTAATCATAACACCTACTTAAGTTAGACGTGACTTCCACAGAGGAAAAAAGTGATCATCCAGGTGGCTGGCCAGATGGCTCCACTGATAAACTGTTTGCTGGGCAGGAATGAGGCCCTGAGTTTAGATTCCTCAGAAATCACATTTTAAAAAAAATAGCGGGCACAGTGGCACACATTTGTAATCTCAGCTCTAGGGGCATGGATATGTCACTCTTAGAGTGCATGGACTTAGCCAAGCTAGCCAAATGGATGAGGTCCGGGTTTAGTGAGAGAACCTGCCTTAAACTTTAAGGTGGCAAGTGATTGGAAAAGGCATCTAATGTTGGTCAATACCTCCACATGCATGGGCATGTATGTATATCCACACACATACACACACACACACACACACACACACACACACACACACACACGTGGTCATCAAGCTTAGTGATAAAATAAGCATTGAGGGCAGTCTCATCTCATCTATTTAGCTACCTCCAGGTCAGCAGAGGCTACAGAGTGATGTCCTGTCTTAAAATAAAGAGGATCCCAGATCATATGTATAATCTTTGCCCCCTAGAATCCTTTGTCTAGGTCAAGGGAGACTGATGTGGAAATACTATAGAATGCTTTATATGTTCACATAGGAAGCATTGCAAATACAATGTGAATCCCAGTTAGGTTTCTACAACTATCCGTGACAAACGAACTGCTGAAGAATATGCACGTTTGACATTCCATCTTTGGCTGGGAAATTGCATTTTCCAGAGATAATAGCGACAGTGACTCTCAGCCTACAGGTTTCTTCATCGTGGCTTGCCAGTGCCATACAATGAGTGAATTCTGTCTTTTCTCTTTTGGATGTGGACTAGTCTGTGTGACTCAGTTGTAGTCTATAGAATGTAGTGTAGGTGACTCTGTCTGACCCACATGCCTTCAGAAATGCTTGTCCCAAACATTCTCCTGGGAAATAATCTTTTGGAGTTTAACTGACATCAGAGATCCCCCCAGACCACAGGAAGAGGAGACAATGCCTAGGTGCTATCAGTACAGCAGAGATTCCTAGATGCCAGACTCAACCATCTTAATCACAGTGGAGGTATTTGAACTAAGGCACAGGGGCCATCTGTCATCAGCACCATGTGCAAAATATTATTCTGTAGACACTAATCCTAGTTTATGAAATTGAGTTTGCTTATTTTATATAGGCAATTGCATTTGTATATAGTGTTTATTGGCTTATTAGTCAATGATTTAATATTGAGAAAACTGTAGATAATAAAAATTTATTACTAAATGCTCTCTGCTTGGGGATTTTGACCTACATGGATCATGTCTGGACTCATTGCCTCACTAGGAGAGGGAGTGAGAGAGAGAGAGAGAGAGAGAGAGAGAGAGAGAGAGAGAGAGAGAGAATGCATCTGAAGCTTAAGTAGCCAAAAGAAAAAAAAAGGAAAGTTGAGGTGTCACTTAATTAGCTACGATATTAGTGAACAGAGTGGAGATGCTAAAGTCTATAAAGTTTCTAAAAATGTAATATAATGATAGATTTAATATGAGGCCCAAGAGCATTGAACATGGTAAAGATGATTTCCAATTCTTTGGGTATTATGTTTACATATTTACAGAAAATTTCAATACTACTTAAAAAAAGCAAGTGGACTCCTATCAGAATTACAAAACTCAGTAACAAGTGCTATAAAAGCTGACTAATGATACACAAAATAATATAAATTAATACTTCTACAATTATACTGCCTTATATCTGAAAGGCTCCTTTGTTCTATGTAAACAACACACAGCTGTCATGTGTAATACACTGTAAGACTTTATTAGACCGTTAGGGCACATGTGAAGCCTGCATGCAGAAAAGGTGTCATTGAGCCTTATGCAAATCAACGACCTTTTCTAAGGTTGTGTCAGATAAAAACTCATTCTGGACCAGGTACTTTGAGGCACTAAAAAGCTACATGTTTGTTTGTTTGTTTGTTGTTTTGAGACACGGTTTCTCTGTGTAGTGTTGGACATCCTGGACTCACTTTGTAGACAAGGTTGGCCTCAAACTCACAGAGATCCACCAGCTTATTTTATGCCCCCTGATTTGCCACCATCATTGGACCTACATGCTGCCTGTTTCCTAAACTAACACAACAGACATAACTTGTTTTAAATCCTATACTGCTTGTTACTTCTGCACACCTCTCTCATTCGCTATCCATAGGATTCTGATGTCGAATGTGCAGTGTCTTCCCAAACCTTTCATCAGATTTTCCATGTGCTATGTGAGGGAATTGCCAAGCAGCTCTGTTACGCAACTTCCTAAGCACCTTCCTCATCACCAAGATGCTCATTTCTCTTGCCTCTGAACTCGGCAACAACTCCACTGTTTCTGTGTCATCTGTACCATGACTGTTTATTACCATAGCTACTAACTAGAAGGTAAACCAGCAGAGACCAAGGCCTGTGATTGTCAGTTTCTGTATCCCTTGAAATTTGTGAAAGCATGTCACAGAATCGAAGTAATGTTTTTTTTTTTTTTTTGTGTGTGTGTGTGTGTGTGTTTGTGTGTGTGTGTGTGTGTATGGAGGGGCTGGGGAAAGTCACTACCCTGTGTTATAAGCAAAAATTGATAAACACATTTCTTCAGGACACACTGAGTGGAGTGCTCCTCAGAACACATTACACAGATCTGTTTCTTGACCTCTACGAACTTATTTATAATTTAGTACGTATATCAGGCATGAGGGCAAATACTGAAAGGACACACAATAATTGAATTACCAACGTTAAACAGATATACAAATAGGGTAGATTAAATATTTACTTTGTGTGTGCATTACCTTGTAAAGGGTAATTGCATTTTAGCAGCTGGTATGTGTATAGGAACCATCTGAATTTTATGTTTAGGCAATAGGATCCTATCATGCTGATTACAAAGTAAACTGAATTTTGATGTTTTTATGGGTGAAGATGGACATTAATGTTCCCTGAGAGGTTAATTTATACTATAGTGGAAGAAGTCATATAGCTTGGCCACAGTCCAAATCGAGACACCTCTGGCCAAATCACAGCTAATGGAGCTTGTCTGTAGAACTCCCCCATTTAAAAACCAGGGTATTTGAAAAATGTGTGCTTTTCATCAAAAGCAGGAAATAGGGTATTTGACAACATGCATTTGTCTACTGAATGTGATGGAATATGTGATGAAATATGTTTTGTCAATAAAATAAATTGCCAAACAAAATGTAATCCTCTCTGCAAATGCATTTAGTCTCCAGGATAAAAGAAGCTACTTGCACAATGCTCATTTTTTCCTTTGAATTATTTTAGATTTGCTGTCTATCAAAAACATTGGAGAAATGTGTCTTGTCAGACATACTATTTCAAGGTATACAGATAAAATGTATTTAACTAGGAAAAAAGGAAACTCAGTTGTACAGGGTCACTAAAAGTCTGAAGCATATCAATATGTTTTTTAAAAGGTTTATAATTTTGGATTTAAGGAGTAGGGTCTGACTTGCACACAACCCCTGGTGCCCCATATTTGACCATGTCCCCTTGATGGGGAGGCCTGGTGGCACTCAGAGGAAGGATAGCAGGCTAGCAAGAAGACACTTGATACCCTATGAGCATATACAGGGGGAGGAGGTCCCCCTCATAAACAGTCATAGGGGAGAGGAGTAAGAGGAAAATGGGAGGGAGAAAGGAATAGGAGGATACAAGGGATGGGATAACAATTGAGATGTAATATGAATAAATTAATAAAATATATTTTAAAAAGAAGATAAATTCTTATCACAGTGTTAACTTTATTTTCCTTAAATATTTGTTAAAATTGCTATAACAGTTACTTTTTTCACTTTGACTAAATATTTGACATAAGGAAGGATTATTTTTTTTCCCTTATTATTTGAGGGGATTTAGTGTATGCTTGGAAAGGCACCGCAATGGGGACATGTGACTTAGACTTTCCTCTTCACATGTGTATGAAACAGTCAGTGAAGAGTTCAGGCTAAAACTGGAACCAACTGGCAACCCAGCAGCCCGGCCTCAATATAATTATGTCTGCCATATCTATCACCTCCATCTTCTAAAAGTTCAACAATGTCTCAAGACATCACAACCAGGTAGGGACCAAGGGCTCCACACACATGACTCTGTAAAGGACATTTAACATCCAAATTATGCCTTTGACTTTTTAATCAGTCAATAGAGTGCCTTTGGATAATTATGCATGCACACACACACACACACACACACACACACACACACACACACACACAC
>OU015755.1:69034193-69056358 GCA_907169655.1 Acomys percivali | reverse complement strand
CTCTCCCTCTCCCTCTCCCTCTCCCTCTCCCTCTCCCTCTCCCTCTCAAAGTTTTGAGAGCTCCTATGTAGACTTTTTGTATCCTTTCAAAGATAGGCTCCTTTAAACAGTTATATGAATTTTTCTTCACATTAAAGGCTGCATTTCCTCGAGTTCTCTTCTTTAAATCTGGGCCACTCACCACCCCTCAAGGTGCTACCATTTATTCTTAGCCATATTCAAAGATTCAAATTGTAGAATAAAATACCGTAGGGCTTGTCTCTTTTGAAACAAACAACAATTCTGAATAAGGAACTGCTCATTGAAATTCACCTCAAAATCTATGGTCAGTAGTTCGTGGGTAATAAATAGTATTTCTGCTTCAATATTGTTTGAGTCTGTTACAATAAGAACACAATCATGTATTATTTGGGAATCTAAAAATAATCACAAAAATAGAAAATAAATTATAGTATAAGGAAAAGTAGCATAAGCAATCTTGAAATAATTTGAATTTGGAAAATAATTTAAATTTGTCTTTATAGTAATGTTTACCTTAGTATGTGAAGTTGTTTAGAGTGATACTAAGCAACGCTTGTAGGAATAGTGTTCCATGGGCCAATAACCAAGGGTTGAATCCCAAGGTCACCCAAACAAGATCAAAGGATCTTGGGACATTTCTTAGCTGTAGCATGCATGCTGTATGGCTTGGACTTGGCTTGTCTCCCCTACATTGCTGTGATGGACGTTTGGTCCTGGTGTGATGGTGTCCTTGTAATGTAGCTAGCAAGAACAAGGCTTAGCAGGAGGTAAATAGCCCATGAATTTCACCCACATAAGAGAATTAAGGTTGTCTCTTTAGCTCTTAGTAAGCGGAGAGGATGCAATATCACCGTATTCACTTGACCTTTCTTTAGCTGTAATTTATTTTTCCTTTTCTGCCACCACATCTTGATGTAGCTTTGAGAATTGGGGAATACATAAGACCTATCAGTGACATATGTTTGGACTTCATATTTACCATAAACATGAGCCAAATCAACTTCTTTACTTTATAATGCATACAACATCAAATATTTTGTTATAGGCAAAGAAAAAAGGAATTTTAAAAGAAGCTAATATGACTTGTAAGAAATGAGACATTTATAAACATTACTACTTCACTATTAGCACAGTGATAATGCTTACTATCAGCCAGAGTAGTAAAGCCTAAGTCATTTCACATTTCATGGGGAAATATATGAAAAGTATACTTGACATATAAGAAATTTATTTTCCATATGAGGGGCCTTGAGGGATACAGGGAATGGGGCAGGAAGTGAAGGAAGTGTCTTTAGACCACAGTGTAGATATATAGCCTAGGAAGGAAGGTGAAGGTAGAAGAAGCTGGTTATGTAGAAATATCAGTGTATGGCAGAGCTTACGAAGTCACTCCCTGGGATCACTCAGGACAAGCCTGGTTATTGCATGAATGGAAACCCAGAGACACTACACAAAATGGATATCCTGTGGAAGGAGACCTGGGTGAGGCACTACCTGGAACTGCCATGAGCCATCAGATGAGAAGATGTTTGGAACTGTAGTTACAGCCATAAATATAGTTATAGTTATCATTATTGATTCAATAACAGTCTCCTTTATTTCAGCCACTCAATAGCTTTCCTCAAGATCGCCTGTCTCAGATCCTTAATTTCTTTGCTTACAAAATAGGGAAAATAATAAATATTACATGCTTCTTTTATAACCAATATAGAAATTTAGTGGAACATTTTAAGTATTTAAAATAGCACAGAATGTTTTCCTATTTATTTAACAGTCTATGGCTATAATTTTTAAAGATTTATGTATTTTATTGTATGTTCATGAGTGTTTGGCCTTTATGTATGGATACCTGTGCATCACATATATGCCTGATACTTACAGAGGCCAGAAGAGGGTATTGCATCCTATGGAACTAGAATTACAGATAGTTGTGAACCACTATGTGCTGGGAACTGAACCTAGGTGCTCTGCAACAGCAGCCAGTATTCTTAATCACTGAGCCATCTCTCTAGCCCACTTAGCTAGGATATTTCAGGGAGGTGCTCATGTACTGTAGATAGGCATCAAATTTATTGTCTAGCTGAGGGTGACACTGAAACCATGACCTTATCGCTTTTACCTCCCACCTTCTAGAATTACATTTATACTACCACACCTGGCCAAACTCCTTCCTGTGAATATGTCCCATTCCAAATATGTCTTCTTAATCAATGCAGATTTTTAAAATTCCATCCTATCATTCAGGAATGCTAGAGGAGATTTTGTCACCCAGCCTGCAAGGAGACATCACAAATGAATAAAATTTTCAGACTTTCTTGGATATTTATCCCCCAGGGAAATTGTCTCATCCCTGTACTAAGTCAGCATGCATTTCTTGAATAACTCCTTTTTTGCATTCTCTGGCTCAGGGCCTCTACCTCTCCTGGAGGCCTCCCTCACCAAGTGGAGCATGCACATAACCCCTTGGGACTATGTCAGTGCTGAGCTTAGGGTGGGGCTGAAGGCCAGCTGAGTGACAGCAGCTAGCAGTTTTGACAAGCCACTCATCAACGGGCATTGTAGATGGATGGGTCTCCAAAGGAATGCAGTCCTTCACTGGTGTCACCTCGGCAGCTGTGGGCTGGAGGGTCCAGAGTTTCTGCTCTGAGTCAGTCTGGGAGTCTTTTGGTGGGAGTAAGAAATTATAGGGCATGCCTCAAGGGTTTTGGCTTTAAACTCCAAGCAGGTGGTTTTAAACAAGCAGAACTTGTTCTTAAGAACTAGACCTCTGTGGGTCTACTGAGATGGCTCAGCAGGTAAAGGCACTTGCCAAAACTGATTACCCATGTGGTAGAAGGAGAGAACCATTTCCGAAACATTGTCCTCTGACCTCATGAACACCTTGTGAGATGCTTGTGCACACGCATGCCCATGTTAGAACATAGGTGCCTCATCTTTAGGCCAATCCCATACCCTGGAGAGAACAGGCCACGCTTGCGCATAGTTAAGAAGCCCTCTTTGCTATGGCCTAACAGTATTCCATGTTTTGTGTTCCTGCCTCCTCCATGTCCTTAAACATGCCTGCTATATTGAACTAAATCATTTGATGATGTGAAGTTTCCCTCATTTGTTTGGGGGGGATTTGCTCAGGGAGGTGCCCTGAAGGCTGCTCCTTAAAGACAGTTCTCTGACCTCCACCCTCCACTCCTCTTCTGGGGGCTCTTTGGAGCAGCTGCTCTTGCCTGGCCTTTCTTCCCTCCCACCTTCCTTTCATCCCTTAATGAAGAGCCTCTCCAGGCTTTAAATGAAAGGCTTTCCATTAAGGTCCCACCGTGCCTAGACCTCCATGATTGTATTTTCTGCCTAATCCCCTCCCCTTCTATCCTGACCATATCTTGGAGGCCATTACATCCTAATAAACCTAAGTAAAGCAGAAAACAAAAACAAAACCAAAACCAACCAACTATGTCTTCTTCATCTGGGATTCTGTATAAAATATTTACTATTTTTACAATATAGTATATATGTGTAGAAGCAAGTTCCCTAGATGCTTTTGGCTTTTTAAGAATTTAATACCAGAATGTTTTTAAATAGCTGATATAAATATACAAGGGAATAAGTCAGTTTCCATTGTCCAGTTTCCAGTTCATAGTACCAGAGAAGTTTAACCCATTTCACTCATATGTATGTTTTAGTGACCCTATAGATGGACACCCAGTAATGCTGGTAAGCACTATATTACTTGTTCATGGGGTCCATGAGCATTCTCAAAATGCTCAGAACATGAAAGACTCAGAATATTTGCTGGGTGATTCAATCAGATAACTGTTTGTTCTCTTTGGAATCATCTGTGTGGGCTTTGGTCCTTGGGATCAAGACCCCTAGCTATAAAGACAGTGAGAGAAATGATAGAAGCTGACATCCCTGCTGACTGTGTATGTTAGAAAAGGGAAGAGTTTGTTGTTTGGGCCACCTCTCCTAGGAGCAAATAATGGGCTCCTTAAACATGCTTTCTGCAGAGCAGGCTTCTCAGCATCACCATGTTTGCTATTTTGACAGCCATTATTATGTGTCATGGGAGACAGGAGCATTCTTGGGTACTTAAGAACATATCTGGTCACCTGTAACACCTACTGTGTAGCCAGCTACAACCACATTTGGAAAACACATCCACAATTGCCAGTTGTCTCTCTTGGGACAAAGGCCCACATTGAGACCATTGCTTTGTGGGTTAGGAGGCCATGCAACACTGGAAAGATAAGTCCCAGCATACTGATCTTCACACTCACTGTCCAGTTTGTTCTGTTTCCCAGTGATGCTTCTATAACCCAGGAATGAGTTTTCCTTTATATTATTAAAGACACCTAAGGTATAATGAATACAATGTCATTAAAATAATGCCTATTTAGCTGTAATGTTCTAGTTAGTAGGTTTTTTGATGTATGCATCTTATTGTATGCAAGGAATTCTTTATATTGAGTTAAAAATGAAGTACCTCTGCATATGAAAATTACATTTTCAAGACCTACACGGACAGGGATGAGGGTGTAAAGCAATCTTCCTCTTAAGACTGAGAACTGTTTTGTGCTTTCTTTACCTAGCTTGCACCGGAGTAGAAAAATGTATCTGTACACAAAGAATTCTAAAAGAAAAAAATGTCTGCCCGGCGTAGGAGACTCTGGTACAAAGTGGTAGAGAACAGAACAATCTCGTAGGGATAGTCAGGTGTAATTTCAGATAATTCTATATCAGGCTTCTGAGAACCCTTTTGGAAAGTGCTGTTATATATTAGTGTTGGATCTCAAAGAAATGGAAAATTAGTATTTTCTTTCTCAGCCTACAATTTATTGATCAAAGAAAACTTATTTTGGGCTTTGTAGTGTTGCAACAATCTGAAGCATATTAATAAAGAAAGAGAGTTGCTTCTTGGGGGGATAACCTTGATGACTGTAATTTTTCTCATGAGCATCAATGCTGCTTATGTGCCAATATATCACAAGCAAAGGGGAGGGAGCAGAGCAGATGTTGCCTAGCAAGGGCAGCTCAGAGCTCTCTGGATGCTGCTTTGTCCTCTTCTAGGCTTCCATAGAGAGTTCTCATCTTTTGCATCTTTATTGGAAAATGGACTTGAGAAAATAGTATTGTAAGGAAGAAAGAGTTTTTTGCTTGTTTAAAGAGAAAGAGCTAGTAAGAGACTGACAGCTTCATTTAGTAACTAGTTCTACCTAATCCAGCCATAGTGATGCACCCTAGGTTTCTTTCAGTGTTTATGCATCATTCATTGTACTTCATTCCAAGAACCATCTGGTCAACCTCTGACCCTACTCTCTGTTAAATGGATCACCCAGATCTAGTATTTATGTTTTGTCAGTCTTTATGTTCATGTTCTCCTCATTAAAACAAGAACACTAATAATTCTTAATTAAAGCACAGCTAGAATTAGTTAGCATTTTAGAAATATGACAAAAAATTGCCTGTCACTGGTGTATTTTAAAGATAAAACTCACACATTTAAAATTTATATTGAATTTATAATACACAGTAAGCACTCTGTTACAGGTTGTTGATTTATTAATGAAAAAAAAAAGTGAAAGTCCAGAGACAAGAAAATATCCTACACAGGAAATTGGTCACATTTTAAAAATTTACTATCATCCATGATTATTAAACACCTGTGGATTTGTCCATTTTGTGTGCTCTAACAAAACACCATGGATTTAGTTATTTAGAAAGAGCAGAGATTTCTTATAGCTCATACATTGGGGAGTTCTAGATCCAGGTGCCAGCAGGTGCCACTGTCTGGTGTGGACTCCTACTATGTAAGGGAGGGATTCTATATCATTATCATTATACAAAGGAAATCTCCCTTACTGTTTTTAAAGGGAACTTAATCCTATTTGATCATAGAGGGAGAGGCCCTAAGGATCTGAGTCTCTTAAGGCTCCCCCAACACATGCCATTGTATTACTCATTAGGTTACAGAGTCTGAATTTTGGGAGGTCCCACTCGCATCACTGCAATCTATTTTGTAGAGAACACTGCATCAGGAGAAGGAGGCAGATAATGCCTCCATTCCTCTTTCCTGACGTCTCTGTCTGGTGGAAGGAAAGTGAAATGTAATCAAAAGGTAATGTAAGTGGAGATGTGATTAATAGATGTGATCTAATAGATTTTTATTCAGTGTCCTCTCCCCTCATTCCCTCAGTGATGCTAGGGCTTGGAAATAGAGAGGACTTCTTTGGGGGGAAGGGAGGAAGGACCTGTGGGTCTAGCTGGTAGGAAAAACTCTGTGACTTGAAAAATGGTAGAAAGGCAAAACTTGTATGCCAGTGAGAGGGAAAAGCTGAATGAAGGTCAGATGTGACTAGGCGAGAAAGACCATGCAGTTTGTGTTATCGACTATATAAGGATTATCACGAAGGAGAAAAAAAGTCAGGGGAAGATGCTGCATCAGAAAGTGATGTAGCCGTAAATGTTGGTGCCGTCATCTATAAACTGCAGTTTCATTCTGTGTGGAGGGAGGGATGGAAGGCAAGAATAGCAAAAACAGACCCATGAGAAAAGCCTCACCGAGCAAACGATGAGATGACACAAGGAGGATGCAGTGGGGACCCAATAGGAAGTGTGAATGAAAACGGGCACTCTTTCCAGCTGGACTGCAACCAAGTCCCACTGAGTGTAATTCCCAAATGGGATTTGAATTGGCAGAAAAATCAAGAAAGAGAAACTACTGTCCTTCGCAATATTGAGAAGTCGCATCTGGTCTTCCTTGACATTCAGAAAAGGAAGAAAGCAAACAGTTCACACAGGCTGGCTTTCTGAGCCATTCATGCTCGCTGTGACCCCATAAATTCAGAGTGCTAGTGTTTCTTGATGCCCTCTCCCCCGAATTTTTTCTAGATATGGTGTATGGACATTATTCTTGACAGGTTATTTTTTATGAATATCAGTGTTTTCCCTGTATGTGTGTATGTGTACTTCATGTGTGCCTGGTGCCCACCGAGGCAGGTGTAGATGTCATATCACCTGAAACTGGAGTTGGATTTGCAGATGTTTGCAAGCCACCATGTGGGTATTGGAAACCCAACCTCTGTCCTCTGCAAGAGCAGCAAGTGCTTTTAACCACTGAACCATCTCTCTTCTCACTTTCTGACATTTTTTGTTTGTCTTGCCATCATTTTGGCATAAACATAATGGTAGAAGAAACATAAATGTAATATTCTTTTTGTTGGTGGTGGTGGTAGTAGTATTTTTGTTGTTGGTGGTTTTTTTTGTTTGTTTGTTTGTTTGTTTTGTTTTGTTTTAGTTTTGTTTTTGAGAGAGAGGGTTTCTCTGTGCAGCCTTAGTTGTCCTGGACTGACATTGTAGACCAGGCTGGCCACCAACTCACAGTGATCTGCCTGTCTCTACCTCCCTGGGTGCTGGGATTAAATGCATGTGTCACCATGCCCGGCTAATGTATAATCCTTAAGACATAGAGATGCAAACAGCATCTTAAAGGACCATTTGAAATTGGCCAGTAGCTTGAGGGCATAAAAGGTTTATTTGTTTGTTTTAGTTTTTATCACTAATTACATTCACGTTTTGTCTGGTGGCTTCTTAAAGGGCCCACCTGGCTTCACAGGAAAGAGTCCTGAGATTAAAGATGCCCATCCTGCTGAATGGCGGAGAACAGAAGCAAACATGACTCTAATACCTTTCTCTGGGATAAAAAAAAAAAAAAAAATATTAGGTCATAATGCCTGTGAACCTGAGTAAAGTCACAGATGTCGTGTGGAGAGTGACTGCAAAGACAGCCTCGCTACCTGGTTGTTAAGAATCTCTACTCGTTTATTGCAAAAGATAAATGCCTAAAAGAACCCTGTCCTGATGCCTTCTGTTTACAGGTTTGTGTTTTTAGTGTTAGATCTTTGGCTTTGACCGGTGTTGACAAAAGCCTGCTCGCACGAGGCCCATCTTCAGTCGGAGACAGACAATGGCAAGATGCCTCAGTAAGATAATACAAGGCAGATTTTGAAAGCGGTGAAAGCAAGGATTGTGATATGTCACAAATAAAAGATGATCATGGGGTGCCAGTAAGGAGAGGATTAAAAAAAAAAAAAGCTGGGGCTTGAATGAGAAGAGCGAGCCAGCTAGGCCAAGATCTGACAGACATAGGTAGCAGGCTGTAGGAACAGCAAGTGCAAAGACCCTAAAGCTAAAAGTAGCTTGAATGTTTGAGGAACTGAAAGTAGGCCTGCGGGGCCAGGGCATTATCAGTGAGGAGAGCAGTAGTTCCCGGGAAGACGGGACAGTTGGGCAAGGGCCAAATTATGTTTCCCCATCTCAGAGAGAAAGGACTCTTAGGGTCTTGCTCAGAGGCCCCAGGCAGTTGAAAAGTGAGGGGGGCCAGACCCTCAGTATCCACGTTCTTAGTGCAGTGCTTTTGAAAGTCTCCATGAGTGGGAAGCCCTTCCTTTTCTTTTTATAGGAAACTCCTTGATTATAACTGCCAAGATCAAACAGCGGATAGGATCAAAAAACTTTGCTCTATATAGATTAGAGTGGAAAATAGAAACCTGGAATAAGTGTGTTTCCTTCAAGTGACCTTAGTAAAACATTCATGGGGTGCTGACAAGTACTTTGAATTTATACAATGGGGAACACAGTTTAAATACTTTGATATTTTGCAGGCAGCTTCTACAGAATCTCAAAAAAGATCGTGAGGCTCATTTAAATCTTGTACCAACCCTGTGAGAATTGGGAGGAAATAGATGTAGCTATTTTTTTTTTCTCTCTGCAGATGGATAAAATGAGGCAGAGATTAAATTACTTGATTTCAGATTTCTGCCTGTAGTGTAATCTAATGGCTATGTCCTATACACGTTAATTTGCAAATAAACCCAGGCGGTAGTAAAGCACCCTGCAAGTCTTTGATGTTGATGTCTTGAGCTTCTCTATTGACATATTTACCTCACACATTACATGGAAGAAATAAAACGGTGGGATTTTTTGCAAGCTTTCACATATTCGTGTGTCACTCTGATCCTGATGATTTTTAATTTTCTCTCTAAATATGTGCTGCCAGGTTTTGCAGTAACCAAGCTGCAGGCTCTACTACTGGATTCTTGTGGAGATTCCACTAACTACGTCATCCTTTTCCTTTCCTGGGCTACCTCACCTCCCCGTTTCCTGCCCCTGCTGAGTGACTTATTTCATACATTCTGGTCCTTGTGGGCTATGCTCTCCAGTGACATAAATGACAGCTTAAGAACTTAGTAAATCAAGGCAAATGGGTAAATGGATGTTAATGGTCCATGCTCCCACTCCGCATAGCATGTTTACATTTTAATGGTGACCTTTGATGGTTAATACCCAACTCAAAGGACTGACGGATGTCAGAATTAGAAAGCCAGGATGGTACTGAGGTCGGCATCAAAGCTAATTGAAAGCAACACATCTGAGATGAGTCAAGGACTTTCTCTTCCCCCAGAAGATTACTATTCACCTAATTTTAAGGTCAGCTCTTATTTGGCAAGGTGTTTGCTCAAAGTTCATGGGCCTCAAGAAGTATTTTGACGTGGATTTACATATAAATGTTTAAAGTGTATTTGGGAATCGTCCACAACAAGAGCAGCATGCAAACTTTGAGTGTCTGTTTACTAATGCTGTTAGATGACGTGACGTGCGCGGAGGATGCCATGACCTCTGACAGTCACGTCTTCCCCTGCTTCTCATAGAAGAGTTGTTTCATTCTGAGCCTTTTCTTGGCGTCTGTGTTTTTCCTGTAAACAGAATCAATTCTCTTTGTTCTTTCCTCTCTCCTGTTGAACTGTGATTAAAAGTATAGCCTGCTTGAAGCCTGCTTGAGGTTGTGATGATGTATATTGTGATAACAAACATAACTCCATCAAAGAGGAGTTCAGAGAAACCAGGGTCCCAGATCTTTTCGTAGGGTGTCCCCTGGTATACAACCCTGTCCCCTGGTATACAACCCAGGGATGGGCATGTCTATGTAAACTGCACCAGAGTGGTGCTACTCCACTCTGCTCTTAACGTCTCCAAGCCAGCTTCTAAAACATTGAGCTTTATCTTCTTGTGCAGTTGTTTTCCACAGATCAATGCTGCTTCAAGTCACTTTTCTGTGTATAGAGCACTGAGCCTGTGCAGCCTTCCCTGCAGATAAGTGGTACTTCAGTTCAGTTTTCCATATAGTGGTGTGTACTAGCCTGTGGATAACACAAAAGATTCTTCCAGAAGTACAGGGAAAGAAACCCAAACATGTTTATACATAGCACAAGTTATACCACCTTCCAGATCATTCTCAATGTGATGGTGAATATTCTAATTTCATCAGAAAGAAAATAGACTTAAGGAAATCATTAAGCACTAATAGTTTTAGATCATTATCATTTTATAAAATAATTCTCTTAATTCCTTTACAATTTACATTTATATTTACTTGGAAAATTACTATATTTATTTGGTAAGTATAAATATATTTACATGCAACTATATTTATATCATGATTGTGAAGGTAGATTTGGTTTTAATGATTTTATAACATTAAATACTTTATGTTATATTAATTAGTAAAGATCATTTACATTTTTAATTAACATAAACATATGTTCCTAGGTTGTCATATGCAACGTGGATCAGTGGCGTGTGCATATATAGACTGCTTCACCTGCTTTTGTCAGGGTCAAATTGCAAGAGTTTCCTAAAAACTGTCTTCACGCGGCTTTGAGTTCTTCTCTCTGTGAGTTCAGATTTCTTACCTATACATCTAAAAGTTAGGTAAGATTTTCTCATTTTGTACCTCTCATCTTCAAAATTCTAGGAGTCCAAAAACACAAAGCTCTCTCATAAGTTGAGAAGGAAATTTTCAATGTGCCATCCTGAGTCCATCTCCCTAATATTAAGTTGTGACTCCCATAGCAATCTGTCTGTATAGTTTTGTTTTATGTGCATCCTGGGGTAGCATCATTTATGGGCTTGCCGTACTTCTCCTCCTAGACTGAAGGTAAACATTGATATAAAATATGACCTTCTATAAAGCCTTGCCTGTTAAAGGCATTTGTCATATACATTCCTGCTAGAAAGGAGACTCACACGTAGAGGTCTTGTGTGCCTTGTAGAATGTTTATAGAAATCCGTATTTTATATCAGTTTTTTTTTCATTTCTCCCTTTTTCATTAAGACTTCCTAGGGCTTCTGGTAGGATGGGAGTACTCTGCCAGGTGCCGTAAGTGTTATAGCGTGTCCATCTCCTGTGAAAATAAGGGGTTCGTATGTGAACACCACACCAATAAGTATGATCAGTGCCATGGGCTTAGTAAAGTCCAGCGTTGTCCTGTGTTCTACAAGGGACAGCTGGCCTCTCTATTGTCTACAAGTCTGATTGCTAATGCTCTTATTATTTGCAGAGTCCAAGACAGTTAAATAGCAGAAGAAAAAAATGGGAGATGCGGTAGCCACAGCAACAAGCAGTGATGAAATAGCCCATCCAACATGGCTGTGTCCCAGGCATCAGAGTTTCGCTGAAACTGGCTAGTAATGCTTTGAAAAAAATAAATGCTATGTCTTCACAACACAGCTAGGTATATGAGAAGATTCTACGATAGTACATGGAGCACTAGAGTGATTGCCAGAAAAGCAATGACAGTATCACCTAGGATCTCATTAAAACTGCAAGCTTTTTGGGGGATCGAATAAGAAACTCTAGAGCTGTAGTTTAAAGGGCCATGTAAAGCTCTCTTCATGATCTTGATCTATGTTGCACTGTGAGAAGCACTATTGATATTTCAGGATGGAGGTAGGAACTTAGACAATGCACCAAAGGTGGACTCTGGACCAAAAAGATGCTCAAAGATGAAAATAAGTTGAATGCAGTGGAATTACAGAGAGCCTGCTCTCAGGGCTGTATCCATAGCATTCTGAGGAAAACAACACATAATAATAATCTGATACTTGCTGGAGTACAGAGAGGATGTGGCCTCAACCTAGAAGTAGTATGTTTAGGGTTCAGCTAATACTCACCAAGCATGTAGTCCAAGTAAAGATTGTGGTATGGTTGTCAAAGAAACCGCTTTGTTTAGTTAAGTATAGTACAGTACTCTTGAACCTATATAATAAAATGCTTGACTAGTTCATCTCTGTATAAAGATGAGACTTAGCTGCTATATCCTCTGACTTCTCATACACTGATTCAGTGCTTTGGGAGTTACTATTGGGCTGGGCAGATGGCTCAATATGGTAAAGGGCATGCCATTCCAAATCAAAGACCAGAGCTAAAATCCTCAGAAACCACTCAAAACCCAGATGCACTAGTGAATTGTCTATATTCCAGCTTCTCTATAAGAAGATGGGCTATAGGCACAGGTGAATCCTTGGATGCCTGGTGACTAGCTGACCTGCTACGTGCAGCAGGGAATAAAAGACCCTGACTCAAACAAGGCAAAAGGCGAGGACCAATACCTGAAGTTGTTCTCTGACCTCCACGCAAGCATCCTCACACAGATGTTCACACATATGCACACACAGATTTACATACCCCACACTCAGCATATACAAATATTAAAGCAAATTATATGTTATTTACAAATTGTATAGACATACCTATAGAGAAGTATTTAATGAGAATGAGAATGCATCCAGCTTGTATTGCACTTTAGGAAGACAGTTAATGTGAATAGGGTACTGGCTGTTTACCTGGGTACCACTGTAGGTCCTGTGGGTACAACTTCTGAATTTTTTCATATAGTATATCTTCAAGTGAAAATCATTAACTCCTATGGAAAGAAAAAAACTGTCTCACCAAGAGTAAGTGACTTGATCAAGGCCACATAGATACAAAGGGCAAGATCCAGTAAGTGCAGCTCTAGAATGTTCTATCAGCCACTACAGAAAGAGGTCTTAGGCATACAAAAGGAGAAGGACAGTCCCACAGTTTAATTTCATCCTGACCTGCACTATTCCTAAGATGTCTGTAGACCTTACCTGTTTTGAAGCATTTTCCCAGTTGTCTTACTTCACTGGGTGGAAAACTCCCTTCAGAATGCCACAGAAGGGCTAGGGAGGTGACTCAGTGGGGAAAGCATTCGTGGAACATGTATAAGAACCTGACTTTGGTTACCCAGAATGCACACAAAGCTATATCTGTGCCCGTGATTCCAGCACTCCTATGGCCTTACGCCTGGCAGATGTAAAAGAATTCTTATGACCTTGTAAGTCAGCTAGCCTAGTGTGCACAATGATAAACACTAACAGAGTATTCTTTAAGCAAGGCCAAATATGAGAACATATACTGGTGGCTGTCTGACCTCTACCCAAATACTTCATGTATGCCCAATACATCCTTCTTATATATATGCCAAGCTTATAAAACACCCATAAAACCATGTAGAGAAGCCAGGAATCCATAGGTCTGTAGATAGATGAACTAAACTATTCTTTTATTTTTAATGAAGAAAAGGTTTATTTAGCTCCTGATGATCAAGTCCCAGCGGCAGGAGCTTGGAGGGGCTGACTATGCAGCTGGGTGATGCAGGGATCTTGTCTACTTGCTGGCCTGGTTTTGGTGTATTTGTTTTGACAGAGTGAAGATATAGGTGAAGCGGCTTCTGTAGGGGGTAAGTTCCCCAAGCTCTTCCTCATGTCCTCATACCTTTATGTCATGGGAGGGCTTATCTTAAGAATAGTTTAGGCAGAACTAAACTATTCTTAAGATAAGCCTTCCTATGACATAAAGTTATGAGGACATGAGGAAGAGCTTGGGGAAGAGGTGCATGTGAGTAGACAGAGGTCTGGGCACACTTCAGTGAGGCAGCCACTAGAGTAGACTATGTCTCTACCAGCATTAAATTAGTCCTATGTCTTCCTTCTCTGGGGCCCAGCTTCTTCCCTTTCTTGGCATACAATTAGGATGTGCTCTCTATTTTCACATATTTCTTTCAGCTTGTCCTTTTGTGCCTTTTATCCTCCCTTCAAGTATTTTTGAAGTTTAATTCCAACTTGTTAAATAGCACAGACCTGGCAAAAGCAAACAGTACGCATTTCCCAAGCCCTAATCTCTCATTTGTTTAAGATGGGTTTGTAAATGAAAAAAAAAAAAAAAAAAAAAAAAAACCTAAGCAAAAAAGGAACACATTCATCCCTAATATTAACAATGCTGATTGCATAATTAATAGTAAACTATAATGTCATTATCCTGCATCATCTGCAGATATTTTGCAAAATTTAATTATTTTGTTGAATTTCCAAGGCAAATAGTAGTCGTCGTGTTTTTCTTTAAAATGACACCAGATAAAAATACCACTGATGAACAACATAAGCTTCAATTGAGCAAATAAGAAAGATGTCAGATGAGTCGCTGGACTGTGACCTGGAGCAAGATTGGTTTCTTAGACATTCTTTAAAGGATTTGGCTCCAGATTGCTGTATTATTACTATTTTTGCTTATGTTTTCAAGCATGGCTAATGTGACATTCTTCATTATCCAGTGCTTTATAGTGGGACTAGAAATTGGCCAAACAGAAGGGAATTTACAGGCTCAGTCCCCTTTAGACTGACATATGAAAATTTATATGGGAATGTAAAATTTCTCAAGGTACCACCAGATACACATCTTTGAGGAGAGAATATGAATAATTTTGATAAAAACAGAAGTTAAAAAAAGAGACTTTGTTCTTTTTCTTTTTTAGAAGAAGCAGAAATATTTCTCAAAGTGGAGCCTTCTATAAACACAACCCCTTTTAAAACTTAATTTCTCAATGAGCATTAGGCTGTTTTAAACTGAGCAAGGGCAGTTGTCCATAGGAGATTCAAAGGGCAATTATATGAAACTTTCCCAGCACTAAGTAAGTAGTTTTAGTGAAAACATCATTGCCTTCATTCACTTCCCTTAAATATGCAGTTATTAATACAATTTTAAATGAGTAGTTTAGACGCTTTCATACCCTTCTAACTGTGAGTCAATAGCATATCTCTACCTGCAAGAGTAACTTGAAGCATTCATTTCACTACAATGAAAGTGTCATTTAGAAAGCCATTAAAATGTAACCTTAAAATTAACATTGTGACCCTACAAGGAAACATTAAATGGGCTGAAAAGTAATGGTAAGGAACAAAGAAAGAAAGAGAGAGGGGGAAAAGCCACTAATGAATAATTACTTTAATGAGCCTCTGGTCTCACATCTGCTTTTGTTCACTTGCATTAATACTATGAAATATTGAAACGTGTGGACACATTAAATTTTTTATTTTAGTCTTTTTATTTTTTTTATTACAGCAAATGTATAGCCCAAATTCTTCCATAAAGTATCCTTTTGGCAATTGGCCTTGTCATCAAAATATTAATACCACCTAGCTGATTCTTCCAGCCTCTGCCTGGAGGAGTTTCCTAACACATTAATAGGGTCAGGGAAGTACTTCAAAGTCTCTCTGTACATGAGATGTTTTATCAAAAGTGGTACACACTAAAGCATCAGTATGTGATGCTGGGCATAAATGTAGTTAGTCTGGGGCGAATGACATATCGCTCTTCTGCCTCTGAATCTTCATACATTAAATGAGGAATGCATAGTACTATTACACGGCTTTATGAGATAGATGAAATTATATAAGGCAAGTGCTGGATACTGTTCATCCTCAAAGAAAGGGAAAAGTTAGCAGATACCATGTTAAAATGGTATTTCTTAGGATGGCCTCCAACATCCACATGAGCAGGCTCTAATTTCCTGAGGAAGGTAATTTCTTGAGCCTTCATCTTTCCACATCACACCATTGCTTTCGCCTTCTGGCCTAGGGACCTGAAGCGTTTGATTTTACATCAAAATATCTCAAATATCCTGTTAAAGTACAAAATACTTTGTCTTCCCCCACCACACCCACAATGGTTTTGATTCAGTAAGAGAATGTCTGAAGCTCAGCAGTTTACATTTGCAGCAAGACAGCGAGGCCACCAGTAACCCTGAGCTTCTGGCCCATGAGCGACCCTTTGAGAACCGATGGTTTAATTTATCCTTTTTAAAGCAAAAATCCACTGCCGGTCAGCTGTTGGACACCGAGACCCTGTTCATGGAGTTGGCTACTTGCTGTTCTCCTCTTTGCATGCCTACAACTCCCGGTTCCACCTCTTCTATAGCACTAATTACCTGACCCTAGGATTGTTTTCTTTACTTTGTGCAAGTTTAGCTAACCACACAGGCCATGCGTTCTCCTCCGAGGGCAGAGACCATGTCACACTCACTGTTGTAAGGATAAAGTTGTAAATGTGGCCTCACACAAGGTAGCTGATAGTAAAGTCCGCTTGAAAAAACCCAAAGAATCAAACATGTGCCCCTTCTCTTTGCAACCCCAGTCTCCTCCTTCAGGAATGCAGTTGTTTTGTGTTTCTGACAGAGAATCCTGGTCCTTTCTTTAAGACCCTATGCTCGTATTTCTTTGTTTAAGGCAGAAGAGCCTTCCTGAACTTGCTGGAATGGGCATTTCTTCCCCCCTAGGCACTCATTTTCCTTTCCATTTGACTTTGAGTTTTTTAGGGCTGTAACTATGCCATATTGGTCCCAGTGCCCCTCGAACCTAGTAAAGTGGCTAGAACTTAGGAGACTCGTGGGAAATGTGTGTGAATGCTGAGAGAGCATGCTGGAGGCCAGGGGAGACTGGCCTGGACACAGACTGCATTTATTACTGTTTTTTCCCATCTCTCTACTGTCCACAGTTCTTTACAAATAACTACCCAGAAATCCAATACCCATGTACTGTATAGGTCATACAAGAAACAGAAAATACCTTCAGAACCCTTCAGACCATGACCCAAACAAGGTATGCTGAAACCATGAACTTAGAGAAGGCTTCAGAGGCACATGTAGAGCATCTGGAAGAAGACTGAGGAAAGAAACCAGTCTCTACATTGGCCAAGTTAGAAGGCTGATATTCAGGCTCTCAGCTGAAAATGACCTGCACTTGAAGTAACTTTTCCATTGGCTAGATGTTTTGCTTTTTAACTATTGTTTTCTTTATAAAATAGGAATTATAATTTATTACTTGTATGAAATGAAATGGTACATGCCAAATTATCACAGGCCTTGGAACATATAAAACACAGGAATAAAATAATTATCTATAGGAAGACTCAGACTCTCAGTACCCTGCATTATATATGTAGAATATATGTATGTGGCTTTTCATTATATGTTGTATAATATTAGTAACTAAGGAGTGGTCTATTAAAAGTTTTATTGACCTTGGAATTTATAAAGGAAGTCCTCTATGTAAAGAAATAAATTCATTATTTTTGCAGCAGTTCAGGATATGGACAATGAGGGTTAGTTGAAAATGGTAAACCAAAGACTTTGGATCTTAGCTTTTTCTTGATCACAGGGTTCTGTATTGCTGAGAATAGCCAGTTTCTCAGTACCAATAGGTTGAGACTCCAAAGAAAAGAGAGGTTGATTGACTCAGGATTGCATACAGTGCAATTAATTTGGGGTCTTATTGATGAAAGTGTGGTCCTGGGGAGCACAGCATGACCAAACCTATTTCTACAATTTGAACCAAAAGAAGGGGTGCATGTGATTCTCAGGGCAAAATTAGCTATGCGTGCTGAATACTTGATTTATCTTATCCTAAGCTCAGGTTCAGAGACATTTCTGGAACCAATATATGCTTTTAAAGTTTCATGCACTATCCATATAACTCTTCTATTTACACCCTGATTTAAAATTGCTAGAAAAACTGACCAAGGCTAAGCAGGGGCATAATGGTGATTATGTCTTAAGATGACTATAGTTGGATCAAACAGAATTCTACCCTGCATGTTGCTTTGACATTTGTTATGTCATGACACAACAGCACAGACTCCATTAGATGGCTTGAGCACAGATAATGCTTCAGTTATTTAAATTAAATCTACAAAAAAAATAATACCATGTAAAGAATGATACTGAAGTCTAATCATTTTATAGTGACAAAATTATAGACCAACATTTGTGAGGTTATCATTTGCCGACACTGGTACTGATGGAACTCTAGAATTTGAATGGACAAGAAATCTTAGTATATAACACATTTGGTCTTAAAGTCTAAAGGCTTTGCAAAGAGCATTGTGATGTGGGTACTGCGAGGACCCTTGTACAATAGAGAGTGAAACCTGAGGTACAAAATATTCGGATCATGTGCTCAGGATCTTAGGTGAAACGTGCCCCTGAGCTGGTATGGTTATAGAGTTGGTGCTGTCAAGACCAGCGCCACGGCTTGAGACAAGCTCTCCCTGAACCTGGCAGCACAGGCAAGCTTAGATAAATGTCACCACACCTATCCCTTTCTTGTCTTTAGCAACATTCTACTTCCCCTTCACTTCCTCTGGACACTGACTGTGATTCCGTGCATTTTCAGCAGTCTCTGTGGTAAGTGCTCACTGATATCCTGGTTGCGATCACACACAATGCCTATGTAGATTTGAACATTTCTTTTTGTTGCCTCCTTCCTCTGCCTTCTTACCCTGACTACATAGAGAACGTGAAATGTGGTTTAAAAAGTGTTTTGCTTCCTGGGGAAGAGGTTAGCACACGTGTAGGTTGAGCTAGAGTCCCTCAGCTTCCTACTCAATAAGTGACAGCTGGTAGTTAAGCAGAACTGGAACTCTGACCTGTCGGCATGTAGTTTTGTAGCCTGTGACCAATTTTTTTGTTGTATGTTTGTTATGAAAATGGCATACAACTAAACCCTCCCTGGCTTAGCAATGCTTCATTCTGATTAGGTTAAAACATCCTGTGATAACTTGGAGACTCCAAAATGATCTTATGATATTTCAAACACTTTAGCCTTTAAAAAAAATTTTTTTAATGGAACATATTAATGGCTTCCTTGTCTTCAAGATGTAGACCAATGACTCTGGGTATAGAAAGTGAAGGAACTAGTGAGTGCTGAAGGATCTCATATACTCCATGGACCTGTCCCTGGTGTTTTCCAGCCTATTACATAGTGTGTGACATTTGCAACCTGTTCGGATTGACACCTCTAACACAAGGCCTGTGTCCACAACCGTTAATTGAGCCATGTCTCTGACTTGAGACTATGGAGCAGATGCTCTGGAGACTCCTGGGCCAAAACTCTCTTCCTCTATAGAATAAGCAAGAGTTGCAGGCCAAGTGGGTGTTACCTTGGGGGATACCCACAATAGCCCCCCTGAACTAACACCACTCAGTCAATATATTTTCAGAGTTTTCAGCTAAGAGAAACATGAGAAGGAGATAGGGACTTTGAGGTTCTGATATCACTCCGGTATTTTGTCAGCATAACCAGCATTAGAAAGTGGAGAAGGGAAGACGTGTGACCCTGATTAAAGGCAGACAGGGTCCTATGGAAAAGGCCTTAGGTGCAAGAACAGCCCACTGCCTTGCCATTTCCTAATTTTACCTTGTTGTTATTGCTTCTTAGTTGTCTAGTGACACAGAACTTAGAATTGACTTGGAAATCTTGCCTAAATAAAAAAGAGATGCGTATATGCTTCTAGAGCCACTGCATAGACTTAGCAGATCTCCGAAGTCTAGAAGGACTACATCTGAAGCTAACCCCTACTCACTGTCTGTCATGTGACAGATGTTTTGGAAAAGCTCTCGTAAAAGGCACATCTCAGAGCATTGAGTGGCATCTGTCCGTTTTATGAGAAACTCGAGACGACAGAGACAGAGATTGGATGGATTCTTCTTTAGCAATGGCTGAGCAGTTTTTACATTAAGTTTGTCAAGAAGGTTCAGTATGGAGTTTAAGTCCTCCTTCCTTTAGGAGGAATAAGGAAGGCCTCAAGGGTGGCCAGGCATGATGTGCTCCTAGCTCATACTCCTTTATGAAGACAACATCAAAGGGTGTAGAGTGTTCCCCATTGCTCTAGGCATGTGGACCCTGGGCAGGGCGGTACCAGAGTAGCAGGAAGTATAAGATCTTATAGATTTAGCAAGGCATCCTAGAAAACATCATTTTTACTCAATACATTGAAGAGACTATTATTTTAATGCTAACACAAATGTAAAGGTATTTATAGAACAGGATATAAAGTTCACATGCATTAAGAAACAAGCCACAAGCATTTAGAGCTCTTTTGGGCTGCTTTAGGCTAAGCCCCCAGGTTCCTCAGGGGCATATGCTCACTTCGCTCTGCGTAGGGAACTTCAATGAAGAGATGTGAAGCTCTCCCGGGACATAGAACATGTAGCATGAAAGCATGAAAGCATCAGTGTGAACTTGGCACTGTTGGGATACTGGGAAGCAAGGGAGACAGGGAGACAGAAGTCAGCAGACAGGCTGTGGGTGGCCTAGGATGCAGGCACACAGCACACAGCTAGGCAGATAGCCAGGCTAACAGGGTAAGAGAGAGAAAAGGAGGGATGAAGGATGAGAGCAGACAAAGGACCACAAGGCCTATAGTGACAATAACATCAAGGGATGAAGCATAGACTGAAGGCCAACGCTGAGGCAGAAGAGCATGCCATGCCACAGACCCATATCCAGCTCATCCAGGGCCCTCTGGATAAGGTAGGCTTCGTTATATTGTTCAATCCATAGGGAATTGTTGCCTATTTCTGTCTCTCTACCTGCCCATTTAACAAGTCAGGGAAGACAAGGATGTCTTGACAGATATGTCAAGAAAGCCTAGGTACTAAAAGCTCTGATAGCTGTGGCATTCAGCTAAGAAGGATTGTGGTCCAGGAGGAATTAAAGGCATTGCAATGGGACCTGGTAAGCTGGAAGGGAGGAGCCTTGTTAAAGCCGCTGAAAACTTAAACCCGACCAACTAACAAACCAAAACGTATTTGTCATCCCAGCACCTTTCCTGATGCATTTGTTCTTAGGACTACAGTACCACTCCTTGTGGTATGAGTAGACCTAACTTCCTCCTTGTAATTTCAACATATATAAAGTCTCTTAATACTGTGGTGGAAATAATTTGCTATTATTCTTATTTCTTTCAAAAAATATGTGTGTGTGTATGTTAGATAGATAAATAGATGATAGATAGATAGATAGATAGATAGATAGATAGATAGATAGACAGACAGACAGGCAGACAGACACACAGAGAGACATAGACAGACAAAAACTTGGGGGGGAATTCTGTAATACTTCCAATACCATATTACTGGTGACAGTCAGCAATAAATTTGGCCCAGTGTTCTTTTTTAAACCCTTTGAAGACTTTATGATTATATTTTTTTGTTATACATCTACTTTTTGGCTTCCCAAACCTCTACAGGGTATTTATGACAAGCCACAGGGGCAGAGAGCTATGATCCTTTATAGGAATGTGGTTTGCAGAATACTTATCCACAGAATGGTTATCAAACATAATAGTGCCATTTAACAAAGTACAGTGACAACTTTGCTATTTTAAATAACATGTTTCACAATAAACAATAACAGCAAGGCTGGGACTCCGGAAAGTCAAGAGAAGAAATGGTTATTGATTTGGAAAAAAATAATTGGTTTAACAGCAGAAACGTTTTAATACGAAAGCTGGGGAAAAATTTTTTGTCATTTGATGTGGCCAAAGACTCATTAATAGCCAGATATTGGACAGCTTTTTCATGAACAATTATCTTCATGACATCACTTCATATAATGAATTTTGATTTTTTTTGGCATGTTGTATAAAATCCAATAAAACATTGAAAAGATAAAAGATAAAAATTAGTGGAGGTGAATGGATTGTTTAACTGGGTGATTGTTCATAGCACTCATTATTAGCAGGAGTTTTACAGTATACACTTGCTACAGTCTACTTCTTGTTTTATGAGTATGAGAGCTTAGCCATGGCCATTCGTTTTATGCAGCAAGTGGAAAGCGTACAATGACACCTTGCAACATGAAGTTTAGGCTCTGAGGTTGTCCTGTTTCAGTCTGCATGTTTCTTCTGTTTCAAAGCTAAGAGACCCACCATTATTTACCTTTCTCTGGCCCATTTTTGCTGCTGATTTATTGCATAAACATAGATATCTGTGGCCAAAGACTTCAGCCTCCTGGCTATAAAATGATCTTACTTAGTATATATTCTCCTTCCTGCTCTGATACTTTGGATGACAATTTTTACCACAATGGTAAATCTGGAATAACCAGTGGGTTTCCATAATGAGTTTAAAACACACACACACACACACACACACACACACACACACACACACACACA
>OU015755.1:69016976-69034183 GCA_907169655.1 Acomys percivali | reverse complement strand
ACACACACACACACACACACACACACACACACACACACACACACACACACCTCCCCTGAATGTGAAGTCACAGAGGAAACAGTGCTGTGCGCTCACACTTGTGAACAATTCCATTGTTAACGATGGTATATTAAGCTGGTAGACTTATTCATTAATACCACATACAGCAGAGTGCGTTTTGAAGTGTGCGCAGTGAATTGCATGCACTGTGCACATTATTGTCATCAGAGCTGTGCTGAGGGAATTTAGCTAAAACTGTTTAGAGGCGCCCCATAATAGTTGCCTGTAATTGTTTCAAAATTGGTTTTCTGGGGTTTAGGGCTCTGTTTTTATTATTGTTGTTATTTATTAATCTTGGTCTATGACTGTCAACTGATTCTGGGTTTGCTAGCATGTTCCAAACAGCAAAATGCTAACAATTTGATTTCATCAAATAATGTCACTGCAACTTCACGTTTAAATGAGTTCAACCCCCAAACATTTTAAACTATTAACAGAATTCTGTAGAATAATGGGAGCACAAATAACATGTGTGTGTGAATAAGTAGGGATTTTCTATATTTCCATTACCCAAGTTCCCCCATTCTCTTCATCTTTTACTGTCTATTCCTCCCCCTCTTGTCAGTCATCTGCCTTTGTTTCTTAATAGATGAAAGACAAATAGCAGGTATTTTACAATAATTTCAGAAACAAATAGTGATCTTGGTTATTTATCCTACCAATGTAGAGGTAGCAGAAAGAATAAGACAAAGAAGTGGGTTCCCCTAATTTCTTTCTCAGCCTTTTTGTCATTTGTATACAAGAGAGCTACTGATTTTTTCTTAAATCAATGTTGCATCCAGCCACTTTGGTGAAAGTGTTTGTCAGCTGTAGGAGTTCTCTGGTGGAATATTGGGGGTCACTTACGTACACTATCATATCATCTGCGAATAGCGATACTTTGATTTTTTTCCTTTCCTCTGTGGATCCCCTTGATCTCCTTTCATTGTCTTATTGCTCTAGCTAGAACTCCAAGTACTGTATTAAAGAGATATGGAAAAAGTGGGCAGCCTTGTCTTGTCTCTGATTTTAGTGGAATTGCTTTGAGTTTCTCTCCATTTAAGTTTTAATAGTATATTAATAAATAGAGTTTTTAATTTTAATGAATCAGATATTATTGGAGCCTATAAACTCCCTATCTCATCTCACCTGTTACACCTACAAGGTAGTGTGATATGTCATTAAATGTATTTATTAAGTGTATTTGACATTTTAAAAGGAAGTAGTATTTTCTAAATCCACTTCTTTATGAGTTTCCTCCAGTATCTCTTGTGGCTGTATAGCCACCTAAATTTGATACATAATTCTATTCTACCTTCAATTTCATTAAGGCAAGAACTTTAGTGGCTGAACTAGCCAATAGATTGCTACCAATGCTTTGGTCCCTGACTTATTTCCTCAAGTCAGTGAATCACAGCTCAGTTCCAAATCTGAACTGGGGATTGAGGCCAATAGAATTAACAAGAAATAATAGAAATTCCAGGAGATTAGATTATTGGAATTTGTGTCGATCCCATAGAAGAAAACAGAAGATAAGAAAGTATTCAGGAACTCTTGCCCCTACTCCTGTTACACTTGCTTACTCCTTCTTTGATGATTATAGCCATCCTGGCCTCTCTCCAGAGCTAATTAGATTGAATATTGCCCACTTCTATGCCATTTTCATTTCTGCCTTGTTGTTCTCATTGTAATACCATTAGAATTTAGAATAGCTAAACTGAACAAGAGCGGCAAATGCTATGAACAGTCCCAAAACGTCCTGCCTCCATTCTTAAAGCTCAGTCCATTTTCGGTGAACATTTCTTTTACTTATACTGTGCCTTTTCTCCAAGAGATTTCACTATTTTACATGTGTCTCCTTGTGTTTTAGTTGATTTGCATACTACAGCAAATTATTGTAGCCTGGGAAGCCTGAACAACAGGTAACTACAGCTTACAGCTCTGGAGTCTGGAGAGTGCATAATCAAGGTGTTTTCAGATCAGCTTCCCGCCCTGTAGGTAGATTCTCTCGTTGTGATTTGAGTCAATTCAATGACAACAATGAGATGCCAAGGGTTCTACCCTCGTGATCTTACTACTGTTCTCCAATGCCACATTTCTAACAACCACATGAGTGTCTGGGCTTCAGAATATCCATTTCCAGGGAAGGGCAGCTCGGTTTGTAACTCTGCCCTCCTCTGTCTGTGCCTTTTGTCTGTTTTCTATCACCTTAACGCCATTTTCTTTTGTTACTAAATGGCACTCATTTTTTCTTAAGATACCTTTTTTTTTTCCTAAATAGTGAATTTATTAACCAAGACAAGGATGAGGTGGGCATTTGAGTTTACCTCCTTCTATTTACACAGTTTAAATTTGGGGAGTACTCTCGAATTAATGAAACCTGAATAAGTGAAGCTTCTTCATTCAGGAATTTGCCCCAAGTATCTGTAAGATGCCCTATTGACACTGGTATAGAATTGTTCATATCATGGTTATCTGTAAACTACCCCAACTACTTTAATTGAGTTTAGACTATGTCACGAGTAAAGAAACAGAAGTCGACATCATAGCTCCTATTAATTCCTTCACATTTCCTAGCTGGGCCCAGAGTTATGGCAACGTGTAATATATATTTGTTTCTTGATGTGAGCTGTACAGGCTACTGGCTTGTTAACTTTAATTGGTAGAACTGTGATCATTTAGGATATTAACATAAACTAATCATGTGTTTTCAAAGAAACTTGTATAAATGAGAATCTTTCATTAAAAACCAATCAGCCATTTTCACATCTCAAAATCTGACGCCATTGATTTCTTGATGGGCTAGCAAACTGACCAGAAAATTTGTCTAATCCATTTTCGAGGGGCAAGAGTCAAGAAAATAAAAATCTATCTCTATTAATGGCTTACAATATTTATATTATCAATTCTAGCATAGCTGGTTGAAGGGAAAGATTATGAGGCAGTTCAGCCAATGTCTCTTGAAAGCTAGCTGGGGAAACGGCAGCAGCGCCTGCCTGCCTCATTACTGTCTGTCCAAATCTTTAATGCTTGTTCTCAAAGAAAATAATCAAACAAGTGTTTGATTCCTTTCTTTAAATAAGTATCAAACAAATGTTTACCTTAAGAAGAACTCAAAGAGAACTCGTTCTCTAAATGACTTATTTTCTTTTGTTAGAAACAGGGAATTGGCCTTAAAATGTAATGAAATCAGAAGCTGCATTTCAGTGGGAAAAAATGAGGGATGAGAGATAGTAGTGGGTGTGAAAACAGCTAAAAGTCATTACACACATACAGAAGCATCAAAGGACAAAATTTTATGAACACTTTTGAACTAGACTCAGAAGACGTCTCTCAAAATAATACCAGGAGTAACTCAAAATTCCAGTAACAATCATGAGCTGCAGTGTCGGTGAGTGACTGAGTGTTTAATTACATAAAAGGTATACAGTTGCCTCAAGAATCAAGAAGCTTGAGTCTAACTCCAGCCTGTCGTTTAGAAGCTCAGATGTTCAGGAAAGGGTTGAACTTCACCTACTTTTGGGTTTGGTGACCTGACATGTTTGTTGGGAAGGACAGAGTTGGTATGTGCCTGTAATTTGCATACTAGAAGCTATTAGTTCATAGTCTAATAACAAGTCTCAGTCCCCAATTCTTCTGATCTACAGTGGCACCTATGAGAATAGAACGTAAAGACAAGGCAGGCTAAAGTCTTACGCAATAGCACACTTTATTCAGAGCATCAGACAGTTTGTACTCTGAGAATAAAAAAAGAATCACCTAAGTACAGTGTACAACCACAAGGATAAGCCACATGTGGCAAAATCATGGTTTTCCATAGAGGCATAGAAACAAATAACAATAGCCAGTTATAATGAATAATCTAAGGTAACCTCACCTATACCCAATACACCTAGGAGAGGCACAAAATCATGTCCCAAGAACAATTTCATGTTTAAAAAGTAACTGAGGTCACAATGCTCTTAACCAGTTTTCCTGGAGCTTTCTCTCAGGCACTGAGACTTCTCCTTATAAAACCCCATTTGTGGACCACATTCTGATACCATGCCACGTGCTCCGTCAAGATGCAGTCAAGGAAAGCACCGAGTTTTACCGTCTTCACTGTTGCTCCCTTAACCACAAGCATCAAGTGACTGGGAACAAAGATATTGCCTGTGACCAAAGTTTAGCAATTTCTTTGCATAGTTACCCTTCATTTCTTATCACAGCTTTAAGCCTTGCATCTCCAGGTACCTAAATGTTGGCATTTTTTAAGTGAAATACAAAGAAAACTTATGCCAATGTAAAGAGCTATTTCTTGTAATTCCGAGTTGCCTTAAAAGACTTTATATATTTTGGGGGCTTAAAAATTTCTGTTTTAGGGCTGGAGAGATTACTCCATGGTTAAGAGCATGGTCTGCTCTTCCAGAGGTACTGAGTTCAATTCCCCTCAACCACATGGTGGCTCACAACCATCTATAATGTGATCTGGTGCCCTCTTCTGGCATGCAGGTAGACATACAGGCAGAATACTGTATATACAATAAATAAATAAATCTAAAAAAAAAATCTGTTTTATAACCTATATTCCTTCAAACTGTTTGAAACAGATTCATATTTCACACACAAATCAAAAGATCAAAAGGACCTTAGGGCATTAAGACTCTGAAACTTGAATGGATAGATTTACAAACTTCTGGACATAGCATTTCTTTGTTTTTCTTTAATGATTTTGGTAAAATAAATTCTAAAAGGCTTTCTGACATATACTTTTAAATTGAAAACACTTTTACCTAAGCATAGTCAATCACTGACTAATAATCTTTTTGTCATATGCAAAATTTTATTATAATTCTGAGTGAAATTTATGTATAGTGTAATTTATCACTTCCACCATTCACAAAAGGTTTAATGCAAAAAATAGGAATGGAACAAAAGAGTGTTGTTAGGACTAAGGGAATGTACGTAAGAATGAAAATTTAACACCAGGTTCTGTAATGACTTCAAGTATGCTGCTACCCAGCCTTCTTCTGTGACAGTTGATGCTGTTTGACTCTTGCTAGACTGGGAGGAAGACATCAGGCATGGTCGCCTACATTGTTACACTTTACTCTGACATTAGCATCACGAAATAGATTCATTCTGTCTCTCTAAAGATGGAGAGACTTGCAGAGTTTCAGCCATTTGCCTGGAGTCACTCGGTTAGAAAGTAGAAAATTTCCAGTGTGAACATAATTCTAATTCCAAAGCCAGTTTTGGCCTTGGATGCCCCGATTAATCTCAGCTGGTTCCTAATTCACTCTGTACACCTATCTTCCTCTCACCACGGCAGCTCTCATGTGTAGTTTAAGTACTTTATAGTACTTAAACAGTACTATACTTACCCAGTACAGCTGGGTCTAATCCATCTCAGGTGTTTCCTGAGACTTATACAATGCTGACATATTTATTTGAAGGAGACTTAGGAGATCTTTTTTGAAATGAATGCTTCTGTGAGGCTCTTATGCAGGTTAGGAGATGGATGACACGTGCATGGTGACAGCATTGGCATGAAGCTGTTATACATCAGGATGACTGTCCAGGCTCTGTAGGAATGAGGTGACTGGAGGGCAGAGTAACACCAGATAGAAGAAAGACATACATCTGAACAATGGAAGTCCCGCTAAAATGCTTATCCACTAGGTACAGTAAAGACTAAGGATGAACAAAACTGCCATGCCAATTCTGACTTGTGCTTACCATTAAGGCCAGCTGCATTGTGGGGCACTCGGGAAAGGCAGGGCTGGACAGAGAACCAAGCCATAGCATCCCCTTCCATATTTACATTGAGATACGTTGTTCTGATTTCTTCCCTATTCAGTTTTTATGTAATGTTTGTGAATTTTTCTGTTAATTGAGATTGCCTTTGGAATTTGTATCAACCAGATTTTTACACATGTGGAAATGTGATTAGGAGGGAAAGGGGAGCATACACTGTGATTTGCCTCATGCATATGCAGCTCTGTTTTTATTGTATATTAGTCAATGGAAATTAATTGCTAATTATCCAAACATTTCTATGATAATATTTCGAGCTCTCTTGTAGCAGATGTGGCCTACACTATATTTGGAAGAGAGTAGATAGTATTATCTTTCTTGATGGAAATGATTGTGTAGGGCTTTAAATTTTTTTTTCATGGTCTTTTATTTTAGAAAGAAAAATGTCTATCCTTCTCTTATAAAATTTGTTAAATATTCATACTGACCAGGGTAATTATGCACTGACTATATTAGCAAACATATAACTCTGTCAGCAGCAAGAAGTTGGGAAATGAAATTAAACAGGTTTTGGATAATATATTCAGTTATATGTTAGTACAGACATACAGGTTGTTTAAATAACCATCACCACATTTCATTGGTAGTCATTGACAATGGCAGACTTCTTATTTTAAGACTCTCCCGCTGAATTATTCTTTTTTATTGCATTAGATGTCTGTCCTTCAGTGTCTGAACATTGCTTTTTCATTTCCCCTTTACGAATGCTAATAATATACTGAGTAGAGCCCTGGCTATTTTTAGGAATTCGGCATTTTCTTGTATTTATACCACGAACAAACTTGAGAGAGTTTAGCTCTGATTAAAACAGATCATTTTCTCTTTTAAAAAAGAAATAATATGGGACTAATAAATAGTCGCGGACAAAAAGAATTCGATGGGCACAGTGTCAAAGCTTAATTGTGTCAATAATTATTTGTGTATTGGTGCCAAGATTTTAATGAGGGGCAGTCACTCGTATGTAATCATTATCAATGACAAGTAGTTAAAATATCATCATGAAGTGGCAAACTCTGGGAGACACTGAAGCAGTAGTAATGTTGCCTACGGTTCCTTATGTCCTACCATGGCTGAACTCCATCAGCAGGCTTAGTAGATAGAAGAGAAAGAAAAGAAAATCCCACAGGGACATTGGATCTGCAAGTCTACGTATGTGTGTTTATGTGAGTATTTTGTTTTTCCCTGCTAAGGATAACTGTTTACCCTTGGGGTGGATTGTAATCTTCTTAGGACCCTTTTAGAAGAAAGACTCTGCCACCTTAGTCTCCAACTTGTCACCCCTGCCTAGAGACATAGACCTATTTATTATGCTTCTTCAATTTTACCTTCAGGTAAATGGCTTCTCTTTTAATAAATTTGTGCTTTCCACAACATTCAGACTTAGCCTCCCCACCCCATGTGCTAGTACTCTACTTTTCTTTTCCATACTGCGCCCCTTTCCACGTAGCTGTCTTTTGTCTTTGATCTTTCATTTTGAGTTACCAGATCCGAGTGGTCCACCACACAGTGTTTTCGGTAAGAAGGGTAAGGGACTTAGGAGAGCCCCGAAGCATCCAAGGAAATTTGAGAGTTGAGCTTCCCTCATATCTGTTTCCCATTTCTAGGTAGATGGAGAAAGCTTTAGTAATTCTTCTGCAGAAAATCTAGAACTTTGACCCAATAAGTAAGTATTGCCCGTGTGACTCATTTGCCTGGGGTCGCTGGAAAACTTACCTGCATCAATCAGTCAATCTCGGATTGTGAAGTTGCATGATTCAAGTCTGTGAAGTCTCATTTTGCTTGCAAGTAAGGAGAGTAATTCTTATTTACAGATGACCACAGAGAGCCTTTGCTATGAGCAAGGGAACGTATGATGGAGAAAATAGCTGTGACATGATTTTCTGAACAGGAATGTCCGTGTAGAACCATAATTTATGGATTTTTCTAATTGTGTTTGCCTTCATCCAAAGTCATAATTAGCACTAGTCTAGCTCTTGGAAAGGTTTTTAAAAATGCATTTAAAAAAAAAAAAGATGTTTCCTGGAGCTGGAATTCATGTCTCTTTTGCTGTGAAGCTGAAAGGAAAAAGTGTGTGTGTGTGTGTGTGTGTGTGTGTTTACCAATTTCTTTTAGTATCTTAACAAGAGGCCTTTCCTATATGAATATTCACTGGGAAGAAAAAAAATCCACAAAGTGGTAGCTAGTAGCAGATTTTGAGTAGGCCCTAACCACTGAGTCGACGTCTGGAGATTTGCTGACATTTTGAAAATAGTTTTTAGCACAAAATGTCAGATGATGGGTGCTTTATAGATGCAAGAGTAACTTATGCACAGCTGATGCTAGCTAAGCCGGTTCTCACAAAGCTGTGTGAGGATGGATGACCACTGCGCTTTTAAAAGAACTAATTATAGTCACATATATATTCAACACTTTACATTTCGCACTTGCTGTGTTCTGCCGAGCTTATACATGCAAGAACTGGTTGATGGACATTTGTATGGGCCAATGAAATAGTGGTGTACTTGCTTTATTTTTTAAAAAAAGAGCCATCCATGAAGAGATGTCCTGACGTATGCGAACTTCCGACCAATGGTGATGCTACCGTTTCAAGATGGCTTATAGGGCAGCTGTGCTGTATTCACATTGAAATTAGGGGATTTAAAAAACCCGAACAGCTGTATTATTCATACTTAAAATAAGAGCTTAGTTTCCCCAAATGGGTGTGACGTAAACAACTCATTAAATATTTTTAATTTTGAAAATATAAATTCAGCAGGAATGGCTACACTGCTGCTGGCAGTGGATCGCATGTGTGCAATCCTGTATCATTTTATTCCTTACAACACTAGGCTGGACTCTCTGACAGTCTTGGAACTGTTGAGTGAGTCTCCCTGCTACAGGTGACAATGGATTCACACACACAGTGGTGTGTCCGTTCTGTCTGAGTTGTAACTCAGTGAGTGAACCACTATCTCAGAGGAAAACTCAGGGCCTGTGACCTGGAACCTCTTTGCTTTCCTAAGTTAAAATTCCGGTGGCTTTTTATAAACTAAACCTGAAAAGGGGTGAGTGGTCCCTTCCTTTCTTTTACAGTTTTTGACTTCTTTTTTCTGGCTCCATTGGGGGAAGTATTCTGTACCCATCATGCTTTGCTTAAGGCCTTATACTCCCAGAAGACTGGCTCAACTTCCATGAGCTAAGAAGTAAAGCTTCCAGCAAGAAGCTTTCTTCTGCTTTTGTAGAACTCTTGCTTATTAGCCATAATCACCTGCAGTGGCTTTAATAAAAAGATGGTAGAGGCATTGGTCTGTGGCTCAGTGGTAGTGTTCTTGCCCAGCATGTTCACATCTCTGGCTTCTCTCACCAAGACTGCAAAATAAATAAAATGCAGAGATGACTTTTGTAGCTGGTATGTGTTTCCCTGGCTAGGAAAACACTGCAATCGTGAAAGTGTTTGTTGTTGTTGTTGTTGTTGTTGTTGTTGCTGCTGCTGCTGCTGCTGCTGCTGCTGCTGGTAGCAGGTTGAGAGAATTAAGGCACAGACTGATTTCTTGTCCAGTTCTGGATGTTGGGCATCTAGGATGAACCTCACCATCATCAAAGAGCCGCCATGGTTGCTTCCCTCTTCATGCTCAAGCAGAGATTCCATTCCTTGCTGTATCTGTTTTGCTTGCCACCACAGTCCCTTGGCTTTGACAGTGTTACTTCAGCTCTGCTTCTACCGTGCATTCCTTTTCATCTTCTCTAGTCAAATCTCTCTCTGTCTTTCTCCATGGGGCCATGTAGTTCCCACTTGAGGAATCTATAACAAGGGCTTTGCATCAGGGTCTCTAGTTTATTCATGACTGCAAAGGCCCCTTAAATGTGTATCACAGTGACTGTCCTAGAGTCTGGAGGCAAATTTCCTTGGGAAGCCATTGTAAGACCACCATAGCTTCTTTGAAGAGAAATAATGAGAGACTTGAATTTTAACCTTGCTAATTGATGGGTGTACATTTTGGGGATAGTATTAAACTTCAAAGTTTTGCTCAGGAACAAAACTTGCAATTTCATAGATTATGAATGAGTAACTAAAATGATTTTCATAGTACATATTCATCAATACAATTCTCATTATTCTCCAAGAAGCCAAAATGAAAGATTTCAGACATATGTGACAAACTCAAGTTACTGGTCAAGAGAGTATGCGTGTGCATGCGTGCGTGTGCGTGCGTGTGTGTGTGTGTGTGTGTGTGTGTGTGTGTGTGTGTGTGTGTGTGTTTCTTCAGTATGACATTATTATGGCTAGAACATCTTTTCACTGTACCTGTCCTTATTGGGCCAAAACTACCAGTGATATTTTGAAAGAAATTTCCCATTATCCAGCTGCCTACATCACATGATGCCAAGGCGACTGAAAATTCTATGGTAGATTCTGCCCCTGTTCAGAACAATAGCTGTTTGAATTTGATTTGTCCATCTTCTAGGAAGACAAAGTGCTCCTTTGGTGTAGTGGAGTTGACAATGGATACCATTTGTATTCTCTATTGCATGTTCACCTATTATATTATGATGATATCATTATTCACGTTATCTCTCCCATCATCATTATTATTATCCAGTGACCTCTGTCCTGGGGTGGAACTCCCTATAACAGATGGGAGATTCGTTTATTGGAGTGCTTTATGCTGCTCAATCCCCTACCATTCTGAGTTTATATTGAGATGGGCTGCTTTTGGAACAAAGGCAGCCTGATCATAATTTGTCAGTGTTCTTGGTAGCTATATATCACCAAAGCTCTCTGCCAGACCTTCAGGGACTCAATTATTTATGGAGCTGACAATATGGGCTAACATGTCTTGTTATGAATGCCATTATTACAATAAAAGCCTTACGTTCTTGGATAGTGAGGCAACAGAAATTCTGATAGGTCAAAAATCCCATGAACTAAGAGTTCTGCCCCAGGTGGTGCCCCCCAGGTGAGCATATGAGACCCATGGGGAAAGTTCTATTTCAATATTTTTTTCATCCTAACTAGAGAGATTTGTTGATAGTTGTGGAGTGTGGCTTCTACGTAATGTGAGTTCATTCTTAATGTTTAGGGAATGTGTGTAGCCTGTTACCCATGGAGGAGTTTACCAAGTTCTGAAGGAAAGCAAATGAAAGACTCAGCCTCTGCCTATACTTGAATAAGGAAAACAATTCACCTGAAGTCTACACTTTCTACCCCAAGTAATAGAGAAATAAATATCAACAGGGTCCAGCATGGCCGGCACAAGCCTGCAAATAGACTTGAATGCCTCTTGCTTGAAGTGACTTCTTTATTCACCAGATCCCTCATTCATGCAAGGTCACCTTGATTTAAATCAGATCTCTGTATATCCTTTTAAGATACCTTATAAAGACACTGAGAAGAAAGGCAACTAATTAAAAATTAGATTCCTGTTGAATAAAAAGTGTGTTCCATATTAGGTGGAGATAGACAGAAAAAATTTAACGATGATGACTTAATAAAAAAGAGTGTGTGTGTTATTTTTAGGACAGTTGCTGGGACATTTATGTACAAACGGACTGGAAGCACCATTTACAGTGATAAATCATTTGAATTGCAGGTATTTGATTTACTGGCTTAGCAGAGTTTAGTTCAACAAATACAGAGGAGCCTGTCCCAAAAGGCACACCTTTTCCAAAAAATGTACTTAGAAGTAGACAGAATTATTCTTGTTCATTTCTCTTTTATTAAAATAGTCTTTGAAGCAGGCATGGTGCTTAAGAGATTAGATCTTATAGAGAAACATCACATATTGTATTTAAATATGCTAATCTCTAAGAGGAAATGAAGGATCTGAGCCTGTTCATTAAGAAATAAATTAATTCATCACCATCACATTCATCATCAATCATCATCCAGTTGTGTCCAGTTTTCAATTAAGTTCTTCCAAACTGCTTTGTGCCTCCACCAAATGGACTGATTATCTCTGATGATGATTTTTTTTTTTTGTATGTGGTATTCGGATGTTGATGGCAGTTGAATTGTCACAAACATGCTGAATGTCATTTTTATTCAAGTAGTTAAGCAGTGGCCGCTCATTGCATACAAATACATTATGATGGCAAGCAAAAAAAAAAAAAATCTTACATTTTAAGATGAATTCTAGTGACCACAAGATAGCTTTTCAGATTTATGAAAATAGAGTGAAAAGTAATACTCATCGAACATTGTGATCTATGTCGATCGCTCTCTCATGCCTGAATCACTCAGTGAGCAGGTATTTATTAAATACCTACAAGTACAAGTGTGTGGTGTCATGCTAGAGACTGAATATATGAGCAGTTGATGCTACTCCTGTCCAGATTACCTTTTTGTCTAGAAGCCAGAAAACACATGATCAAATGACATGACCATGCACTTATTCTCTAGTTGTTGGGGCTTCGGGGGGGATTGTTTGTTTGTTTTCTATCTTCCCCATAGCAAATACCAAAAGCCACGATTGACTACTTCACCAATACCCCTATCAGTATAGACAAGCCTTCTTCTTGGAGGAGATGAGGATTCCATGCTGGCATAGCACAATTTCTAACTATCTCTTTAAGGTTTCTATGCAGAGTGAGGATGTATGAAAATGACTCACCATGCCTGCTACTTATCTCTAGATTCCTATAACATGAAGATGATCACAATCTGCCATCGTGCTGTTAAAATGATGCATAACCCGACCAGCACTCTGGAATGATCGAGTATTATTGCAGCCTCTTACAAGTTGGGCACTGAGATAATTTGGCTAGTGTTGGAGAAAGAATGTTCCACAACCCCTGTGGCTCACCCTGCATTGAATAAATATGGCGTACTGCTGCTTCTGTTCTTGTGTGTAGAAGAGCAATTAATGTGTCAAAAAAAAAGAAAAATCACAAAATATGCAGACTTTTTTTTCCTCCATATGAAAACTGCAAGACTACATTCAATCTGCTTTAAAGTTATTGTACAACATTACAGGATGTTGTTATCCGTGAACTATTAGATGACTTGTGGGTTGGCTTCACATTTCTTATAGGGGTTTCATGATTTCATGTCCATTAATGATCCCACGGTGGTTTATGTATTTCTTATAAAAATGCTGTTGGGCTACCAGCATTTACATAGACATCCAGATATATTGTGTTTTATTTAGATAGAATAAATTAAGCAGTTTAGAAATGTAAACGTGTAGGTTTCTGTTTCCAGAGAAAAGAAGACATGGAACTATGAGCTTCCCACTACTATTGTTTCTAGTCCACTGTTTCCCTAACATTTAAGCACATTCCTTAAAAAAAAAAAAATCCTTGTGAAGTCTTTGAAGAACAGAAACAATGGGTTGTTTTCCTGTGAATATTCCTGGGGAAGAAAAGAGAATGAGGAAGTTCAGAGGGCCTTTGTGTTCATTTTATCTGCTGACATAGCTCCTGCGACTCAATTAATGAATATTCTGGGTCATAGTGTTTGCTCAATAAGTATATGTGACCTGAATGAATGAATGGGTTCTCCATTTTAGAGATAAACTTTATTACAGAAGCTTTTAAAGGAGCTTAATCCCTGAGACACAGAAGGAGAGCCATTAATTTTTCTTTATGTGTTAAAGTACAGCTCTTTCTTTCTAAGTGAGAATGAACGTGTCTGTGTTAGAATATTAGATCATACCTATTTTTTTTAAAGATGTATTTGTTTATTTTGTGCCTATGCATGTGTGCCAGTACATATGTGTAGCATGTGGGAATTGAGAAGAACGCGTTGTATCCTCTGGAATGGCCTAGCAGATGGTTGGGAGCCACCATGTGTGTGCTGAAAGTTGAATCCTGGTCCTCTGGAAGAGCAAAAAAATACTCTTTATCATTGAATCATCATCTCTGAAACCAAAAACATATCAATTTCATATTTTTAATATTGTTTCTTTTTTGAGATTATAATTATATCATTTTGCCTTTCTTTCCACCTTCCAAGCTCTTACATTTGCCTCTCCCTTGTTCTTGTACAAATTCATGGCCTTTTAAAAAATTGATATATATTACATATATTATATATGATATATGTAATTTGTGTGTATAGATATATACTATATGCATGTATATATATGTATGTATACTATATATTCTTAAAGACATAAAGATGATGTGATCAGCCTCCATCGTGTTACATGTATGGAAGAATTTTTAGTGTTGACCGTTTGGGATTGGATAATCGAGTGATGTGCTCCTCTCTGGGCAAGACCATATCTTGAGCTCAGTAGCAGCATCCCTCCATTCCCTTCAGTCCCTTGTCTAGGGCCGAGGCCTCGTGAGCTTTCTCTCCTCCATGGTAGCATGTCTATTGACATCATCCTTGTTCAGGTCATATTTAGGCAACCCTGTTAGCGAGACTTCATGCCTACAGGTTCTCTGACATTTCTCACACACATAAAAAAATTCTGTTCCTCTGGATCTTACAATTTATCTGTCTCATCTTCCATGTTAGAGCATGACTTTCTGGATTCCTTTCCCATTTGTTCCTATATCCATTGCCCAGAATAATATGATATAAATTTCTTCTTCAACTATTATTTTGGTACTGGATGTTCCAGTGAGGAATATGATGCACAAATTTAAAAAGAAACTTGCACATTGCCTAATGTATCGAGCTAGTGCTAGAGGCATAGTATTCAGGTGTATGTAACATGTCCTTCCTGGGCGCCACGCATCCCAGGTGAGCTGTGAGTGCAGCCCAATATATTTGTAGATGGTGATGTCATATCACAATGTCAGGAGGTTGGACACCCTTGGCAAAGTGATAATACTTGTATTTTCTATCCCCTGAGCTTAAAGCATTTCCTCTATCTGGTATTCTTACATAAAGGGCCCAACTGCACAGATCACCTGAACAGGCAGCCATTCCCTTTCTCTCTTTCTACCCTTTCCAGGCCTCTTCTTCCTCCTCCTCTACTCTTTTTTTTTTCTTCCTCCTCCTCTTCTCTTCACGTTTTGAGGATCTTTTTGGGATCTTGTCTTACGTAGCCAAGTCTGGCATGGTATTCACTGTGCAGCCAAAGATGGCTGTGAGCTCCCTGTTTTCCTGTGCCAAATATTAAGTGCTGGGATTACAGGCATATGTCACTATGTGCTGCTCCGTATCTTCCTTCTGTGTTCTACTTATCTCGAAAACTTGATTCAATCACTTCCTCTGGAATACTCTTTATTTTCAAGATATTCCATCATTATTATTATTGTTGATGTTGTTGATGATGATGATGATGATAATCTTTTTTCAATTGCATAAACTGTGGTCTTCTGTTTGTCCATCAATCTCTTCTCCATGACTTGTATCTTATGGGTAAGGATTGAATTTTGTTTATGGTCATATTTTGAACGCACGATCAAGTCCATGGCTCAGTATTTTTACTGGAGGGAAAGAGGAAGAGAAGGAATTTTTAACAACCCATGCTTATTGCTGCTATACTGATAATACTCAAGAAATGGAACCAGATTTTATCTCTACCAATGGATGATAAAAATATTGTGGTACACACACAATGAAATTTTATGCAGCTGTAAAGGAAAATTAAATCATGACATATACAAGAAAATGAATAGAACTGGAAATTGTTGTTAGGCAAAAACTACACTAAAACTACTGAATGTCTTCTCTTATAATGTGAAATCTATATTTAAAGCTGTAGATATGTGTGAACATGTGTGTATATATTACTATATATAGGTCATAAAACCAGAAAGGGATTCATGAAAGGGAAAAAGATGTCTTAAGTAGGGGGAAAAGGGTAATTGAATATTTGCCATAAAAATGCAGAAGGAAGAAACAGAACCAGCCAAAGAGCAGTAGGAGGGTACATGGAACCCAGGTGGGACATAAGTGAACACAGGTACAATGACACGTATGCATGACAGTTAATGCTTATCCTAACCTTAAAAAAAGTTTAGATAATGAAGGAAGGGAATACAAAAAAAGATCCTCAAAGATTATACTTACTGGACATTGCAAATTTCTAAATTATCTATGACTTACCTTGTTATAAATGCCATTATTATAAAACGCTAAATTAAAAAATAAAGAGAAGAGAGGATTTTAAATTTTACTAAAAGTGTATTAATCTCTATGAAGGGTACTGCCTCCTTCTTATTATACACTCTATGCTGTATTAATTTCTAACATTTTTATTCCCATTTTTAGTGACCATATATATTGTTGGCTTACTGAGGAAAATCTTAGTTTCTACTTTTATTGAAATCTTCGTAGGCATACTTGCTTTCTAGTGGACAACACAAAGCACTGCTGTTTCTATGAAAGAATCGTAAATGCAGAACCTTAGGATCAAGAACGTTTAAAATTATCATTTCATTTTTTTTAAAAGCACATCTTAAAGGCCAGGAAAGAGTTCATACAGAATCAAATGTGTTGCTGACCAGGATGTAAAGTGAATAAACAACAACAACAACAACAACAAACTTATTTCTCTCTCACACACACAAATGTGTTGCTGATTTGACTCTGAGTTTTTGTTGCAACACTTGATGCCTTCAAAGGCCTTATATAAGCCAGTACCATAAAGCTTTACACAGCCAAACCAGTTAAACAATAGTCGTCTCTGTCTTAGGCAGTTGAGGAGACTAAAGCACATAGAGGCTGAATGCCACATATAACGCCATGTATCTTATGGGAGGCTTAGGTGACGTCCTAACGCAAGGAGTTTAAATTCAAGGCTAATCCTATAAAGCTTCTCATAAGATTTCAACTTGGAGCCAGGATAATGCAAAGAGCTTGTTTGCAGCAATGGCTGCAAGCACAATTATGTTTAATATAATAAGCATCCATATTACGATTAAAATTTCATTTCAAGGAAACGAGCGGGTGAACGTGGCCGTTTACAGGCATTATGTCATGTAATCATCACAACAATCTTATGAAATTGGTAGTAATCTTTCCCCAAACTCATTTTAGAATAACTCAACGTGTATCAGGTAGTTGAACCAGTAGTACAACAAAAATACCCTTAGAGTCTCTCCTGGCTTTTCTCACTAGATCTGTGGATTTACATTTTATTTTATTAAGCCTCTCCTCTAGCAGGTTTCACTGAGTATTGGCAGTTTCTAGAAAGCATATCTGGAGAAGAGAGAATAAGAAAGGCAATCTTGGAGATGCCTGCCAAACAGTGATGAATTAAAAATAGAAAGAAAAGAAATTCACACATAGTAGTGGGATAGCTCAGTGGTTAAGAGCACATTCTGTGCTTCTGAGCACACATGTTGGGACCCCAACAGCTATGCCTGGTGATTCAGACCTGTCTAATCTCAAACTCCAGCAGACTGATATGCTTTTCTGGACTCTGCTGGAAACTGCAGTCATGTACACACACACACACACACACACACACACACACACACACACACACACA
>OU015755.1:68987234-69016966 GCA_907169655.1 Acomys percivali | reverse complement strand
ACACACACACACACACACACACACACACACACACACACACACACACATGCATGCACACACCTTAAAAATAATTTCAAAAAACAATTCTCATAAAGGCAAGTCATGACTACTATTTTTCCAGTAGGAGAAATTTATGCTATGTCAGTTTTAAACAAGGTAATTGTGGAGAAATTAAAGAATAGCAATAGAGAGATATTTAGCTGACCATAGAATCTTTTCTAATACTTGCATTTCTTTCATGAAGACGATTAGGAAACATTCTTGCAAATGCCATGTACGACTGTGGATGTAGCTCGGTGGGTGAAGGTGTGAATGTGGATGGTGTGAGGCCATGGGATCACTCCCACACACACAGGGGAAAAAGTCTGAAAGGGTGAATGCATAGCCTGGCTCGTAACTTAGAAGTCATGTTTGAATTTCCAAATGCTTGCAGTTGAACAGAAAGTACTTTTCTCTTTCTTTAAAAATGTACCTTAAGCTTTTTGGAAATATGCAGTTTTCCACTCTATGGGAAGCCAATAAATCTCCATTCATTCTCTTTACACTCAGCGGCTCCCAGTAAAAAGGAAAGATGCCAGAGCCATCCAGGCATCCTGCTAGCTGTGGCTTTTCTGCATGCTCCATTGAGAGGCCTAATAGTTAAGCCAGTGTGTTGTGTTGTGTTGTGTGCAGCTGAATGCAGAACCACTGGCAGAGGCAGTGTGTGCAACAGTTGGGGCAGTCATTGTCGGGGAAATAGTCACAATGAGAAAACAAGACCCTATACATGCCTTCAAGTCGTTCTGGTGTCTTTTTCATGCCTGTGACACACACGTTTTGTTTTCTTGTTCTTCACAAGAAAGCATAGAATAGGGCAAACATTTTTTAATGAGTTTGTCCTCTTGTCTGAAGTGAAAAAGACAACACTTTGCAGGCAGCATGTGCAGTTTAGAATATCATCATAGTAACAATTGCCTCTCTGTGCCCACGTAGGGGTTTCTACTCAGGGTGTGAATTTAACAAGAAGCTTGGTACAGGGGCATTCATTTCATGAAAATTATTAAGAAGAGTTTCTTGTCTGTCAGACTAGGAATTGCTCCCCAATGTTGAATTGTATGGATCTGAGTGAAAGCACAGTTTTAGCACTGGGTCCTCTCCTTCCTAGCTCTGTAAGTTCAAAACTCAAGGACCTCTCCTATCAGTAGTTCAGGATAAGGATCCGTGTATCAGACATTTGCACATACCTCCAGAAAGGTCCTAAAATAAATAACACAACCTGCTTTGCAAAGCTTAGTTGCTCTTGGGAGCAACCAGAGGCTTAGACTTCTTTGGAGTTGTGATGATTTTGAATGACATAGACACCACCACAAATACTCAAGGTTGTATATTTGTATATGTGTATATATGTATACATATCTTTCTCTGCAATTAGGACTTTAAAGAAAACACTTCAAAATCTGGATGAACTTAAAGAATGAAGATGGAAGGTTCATTCTGTCATTCATTTAATAATTAAATATGTAATCTCAATTAATAAAAAGCTGAAAGCCAAGACTAAATGGGGCTACCTGTGTTGCCATTAATGTAATTAGCAGATGTACCTGAAACTCACAGTACTTTCTCATGTGTATGAAGTCTCCTTTTAAGCCTGTTTTTATCTGTGGGCTAATAATATCTCCAAGTAATGTTTCTGCCACTGCTATAGAAATGGTAACAAATTCAGTCCAATGTGAGATCAATAAGAGCTACTTTCAGTTCGGAGAAATACCATAGCCAGTTCTCCTTGTGCTTGAAATGAGACTGAACTCGGATTTTTCTTCTGGAGAGGATTATTTCTGTTTGTATTATTCAGACAAGAAACAGTCTGTCAATAATCAATTGATCAAAAGGCAAATGATAAATATGACAAATGGCTCTGTTCTTGTGCATGTGGGTTAATGGATATGGCTTTTCTTTGTAAAAAGTACATTTATTGAAGTGATATAACCAATGACATTTATTTTAGAACATGTATTTTAAAACTTGAAAATCTTTACCATGGGCTAAAAATATTTACCCTTTTATACTTCATTGGTGGGTCCTGAACCACAGAGGTATTTATAGAATTCAAGGCTCCTCCGTTGCCTTGCTCAATTATGCAAACTTGGCATGAATGGAGCATGTGAATGAAGGAAATGATTCAAGACACAAAGGATTTCAAATTTCCCCATTATTGAGAAATGCAGTTTTTAAAATTAAAATCAAACACAGTTGGAACATTATCTCAATTGATAGTGAATAAGAATGTTTCACTCTGATAAACCAGAGACAGATCAGATGATTCCAGAAAGAATAGAAAACACTTAAGCTACCATTGGGAAATTTCTTCAGGATTAAAATGCCTGCTAGGTCCAACCCATAATCATACTCAAACTAGCCTTTCTTTATTGTCTTACCCTTGTGTCATATTCCAGACATGTGGACTGTGCCCTGCTTAATTCATCAGTTCTTGATCTAATGATTTCTAAGACAAGAAAACATAAGAATGTAGTTTATATGTTTCTTCTGAAGAACAGACAAATTAGTATATGTGAAATAAGCAGAAGAGGGATTGACACCTATAACATGCCCAGTGGAGTCAACCTAATCCATTAATTATTCCAACCCTGCTTGCCTTACACGAGCATAAAAGTCATGCAGATTACCTTGTAATCTTTCTTTCATGGTCTCTTATTGGGTGAACCTAATTATATAATAACTTCCTTGAGAGAAAAACACATGTCATATTTTGCTTTGATACTGCTGATGAAGTGTCAATGAAAATTTGTTGCATAAGGGGTCAATTTTATGGATCTAACGTCAAGAATTTATCAAGGTGTACATAGATTGTGTTTGTCGTAGACAGTAGAATAAAAGATAAAACAAAAAATGCTTATTTATTCTGTCACTTGCCCTATTGTATTATTTAAAAGTGTTTTATCTTTTAGAGAAAAGACCTCGCCAAACTCTTTGGCCTTATATCCATAATGTTTTTTCTGTAAGAAATTCCATACCACTGCTGCCAAAGAAATATCTGCTGTGGTCAAATATTATTAGCAAATTTACTTAAACCCTCATGTTCCTGAGCTAGGTATGTTGGCACATGACTGTCATCCCACCCAACCTGGCCTACATATGAAGTCCCTGTTTTAAAAGAAGAACAAAACTATTTTGTGCTTATGATTGAAGAAGTCCCAGATCCATGAAGGTGGGGAAGTGTGACACATTCTCACCCTGAGCTCCCTGCCAAAGGAACCATAGAGTGTTTACTGCTCAAGGCAATGAACAGCAGATAGTGGAGTTCAGCTTCACGTCTGCAACCATTTCATGCTAGAAGCATAAAATCAGGACTGTAGTGTTTTTGAAGCAGGGTATTTTTGTGTAGCCTAGGTGTCCTGGAACCCACCTTGTAGACCAAGTTGGCTTTGAACTCAAAGAGATCAGCCAGCTTCTTTGACTCCTCAGTATTGGGATTAAAGGTATGTGCCACCATGCCTGGATTCTAGATATTTGAAAAAGGAATTGTAGACACAAAGCTTCATGTATTAGTTGCTGGGCAGTTTCCTCAAGTAAGTGTGGAATTCTAAGAATAAATCAGAAATATGAAATAAAACCAAACCAGTTGACCCAGAGGGCTATTTCCTCAAGTCTGTCTCTGCTATCCATGTGCCTCTTGTGCATTCCCTTCAGAAAGGAGGTGGCATTAGAAATTGTCAAAGATTTGATAGCACATGTCCACTCATGTAACACATGTGAAAAAAAAAAAAAAAACAGTTTGAGTAGTGCTGGCCTTCTTACATCCTCTTTTCAAGTAAGTGATTTCCTGGGCTCTGTCTTGCAATAACTGCCACTGGTGTCACTCTTGAGTGCAAATGCAAATAGCTGTAGCATCACACTTTAATTTTATGACTTTTAGATGTCTGGTTAGTGGGCAAATGAAGTGAAGGGACAAGTGGGTTTTGTCTAGTTGCTAAGGAATAAAAATAACACGTGCCTTTATTACTTTGCTAACAGTCTATTTATATATTGCTGGAGAATGTGACTTGTAGAGAAAATATGCATATATTCTGGACATACCTCAGATTTCTCAATAAAAATTATTTATTGAAAACCTCTGCCTTGGTAATATAGGCTTATCTTGTGCCTACATCTCAGGAAACTGGCAGGCTTGGTACATGGTGACATCTGATAACGGCTCTTTCTATATCATCAATTTGGCCTTACATTGGATTGTATATAGAATTTTTAAGAATTATAGCCCAGTCTTACCACACAGGGTAGCAAAAAGGCATATATGTCTTCTTCATGACTCTCCTCACCAGTGGCTAATTGTGATAGAAGTGGGCCATGCAATCTCTATCCCTTTGCCTTTGGTTAGTGGTTGTTACTGCTAACAGCCTACTATCTCGATCTTCAAGTCAGATGGTAACCCTTTCTAGTGCATGCAAACCTTTCATTAAAATGTCAGAGGTTAGGCCAATGCATTGCCAATGAATTGCGTTTGGCTAGAAGAGCCTTGTGGGGACTGGCATGTAAAGATGTGACTCCAGCCAGGTTGTTCTCCCACACTGAAAACCTCAAAGGAACAGTATCAGCTTCCTTGGTTACACACCTGGTCCTGTCAAGCCCTTATTCAGAACAAAATGACAATTGCAAATATCACCTGGACTAACCGAATTGTGATTCCAAGCGGGTTGACTTCACACCACTTGGTATCTCTGAAACGTTTAGGTTGCCTGTTTTTATGCACTATGCAAACGTCCACAATCAAAGAGAAAGCAGAGCAAGTGGTAAAATAGGTTGTTAATATGTGAATATTGTGTTGTTTCCAACTTCTACAAGCCCACATATCCTTTTGTGAACCAAGCATTACCATTTGTTTTCATGCCAGTGTGATTCATAATAAGCCAGCATTCTGAGTTAATAAAGCCGTTTTGTAGACTCTCGTGCCGTTGATGCTGTGATAATTTGGCAATCAGTTACAGTAGGAAAAATATCTTATACAGTAGCCCCAGTGGTCCCTTTTACACAGTACAAAGCATGCCTTCCACCCTGTGATTGTTCTTCAGTGTTTAGGCTTCTTAAAGCCTCTTCTTACTGAAGACAAAAAAAAAAAAAAAAAAAAAAAAAAAAAAAAAAAAAAAAAAAAAAAGAAGAAGAAGAAGAAGAAGAAGAAAAGGAAAGGAAAATTGGCACATGCTTCTAAGAGACATAAAATGAAAGTGAAATGAAGGTAGCCTGTTTATTAATAATCCCTCTCACACAGCAAGCTCTATTCCAGCCCCCAGCTAATGACTTACACTTTGCATTGGCACCCTTGCATGAGCCTCATCTCAGTTCTACAAGATCCCTGGGTCACAAAGGTGGGAAGAGAAACTGCACTGTACTGTATTAGCAAAGGTAGGGGCCATGAGCAAACCTGAGGATTTTTGTAAGTGAAGTTATTTGAAAATCAGAGTTTTCAGGCTCCTCATTTTTTTTTCCTCCATGCCACACCAGGAACCATAAGAGACACTTGAGGGAAGAAGACGAAACAGAGACGAGGCTTGTGGTTGCTCCTGTGGTTGAGCGTTTGACACCCTGTCAGCATCATTGTTGGGCTGAGGACTCAGAAATTAAGATGAAATTTAAAAAAAAATATAAACCAGGTTGTCCGGCTTGATTTGGAGACAAACTTGGTACAGTCTAAATTTAAATGTATTAACATGAAAGCCTTCCTGTTGCTCCTTTCCCCCTGTATTTTTTTTTAATGTACTGTCATATATTCCTCCCAACTTCACATCCTCTTCTTCCTTTTTCTAGTCTCCCTTCCTCATTTCATCCTCTCAGCACCCGTATCAGTCTTCTTCATTGCTTCTTCTTTCTCACCCCCTCTTTGTCTGCCACCTCCCTCTTTAACCCACGAAGGTCAATTAGGGGTACCCATCTGTGCGTAGGTGTAGGACGTTATCTCCTGGAGATAACCGAATGTGAACAATGGCCCTGAAGAAACCTGACTCCCTTCCTCTAGTGGTCGTCAACTGCCAGGATCACTTTAAGTAGGAACATAAGTATAAGCTGGCTTCTAAATACTTAACCTCTATAGCCATAGATTGGGACAAGATTCCCTCATTCAAGAAGAGGCTTTAGGCAAATGTGGAAGTTAAGACAGAGTCCTATATATGGTCAAGGCGCAGAGAATAAGTGACTATAGAGTGCTTGGGACTGAATGGAACACGTATGACACATACCCTCCCCCACTAAGGCTCAAGGAACATTATACGAGAGGGGAAGGAAGGATGTGAAGGGCCAGAGTTGTCAGAAGAGTGTTGCCCCCTTCCCATAATGCTCTGAATATGACAGGGTCATTCATGCATGGACTCACAGCAGCTGTGTGTGCAGACACAGGACCCATTGGACAACAATCGAGTCAACACTCTGCATAGGTAGAAAGGTCACTGGATATTAACTTTTTCATTTATAATAATAAGTATACTTCTGAAATTGTAATCACATCATTCCCCCTTTCGCTCTCTTCCATCCAATGGAAACATTGTACACCACTGACCGCACACCCTCGCCTCTCTCTGTTGCAGATCTGTGGTCTCTTTTTCTTTGATTGAGGTCACATATATTACACATATATGGATACATATTATGTATTCCTAAATACATAAATATATATTTTTATATCATGTTACCTCTATGTATATGAGGTGATCTCAAAGCCGACAACTTAGTATTAGGTGACTAATAAAATTATGTCTTTCAAAGCCAAAATGGAGAAAGCTGCTAGGCAACAAATTAACTGAGCTCCACAATAAGTTGCCAGTTTCATTAGTCATGTCTGATGTACAGTGAGAAAGAAGAAAAGTTCAGAAATAAAAGGGACTCTGCCACAATCCCCAATTGGGCATACCTTTCTTATGGGAACACACATGGGGTCATTTTGTGAAGGTGAAGATACTTTTTGGCCAGCATTTGACTTTGGGTTTCTACTTCTGTCTCATAACCTTGACTGAAATAATTGACATGTATATTCTTAAATGTGTTATATATTATTTTAATTTTGTTCACCTTGAAGCTGTGTCATTTTAAAAGAGAACAGACACTAGGAATGTGTTGGAGAAAGACATCCTTGGAGTCAGCATCTCAGAAGAGAAACAATACATATCCAAATACCACACTATTTTTAACCAAAAAAAGTTGTTCTCCAACCCAAACCCTGTTTTCCATTCAGAAGCCACAGCTCTTAATATTTCATATCAATGCTTTCTTGTTCCTTGCCACCCAGGATGGCCCCTGGATTTTATATACTTGTCTTTCTCCAGCCTATCTGCTAGAAACCCAAAGCTGTTTACCTTAGACAATTCAATATTTTTTTCTACTTCCGGAGGTTGCTAGAAAACTCAAGATCAGGGTGTCAGTGGACCTGCTATAATCACTGAGGGCTCTCATCCTGATCAGCAGAAAACCACCTTTTTCATTATTGCCTCATTCAGTGGTTGGGGGTGGCTTTCTAGCTCTGTTCTTCTAGGGTGCTAATCCTACCACGAGGCTCCACTCTGATGACCTAGTTCCTCCCTGGAGGCTCCATGTCCAAAAGCTATCCCGTTGGGAAGTAGAGTTTTCTTCATAGAAATTCCTTTAAGTCTCGATATGCAATATCCCCCACAATTTATTACGTTGCGTATAATGTATGTATTGACAAAATTGAGTCATATGTTTTTTAGCTATGATTTTGACTTTAAGAAGGTAATGAATTCAGATGGTCAAAAACAGTGTTCTCTTCTAGAAGGTCCTTTTGAATAATGCCATTAATCCATGGTGCTTCCTCTACCCCCAGCCTTGAAGATTCTATTTTGGGAGCCAGGTACATTGGAATTCAAACATTTCTAGTGGTAGAATTTCACATCCATTTGGGAAACTCGCATGCGCTTTCTCCCCCTCATGGGAGAGGACAGCAGGTAGATAGGAAAGCTCTGTCTCTGAAGTCAGACCTGGGTCTAATCCATTTGATTATTCTCAATAGGTTACCACTTAAAAGCTGTACGAGAGGCTCAAGGTTGTGCTGATAGTCAGTCCAGACTTGTGGAAATCTCTAGAAAGCTGGACTCCGTGCCTTGGAAACCATGGCGTCGTGAACTTCTCCTTCAGTAACTTTTATGTAGCAAGCTCATTTGCAAGTTTTAAACGTTTTTTTTCTAACCATATGAATTATGACTTAATGGCTCAGGTTTGTGGCTGAGAACTCTGAAATGTGTCTCTTCCAGAAATGATCCTGCAACTGGCTTTCTCTTTCTATGGATGCTGCTATTCTAACAGTAATCAGAAAATGCTGGGAAGTAAACCTTATCATGTTTTAGGGTTTCAAGACTGCATGAAACAGGGGAAGGACAGCAGGTCACCGAGAAGAGACTTGAGACCCTATGAGCATATACAGGGGGAGGTAATCCCTCTGAGGAACAGTCATAGGGGAGGGGAATAAGGGGAAAATGGGAAGGAGGGGAGAATGGGAGGATACAAGGGATGGGATAACCATAGAGATGTAACAAGAATAAATTAATAAAAAAAATAAAAAGAAAAAGAAAAAAAATAAAAAAACAAGAATAAATTAATTTAAAAAAAGATAAAATAAAACAGAAAAGAAAGAAAGAAAAAAGAAGATTGCATGAGCAGGTCTGGCCCATAGGACAGAGGTCTGGCTTCCCTGTAATTGCTCTCAATTGCCCCACAGTGCAGCCCCAACTATTTGAGGCTGAGCTTCTGCAGCACCGAAGGCATAACAAGCCTTTCTACAGGAAGAGCTTGTAGCATGGATGTGTTTAATATGTAATTTGGACAAGATTTTCATTTTCTCCATTATAAGAGGTTGATGTTCACAGCTGTTCTTTCTCCATGTTTCTTTCTCTTTCTAGAACATTCTGCTGCCATCCTTTGCTTAGCTGGATCTATGTTTCTCTCATAGCTCATTCAGCAGCAGCATTGTCATCTCTTCAGAGAATATCCTTGTTCAGTGAATGAATACAGGCTTTCTTAATGTTACCATCTCCTTTGGTTTTCTTTGCCTTTCTCGTGCTTGTCAACTCTAATTACAATTGTATCATGTAAGGATTCTTTCTTTAACTTGACCCTAAATTACCAGGGAAGATACATGTCTGTTTAGTTTACTGTAGTACTCTTTGAGCCTAGCTAGTAAGCATGTGCCTGAAACACCACATACACTCAATAAATGCCAGTGGAATTTACTGAGGTGAGAATGAGTTTCAGAGAGGTTAGGCAACTTGTCCTAAGTCAGGGAGCTAGCAAATGTCAACAGCAAGAAATGGAAACATACTCTATAGCCCCATGTATTTTCAGTACAGTTTTTTTTTGTTCTTGTTGTTGTTGTTGTTTTTCCAAATTGTATTCCTTGAATACTAGTGTTGTAAGGAATCTTAATAGGAGTTCTAAGAATAAACAGGCTATATACTCAGATAAAGTATAGGTGGAATGCTATTGTTTAAAGAAAATTGTATATTTGTCTTTCTGCAAGATATCTCAGATGTTAGTATAAAAATGGATTTAAGGCTTCCCCAGGAAACTAATATGTCACAAAGTCACCTACAATTTGTTTCCTACAATTTGTTGCTGTTTTTGAAGAAGCTAGTATCTTAAGGGACAGAAGTACTCAACAGAAGCCATAATCTCTGTGTGATCCCCTGTATTTCTAGGGAGATAGTAAGTACAAATTTCCCTTAGTGTATTAGTGGTTTATCACTCCTAGGGTCTTTCAAAAGTTGTATAGGTGATATCTCCTTCTAAATATGGAGTGGCTCTGTAATATCTTAAGCAACGAAAGTTAAAAGTTGGGAAAATAGATAATGTAAAGTGCTTTTCATGCAAGCATGTGAACCTGTGTTTGATTCTCAGATCCCATGGGCAAGGGGTGCATATACTTGCAATCGCAATACTGGGGAGTGATCAGAAGGCACATCCATGGGGCGCATTGGCCAGCCAGTCTAACCTAATTCTTAACCTTCAGGGCAGTGAGAGACCCTGTTTCAAAGGACATAGATGAAGCCTGAGAAATAACACCTTAGATTGTACCCTGTTCTTCAAATACTCACACATGTAAACACTAAATCCACTCATGTATCCATGTACACACAAAAGAAAACAGAATTAGAAAGCAGAAATCAAAGACATACCAAGGGCTGTGATTTGGATTGTTTTAAATAAAATATGCAAAAACTGTATCTTAAAGAATAACAGACTAGAGAGAAGAACTCATGAAAGGTAAGTGTCTATATCTTAGATGTAAGCATTTTTCTGCTCTAGCACGCTATTTAAAAATGACTGAGAAATTTCATAAATACAGACTTCCTTTAATGGAAAATGTCTGAAATTGCTAAATGGTCAACCTAATCGCACCTTAATCTTGCTAAATTGAACCTCTGTAATCTCCATTCAAATTTTACATGCAGTCCATCTTACACAAAACAGATGGATGAGCCAAAACCCTATCTGTAGTTGTAAGTAGATTGCATTATCTTTTTCCAAAGCCTACTCACATGTATGAAACGTTTCCCTGGGATCCAAGGGAGTGAACCCCAAGCTGTACACAAAGCAACTTTTGTTTTGTTTTAACATTATAATTGGAACAAGGAAACAGTTTCTTTTTCAGACTTTGGGTTCTTGTGATCAATTGTCATTATGAGGAGGAAACCATTCAGGAAACAACAGACAAACAAAGAAAGTTCTATTCAAGAATAAAATGGGCTTGCAACTTCCTCAAGTATTATCATAAACTATCACTAAATTCAGCTTTTAAGGACAGTTGCTGTTCTTCAGCTGAGGTATCTGGAGTGAAGATTAGGCATGTCTGTAAGTTGAATGTGTCTGGGACTGCTTTCCATCCACATGGTATTACCTTGTCATGGATTCCAGATTATGATGAGAGAGGTTGACAAGCATAGTTCTTCGATATGCTTTGGGAAAACAGGAACCTTTTATGCAATCACCTCACCAAGTAAATGTTGTCTCTGATTCTGCTAACCCTTCTCAGTTGAGCATGCGTCCCTTCAGACAGTGATAGTTCATGTTAGATAAATGTGTGTTTAAGAAATTTAGAAAATGAGATCCTTTTGGAAAGAGAAAACTTGAGACTCTTAACAATAGCGATGTAAAGGATATTTCAGTTATACATTATGTACACATTTCTGTCATACACTTTACTAGGTTGTGTGCTTTTCACTGGGGATCTGGGCTGCGCCTATAACCAGCCTGCCAGGAGGATGGTTGATTATGCTAATTAAGCACAGGCTCTGTGTCTGTCTGGTGCTCCCAACAACAGTATCGGCATGATTTGGCTATTTCATTCATTCCAGCAGGCTGTTCTTCCCAGCAAGGCACTTGTCTCTGGAGCACTTTACAGTATGTATAACAAGGCAAAACAAAGCAATTTTGAAGGGTTCACTAGATACAGCCCACCTAGGCAATGTCGTCTGGAGAGTTGGAAAAAGGAAGAAATGAAGGCACAGTCCCCTCCAATCCCTCATGAAGCAGGTGCCTATATCAGCGCTGCCTCCTTGAGTCTTGTATCAGCTGCTCAGAACTTCCAGAGCCCTTCTGCAATTGGACGTCTACTGCTTTCTTTTTTCCTGTGTAAGTGCAATTGCATTGAGTGAAAAAAAAAAAAAACACCAAAAAATCCTTGTTACAAACTAAAAAAAAGGGTAAACAAATAACCTTTATGTCCCCCTGTATTAAATACTCTAGCTTGAAATAAAGAATGTCTCTCATCTTCCTTGTTAATATGATGAAACAGGAACCAAAATATCTGGGGATATATAGCATCAAATCAGATTTGTGGGCATATACCTCATTGTTCACGATCTGACTCAGTGTGACTCCTAGTGAAACCTCAGTTCTCCCCCCCCCCACTCTCATGGGTTGATTTTTACAACAAGTTTTATTTTAAAAGGACACAGATATTCTCTAATGAAACAGCTTTGCTGTATATGAAAAAGGGTGTACCCAAACAGCAGGTCAGACTCAGTTTTTGAATGATGTGAATGATTTGTAATATTCTGGTTATTTTGCTGAGAAAGTAAAACATTCTATTGTTTTTGAGCTTACATAAGCTGACCTCATTCACAATGGGGGTCATTTTAGGTATTAAGGAATATGAGGGTAAGCACCATAGAGAGAATAATTCTATCTGAATGTGAGGGACTCTTATTTTTTTAAGCTTCATTAACTGATAATTATTTGAGTGCAAAACAATGCCCTTACTGTTTGATAAATGACTATTATCTTCGTGTCATGCTGATAAAACTCATAACAGAATGAAATTCCTCTAAATTTAAGAGACTTTGTTATTTTGATGCTAATGGATTATATTCATTTTGGATAGATAGCTATCTTGAATGACTCAGCAGGACTGACTTAAATTAGATTTGTCCATCCATGCTTTACTTATTAGTGTGTCCTGAGTATCTTGATACAAGTTTTATATTACAATATGTGCTTCATATAATTTGTCTTTCATGACCTGAAGCTTTATTTGATAGAAAATTCAATTGATTATAAAAAGTATGATTATGCTTGTGTTTGAAAGTGTAGCATTGTATTCCTGTGTTTTCCCCATTAAATGTATTCTCAGAATCAGCAATTTAGAATAACATATTAAAATCTCTTTACAATGTATGCTATTTTAAAGTCTATTGAATATTACTCCTTTGTAAATATTAGATACTTATAATGGAAAGCTGTATTAAATTTGGTAGGCTGCAGCAATAATAAATAACAGACAAATTTCAGTTGTTTGACATAGTAAGAGTTGTTTATCTTTTGATCAAATGGAACAGTTCAAATGCATGTTGATGGAGGCTAAGTGAGACAGCTAGAGCGGTAAAGACTTATGTCCATCACTCATTCAATAACCCAAATTCCTTCTATATTTGTGGCTCTATCACAGTCTAGATGCAAGAAGTCATCTCCTTTCAGTAGATGACTGCATGATTAGCATGAACATTATAAATTAGATGTTCCCTTAACTAACCCTCATTTCCACGCACATTCCTTTGCCTGAACCTTTGACAAGAGTCTTAAAAGAGTAAGAGTGACCACAAAAAGAAAAGATATATATTGCTACAGTATAGATCTTGAATACCCCTTTGGCATTTATGTGTTAAAAACTTGGTCCCCAGTTTAGAGCTATGAGTTTGATAAGGATATCCCTAAGTCCTTGGAGGCACTGCAGGTCTTAAAGGGGGACTGTGAGATCCTGGCCCTTCTCTCTGATTCTCTGCTCCAGGATTATGACTTGAGTGATTCCACTTGACCACATACTTCTGTCATGACTTTATACCTCACCACAGTCAATGAGACAGATAGATCATGTGGTGGAACCTTCAAAACAACAAGCAAAAGTGGAATTTTCTCCTTTCAGATTAGTTGCCTCAGATATTTTCAGAAGGCTGTTTAATATAGATCCCAGTGAGCATTAAGTGTACATTGCAACATGCAAACATTAAAGTTAGTTAAAGACAGACTTGGTGAATACCTAGGGCAAAATCTTACTCTGAATGTATCTCTATTGTTAGCAAAGAGACAGGAGAAATAATTATTAGATGATCACAGTAATATAAGATAAGCTATGGTCATATGTCCATAATTTTTTTGTATTGATTAAAAGAGAGAACTTTTCTGCCAGTTTTGAAGAAACTAGGAGTACAGCTAACAGAATTCTAGCATGGCTTTGATTTTCTTGGTGCAGTATTTGAGACTCATTCTTCATGTCACAAGTGGACATAAGCAGTTATCTGTTTTGTGACATGCAGGTGGAGTTCAAGCTAGATAAAGGAAGGGAAGGCATTGTGATGGTAGCTATTCGGATATTAAGTTAACACTGATGCAGCCATTTCATGCTGGCTGTTGCTTTGTTTCCTCTGTACTGGAGATCAAACCCAGGACACTGTGCATGCCAAGAGGTGAGCACTTTATTACTGAGCTGTGCTCACATACTTTTTGTTTCTGATCCTATACCTCCACATTAGAATTACAGTCTTGGGGCTAGAGAGATGGCTTAAAGTATAAGAATAGTTGGTGCTCTTGCAGAGGACCCAGGTTCAGTTCCCAGCATCCATACAGCAGCACACCAACTGTCCATGACTCTGTCCGATGTCTTGTTATGCTCCCCAAAGCACACAAATGGAACACACACACACGCACACACACACACACACACACACACACACACACACACATAGACATGCATGAATGCACACACACACACATAGACATGCATGAATGCACATACACACACATTCATGATATAAGGGGACAGGTTTTATTTTTATTCTTCGTTAAGAAACTAAGGTAAACATTCAGGTATTTGGATTTCTTGCTATGAATCCATTTTGTATTTGTATCAATCGTTGTTGAAATATTCACAAGGACCAGACTCTGTGCAGTCACTGTGTATGGAAGCCTTGTCCTCCCTAATTCATAGTATTAAGAGCTTCAGGCAAAAGTGGGTCTGTGAAGTGCTGTTAAGCTCTAAAAGAATATCTGTGTAGAAGAGAAATTTAGTTGTTACTGTAGATGTTTTAACTCCCAAACATCTGTCCAGTTAATTTGGATCACCTACACAAAAAGTTACTTAAATCATATCTCCACATTAAACACTCAGTGATAAGCTAACATATTTAAAAAAAAAACAAGTATGCAGGATGTGTTCAATCTTTTATTGCAGATAATTAAATATCCAAGTAGCCCATTGCCAGTGCTGTTACATCGTTCCTCTCTCACAGTTCCAGAATCTTCTTTCAGGGAGTTGAGCACAGAGAGTCACCATCAGGATGTAGACATGTCTCGCCAATCTCAAATCTATTTTGGCTAATCCTCGGATCCTGAAATGCATTTCAAAGCACAGGTCTAGGTTAATGAAAGCCAGGCCATGCTTTGGAGTCTGGCTGGAAATTCCTGTAGCCCAGCAGGAGAGACAGCCTTCTTAATTCTTCACCTCGAAGGTTTGACTACCTGTGTTACTGTGTTAGAAAACATGTTCTGCTGACAAGTAGTCTAAGAAAACATCCAGAGAGTCATAATGACAAGTCTGAGATGCATGTCATTGCCTTAGAGTCTGGGAAATACAAGGCATGGATTTTGTCTTATTTTTGATTGGCAAACTACACCTCTAAATGTTCACATATTGTGGTTTCTTCACTTACGTTGAAGAAAGTAGAAAAGCTCACGAGATAAAACTACACTCTCACTATTGTTGCTGTTGTTAGACTATGGTTAGATGCACAAGAGTATCCATTATGATCGATGCCCCTCTGTCCACTCCTCCCATCTCTCTCTGTGGTTGTTTGCAGGATGTAAATATGATTGCTGGATAAGGTTCTAATGTGAAGCAGTGTCTAATCTCTCTTGTTTCTTTCCCTGTTGTGGAGTCAGTTCTGAGTCTCTTTTTGGCAGTTATCAGGGTCCCAGTGTCTTACGTTCTATATCTACTTAGGGATGCCTTTGCCTCTTGAGCTACATAGTGAACAGCTACTCATTCTGCACGACCTAGATCAAAACTTCATTTATCTGGAGAGCCTGCAGTATGCACCAGGCAGAAGTGAAGTTGTTTTATCTGCGATCAAATGGCAGTATATATGAAGGCTGCCCCAGCTTTGGACTAGTGTCCTGTGACAGCTTCACTCTTAGTGTCCCTCAGACACATTGTAAGTCCATTAAGACTGAGGTGACCATTGACCTGTAGCAGTGATCTGGCATGGGGCATGTATTTGAGAAACACAGTCCTTGAGTGAAGAATGAATGTCCCCTCTAGAAAGCAGAATTACAGTAACAACAGAACCGTGTGAGCATTCTGAAAGGTTAAGAATAACATATTAAGCCACACCTCGAATTGATTAGGGGAAAGTAGGGAGCCAGTGCAAATGGAAGGCAGCTAAGCACATGGCTGACAGTTTTTCATCAGACTTCACCAAAGCTGCTTTCTGCTTTCAGTGTACATATGCCCATGCTGACGTGGGAACCACAGACAGCTGGAGGGAAAAAGATACCATCTACCAATCCTCAAGTTGGCAGGAGGCTTCATTTCCTTTCTGTAGGTTTGAATTGCTGACACTTAAAATAAAAACCAACCAAACAATAAATGTATCTTCTTTAAGTGGGGTTCTGCACTTGAGATAAGCTATCCCTTCACTGGTAAAATGTGTTCTGAACTTCCCTGGTGTTCTAGGTCTTCCGTTTGAGCTATGGCTCTGAACTCTGCACCATCTCAGCTAACATGACCCACCTATCTTTACATTCCTCAGAAACCCTACATTTCTTTAAGACAAAGTTACATGAAACTTCCGGGGTGTTATAAGTCCCAATGATGTCTTGAGCCTTTTGATTTAAATAATCACTTGCTTACTTTTGGCTCACTCTGTGTGTTTGCGGATATGTTTAACAACAGTAAATTCCAGTATTTTGTGAGGTCTTGTGCTTTGTTTTCTCAACGTTACAATTACAGGTGGCAGGAATTGTACTGCTGTGCATCCAGTCGCAGCAGATAGCATAAAGGCATTGTGGTACAAAGTAGGTAACAGATGATCGGTAATAGTTGAAAATGATGCCCGTGTTAAATAACAGATTACTTGAACTTTGCGCAGGAATCGTTGGCGTAGTGGATGGAAGTGCTTCTCTCTGCGCCAAGGACTGAGTTAGTAACAGAGCTCTCTTTTCACACCTGGGTTAATTTCCGGGTTCACTTGCTTCAACCTTGCCGTTTGGCGTTCTCATCACTGAAATGGGATGATGGTCCTTGGTTGTGGAAAAGAAAGCAAAGAAACAAATTGCATGTCAGGGGTATGCTCTCTGGGATCTATGAGTTGTGAGCTAAAGGACAGTATCTCTCGTGGGCAGGAGGATCTAATTTTTTTCTGTGTTCACACTTATAGCTCTGCCACCTCCATGAGATGTCAGTCCTGGGCAAGTCCTCTTTATTCCTTATCTGTAGAATAAGGGCTTGGATGTACTTAATTCACAGTGGTTTTTTTTTTTTTTTTTCAGGGAATCCATGAGATTATGCATGTGGCCCAGGTCACATAGTTCATAAAACATATTAAACACTCAATAAATATTAGTTACTGTTGTTTATAATATCATCTAGGCTAATTAAAATTTTTCTTGCTCATGCTGACATTTCCATGGAATAAGTATCACATTGGATTACAGAAAGAAAAAAAAATGTTTTCCCTAAAGAGAACTCCCAAGATGCCTTCTGTCCCTAACTGATCTTTCCTCTTGTTGAAATGGAGCAAAGGGAAAAGTATCTGGTGGTATGTGTTGGCTCTGTGCACGTGTGCTTCTGTAGAAGGGAGCTCTCTGTACCAGGTGCCTTCTCTGGGGGTTATACGCTGATTAACACAGCTCTTGACAGATGAGACATGTATTGCCTGGCCATAGGAAGCACACTGAGCTGCAGCAGCAGGACACCATTGACCCACACTCTAGATGTAGTCAAGCTTGACTCCTCCCCTAGCATCCATGCCACTAGCTCATTCATAAGCTCACATAACTCTTGCTCGGGTCAAAAATGTACATACATTTGTGAGAGTATTTACATGAAATCTGATTTCCACTTCCTAGGGAATACTCTGTGCTGCTTTTAAGAAGGAATAAAGATGCCATAAAACTCCTTGTAGGAGGATTAACAAACAAGATTCTTTTCAATTCCCTCCTGGGGGAAAAATGCACAATCAAGTTGTTGCCACTTCTGCAACCTAGTCAAGCCTCATTGGTTTGCAGGTCAGTCTCAGAAGAGGATTATGTTTGAGTCTCTGATACAATATGGCAAGGTATTACAAAAAAAAAAAAAAAAAAAAAAAAAAAAAAAAAAAAACTCCAGCTAGGAAAGGTGTGTATGTGTGCCTGTGTGTGCGAGCACATCTGTCTGTGTGTGTATGTGCATGTGCCTGTATGTGTGTGTGTGTGTGTGTGTGTGTGTGCATACATGCACATGTGTATGTTCATTTGCAAGACAGTAGGAGAAAGAGACATGGAGGCAGTGAGGGAAGGGTATAAATCTCAGAATAAGCTAAAAATATCCAGGTGTGGAAGGGTAACACGTTTTTAAAGTATTACCTGTCCACTCTGTCCCTCCCTTCCTTCCTCCTTCTTCTCCTACTCCTCAGAAAAAGGGAGCTCCGCCACCACCAAACCACTCTAGCATATCTAGTTGCATCAGGACTGAGTGCATCCTCTTCGTCAGTGGTCCAGCAAAGCCGCCCTGCCAGTGGAAGTGATTGAAAAACACGCAACAGAGTTTATGTCAGAAACAGCCCCTGCTCCCCTTACTAGGGAATCCAAATGAAGACCGAGCTGCCCATTGGCTACATCTGTGTAGACAGCCTATGTCCAGTCCATGCATGGTCCTTGGTTGGTACTTCAGACTCCACAGGCCGCCCCCCTCCCCAGGTTAGTTGGCTCTGTTGGTCTTCTTGTGAAGCTCCTGTCCCCTCAGGGTCCTTCTTACCACCGCCCCACTCTTCCACAAAGCTCTCTGCACTCTGCCTAAGGTGTGGCCATGAGTCTCAGCATCTGTTTCAAGGGTGGGGGTGGAGGTCATATTTCTAATTTCAGTTCTCAGAAGTCTGGGGCAGGAGGATTGCTATGAGTTTCTGTGAGCCGAAGGACAGCCAAAGCTACATATCAGGTTAAACTGAATGTACAAACTTTCTGAGAATATGTCTTAACATTAAAAATATTGATGACTAAAGTAGCATCTAAGTTTCTAAAGATTTTATGTGGCATATGCTGTCATGGGGAATTTATGTCAGAACATAAAAGTCTGTGGGCTTAATATTAGGCCAGGCTTTTTCATTTGTTGCTTTGGTTTAATTTATTCACTGAGGAAGTGATCCAGAGTCTCTTCCTGGTTTTCTGTTGAGACAGCTCCAGGTTCAGCTCGTTCTGCTCCATGTGGTTTCTGACATAGTTCACAGTAGGCTAGATGGACACTCCAGTACCCTATTCGGTCCTCGTGTCACTGTCCTATGTGCCGCTCCTTTGCTTCTCCTGTAGCATGCTTTTCTGATTCTCTTTGCTTTGTTACCTCTTTCTTGGGGGAGGGGGTCTCTTGTTTGCTGGCCAGTCCTCTGTCCTGTAGAACCCTTGCATTTGTTTTCCATTCTGCAGATGATCTGTGTCCTCCTAGCCCATACAGCTAATGTTATCTGAGGGCTGAGGATGAACCCCCCCACCCAACCCCTTGGATCCTTTTGCCTCTGCTTCACCTTCTGCAGCCTGTTTCCCTGTTTCCAGAATTCAACGAGGGCACTGCCTTTGCACTTGCTCTTCTCTGCAGCCGTAATATCGCTCTCTTTGGTAGCTGCCTAGCTCCTCTATCACTGCTTGTGAACCTTAGCTGTCATTTCATCAGTGAATCTTTCCCTGACCTGCATATGTATGTGGTCTTTACACTGTTCCCACTTGCTGTAGTGCTTTCCAAAGCAATCATGTCAGGCCGGGCCAAAAATAACAAGTGCTGCATTCCTGAAGGATTTTACTGCAGAGAATCAACAAGGTGGTATTCCTCTTTTACAGCCCCACCCATTTGCAGGATTTGTTCTCACTTTTTCTTAATAAATTTACATTATACTTAAAGAAAGAAAGAAAGAAAGAAAGAAAGAAAGGAAGAAAGAAAGGAAGAAAAAGAAAGAAGAAAGGGAGAGAATGAACAACTGATGGGCAGCGCAGGCAAAACAACCTGTGTTTTCTTTCTGCTTGTAAGTGAACACTTAGAAAATGGAGTCTACTTACATATATGTGGCTGAGGAGAAGAAGAGCTATCTCTACGTATGCAAATGCCCAACGAGACTGAGGCGGAGTGGGACGACCACCTTTATCTTGTCTTACATTCTGACCTTTTCCTGTTGCCTCTCATTAGCCAAAAGCCGAAGATTTCCACAACACAGGTGGAATCGGCTCTGGAGCTCGGCTTCAGACCACACAGGTTGGCGTTAGAGAAGGGTAGATAATGGGATTAGGAGAGTGAATAAAACAATACCAGCAAGGAATCTTGACCAAGTCTTATTTTACTTGACACTTGGAAATGTGAATTCAACTGTGCTGCCAGGAATCATGGCATTAAGTATGATTACTTCCACCTGGAAAAGTTAACCCCTTTACACCCACACCGGCACATCCTCACACACTGATATGTCTTCTCCGAATAACAGAGGGATGTCCCTCAGACTGAATGGGTGAGCACAAACATCTGGCAGAACAGTGACCAGACATGTGAGAACCCTCTACTTTACTGTGTTCTCCTATGTCACGTTCAATACCAGGCTCTGTCAGAGACACTGGGAAATGGGTAGTGGAAAGAGGACCTCTTTTCTTTTCTAAAGAAACTTCAGATCATTGTGCCTTATATTCAGAACTGTTTGTGTGTATAGCACATATGATGCTGTAGACTGGATGGAGAGAAGATCTCTTTTAAAATTCTAACACCAAGGCTCAGCACTTAAGAGCACTGGTCCAGAGAACACAGTTGGATTCCCAGCATACACCAACAGCCATGACTTCCTGTAATTTAACTCCAGTTCCAGGGGACCTGATGCCCTCTTCTGGCCTCCTTGGACACTGCAGGTACACACTGGCATAACAGCCACAAACATAAAGGTACGTATAAACATAATTTGTATCATTTGTGGCTATTGTGAAGGGTGTAGTTTCCCTAATTTCTTTCTTAACCTGTTTATTATTTATATTTAGGAGGGTTTGATGTTTTCAATATTAATCTTGTATCCAGCCACTTTGCTAAAGCTGCTTATCAGCTGTAGGAGTTCTCTGGTGGAATTTTGGGGCTCACTTGTATACACTATCATATCATCTGCAAATAGCGATGCTTTGACTTCCTCATTTCCTATGTGGATCCCTTTGATCTCCTTTTGTTGTCTTATTGCTCTTGCTAGAACTCCAAGTACTATACTGAAGAGATATGGAGAGAGTGTTCTTGTGATTTTAGTGGAATTGCTTTGAGTTCTATCCATTTAATTTGATGTTGGCTATTGGATTTCTGTATATACCCTTTATTATGTTTAGGTATGTGCCTTGTATTCCTGATCTCTCCAAGACTTTATACATGAATGGGTGCTGGATTTTGTCAAATGCTCTTTCAGTGTCTAAGAAGATGACTTAGAAAGCAGTCTTGTGCTTTCTCAGAAAATTGGGAATAGTGCTACCACAAGGCCCAGCCATACCACTCCTGGGCATGTACCTGTAAGATGATCCACCATACAACAAGGACATTTGCCTAACTGTGTTCATAGCAGTGCTATTCATCATAGGCAGAATCTGGAAACAACCTAGATGTCTCTTAACTGAAGAATGGATAAAGAAACTCTGATACAGTTACACAATGGAATACTACTCAGCTATTAAAGACAAGAACATCTTGAAATTTGCAGGCAAAGGGATAGAACCAAAAAAAAAAAAAAAAAGATCATCCTGATTGAGGTAACCCAGACCCAGAAAGACATACGTGGTATATACTCATTTATAAATGGATATTAGTCCAACATAGATGTCCTCTGAGAGACTCCACCCAGCAGGGGATAGGGACAGATGCCCGGGACTCTCTGCTGGCCTATGAGTGGAGCCCTGAGAGTGAAGAATGGGAAGATGAAAGGTCCCAGAGGGTTCAGAAGACCCACAGGGAGACCATCAAGGCCTGAGGATCTGGACCCGGGGCTGGGAGATGCACAAACTGTTGCACCAATTAAGGACAATGCATGCAGTAAACATGGACCCCCTGTTCAGAGCTAGCTAGTGGACAGCTCATTCTCCACAGTTATGGGGAGAGCAGAAACTGCCTCTGACATGCTCTCTGGTGCCCCTGATTTGATCACTTCCCCTTCATGGGGAGGCCTGGTGGCACACAGAGGAAGGGGAAGCAGACCATCTGGAAGAGAACCGATAGGCTGTGGTCTATGGTGAGGGAGGAGATCCCTTTCTGTCAGAGTTCTAGGGGAGAGGAATAGGGCGGAGGAGGAAGGGAAGGCGCAAATAGGAAGATACAATTGGGATATAATCTGAATAAATTATAATAAATTAAAAATTTAAAAAGGAAAGAAACAAAGGATGGAAGTGAGAAGAAGGAAAAAATATATAAAAAGAACTGGTCCAGAGAGTACAGTTGGATTCCCAGCATACACTGTCTATTACCTTCTGTAATGGAATTCCAGTTCCAGGGGACCTGATGCCCTCTTCTGGCGTCCTTGGACACTGCAGGTACACGACGCACAGCCATACATGCTGCCAAAACAACCACACACATAAAAATAAATACAAAGAAAAATAAAAATTTCAGAACCTCTAAAATAACATTAACAGATTTGTCCATTCTTCCTTGTAGATGCGTACACTCTGAATCTTGATGAAGGACAGTTTTGCCTAAAATTGTCACCTAGATTTGGAGGTGTGGACTGAAATATAAGGAACGCATCTTCATTGGGACTGTGCGGGTCTCAAAATAGAAATGAGGCACTTTTCATGTTTGTGGTTTTTATATTTGATGTACATAAAAGAAATCTCTGTCTATGACTTACATGATTTTTATCTCTCAAAGGGTTAATTTGTGCTTGTCACTGATTTTCACTAAAATCTAGGCCAGGGTCTGTGTGTTTGCTCTTCATGAGCAAATTCTCTGTCCCAATCTTGACATATAAAACTGCATCTGCACTGTACATATGGACAGCATTTCTTGTATTTTACTGATGCTTTGTGTGACTTCAGGGAGAAGCTTACCCCAAACAACCCACACATCTGAGTGCCTTTGCCACCTATTTTAATTCTACCTTTTAAACCCCAATTTTATGCTCCCTTTTTCTGTACTTTGCTACAGTTGATGGGCAGAATACTGAAGAGGACTTGCTCATTCAAGCACTTTCTCTGCAATAATTATTTTGAATCTTTAAATCCTGACCTGTACCGGTTGGGGGTCCCAGATGGGCTAAGCTACCTGTGTGGATAATTGGAAGACTCCTTTGGGCACTGCTTTTTTTTTTTCCCATCACAGTTTATAATGTCTTCGTGAAAATGAACAAACTTTGTGGACAAGAGGAAGCAAAGATGATTATTATGACCAGGAGCATGTAAGGACTTCAATTCTTTTTCTGTGTGTACATCACACTTGTCTGTCTAAGTTAATGAAGAGAGAGTATAGATGCACTACTCATCATTTTAATACAGTTTTGAGTTCCCTGAGAGAGGGTTTTCATTTGTCTCAAGATGAGTGTGTGTGTGTGTGTGTGTGTGTGTGTGTGTGGTGTGGAGTGGTATAGTTAAGTTGTCCAAATGATAAATAGTGCCCTAGGTAAGTTGCAGGGCTATATATGTAAGAAGAAGTAATATTTCTATGAAAAGTTTTCAGATAAAGTAGAATCCAATTTTGTTTTTGAAAGGCTGCGATGAATGTTAACAACTCTGTGGCTTAATCTTTTTAATGGTGCCTGTGATTTTTAACATAAAATATGCAATAATGCAGACAAATCTTGCCTTTAACAACATTTCAGCCAACATTTCTTTTTTAATTTCTTTTCCCCATCCCTGTGAAATAAAGACAGGATTAAATGTGCAAGGCAGTAATGCTGACTCAATTGTGTAGGATTTTCGTTCCTACAGTTCTGCGATTGAGGAAATGATTTCCTTAGTTTTCTCACAATAAACTACTGTGTGTTCCATTCAGACAACAATAATGGAAACACACCCTGCATGTAATATGTCTAAACAGCCACAAATAAACAGTGATTGAGATTAATGCACCCTCAACTTGTGCTTATTCTCCCGTGCTTATGTAAGCATGAAGCTTTAATTTTCCTTGTCACATGAATCAGATACCTCCTGCAAGCTGGGGGGGTTGTTTTGGGGTTCTCCCTAGTGCCCTCATTCCCCATGTATCTGTTTTGACAGAAAATCAGCCCCGTCAAATGTGTTCGTATCACACTGAAGAACAATAGTTAGTAAGCAAAATTAACACTTGTCAGTTTCATTCTGTACCCGGTGTATGTACAGCTCTGTGTTGCTCTTCTTTTAAATTTAATTTCAGTGTTTGTATTTAAATTGAACAATAAGATGGACTGATACCAATGCACATATGATGATTATTGTAGGTGAGCCAGTGAACACGGTCATCACTCTGTGCAGTTGTCCTTCGGAATAGGGGCACTCATTCTTTCTGCAAATTTTAAATATGGGATACGGTGTCACCACACTGCACATCAGCCATCATAGTATAGATTCTGTTTTTTTCATTTTACATAACTTAGAGTTTTGTTTCCTTTGAATGGTGCTTTCCATCACTGTCCATGACAGCCCCTTTCCTTCTATTTTTGACTCTCTGTACTCAGCAATTTTTAATTGCACATGGAATATCCATCATATATTATTTTTCTTCATTTCTGCCTATTTCAAATAGTATAATATCCCACAAGTGGTGGGACCTTGTTTTAGTCCAAATCATCATCCATTTTATGGGTTTTATATCGTTATTTGTTTATGGAGTCATTTGTTTGAGGAGGTCTGGATTGCCTCCCTGTGTTGGCTACTGAAAATAATGCTGGAGTAAGTATGAAGTCTCAGCCATAGCCATGGTGTGCTGATCATCCTGATGGGCTGGACAGTTTTATCCATGCTAAGACATTGTTCTACATGGCAGCTCCCACATGATTACTCCTTTCTGGGCAATATTTTCCTTTACTTCTACTGCACCAAATTTGTTAAGATCAGGCATATTCAGGGTGTTATGACCATAAAGAGGTGTCAGATTTGAAATATGATTATTTGTCACTTCTTTGTCTCTTCTCTCTGCCTTACCCAACAGATTGCCCAGCCCTGCATTCTTCAGCTTTTTCAAATGATTTTCCTCTCTGCTGTGTTTTGTTTTTAATTCTATCAACATTCTGATAAAAAAGACTCTCATTTCCTCTGAGCTACCATAGTGATTCTGCTCCCAATTCAAAACTCCCACTCAGTGTTACCAGATTGTAAGTTACTGAGAACCTCTAAGCACTTAAGTGACAAACCTTGCTGCCCTTTTAGTAAGTCCACTCCTAGCTTTCCAACCCATTCTATATTTTTGTAACATCTTGCTGTCCTAACATAACCCAATTATTTCTGAATGTGTCCTGTTTTGTTTTGTGACTGCTTTTCCCTTCCAGTGCATGCTTTTGTGACTGAACACAAAAGTCCTTACCTTCCGTGAAGTGTCAAATGTGGGGTTCAGCCTAGTAGAGCAAGTTCATTGAGTTTCCCCTGCTGTTTCTGCTTGTCTGTTTTGCTGATCTTCTTAGCATCGTTGTAACTTGGGTTGATGAAGATGTGTACTGCTTTTGTTTTGCTTGGGAGAAGGCCTTGAACCAGTGGTTCTCAACCTTCCTAACACTGTGACCCCTCCTCATGTTGTGGTGACTCTCAACCATAACATTATTTTTGTTGCTACTTAGTAAGTCTAATTTTGCTGCTGTTAGACATCGTAGTGTAAATACTTTTGGAGACAAGAGGCTTGCCAAAGAGTATGCAATGACTACTCATTTGACTACCATTGCCGAAAGTTGGTAGACACGTAACTCAGGGAACAGAGCTGACCCTGTTTCCAAGTGCCTTTGAGACTCAGCCTTCAGAACCTCACTTGTCTGACCTCAGCGTATGTGTCAATTAATTGAAAACATTTATAATTTGGACTTCTCCATACTTTCATATGGTTTTTGTGTTTCTTGAGAGCAAGATCCACTTATTGTTATGCCTCAGATAAGTGTTTTATAATAACTTATTTTTCTAAAAGTCTATAAAAAGGTTTCCAGTTTACTAAAGAGGGAAAATACCTTCCTTAGGAAGGGGAAAATGGGCCTCTATGCATTCCTTTTGGTTTGTTCTAGCTCAGAGGACAAGCAGATGTGGTTTTAATATTGTCCCTGCTTTCTTTTAGAGGCTTTAGGTATCTTGACCCAAGAATTGTATCTGGGACAGTGAAAAAAAAAAACTGCAATGTCAAAGCTTTCCCAAGTTCTCAGTGTTGCTGAGGGTGTTGACCTATAGCATTTTTCATCAGGTAGCCACATTAACGATGCTCTAGTTCAAAAATAAGAGCCAGGTGTTGTCCAGTCAGGAGAAGTTGAGAGAAAAGAGTAATATATTTTGTACAAGATAAAGTCAATGGATCTGTGCTTTATATCCAGGTTTTAACCTCAAAGCTTGAAAATATTTAGTATGTGGTGTCCTTGTTTAATACATGGTACTTTATATCCTGTATCCTCACTTGGGATATGTATCCACATTAAAACTTAGGTAGCAGAATACAGGGAGATCCTAATGGGGAAAGTAATTGATATATTGTCACAAAGATAATCCTTGAGACTAGAAAGGCTAAAAGGAAGGGCCCAGTAATTCCAAAATGTCATCCCTTGTGTAGCTTCAGTCCCTTGCAAGTATTTTCCTTAAAGAGACAAAAAAAAAATCTCTGCAGATGAGCATATGATTCCTTATTTATCTGCATAAATTCCATGGTAGGTGCTCTGCCAGTATTTGTCATATAATGGCAAAGCGGGGTCAGATATTACAAGGTACAGTGGATTAGTCTGAAATGGCTTGCTACTCTCCTAAGGCTTTACAAGGGGTGTCAAGATTCACGTCCTAGTCTAATGAGAGGAGTGTTTGATGTGAGAGAGGACCAGGGGCGGGTGGCTACCTATATTTGCGTCAGAGAAAGGAGTTGAAATGTGGCGCAGGAGATAATAAGAACATAGAAAGAGACTTAAATCAGTTGTACTGTAATAAAGCCCTATATGGGAACTTGTATTACTTATTAATTTTGCCTGAATAGCAAAATGAGGTCTATTTAATTAAATAAAGGCCTCAGTTCACTTATTAGGGGAAAAAAGAGACCCATAGCAGATCCGTACGGCCCTTACTAGAGAGCACACAGAGCCTCGGTGTCTCAGGCCAGAACAGCACTCTCTCCTCCCTGCTAACAGTAGCTGGTAACAATGTGATCACAGCGTCAGCCCTTAGACCATTCATAACCACCATGTTGTAATTTTACTCTTACAATGACAAATGAGAAATCATAAACATTTAATTTGGAGGGAATTTAACATATTATTCCCTAAGTCCACTTGGCAAGTGAGGGAGGCAATTAATATGAGCTCGTTATAGCACGGCGGAATTTTATCACAACAACTATAGGCATTGGCTTGTTTAAAAATCACAGGTGACATGTTTAGGTTGAAGAAATGCTGCATGTCTGTCCGGGCTGCCCATCAAAAGTGTGATGTGCCAGTTGGTGGAGGTGCTCTACACTGGGACATTGTGGGTATTTATACACTAGTCTTTCAATTTGGAAAGTCTATTTTAATGCATCTAGATTTTCTTAAGCTTTATTACTGCAGCCAGGGAAGAAGGTGAAGGATGGAGCTTCTTATCCTGGCTGGGGCTCGTGGTCCATAACTGTGTGTTAGTGCACTTTCCCAGTGGGTAGAATGGAGTGTTAGCCAGACAGCAGAGTTAAGGCAAGTGTCCTGCCGAGGCGCACCATCACAAAGGGCAACGCTACCTTATCGATCCTCTCCACACTGTCTCCCACCGTTGTGTTAAGCCTGTGGTGAGTACAACCTTTACAAAATGAGATCTGCAGATATGACTTACTTTCTAACTTGAACGGGGACTTGAAAAAAAAAAATGAAAAGGATAAAAGCCTGTTTTGTAGGAATGGTGTGGGTTTGGTATTTTACAGCATAAATGATAAAAATAAAGTCAAAGCCAAGAATCTCAACAGAGGGAAAAAGTCACATTGAGAGTTGCACCCATGCATCTAAAATGTGCTCCATTCTTAAGTTTCAAGCAGAAATATCTTAACTTGATTATGTTTTATTGAACGATCCTACATCTTATTGTTCCTTTAAGAACAAAATCCTGTTAACATACCTTTTTTCTTTTTAGAGAACAGATGTTCATTTCATCTCAGACCTCACATACACAAAACGTTATTTATTTCCAAATGCAGTTAAATGAAGGAGGTTTCATACATTTAAACTGAGACCAATACATTGAGTTCTCCAGAAATATCGATGATTTCAAAGCTGTTACACTTTGTGATTCTGTCCCTTTTAATAAGACATTCCATTATCAGGAGGTTTAAGAAAAAAAAAAAAATTAAAAAAAAAGCATTTGCTAAGAGCTGCATGGCAACGTTTTTTAATTGGCACTGCCCTATCCTTCCAAGGATAATGGGAAAAAGCTCAGAATTCACTGCTTGCATGATTTTTGATTTTACCTTTGTTTGTTACAATGCAGAATTAAGGGGGGGGGGGACGGCCATGAGGTGCCTTTTCAAAAGGCTTTCCCTTTCATTGTACAGACTAATGGGATGAGAGAGAAGCAAAAGGCAGATTTATTTTTAAGTTTAATCAAGTCCAATAATTATTGCATTGTGGTTACTGCTTTGAGCATTACATTTTCCGTAAGTAAATTATCAGCTGCATTCCTTTTTATTTCAGTATTTTTTTTTCTAGAGAGGATTAGCAATGACTGGATTTATATGCTATAGGCATTTTTCTCCTCAATAAATAAAGCTTATTGATGCACAGGCTTCCTGAAGTCCCTGTGAACTTCTGATTCTATCCTTCAAACTTTTCTTCCATTTTTAGTACTTTTCTCGCCTTCATTTTGTTGAGAGCATCATGTGGCTAGTGAGATTTGATGGCAAGAGACAGGTTTCATGGTTTGGTGCAGTGTACAATTTGCACAGTAAGTCATCTTTACCTCCCAATGACACATTACCCAAAATAATCAACTTAAAAGGAAGGAAGATTTCCTTTCACTCATTGTGTCAGAGATGTCAGTCCATGGTTGGCTGCCTCCATTGCTCTTTGGCCTTTGGTAAGACAAGACTTCAAAGCAGGAAACAAAGAACAGAGCAAAGCTCATGTCATGGCAGAAGAGGGCCAGAGAGGAAGAAGTGGGATCCGAACGTCCTCTAAGAGAGCAGACCGCATTGGTTTGAATTCTGCCATGCAGGCTGCTCCTCTGAAGTGTTGCACTGACTCTCAATGGAACAGTGGTCCCGTTGGAGTAAGCCTTTGCCTTTGGGAGGCATTTGGACTCCAAACTACAATGATCAGGCTTGTCTGCCATGGTCCTTGTTTTTTGTCTGGTTTGGCTTGGCTTGGTTTGATTTGGTTTGGTTTGGTTTGGTTCGGTTGGTTGGCTTGGTTTTTCATGACAGGGTTTCTCTATGTAGCCTTGGCTGTCCTGGACTCACTTTGTAGACCAGGCTGGCCTTAAACTCACTGAGATCAATATTCCTTTTCCTCCCTGAGTACTAAGATTACAGGTGTGCACTACCACGCCTGTTTTAAACACTGGAAATGTCATGTCCTAGTAAGCCATCTGGTCCTTACTAAATCTAACAGATTAGTGTGACCTAGGGCTAAGGCCTGATCTTGGTGCTGTGATTGTATCTAGTTGCAATTTCATAGGAGAAGTTTTGCATTGATAAGAATCTTCCTTTAGAAGATTTAGAACAGAAGAGTAAGTGAGAGAGCAGAGCACACAGACATGAGATGGATACATTTGAGGAGTGGGCGAGGGGCCAGGCCGGGTGCCATTGGTGCTAAGTAACCTGGTGTGAAGGGTGTTCTTTAAGTAACCTGGTGTGGAAGGGTGTTCTCTAGGTAACCTGTTTGGGAGAGGTGTTCTCTAAGTAACCTGGT
>OU015755.1:68926135-68982822 GCA_907169655.1 Acomys percivali | reverse complement strand
TTCCTTTCTTTTTATCAGTTGTTTTGCTTTGCCAATGGTGTGGAGTTTTTTGTTTGTTTGTTTGTTTCTGTTTGGTTTTCTTTTTTCGGTCATTGTTTTTGATTTGGCAGTTGGATTGGGCTATGGGATGCCAAATAAATGATGAGTGAGTCTACGTGACTCTGTGAAGGTGTTGAGAAATAGATGGCATTTGAGGCAGCAGCCTAGGTAGGGAAGCCACTCTCACCAGTATGGTTGGGGACATCATCCAATTTTAGGGCTCATCTAGGACAGCAGGACGCAAAAGGATAAAACTGACCTGTGTTCTTGAGCAAGGATGTTGAGCTTCTCCAGCCCTCACTCAGACTTCAGAGCCCTGGGTTTCCAGGACTTTGGTCTCTGGGACTCATACTAAAACCGGATTGGCATCAGCATATAGTTGTTTGGACTTTGGAGTTAGGCTAAACCTTCCATGGTTATCCTGCTGGCTTCTCCTTCTCTCCAGCCTGCGGGCAGTGGATGGGGGAACTTCTTAGCCCTGTGATCTTTTAAACCAATCCCTGCAATAAATGTCTACATGACTGCCTATCATCTATCTGCTATTAGTTCTGTTTGCCTAGAGGTCTTTAATAATGACTTTTATTCAGTGTTATAGAACAAAGCTTAGGAAAGAGGGGAAATAAAGTTGGGTCCTAGTTTGCCTCAATATAACACACCTAACACACAAATGTTCCATCATCTCTATCTAGAGTCTGGACAATGCAAGGATTTTAATGTATTGGTGTGATACTAATACATGACAGATATAATTATATCACATCATACACACACACACACACCATACATATACAGTACAGTGATTCTTACCTTAAATAAAAGTCCCTGAAATCATATGCATAATTTACACCTTTGCTTTTTTTTTTACACTTGTACTTTCCTCTTGTGAGAAAAGTTTATATATATACGTGTGTGTGTGTGTGTGTGTGTGTGTGTGTGTGTGTGTTCACCAGATTCTTTTTCCCAATCACCTATAACCCACAAGGGAACACTATCTTAGTTTTCAAGGTCTTCCCTGAGATTACCATCAATTCTGTTTAGTATTAAACAGAGTGTCATGTAGAACCATGCAGACACAAGGCATAAACTAGATGATTATTCCATCTCTGGAAGATTGTTTGTTTGCTACAATTTCCTAGGAGAAAAAAAAAATGCCGTGTTTTTTCAGATAAACCACAACCCTCCCTCCTCCTCCTCTTCCTCCTCTCACGGCCCTTAGAAACCTGCTGTGCGTCTTTGACAGTATGGGAGACAAAGCCTCTCTTGCTACAGATTCAACGGTTTTGTTATCCTAACATCTGTGCCTGCCCTGAGCTTTGTACACACAAAACTGCTACCTGCTAGTCCCACTGAAGCCACACCGCCTCTCCTGAATATCCACGGATCCCTTTGGTTGTGGCAGGGGGATTTTTTTTTTCTAGCAGAACATTGATGATGCCTGGCCTTTTTCTGCTTTCTGTTGTAAGGCATTTATAATTTGGGGTAAGAAGATAAAACGTGTAACAGAGTGGCATTCAGCTAACGGCCCAGAGTGTAGCTTTTATGGTTACAAGTTCAAGCAACCCTTTTCAAGATTTACTTTTGTCCCTCCTGAGTTTCACTTTGAGCATCTCTTTGAAGAAGAATCTCTACCTCATTTAATAATAGTAAAATCTTTCAACCGAGAGGGAAAATAAAACAAAACAATAAAAAAGAAGATGCCAGTTAGATCTGAGGTGGACTTATATAGCCTGTGTTCTGCTATGCTATGCATGAAGAAGGTACTTCAGACCTTCGGCACCTCGGCTTAAATTGGAATTTGGGGGAGAAAAATTGAAAGGGGGCGGGGGGTAAAGGAAAAGCTTTAAAGCATAATGTATTCAAAAGTGCCTGCTCCTCTCCAATCACCCCCCTTGGATGAGGCTTCAGAGGCAACGGAAAAGGCAGGTGTGGGAGCAAATGAAGCTGTGAAAATGGGTCGGTATTAAAGCATGCCTAGAGGAGTTTAGCAGCTTTTCCTTTGGGAGCCCAAATATGGAACCAGCCCCTGGGAAAACTGGCGGTGGGCTTCTCTGTCAGTCCCTGCAGAAAGCATGGGTCTCCACCAGCTGATGAGCTGAATGTGGGGCACAGAGCTGTGCCCTTCCTCGGTGAATCAATCTCAGGTAGGAAGAAGAACCATGAAACTCCAGAGAAGGAGCCACCCTCGATAGATCGAGACTAAGCTTCAGAACTCAAGGGAACATGAGGACAAGGTCCGTTTTCAGGAATAGAAATAGCCACCGTGACTAGAAGCTGCAAAGTCAGGCAAACCTGTGTGACAAAAGCGTGGGTTTCGGGAAGGATGAGTGACAGCTTCATTGTAGGGCACAGAACCAGCTCTAAAGGTCTCCAAGAGAACACAGTACATACATTTTACTACCAAGGCCTGTAGTAGGGGTGGGGTTATGGGGATAGGGGTGGGGCTTGACAGTCATCTGAATAACTCCGCCTCCCTCCTGCCAGGTCTTCAGTTGTCATTATACTAGTTTTCTCAGCATCACATGCGTGGGCAAGGTAGGGCAGAGTTGCTACTTTGTCAGCAAGCAGTCCTAAGGGACTCACTGTGATGCTTTTGTGTCCCGTTCTGGAGTTGTCCGTGGACTAGTCTAGCGTCCATCTCATAGGATCAGTGAGAACCAGCCCTTAACGATTTATGTGTGTCCTGCCTTAACAAAAGAGGTCATAATGAGTGGCGTGCCATTCTGTAGGCACTGGCCGAGGGAATGGCCTACAGCATGCAGCACTTATCTTCAAAGGGCCGTTTCCTCTGACTTCCGGGAAAGTGGCCAAAAGAGCATAGCCTCCTGTCGGCGGTCACAGTGATGCCAAGGGTATTGTCAGATATTAGCTACGGTTTATATTAGACGTTTGGATGTCTTCTATCTTAAGTTCATGCAAACATCCAAATATCCTTGTACATCAACCAAGATATTGGGATGTGGGTATCTCAGAAAGGTTTGGCTTTGTTTGCTCTGAGCCGCGAGGTCAAGGCCGTCACGTGCCCATCATGTTTAAGAGCCTCCTCCTTCCTTCCTCCGCATCTCCTTCTCTTTACAGCTCTGGGGAGTTGAACTGAAGTCACCAGTGGCAGATTTCTCAGCCAGTCTGCTCTCCCTGAAACTCAGTTGCTTTGAATTCAGCACTGTCTTCACCCTCCATCCCATTGCAAAGTTACAAAGCGCAGTTCTAATTTTCCATGAGCAAGTGAGCTGCATCCTGTGCTGAATGAAACACCCCAAGCCGTAAGCTGAGAGGCTGTTTCACCTTTCTGCTGTGGCAGAGGCTGCTGTGTTTTGTTACAGCAGCGTGAGGAGCTGTTATTAGGGTGTTATGGAAACCAGGTGTTAGTCCTGATTACTCACTAATCTTCCATCTCTGGCAGCTTGGCTTCAATCTCCATTTCATCAGAACTGTTCTTTTGCGTTAATTTATGCATCCCAGTTCTAAGAACCTTGTCAAATCAACATGGTGGTCTCTGCTGGGTCCCCAATGCACTATAGCCCAGATCACGAACCTGCTATATGACACATAATTCAGGTTAATTGGCAGTCCGGGCTCAAATAGTCCTATGATTAAATGGTTATAGAGAGGGAAATCGCCTCTCACCTATTAGCAGGTAGATCTGGCTGGTGTTGGTTGGCAGCAGGGTTGTGCCTGGACGGAGCTGTCTGACTTTTCCAGTTCTATGTGGTTTTTGATGGATGGGCTGACGCTCTCCTTTCCTCTTAATATTTTACCTCTCAAAACACCAAATGAGCCACTTAACTTTATATTTCCTTTTTTTAGACTCCATCTCAAGTATTCATTAGTAAACCTTAATGACTGCTAAAATTGTAGGAAACCCTTCACTTCGTATAAAAGGGAAAGGGACCGTTTATTTTCCCTCCTTTATGCTGCTTCTGCCACCAGCTCACTTTTGACAACGAGCTGTTTATGCCACAAAGGAAAGGTTTGACAAGGTTTTTAATTTTTGACAAGGAATGTGACCATTTCTGTGCGCCTTGAAACAATTGTTACTGATGGAAATATTTTAGCACAGCCACGAGGCATCTTAGGCACTGCAGACAACTGAGTCCCTACCCACTGGGCATCCTTTTTATGTTTGTTTGATTTAAAAAAAAAAAAAAAAGACTGTAGAGATTGTATACAGTTGTAAATCTGGGAGGTGGAAACAAAGCATTCAAAAATGCCCATGGTACATTACCATACAATGAGAACTTGTTGTCATATTTCCTTGTGACATTTGTTTCTTTGCTTCATTACTTTGGGCTTGTTTGATTCCTCTTGTGTTACAAATGAACAGGAAATGGCCCAGTGACCAAAAGCTGGCCTTGAACTCTGATCTTTCTCCCTTTACTGTCAAGTACTGGATTATAAGTCTGTACAACAAGCCTGGCTATATTCCTCTTTATAATTCCAGGCTGTTCGACTACGCTGTGCTCAGCTTTGTGAATGCAGAGATTGACATTTAGGGAATGTTTGCTTGAATCACTGTCTCTGCACCCCGAACACTCTTACGAGATGAGAGACACTTAAAGCAGTTTGAGAAAGAAGTCACAGGATAAATCTGTGTGTGAGCATGCGTGCTCACACACACACACACACACACACACACACACACACACACACAAAGTCTAAATCCACAGAAATAAAATTAAGAGTATAATTTATTGCTTTGGAATTCGTAACATTTTTTTTAAAGTTAATGTTATAATTTGCATATTCCTAAATTAAAAATGTAGTGTTAATATGAATAGTTACATGTTATTCCTATTTTATGTAAATACAAAAGTTTAACAGTTATCTGTTTGAGAACATATGCATTTTTTAATGCATTTGAGTGTTAAAAACTAATATCCATCTAGGCATGGTTTCTATGTTTATATTAACAGCATCCGGGCAACTGAGGCGGGAGGATTGCCATAAATTCAGTTCCAGTCTAGAGAAAATGGTGAATTTCTTGTCATCCTTGGCTACATAGTAAGACCTTGTCTCTATAAATCAATTAATCACAGTTAATCAAGCTACGCTCTGTGCTTTGATCTATTTCTTTGAGTGACAAAGCTTGTTTGCTTGGTATACATTGTCCATGATGGGATTTGAGACATGATATTGTGGTGAAGTATAAATTAAAAGAAAAAAAATATTTGAAACAATCTCAGAACATTCCATTGTGGCACTGTTCGCTAGCTCAGTATCTATTCACCTCTTCAGAGCAGGCTGTCGCTGAAGTCTCTGTTTTATTCCTCTTTCGCTAGTTAAACTGGACTGTCTCTATTGCACAGTGGTCTTCTAGAACACAAAGACAGTTGTAACATTAAGAAGTTCTCCTTACAAGTCCAGTGCATAAGAAGAGAAACATAGAAAGAGTGATGCCACCAATATAATATACAAATTCCATCCTGAGCATTCTTATGGTGTTGAAGTATCAAAGATGGAGAGTCACTTTTTATTTTGTTCTGCAGTGCTGGACAGCGAATCCCCAGCATTGAGCATGTCACACAAGAAGTTTAGCTGTAAGCTACTTTCTCAGCATTTATTTATTTATTTATTTATTTATTTATTTATTTATTTATTTTTATTTTGAGGCAAGATCTGACTCTGTAGCATGTCCAGTTGCAAGAGGAGGGGAGGGGACTTGCAACTCACAATGTCCCTCTCTCCTCTGCAGGCCACCATGCTGTGCTTGAGAAAATAGGTCTCAAAAAGGGACGAGGGTTGATCCTGAGAGCTATAGTCCCACCTTCCCCGCAAACATCTCCTTTATTGGTTTTTTTTTTTTAATATTTGGATATAGCAAGAAAACAGAATTGTGAGCAGGGCCATTCCAAGTTTTTGTCTGTTCCATGTGTCTTTGTGCAAGCCTTTACCATTACATCTAATTGGAACCTGTATCTGGCTTGATGCTCTTGGTTCGATGTACTCCATGTGCCAATAAAATGTACTCTGAAGATTTAGCCAGGTGATTTTTTTTCTTTTCCTCTTGTTATTTTACCCCAACTTTCTAAGGACATTGGGGGAAAGAAGGAATGAGGGAACTATAATATAATTTCTAGGTCAAAAGCTATAAATATGTCTAAGGAATACTACACTTTCCTTTTCCTTACATTTTTATGCTCTCACCAGCATTATTTGAGAGGGCCCGTTTCACCAGCTCATGTTGTTGTGAGGATATTCTTTCTCGAGAATTGCTAATTATTCCAGTGGACAACTGTATTTGTGTGTGTGTGTGTGTTTTGATAAGGATCTTAAATATTTATTTTTCATGAACCTACATCTCTTAAAGTATCTGCCACTTTATTTTTTACTTGTTTGCATTATTATATTATTGCATAAATATGCTTCCATTACTTTTATGTTTGTTGTGTAACTGATAAATATTTTCTTTAAAAATTGTTGTGTATTTTGCTGTCAAAGCAAGGTGGTGCATGAGTCAACAGTGCTGGAGAACTGCCTATCTTCTTGGGGAGGAGGGGGAAGAAATTTACATACGTGTTCACACCACTCAGGAAAATAAATTATTAAAAATAAAAATGAAAGGAGAGAATATGAAGCCTGTAGTATCTGAGAATGAAACCAAATCTGCTGACTATATAAAAAAATACTACAAAAAAATTCTAAAAGGTTAAATTTGTGTGTGTGTGTGTGTGTGTGTGTGTGTAAGAGAGAGAGAGAGAGAGGCAGAGAGAGAGACAGAGAGATAGAAACAGAGAGAGAGAGACAGACAGATACAGAGAGAGACAAAGACAGAGAGAGAGAGAGAGACAGAGAAAGAGAGAATGCATACATGTGCTTCACAAAATTACACATACACATTACTATGTGAATGGGATTCCTTGATTGGTTGGTCAATCAAAAATGGTACTTTACGGCATTCCCAGAATGCTTTGCTTCGTATCTCATTTTGTCATGTGAAGTAAATTGCTGTGATAGACTTCCACATGCACAGAGTAGCCCCTAAGACTCTTTCTCCTTTACCACAGCTGCCTTGTCAGTCCTCTGCCTTTCAGTGGGAGTATGCTATCTTCTGAGCAACACTGTGTCAACTCTATTGTCACTTTGTTAAAGGTAATACCTTTGCTAGTATGGAACAGAGTTAGTATTCACATCTGACCAGGGTGTTATGGGATGTAAAGGACAGGATGTGGGCATCTATACAGTACTTGAAGGGAGAACCATAACACTAATTATCTATGCATTTCGAGGACTCGAAATGAACGTCCAGTGGATGAGATAGGCAGTTTGCCATAGAATGTGTACACTATATCAAAAAAGTAGATAGGATTCAAAACTTAGGAAAATGTTTTTACTCTTATGTATGACTTCTGATTCTTTCACACAGAAGTTGTATGACCTTGTAGCTAGGAGAGGGAAGCCAATCTTGCTGCACACCGGGAAGCCTACTAGATACACTACTAACTGCCACTCATGGCTCCCAGCAACCTAAAGAAAAGCTTATTCTCATGTGGTATTCATTCTCAACTTCCAAAATGGACATTAGATGTTGCTGTTATGTATAGGTATCTTGTGACTACCCAAGAATACACAATCTATTCAACTCGGTCAATTCCAGGCTGCTTCCAGTAAGTTGCTGTTGGTAAAATATACACAAATATTTTTTCTGCTCTTACATCTCCACTTTACCTATGAAAGGGCGATCTAGTCAGGCTAACAGACTTCTTAATTGCTCATAGCCTATCAAACACACGTGAAGAAAGAGTGCAGTTTTCCTGGTGGCTGGCCGAGCACACTCTGAAAGTCCATTGCATAGGAGACATTGGATCTTCTTCAGCTGACTTAGGGTACTTAAGGTGGAGCCATTTTCTCTTCCGTTGGCTTTGGCTACACTCAGTGTGGTTGGAAAACTCACCCTTTGTTATGATGTAATAGAAGACTCCTGCTTCTCAGGGGTATATTAATATGGAGAGTCGTTTGTAAAGGGGTGAAAGATGATGCTTTTTGTACAGAATGATATGAGAGGTTGAGGAAAGAAGGGAAATTTATTATAGGACATAAATATCTGCATGGATGTGAGAAGGCAGCAAATAAATCAACAATATGTGTGGGTTTGTTTAGCCTTCTGGGCAAGAGTTTGGTATCAGCGATGGATCATATCTGTAGCTGAATCTGTGTTGCCCACCTCCCACACACACAGCACAGAAACACACACTAACCAGTTTCTTCTTCGTGGGAAAATCCAGCTGATACGAGAAGGGCTCACAGGAGGGAATGGGCAAAACAGAGAATGTATCTTGCTCACAAAACGTATCAATTTAGTACCATTTCCTGTTTGTTCTAATTCCATTAAAAACCGGTACTCAGAAGCTGTGGATCAGAGATGGTCATCATTATGCGCATTTGTTCCTGACACCTTGGGCTGCATTATCAGGTTGTGCTCCCGAGAAATCCCTGTAGATGTGCAGTTCCTGAGACTGTTAAGTGGAAGTGTGAGTGGGATTCCCCATGAGACCTAGGCAAAAGATCACTTAAAAACAACAACAACAACAACAACAACAACAACAACAGTATTTCAGCTCCCTGTAAGTGGAGCCTGAGAACTCTTTCCTTTGTGCAGAGCCTAGGAAAGCTCTTTCCAACATAGTATATATCAGATGGGAATGGGACAGGGGCACATTTGAGCCCAGTACTGTTTTGTCCTGAGGTGGTGTTGAACTTAAGGTCTGCTAAAATACTTCTTAGTCCTGTTGCCAGCCTGTAATGACAGTGGTAGCAATGAACGTATTGACAGTGACAGCAACAGTTAATGTCAACTGAATATTTACTATATTCTTCAAGGAGCATCACAAGTAGTAAGTTGACTTAGGACTTGTGTGACAGGCATGGAGTGCCCTGCTTCACCGAGACCTATCATTGTCTCAGAAATCATTACTTTTAGTCTTTTGGATGAGGCAACTAAAATTCTCACTCTTGAAGCACTTCTCCTACCATGACCTCAAACCCACAAGAGATTCATCTCATTTCGAGGCCAGATCCTTCCCATGCCATCTCTGGATAAGAGAAAATTCTCTTTAAATGATACATCACTGCTGTGAGAGCAAATGGGAAAGCTAGGCAGGATGTCAACCTCATCAGAAAGGGGACATAGTTTCTTTTTTTTTTTAATTTAATTTTATTAACTTATTCAGATTAAAACTCAGTTGTTATCCCATCACTTGATTCCTCCCATTCCTCCCTCCCTCCCGCTTTCACCCTATTCCCCTCCCCTAGGTTTAAGACCGAGAGGGACCTCCTCCCCCACTATATGGTCATAAGCTATCAAGTCTCATCTTGGTAGCCTGCTTATTCTTTCTTTGAGTGCCATCAGGCCTCCCCACCAAGGGGTGGTGGTGGGGACATAATTTCTTTCTCCTTCCTCCGATACCTTTGCTCAGTCAAGACGCAGGATGAACGTGTCATGAGAAAATCACTTCCTCAGCAAGATCTCACACCACCATGGTCCAGGATACCTTAGAAAACATCCCGCTGATTTGCCTCATGCCCATTCAGGTGCTTGTGAATAATGGAAGATAACACAGGAAACAAAATGCCTTCTTTCTTCCCTAAGTCTGACTTTTTTCAGTCTAACGTGACCCACTTTAGGTGAGATTTCCACTAATGAACACATATGCTAGTTTCTGATTTCTGAATGTGCATTAAAGCTCATCTAATGCAAAATTAACCTATCTTTATTACTGGAACTGTAGACTATTAAGGTAGCATGCAGAGCTACAGAATTATACATTTGGAAGAGATTTCCATGGGAGGCACCTGTGATTTTTATAAAAACTGTTCCCCTTCTCCTGAAATTGGGTTTTGAGTCAGGGATTAATGAAAGCAAGAAGGAATGGGGTGTTAGGACAGGGGACATTTCTTGAAGGTCACACACTCTAACTCTTGTTCCTTGGACAAACCCAATTTAGCAAGGATCATTATCCTTAGGAGGTAGTGACATTTGCAACACAAGGTATAAAAATAGTCAGTGCTTCAAAATGTGAGCTGTGATAAGCACTTACTTTGCAGTTTCTCATTAATCCTCACAAAACACCTAAAACACGGACGCTATTCTCATCATCGTCTTATAAAAAAGGAGCACCACGTTTAAGGCTTTCATTTTTAAATTACACGTCTATTAGCTAATAAAGCCAAGTGAGATCTGTTGGTTGTTAAATACTCTAAACTACTGTGATCTATCTACTTCCATGACTCGTTTCCTATGGAATTTAACCCTTGAGGAGAACACCATCTAGACCATGTGGACTTACGATATATGCTTACTAATTCAAGCAAGCACGAAAGAAGAATGAACCCCAGGAACAGTAGGAACAATCGGGGGGGGGGGGGGGGAGGGTGTGAAGTCAGATAAAACAGAACCTCAGTAGGAAAAAGTTCTCGTCCCAGGAGATCGCCCCGCAATCACAGTTCCCATACTTGATTTATTAGCCATGTCCTGCGACTAGCGTTTACACTTTAAGGGAAGACTTTGGAGTCTTATCTCAGGGTAGTGACATATTAAGCCATTATCAGCCATTAGTAGCTTAAATGAATGTATACAATTAGTACTGTCACCTCCAGGAGGCCCGAAGGAACGGAGCTGTTGGACAAGTAAGGCTTAGCTTTTACTGAACACATACTATGCACAGACTCTAAATCTGGAATAAATGTAAATCAGAAAGTAGCATATTTTTTTGGTAATGGGTAAGATGTATTAGGCTATGTGAAAAATATGATCTCAATCATAATAGTGAATTTGAACTTGTAGCATAAAAGCTACCAACCTCTTGGACTTGAGTTTTGTGCATGGTGATAAATATGGGTCCAATTGCATTTTTTTTGCATGTAGACATCCAGTTAGACCAGCACTATTGGTTAAAGATGCTATCCTTTTTCCATTGAATAGATTTGGCTTCTTGGACAAAAGTCAAGTGACCATATGTGTGTGGGTTCATTTCTGGGTCTTCGATTCGATTCCACTGATCAACTAGCCTATTGCTGTGTCAGTACCATGATGTTTTAATTACAGTTGCTTCATAGTACAGCTTGAGATCCGGTATTTATAGATTCCTCTGGAGGATCTTTTATTGTACAAGATTATTTTAGCTATTCTGGGTTTTTTGTTTTTCTATATGAAGTTGAGAATTGAATTTCCAATGTCTTTTAAAAATTGTGTAGGTATTTTGATAGGGATTGCATTGAATCTGTATATTGCTTTTGGTAAGATGCTCATTTTTACTATGTTAATTCTTCCAATCCATGATCAAGGAAGATCATTCCATGGGATAACAATTGAGATGTAATATGAATAAATTAATAAAATATATTTAAAAATTTTTTAAAGCTACCAACTTTATTAGGTAAAATTTATTTTGAACATTATTGCATATGTTGTGAAAAAATGGCTAAAAACTAGTCTTGGGGTCTATTGACAAACTATCTCTTCTTAACACTGTCATTTAATAAACAACCTAGGATTTTAATGCTAAAAATAAGAAAGTTTCCTGGAGACAAAAAGGTTAAATTGAATAAAGAATTAATTTAACTTTTAAAAAGATTTTCCATGTCTTGATATGTATAACTGTATTTAGATGCCAATTTTTATCATGTGAAAATATATACCATAAGAAGTTTAAATGCATTCCAAATAAAATAGCATAATGAAGCCTTATGTAATTATGACTGAAATTCAATAATCTTCAGCATCTGCTACATCTGGGCTTATATCTACTGCTTGTCTCTGACACTCACTTTTTGTTTGTTTCCTATTCTCTACTATATGATTTACAGATATAAAAGTATAAATCTTGGCTGTAAGGTTTTCATTAATACATACAAACCTGTAACCCAGTCAACTCCCATGTGTATAGAGTGTGATGCTGCATGTCTGGAGAGGCATTTCACTGTGGAATTGCCAATGCCAGTGCCAAGACTAGATCACCGAGTTAACTGAGGGATGAGGCTGTTGTTGGTTTTAAACTGCTGTAGAAGAGATGGATATTTTTAGGTCCATTTTTGCTAGTGGTCTTTAGAAGAGCCAAAGTATGCCAGCTAAGAAAGATAAAGGGACCTGGCAGAAACACACAGCTAGAAAGTGGCCAAATAGAGGCCTAAACCCACATCAGTCTCAATCTAAAGACGGTGCCACTTCCAGTTTGGCTCACTGAAATCCTATGAATATCCCAGAGATCTCTGATGGTAAGAACCATTCTAATCTTTGCTACTTATTCCTAGAACAGGGCCTCGCAGGCAGTGTTCAATCCATCAACATTCATTAAAATAATATAGGTCAGGATTTGAAAGGTAAGGAATTTAGTTTTAAGGGCCCAGAGCCATCTTCACCTGGCCAGTACAGAGATTTACATCATAGGCCAGAAAGTAAGTAAGCTGTGTTTCAGCCATCAGTGGAACCTACTTCAGCATTATACATGGGACATTAACAGATACGCTTTAACATGAACTCAAGGGTCTCCACACCATCATCCTGACATCTTTGCAGGAACAACCCTAGTGTCTAGATCAAGAGTTTATAGAGCTTATTCCCATATTTCTTTTATAAATGTCCACTAAATGTAATGTACTGTCTCTTCTTTCAGTTCTAAATGTAGGTAAGTGTCTATGCAACTTTTTGTCTCTATATTTGTGTAGGTATGTACATATACATATACTGAGGGAGGAGAAATAGCAGACAGCAGTAGAGTGGGGAACACACAAGAGATTGGAAAGAGCCTAAAAGCACAGTGACTTCTGAAGGAATATTCTAGGATAATTGAAACCGATTTTCACCTCCACCATTGACTATAGCACTCCCTGTCTGGGGTCCAGAGCCCTCACTGTACAGGAGCTAGGCAGGCAGATTTAGCAGGCAATGGGAGAGTAGTGGAGACTTGGGCAATGCATAGCCTATGTCTCTGTAAAGAGGAGAGACAGTCATCTATTTCTGTCATTCACACAATAAGCAAGCATCTTTGGTGCATCTGATTTGCAAATAGGAAACCAGGCACCCAGATGTCTCTGAAGTATCCTGCCTACTAAAACTGTTCATTTGTGTTTTAAAAGGCAACATGCATGTGGATAGAATTCACAGGGATAAATTATACAGGACAAGGTAATACAGCGGAAAGGAGGGTTAACTTGAAGTGCCAATCCACACCTTCTAGTCTAAGTGTGGCCCTTTGTCCTCTCTTCCTGACTTACATGAGAAGTATGCTGGGGAATAACTGATAGGCTCCCACGTGGTGATGTAGTGCTTCCTTTAGAAACAGACATCTAGGAGCAAAATCTGTGTCACCAAATTTTGCTTGAGATATTCAGGGGATAGCTCTCACCCATTTCATTTGCGTTCCTCACTTTGCAAGAAAGCTCATTCCCAAATTTCAAATAGGCAGGGATCAGACCCCATCATGTCCCAGCTGTGTGTCATTGATCATCCGCCACTGGTCTTGTAGCACACACAGTTGAATTGCTTTTCCCCGAGGGAAGCAATGCCTCCAGGTGTGCTAATAATAAAATTAATAGCTTAGAGAAACTGCTTGCTACAGCAACAGCAGCACAAAAAAGAGAGGATCGATTTCAGTGTTTAACTGTCCTAATTCCGTAGTGTATACCCCACCCCAGCCCCTGGTGAGCCAGGCTCCATCTCATGGTTAATCAATAGATGCCTGATTTAAAACAAAGAACCAGTTTCAAGATTAGAAAGTCTTTGTGAATAAAAAGATGTATAGTAAAACTGTCAGAACCCTTCAGTGCTCATCTTAGCACTAGCACTAGAAGAGGAGTGTCTAGATAATATGAGGAGACCGAGTCACATGCCCTGTAAAGCCTATAGACAAAAAAAAAAAAAAAAAAAAAAAAAAAAAAAACACTAACCTGGCACAAGGATTGCTGATGGCATCACATAAATAAGAATTTATGGAGTTGCTATGTGTTTAAAGGACTGTGAGCATAAAGATATGTGAATACTTTGAGTTGCGTAAGGAGTAATATGTTTCTGCTCTAGTCAGTCTGCTGTCTGGTGCTTTGATTTAGAACTCCTTACAGATGGCACCCTCATCTCTCTGGGAGGAAGAATCAAACCCACTGCTCCTGCTCCTGTGATTTACTGACCTTCTGAGGTCAGGCACCTTTCAAGGCCTTTCATTCCATGTGTCTCGTTCTCCCCTAACCCACAGCGTATGCCTCCATGGCCATGAATCTCTTTAGGTTTCCAGTGCAAGTTGCTGCTGGCTCTCTGTGCCTCATCTTTTTCTGCATGTGCCTCATCTTTTCCTCTTCTGGGTGAATCTTCAAGCGTTGCCTTTTCTCTCACTTTGCATATCCTCCCACCAAGGGAACAAGCTTTGCCCCATTGAACTCCATCCAGGTCAGGGTCTGAGAACCAGCCTTAAGTTTCCAGAAGACCAAAGAAAGAGATGAACACATCCAGGGTTGCACAGAGTCATTTATCAAAGACAAAGGAGTGGATGTTTGCAACGTGTGTCTGAAAAAAAAAAACATAGAGTATGAGTGAGCATGTATGTGTACTGTTTTGATTACGTCAAAAATGACTGTGTTCAAATCAGAATCCACTGGTTTACCTTATTATCCAAGAAGCCAAGCATATTCTTGGTTGTGAAAACTTTCACATTACTTGACAGATTTTGTACATTACTAATGTGCTAGGACTCTCAGCAGACAAACCAACAGGGCTACTAAGCAGGCACAATCAGCTCAGGGACAGTCAGCTCAAGTTCTCTGCAGTCATGAGTTCAGGCCAGCCTTCTGGAAGGAAGTAGAGAGTTCCTGCTTCCCGTTGATGTATTTCCCAATTGGTTCTGAAATAAATCGTTAAGGCATGACCTGAGCTCCTATAAATGGGACTGTTTCATTGTTTTTTGTTTTGTTTTTTTTTCCTCCTCAGACATATCTAAGTAATAGCCCTTTCCTTACTCTGGCTATGGTGTATATAGTATATGTGAATTGAGGTTTACATTTTGTTGTTTGCTACCTATGCTGGATAGGAACAGTATGACCTCCTAGACTAGTGAGGGCCGTTTTATGGGGCTTCTTTATAAGGGTGGTTTATACCATCTCCTTTTTCCCAACCACCCAGGACCTACTGTGGATGATGGGCCAATGGAAGGCAAACACCATGATGTTCCCTCATCCACAGGAGTGAAACAAAAACACACTCCATGGATTTATCTTTTATGTGAATTCTGCAGAGGCAAACCATTTAATTTGTAACTAAAACTGGCATTACATTCATCTGTTTTTGTCTTTCATATTTATTTTTCACAGTGATGCTGGGAATTTGTTCCCAGTGAGGGATCTTTTTCAATTCTTTTTTTTTTCCCCAGCATGCAAGAACATCCTTTATTAGTTCAGTCTGGGGAAAGCCTTTTACTTTTCACTTAGTCCTTACTTAGGTCATCATTTCACTTATTAATTTTTGACATTTCTCCACATGTGTCTCCCTCTGTCCTCTTCCCCCTTCCATTTTCTTTCAACCATCATTTCTATCCCCCCTCTTTTTGTCTCCCCTTCTTCTGTCCTCCTCCAGTCTGTCTATATGCAGAGGTATTTCAAAAGCAACGATAGATATTTTACAGATTTTTTTTCCCGAAAAGAAAATATCCTATAAGTTTTTGAAAAGGAGTGATAGTACGGAAGATGATACAAAGCTTAGGAACACAGCTTTCATCGATATGAATTTTCTTAGGAGCCGTTATAAGCCAACACTTTTCTTAAATGTGTCACTAAATATGGGTTAAACCATTACCCCAACCAGTGCTGGGCACGGCATTTGAATGAGTGCACAGGGCAATCTAAGAATAGGCATGACACTAGTAATGTCATTTTACAGGTTTTATTTTAAATACTTTATTGTTGGGTATGCATTTCTTTCTCAGAATCTAACGGTTTGTGTATTTTTTTTTGTCTTGTTTGATTGCTAAACCAATGGAAACCCAGATCCATTTCATTTATGCAACCTAAGTACCCTGTAAAAGTAGAGCAATGCTGGCTTCCAAGACCATGAATTCATTTCCCAAAGGAAACCTGAAACAAACCAGGCATTCTAGGGAAAGAGGAAGGAATGAGGAAAAAGCACAGAACATTGTACCTAGCATGCCATTAACCTGCCTGCCAACTTCATCTCTTCCTTGCCAGTGGTTTTCAATTTCCTTTGAGTATTTTTTTTTCTTCACTTACAACAGTAGTCACAGTGAAATCAGGATTTTCCTGCAAAATGGATTCTCTTTCTTGCCAGATTTGTTAGGAAATATTTGTTGCTGCAAGTGGGGAATGTTTATATGTAGTACACAAAGCTAATGGGACCTGAATTTTGTTCCCAGTAACATAATATTCAAGTCAAGGTAAAACTGTTATTGTATGCCAAGCATTTGATTAGGATTCTATTGCCTTTTAAAGATAGGATGCTAGGTAAATGAAAAAGCAAAGAAAGAGTCCAGCTCTAACGACCTTCATTTTCCATCCCTAAAATGAATGGTAATAGCCTGAAAATAGAGAAGTTCCAGTGAGTTAGGATTCATAAATATTAAATGTAATGGAGGAAAATCACAGATCTTTAAGAAATTAACTTGAACAAATGGTGATTTTAGTTACGATGTTGTCATTTTGAGTAATGGTCATTAGCACAGTGGATTGTAATGGGTACCAGCTTACTGTATGGGAAGAATGCCTTCTGATTAACTCAGGATTTTTTCCTGATGCTGCAGCCTGCTTATGACTGTACTATATATCTCTCATTTAGAGCTTGTGATTGGCTCCAAGGGCTCTTTGTTTAGAGATGTGTGTGCTCTGTTTTCATGATTAAGCTTTTTTATGATTAGTCTCCATTTCCCTTTTTGTTTTAACTTTTACTATGAATAATACACAGTCCTTTAGAGAACTGATTGGCTGGCTGGTATAATTGAGCTCAGATGCTGTGTCCTCTTCAGTCTCCATAGTTTGTATGCCTAATCCAATCTGGGCTCTTTCTTCCTGCCCAGAGACCGTGTTGTCTGAGTAGTTTAATGTTTTCTCACCACGGAATGGAATGGTCTCTATTACACCCTAAGCTCAACCTGGCAAACTTCACATCAAGTAGTTGTTGGGAGTGCAAAGAGGAGGCTCTGGTGTTGTCCAGAGCCAGTTCTTTATCGCACGCACACATTCATGCACGCATATGTGCGCTTGTGCACGCACACACACACACACACACACACACACACACACACACACGCACACACTGAAGATGATTGGAATGGTAAGGTTGTGGATGTTCTATATTTCCTGGGAAGAAATCTCACAGAACAAGCTCCTGCTCTGACGTTGGTAGCACCTTCAGTGTTCTCAAGTCCTCTTTTTTGTCCTCCTCCTGCCCTCCCAGCACCGTCTGTCCCATGGCCGGGCCTCTTTACTACACTAGACCTCACATCTGTCCTTCCTTACATCTTGTTTTGTAATAGTCCACTCCTCTTGTTGAAGCATGCGTAGCATACATCACCACTTCCTTGTTCCTCCATGATTCATCCTAGTTTTCAGGGGAAGTGAAAGGTCTTAAATGGCATTCATTGGTAATATTTCTCATCCTAAAATAGGCCTTGCATTGGTGTCTAGGTTCCGTATAGGGCAAAACAATATGTCTTCTCATTTGACATTTTTTTTTGGGGGGGGGGAGTAATCAGTATTATTTAAACTCCTGTGCCTATTCTAAACTCTACCTCTTAGTAGGAACAGTCTTGCTGCTGACTTCACTTTTTTTCCTGGCTATATAAGCAGAACTTCCAAAAGTAGAAAGACTTCAGCTTGCCTGTCACAGGTGAGTACATGTGTATGCAGCAAGCTATACTCCAGAGTCGCCTGTGAGGATAATGGTGAAGCCAGCCTGGAAGGATGCTATCTCAAATCATCTTCTGACTTAGTCTACTCTTTCTGTCTTTCTCCCACAGTATCTCTATTGGTCTCCCATGGGATCATCCTCATGGGACACTTATGCATGAATACTTCTTCCAGGATCTGATTTATGAAACCTGAGCTAAAACAAGGCCTGAGCAATAAGTATTACTCTTTGTATCTCATAGGAGAAGAGCCTGGTGTATAGTGATGATAGGTGTTTCATCAAATCACACACACACACACACACACACACACTGCATAGAGGGAGATAGTAAACCTCGAATCTGCCCAGATACACTTTAGCATATTCCTTCTACCAGACAGCGTTGTTTCCCAGTGATTGCTAGCTACTTTTCCAAAATACAATCTAGATTTTTGTCTTGCCTTTCCTTGAAATATCAAGGACTCCCATTTTCCTAAAATCTGTATGTTACCATTGATGGTCCTCATAGTCAAAAACAACCAGAGCGCCGACCTGATTCACCCTTTATTCCAAGGCAGTTGGAACTGCTTGGTGTGGTTCAAATGTAGGTCCTACATGTCCAAATGCACCTTTCTGCCTCACACTTCCATCAGTCTCTGCAATACTCTCCTTTTTTTCCTTTCTTCCATAGAACACAAAGAACCTTGCCCTGTGCTCTTAGGGATAAACATTTGCATGAAGCATTCCCTTTTTTCTCCTTAGATGAGAAAATGTTTTCTTCCTTGAACTATTATAGAAATTCATAGTTTTCTTTCATATCGACCAGGGTTAAAAGGAGGCAAAATCATTTGCATGTTAAGAGAGTGAAGTGTAGAGACCCTGGCTGAGTTCATTAATTTTGACTGAGCCTTCACTGGGTTAGAATATGTCATGTGATCATAATAATAATAATGAAGAAAAATATTTCTGGATTTTTTTCTTGGTCTTCATGATTATGAATATTTTTAAAGTTTTTATTAATATTTCTAACATTTTATACACATTTCTAGCTTGTAGAAGTTGTTTCCGGTGACCTGAAAAAAAAACCTAACAGTTAAGTTTATATACTGGAATAGGTAAAAAGACAGACGTAACGAGAGAAAAATCAAGAAAAAGGAGAAATGGAAGGGGGGAGACGGGGGGGGGGATATACACAAAATATAGAGAGAGAGTAGGGTAAACGAGCTGCCCAGTAGCTTAAAGCATGTTGCTCCAGCAGAGGCCAAGGGTTCAGTTCCCAGCACCCATATCCACCCATCACTCTTGTTCCAGGACATGCACTATCCTCTTCTTCTAGGCACATACATGGTGCATAAGGATACATGCAAGCAAAACATGCATGCAGATAAAATATTTAATTAATACCTCTGATAAAGAGAAGGAGTAAAATAGGATCCACTATAAAATGTGATAATACAAAACCTAAGAAATGGAAACATTACATTTTCTCTTCTTTTTTATTAATTAAACTTTTTAAAAAATCTTTTAACATATATATTTATATTATTACACATATATAAACTACATATAGCAAGAAGAACCATGATACAATCAGCAATTATAATGTTACATTCTTAGTGTTTTGACTATTTGTACTTGACAGCCTTGAAGAAAACATCTTTCCTATCGTGGTGCATCTAAAATTCTGAATGTAAATCAATCTCCATCACATCTTGTCATTATCAACTTAAAACATCTGTCTAGGCCTAAAAACATGTTAACCTCTAAACAACTCAGGAAATGTTAATATTTATGGTGAGAAAAGAATGAATAGTATAAAAACCATATCCCGTTTTCTTTACTCTTTATTTTGTCAGGTCTAGAAGGATTATTCCTGAGACTATATGAGGTCTTAAAGAGAAAAATATCACTATTGACGATGGCTGTTAAATGTGGATTAATGATCCCAAAGTAGGAGAAATGAAGAGAGCAATGGAACAAATTACACGACAGAAAATAAAATAAGTGACATCAATTAGACATCAGAATAACTTTCAAAATATATTAAATGAAACAGTAGCCCAAAAGTTTTTAGAAGGGAAAAAAAAAGATAATTCAGTGAGAATAAAAATGCTATGGAGGCATCACAGCATGACAAAATAGTCCAAAGATGAGGCAGCAAGTTAGATGTTCCAGATAAACCCATGGCGAGAATTCCTGAGCACACTCTTGCCACCTCGTCAGTAGGTAGGAACACAGAAGCACCCTCAGTGGAGTCCTGGTTAAGCTGTCCATCTGGATTGCAAGACTCAGGGATGTCACATTTCCACCATTCAATACCACAACTTCAGTGCCAGATTGAATACAGCACCACCACTGGAAACATGGGTCCTTGTCGGAGAGCCCTGGACCAGAGAGAATAAATAGAACAACCGATCAGAGAGAACAGGATCTTCCTCAGTTCAGAGCCCTGAAGACTTTTCACTCAAAGCAAACCCTTTGCAGTGAATGTGCTTGTTCTGCGTTTACATCTGTTCAGGTAACTGTTCTTAGGGACAGAGCTCAAGCAACTGCTTCAGGTTATCCATTGGAGCTCCCTCATCAGAAATGGGGTGATATGAAAGATTATGCTGACTTGTACCGCTGTGTATTAGTTGCCTTTTTACCTAGTGCTCATGTTCAATAACCTCAGCCTTCTCATCTCTGAATTGGGGGGATTAACGTATTTTCCTTCTATACTGCCTGGATGATGAAATGATAATAAATATTACCTGATATTGAGCCTAGCATGCAAGGAATCCTCCTACCAAGTGCGTTTCTTCCTCTTCTTTTTTTTTCCCAACTCTGATCTCCATACTAACGAAAGACCTTGATCCTTCACGTTTATGAATAAAGCCAGCCAAGTTTTGAAAACCTTAGTCACAGGCTATTAGGAAGGGGGGAAAGAAATAACTTGCATATTCCCCTGACCAACCTCTTATGCCACAAGCTTTGTGGGTGTTGTAGTTGGCTGCACACGTGCAATAGCTGAGCACAATGTGTTAGTGTCTTTGGAGTACGACATAATTGATGGACAGACTTATATCGAGAAGAGACTTGATACCCTATGAGCATATACAGGGGGAGGTAATCCCTCTGAGGAGCAGTCATAGGGGAGGGGAATAAGGGGGAAATGGGAGGGAGGGAAGAATGGGAGGATACAAGGGATGGGATAACCATAGAGATGTAACAAGAATAAATTAATAAAAAAAAGAAAAGAAAAATCACATAGAGGAAAGATGGACCGGGGTGAGCTAACAGCAGAATGCCTTCAGATAGAGCACCGAACAGAATTCCAAAGCAGGCTAGCAGAACCCACATGAGGAATTAGAAACGTATAGACATCCTGAGTGGAATCACCCATAAAGGTGACTAACGGTCCATTGAGTGAATACGGCCACATATGATTCTTTAAACATTTCTGTCAAAACTAAAGTATCAGCGAATTCACATTCCTTCCTGGAGCTCGGAGGAGAAGTCTAAGCCCGGGCTTACCACATCTCTGGATCATCACATTTTTGTTGATTCTCAAGGCTATAGTACTGAAGTCCCCATTGTTCAAGCAAACTGATGCATTTAATCCTTTCATTCTTATGAGCCCTTCACTTTCCACTGCTTGTTTTACTCTTTACTCCTTTTAGAATGACACCCTACGAGCATATACATGGGGAGGAGGACCCCTCAGTCACAGTCATAGGGGACAGGAGTAAGGGGAAAATGGGAGGGAAGGAGGAATGGGAGGATACAAGGGATGGGATGACACAATTGAGATGTAACATGAATAAATTAATAAAATATATTTAAAAAAAAGAAAATTAAAATTACTCTTAAAATCATTATAGTGCTGGACCAATGAGATAAGATAAGGAAACAAAACAAATGTAAATAAAAAAATAAATCAAAGTGTCTAACTCTAAAAAAAAAAAAAAAAAAAGAATGTGCATATTGCTCTTATTCAATATAAGATATCCATGTGATCACACCCAGGGCAGTGTAGGAAAATCTCCCTCTGTTAAGATCAAATGATTCAGATCTCTAATATATCTGCGAAGGCCCATGCCATACAGTATACCAACTGCCATAATACCAGGAAATAATAGCAAAGGAGAAATACTGACTGCCTACACCCCCAGCGCCCACAACACATGCACTCCAGCCTTCCTAAGCTTAACCGACTTTGTCATCATAACCAAAACTTCATAAATATTTCCAATTTCTTGGTCTTTCATGTTTCTCATCTGTGCTTTCCTTTTGAGGCCTTGGTGTTACATTTGATTTACCTGCCGTCTTCACTAGGAAAGCCTTCATAAAGTGAGAGACCCCAAGTAACTAGAGTGGAGACTCGCCGTATCTGCTGTAATTCCAGATCCAATGCAAAGGAGATGATGTTTTAATCAGTCCTTGAAACCAACCATGCCCCTCATCCAACAAAAGATTTAGCCAGATCCGTATAATGGGATGAAGCTATTCTTAGGATTTGGGTTCTACGCTTTATCCCTTGAACAGTGTTTTCTACCTTATAAATAAACAATTCTTACATTGTAGCCTTCTCTTCTATCAAATGAAATATTAGCAAAATTCAATGCTTTCAAGTCTTTTCACCCTGATAAAAACATGTTGGTTTTGCTCTATATTGTAATGCCATATGTATTTATTCCTCAATGAATATGTTTCTCCTGTGTTTTCCTATCAAAATCATTAAACCCCCCCAACTCTGAAATGCTTGACCAACAATTACTAAAGCTACCCTTACTATGACCTGAGGAAATTACCACAATAAAATGAAAATAACCAAAAAGTAAAGAAATGGCTGAAGCTGTGCTTTAGAGGAAGAGATAAGCACAAAATAAAGAGAACTGCCATTATAAGGCTTTACAAAAGAAAGATTTTTTTCTGGGAAACAGAAAAGCAATTTGGCTTAGTTTTTTGAATAATTACATTTTAATATGAAAAAAATGTTTGTTACTTTTCAATGAAACCCAGTAATACCAGGTTATTGACCATGAGATTGAATGATTTCCAATTTATTCCATTTGAAGATTTGCATTGTTAAATTCCAGCATGTATTCAGATTGCCCAAGATGGGGCATTGATGAAACTTCTCTATGAACTGTGGATCTTAGTTTGTTACATAGCGTATGAGGTCTAAATTCAGAAGTTTATAGGTGCTGGCCCTAAGCCTGACTGCCATGGGTCGGTTTTAGTAGATGGGTGTGGTCTTACCATGCTTCTGTCAGTTGCCACTTTGAAGAATATAAACCTGGGGGAATCAGACTTTCTGAAGGTAAAGTGAGTTAGAAATCTGGATCTTTATTTGATGCATAAGACTATTTTAAAGGCTCACGACAAAGCAATCAATCTTCAAGAAACTTGCATGGAAATGTGTTCAAATACTTCTGAGAGGCGAGCGAACTCCAGAGTCCTGCTTTGCAGCCAGACTAGGAGGAGGCAGGGCTTGGTGGGGCCTAGAGGCTACAGTTAGTGTTCACTGTGGCAGGCACTTTTCTAAAACCAACTCCTATTCACTTTCACATTTTATTTTTGTGGTGCTGGGTATTGAATCCAGAGCCTCTGGATTCTGCATAGGTATCCAGTCAATGAGAAAACCAAATTTCCCAACCTCCCTTGGGCTATATTTTCCTTGCAATGAAATAAGACATTGTTCATGAAGGCACCTTCTAATGTGTTGAGGATTACATAAATAGCTACTGAACAACTCCTATTTTCCTTTTATTGCCTTTAAGAAGAAAGTAATGCTCTATGTAATCAGCTTTCTCAGGAGATGGGGATTATACTAAAAAGGGCGTGCAGTAGGGATAATAAGTCAGGGTGAGTCACAGACCAAAAAAAAAAAAAGATTGTTTGGTCCATACATTTTTGGTTCATATTTTGACATTTTCTTTTGTTTACAATATTCATGACAAGTGGACATTTATTTCATACAAAGTTATGATTGTCTAAAGTGAACGGATCTTGCTTAATGTCTATCCTTAACCATTCTAAGCTAAATGTTGATGGCTCAGCCTTTAGAAATACAAAGTAAAGTATACTCTCTGAGGCAACACATCATGGGGAGAGAGCAATTGAACTGGTCTTATAAATTTGAACTACTAACTTAAAAGTGAGAAGTGCTATGAAATAAATAATTCAGACATGCACCGAAGAACACTAGAGCCACATGGTCATAATCAATGCTTTCTGTAGGCATAGAGAGTGCCCATATCACTTTAAGAATTGGAGTGAAAAATCTGTCTATTTCGTTGTATTGGTATTGGTAGGATTTCTTATTTAAATGGACGTAACATTACATAGATAAAGGTGAGTTAGTAGATACTTTAGTATCTTGCAGTATCTGAATTCATTTGCATGTGACAACAGCATCTGCTCCATCTCTCCCCCTGGTATCCAAAAGCATACCATATCACTCCTAGTTCAGCGGCCATTCTGTTTTGTCCTCTCATTCTGTGAGACCCAGGTATTTTGGTATCATTTTTAATCTCCGCTTCTGGAGAGAAGGAAAAGCTGTATGCAGCCTCTGGCTTGTAGGAGAGTCAATGTGGGCAGTATGAAAGATATACTCTTTCAGTTTAGCTTCCTCCTTAACTGTGTCTATTTCTTCTTGCTCTCCAATGACAGGCAACCACTCTGTCTTGGCATTTTGGACATACTCCAGAGATACTCAAAATCTTACTTATTTTCTGATGTTGTTTTTCCACACCTTACACTGGCTGTCTAATTCGTGTAGCTGATGGCATTTATGCAATTCCTGTTCATTGGAAAATGGCCCTTTTCCCTTTCATAAGATTTACTCAATAATGTTGGAGTATCAGAATTTGACATCTCACATCCTGAGGGTCCAAGGGATATCCTGCCTGCTAGAGGAAACAACAATAAAAAGAGAGGTCAGGCTCAGTAATGCCAGAAAGTAATAAAGCTACATAGAGATAAACTTGTCTTACCTCATCCAGCTCTCAGTGGCCACTGAATGACTACGGCTTTTAGTCATAAACTGTTAACCTTTTCCTTTGTGTCTTGCGTATCTGGAAGGCTGTGAAGTTCTAGGAATTCTAAAGAAACTGTCTCATCCACTTGCTCTCTGTGGAATGAATATACAGTCTGTAACCACAGGTTTATTTTATGAAATGCTTGAGTAGCAGTTTTTTCAGATTTTTTTAAATTTTATTTTATTATTAATTTATTCATATTACATCTAAATGGTTATCCCCTCCCTTGTATCCTCCCATTCCTCCCGCCCTCCCATTTTCCCATTACTCCCATCCCCTATGACTGTGACTGAGGGGGTCTTCCTCCCCCTGTATATGCTCATAGGGTATCAAGTCTCTTCTTGGTAGCCTGCTATCCTTCCTCTGAGTGCCACCAGGTCTTCCCATTCAGGGGACATGGTCAAATATGAGACACCAGAGTACGTGTGAAAGTCAGACCCCACTCTCCACTTATTCTGGCTATTTTTAATAGTTACATATATATCTATAGTTAGGCGCACGCGCACACACACACACACACACACACACACACACACACATACATGCATGATGAAATTCCTTGAAGCCTTGGAGGTAAAGTTCATGTGTAAACATGATCTTCATCCATTTTACCTATACTTTGAACACATATCCTAGAGGTAATTTTATATAATATTTTTAATAGTTTTTGGGTTGACTCCTGAGCTGTCGCATGAGATCAGCTATGAAGTTTTACACTTGTTCTATCATGTCAATGTTAAAATGTTTTTAGGTTTGCATAATTTTCAGTTTCATATTTTAAAGAAATGTATTTATTTTTATGTATAAAAGTGTTTTAACAGGATATATATGTGTGTGTATATACATGTATATGCACACATGTTATGTGGTGCCTGTGAATATCAGATGATGGCATTGGATAGCCTTGAACTAGAGTTACAGACAGTTGTAAGTTGCCATGTGGGTGCTAGAAACTAAATCTGGGTCCTCTGGAAGAGCAGCTAGTGCTTTTAATGGCTGAGCCATCTCCCAGGTCCAAATTTTGCATTTTTAGATTAGAAATCTCAACTTAAAATAGACAAAACAAATTGAAAGCTAAGTTTCCTGGGTATACAGCCTGTGTTATCTTAATTAATCTACATGATGACATCACCATAAAGAAGATATTGTATTAGTTATTTCTTTTTCCCCATATTGGAAAGCTAAAGCTTAGATACGGAACTTATCCTGGATGACACAGATGATTCTGGTTAACACATGACTGGAAGAAATGGAATCAATACCAGACTTTCTTTTTAACCACTGTGTTACGCTTTTTTTGTTTTCCTATTTGGTGAAATGAATGAGTGGATGCATGAAAAAAAAAAGCAATCATATTGAATAACTCAGCTCTAAATATGAGAAAACTTGTCCTACCTACGAAGAAATTTCTCTTTTCCCAAATTAATACTCATTCTTGAGCTGCCAAAACGGTTTGCATTTTTATTGCCTTTTTAAACGCCTGCCTCTGTGTATAATGTTCTATGAAGTTTGAGCAGAATAATAGCTCACACTTAGTTCTGCAGCCAGCGCTTGAATGCTTATCATGAAGCAGGTTCTGCACTAAGAACACAAGAGACAAAGACATAAACAAAACTGTATTACCACCTTCACTATTAATAATCCCAGATAAGAAGACAGTGATAAAACAGTATATACGGCAGGAAGAAATGGGTGCACACGTCTATGGAGACTCTACCAATGAGAGGGGCTGGAGAGGGTGAAAAACAAGGAACTCGTGAACACTAGAGGACTTCCTTGTCTGAACAGATTTTGGTCACCTGGTCTTTTTATTATTTCAGAACAGTAAATTTAAAACTTTGCATTTACAAACTGATTTCCCAGGTCCTTCTACACTTACACACACACACACACACACTCACACGCACACCCATACACATGCATATATATATTGAAAGAGAGTCTGGGAGAGACAGAGACAGAAATAGAGGGGTACTGAGGCAGGGAGGGAGATGCAGAGGGGGGATATTATGTGTAACATCAAACAAGAAAATCTTAGAAACATTTAAAACATAACATTTGCATCCATGGGCCGGAACGTATTTGATAGTCTGTAAATTCTTCATTGAACAGGCTCTGAGAAGATTTCATAAAAAATCAGAAACATTTTGTAAGAGTTGATTTGATCATCATCTATCATTGAAATATCCACGTGGACTCAAAAATCATCATTTATATTGCATTTGGGCATAACAGATGCAGTAGCCCATAATGTGATATGGATTCCCTTAGAAATACATTTATCATTTGCAGTGTTACTAAGAGCTGTATTTTGCTCTGAAATAGGTTTTCCTCACATTCCCACCAAAAAGAGCACCTGAAAAGCATTTTTTGGGCCAGGGCTGAATCAATCTTATATCCCAAAGATCATAGCCTCAATGGTAGTGGATGTTTCTCTAAGCATAGTACCTTGCAAGGAAATAATTTATTATTAGCCTTTATATCCACTGACTGATCACGCTGACCTTAAAGTTAGTGGTTCTATTCCTGGTAATAAAAATGAATGTTAATCATGTCTCAGGGCATCATATGCATTTATATGACATTCAGAGATCACATGTTTATCATTTGCCTGCCTTTTGCTAAGAATTTTCAACACTTCCTCTTATTTTTCCCTACAATGCTAGGTAAGGGCAATTTTAACTTCCATCTCTTTTTACAGATGATAAGACTGGAGGTTATATAAGCTGTGTCTTCACAGCCCCAAGTTCTAAACTTCTAAATACATGTACTTCCACAACACAGGCCCCTAGTCTAATAGCTTCAAACATTTCTGTCTCGGTGGCACTAAAGTTTTGTTGTCTTGAATACAGTAGAGAACATTGCTTTTAGATTTTGCCTTCATAGCCAGGGATCCCATATTGGAGACTGTTCTTCAAGCAGAGTAGATGAGGCTTAGGAGAAGCAGACCAATGAACACGCTTCTCTTGGAAAGCTCCAAGGGATCAACAGACCTCAGACTGCAGTGCCAGGTGAAAGCAGCGGCAGCAGCAGCAGCAGCAGCAGCAGCAGCAGCAGCAGCAGCAGCAGCCACCATGCCTTTCTCTGGGTCCCTATTCATTAGTAGTCAAGGTTTTCATTGTGCTCAGCAAAACAGTCACAGAAAATAAATGTGCTGCACAGATGGGCCCATAGAAAATCTACTTGATGTATTCTTGAAAATTCACAGCTAAATGACTTTGAAGAGATGGGGTTTATTGTGTCCATGATTAAAATGAGGTGTGGCATGAATCTTTCAGATACAATGCTGTCCCCATAGAGTTTTTTAAGGCTGATAAGGTACAAAGTGGTAAGTGGCCTCTGGCTTATGGATATGCCTTGGCTTATTGAACCATTCCCCCGATGATGAATGCTGGCACTATATTTGGTTTATATGAAGGTAAATGTAACAGTATAAACTAAGCCTGCTTCTTTTTTTTTTTTTAAGCCAACACCTTTCATTTGGGGGCCTTTGATCTTGGAAGTTCAAAGGCTACAAGAATTTGATTCATATTTCCTTGGGCCACATATGCCATGCAAACTATAGTTTGCTGAAGCTATCTGGGTTGCTCATCAAAGTACTTGCTAGCCTGTGTATACATAGGAATAGGGCCCAAGAAAACACATCTTCAGCAAGAGTCGCAGATTATTCTTCAGAGTAGCTTTGCGTTTTATATGCATTTGAAGTTATATAGTATAGATATGCAATCATCTGTTCCCTCCAAATTGCTCATGAAGCTGAGATTTGCAATCTCAAAGCCCACAGGGCAGATGCATTACAGACTTGAACGCCAGCAAAGCTAGTTTAGTTGGTAATATTTTAGCTAGTTTTTGTGTCATAAAATCATTTTTTAAACATTCAAATAATGTTGGCTAGGGCTGTGTCATTGTAATGTTTACTATAGTTATGCGTTTTGTATATCTGCCACCAGGATAACCACTTCATGGTATCCTAGCTGGACTCTGCCACAGAATGTCATTGATTGGAAGGTTATGAAAAATAGATATTCATCTCTCATAGTTTTGCTGGCTGAAATGTCCACAACTGGCGTTTTCTTAAATGTTAGGTGACTGTCATCTTGCCTTCATCTCATCGAATGAACAACGTAAGGAAGCTCTCTGGGTCAGCTGTATAAAGAAACCAGTCCTATTCATGAAGGTCTGCTCTCCTGACCTCATCACCTCCCAGAGGCTCCACCTCTATTATTATCACATTGAGGTATTGGATTTCAGTATATGGGTCACTGGTGACACATAACCATTCATGTGTGGTGAGTGGTAATGCTGTCACTCTTTTTAGACCAGGGCTCCTTATACCAGCCAGAGAGATGCCAAGGATATCAAATACTAAGTACTTGCTTCTCTTACAAATGAGTGTAGTTCTCAGCATCCGTAAGGGAATGGTTCTTACAAGCATATATAATTCTCATTACAGGAGATCCAACAGCCCTTTCTGGTTTCTGATGGCATCCTCACATGTGTGTATATGCCCCCTACTTCACTGTATACACATGAATTAAAGAAGGCTTCTTAAATAACATTGTAAAGGAAATTACATGAGAAGACAGTTTTATAAAGCATATCTAGTAAATACCATTGTAGCCTTTATTTTCAATTTAGGTATTTACAAAATATTAGAAACAACCTTGAGAAAATTAAAGATGAAAATAGACTAGAAATATTCTACCTGTAGTTTCGGATCTATATTCACATGGAGAAATTTATGTAGGTTTGTAGATGTTTCGAAATATGAGAAGAAACTATATTCTGTATGAAAATTATGCCTGTGAACTAGATTTTGTGCACTACTGCACAGCGTGTGGTTAATTTTGTACCAATTTGACCACCATAGGAAAATTTTGAAAGATTATTTGGACAGAAGCAGAATTATAGGCCGTATGCTTTAGTAAAACAATCAGAGTAAAGGTAATCGGGACTATAATTTTGATGAGCCCTGGAGGAAAATTATATATGGTATCCCCAGGAGACACCATATTATAATTCCTGTGGTTGTAGTAGCTTAGGTTTAGGTAAATGTGTGACTCTGAAGCAACAATGTCTATGTAGATATATAAGAATTTATTCTGGGATTTGGGAAGCCTTTATTTGTAGCATCTGCCTACTCTTGTGGTGTCAATATTCCTATTCCAAACATCTCATTGACTTCCTGAAAACTTAACAACAGAATGTCTTATCTTATGTTATCTATTTGAGGGATCTATTTATAATTAGTGTATATATGTATGTGTGTGTGTATATATATATGGAGAAAAGACAGAGAAGGAGAGGAGAAGAGACTAGAGTGACACAGGAAGAGATCTTAGTAATCCTGAACCTCCTTTGTGAGTAAATAAACCTCGTAATACAAAACTTTTACTTTTTGTACATCTAGGCACTTAAATTACAATGAGCTCCCTTTCCTCGGCCAGGCTTATTCCTTATCTACACAACAGCGTTTGTGATATGGAATTCTGTTTGGATATAACAAATATTCTGTAATTACCTAGACTTTTCTAAGAGAAGAAGAAAAGCATATAGAGCTGGCTTTTTTATTTTAGCAGCACTGGGGCACCTGGGTTGTAGATTGGAGAAGAACATTGGCATCATCTAAAGAGTCACACGGAGCTTAGGAGGGAAGACTGGTAGAAAATAAGACAGTCCTTCAAGCTGATGTATCAGCACACAATTTTACCCTAACATACAGTAATAGGTTCCAGGTTGGATACATGTCCACAGTGTCCTGAGGTATAACCAAGGTGACTGCTTCCTTCTTGGTCCTCAGCTCTATTTCCTCTTAGCCTTAAAATTCATTACGTAGCATTCCCTTAGATATGTTTGATTTTTCTGCTTCTTTCCTGGATTATTTTTATGGTTCTCCTGAAGAATGATACACCTTAAAGAAGAAAGAAGAAAGTGAGATACTGTCTTCTCTGAAAAACCTCTTCCATTTCCATACCCATTTCAAGATATGGTTCAGATAGCTCCTCCCTCATCACTTAGAGTGAGCACTTCTCCCTTTGGTCTAGTTTTCTCAGCAGCTCACAGTCCTCAGCGTGCATGGGATTCACTTGAGAAGAAATTAAGGAGTTACAATTTTTTGGACCCACAAAGGGTTGAGGATTGTTGGCTATGGGTGGATGTTGGGCTTCAGTGTGTTTTTACTGTGCCTTCTGTGACTCTGACATGCAACCAGGATTGGCAGCCTCCATTCATATAATGACCTCATCTCTCTTGTCTACATATCAAAAGCATTCTTGGCTCATAAACTGAATAAAAGTAAGGGTGGATTTTTTTCAGGTGAAAACATAATTTATATTTTCAACTGAAAATGTATAAGTTCCTATGTAGCAAGACTAGCAAGTCTGTGTCTTTTGAAAGGGGGAAGTATTAGTGGAAGAATTTCGGAAAACTCAGACATTTCTTGAGCTCTAGAGTAATCTTGGAAAAGAAATCAGTCATGAAAGATGGAGTCCATTGTTTAAAATTAAGAAGGAATAAATGGAAGATGGGTAAGATTTTCCAGTCTCTCAAGTGACCTTCCCAAGATCACGGAAAGGCCCAATGATAAGCTACCACGATGAAAATTTATACAATCGATCAAAAAAGTTTCTGTATGTTAATTGTCCTCTTATATCAATACTTTCTGTCTTTTTATTACTAAGTGTGTTTTTATGATATGGATCATAACCACAGTAATTTATCTTCTATCTCCTCTTTAACAGCTTTGCTAATATAGAAATATGTATTATAACGTTCATCTGTTTAAGTACACAATTCATTGCCCATTAGCATATCTGCAGTCCAGTGTAACCATTACCATAATCTAATTTTACAATGTGATTTTTACTACCTCTCAAAAACACTTGTCCTTATTAACTGTCACGAAGGGGTAGGCGGTAGGGCCAGTGTTCCTTTGCTTAGCAGAGCTAGGGTTGATTTTAAGTAACTAGCTAAAAAGGAGAGCCTTAAGGAAAACTAATGCAACTGGATCCAAAGGTTCCCATTCCAAAATGAAGTTAGCCTGGGATGCTTTACTCCCATTCCACTCACTCTGCAAGAGACGACTCATTTCAGACCCAAAGGCCTTGAATGGATGTCTACTTTCATCATTGCATGTATGTGGTATATATTTCACTAGGAGGAAAAGGGAGCAGTCATGTTCAAAGGTTTTCCACCTCTATGGAAGGCTTGTCTTGGTGCTGTGTGTCATCTTGCAAGTCTAGCCCTTATTTTCTTCATTGTGCATCTGCTCTTTAGTTTCCCCATGTGGAGCCAGGGGATCACCAAGACATGTTTCATTCTTTGCACCTAAGCACATAATACTAGCTTTGTTTATCTATGAAAAAAATATGAGGCAGTGTTTCCTAAAATTGAATGTTCACAATTTAAAAGATAATAGAAAATACAGTTTGTTTTATGTCAAGAATGTATTTTGTTTTATCTCAAGAGTGCCTTTTGTGGTAAATTATTGCTATTATTTAGTTTGGTCATTTAAATAAACTGAGTGAACATATTTAGATGGACCCAATTTTGCATTCATTTTGAAAACTGCTAACCTTCCAGCAGTAAAGCTTTGTCATGACTTCTTTAATGCATTTCTAAGAAAGGACTGAACGTTCCCAAGTATTCACTCATAATAGCACCTTATGCGAATGTAGGAAGGGAGGTGGCCTGCTTCAGTGATCCTTCTGGAATCCTCTGGAGCTTTGGCAGTACAGCAGTGCCACCTAGCATTTACCACACAGGCTGCTCACTTTATTATTATTTTTTTTTTAATGAGGGTTTCTTTTTTTTATTTTATTTAAAATACAATTAAGTGGATCAGTCTGCCTTCCTTCCAGAAATGTGGGCTGAGATTACTTCAGGAAGTACTGGTGGCAGCTTGAAACCAACCGTGTTCATTTGAAAACCCTTGTGATTGGAAAGGAATTGGTGTCAATGAAGAAAGGGCCTGTGAAATCTGCTGAAGAGTTTCAAATGTCAGAACTGCATATTCATGAGGCTTGGGCACCTGTGGCCTTACTGTGAGGTCTTCCTGCAGATCCTGCCTCTGTGGTGCGCAGAATGGCAATGAAGATGCTTTCCACGGGGCCTCAATGTTTATTTGAATCTAAACATATATATATATATATATATATATATATATATATATATATATATATTAGATACATGTGTTATACTGTACACACACACACACACACACACACACACACACACACACACACACACGACTTATATGCATATGAAAGAAACAAGCAGAGAAGGGACCCAGAAAATGATTTCAGGAGAGCATAGCCTGCCTCCTCTCTCAGGAGGATGGCAGCTGGAGCCAAGGCTCAGCCCAGAGCTGATGACGCCCATTGAGAACCCCTTCAGATGAGGGCAGAGAAGCTTGTTTCCTGTGCCAGACAAGGGAGACACAGCAGACCTTGGCCCTTTCTCTGATCTCCTTCTCTCTCCATTGCCCCTCGACATGATGGACAATGCTTCTGCACGGCTCAAGTCTTAATCTCCTCAGCTCCCAAACTGTGCTTAAAAAAACACATCAAAACAAATCAATAGTATTTAAGAGGGGGGAGCATGGTGCTTAGATTGATACTTTACATAATGAGCCCTTTATGAGATGTAATGCCAACTGTTAATCAATAGACATGCCAGAACTGCCTCTAATACAACCTTGTAGAGTTTTTTTTCTTAAATTAATCCTTATTAAAAATATTGACTTGTTGTGACTTGCCAGGGCTGCTCCTGGATCTATTTTTTATCCTAATTAGGAGGTTACGGTGCAGTGCTAGGACTACAGATAATAATGTAATGATTATTGTCTTAAAATCTGGGAATCGACAGAGGATTCTATCAAACTATGCCAAGTGTCACAATTATGAAAATTGCTTGATATTTTAAAAAAGCTTTACCTGAGCAGAAGTTTTGTTTTGTTTTGTTGTTTTCTTCCCAGTCTTTGGTAGGTCCAAAAAAATGTTTGTTTTTTGTCTTGTTTGTTTTGTTCTTAAATGGCTGACAGCAAGGCCTCCTTCAGATACTGTGTTACCAAATGCCACTTTCTGTGAGAGCTGCCATCTTCCTCAAAATGGTGGTGTAAAAGTATTCCTTTACTCTAACAAGCTATAGCACAAAGGCACGTGTGCCTAAAATACTTGACTGAAACTCTGGAATTTATTCTTTAAAGAGTATATGAAGTTTTTTTTTCTCCCAAGGGAGTTCTACCAATTGAGTGACACATGAGAAAAGAGGTAAATAGCTACATCAAATTTATATTAGCCCAGAGGATTCAGAATATGACATTTAGGAAAGATGTAATAATAAGAGTAAAAGTTATAAAACTTGTTAAGTGCTAGATAAAGCATAGGGATTGTTCTAGGTGCAGAGTGTGTGTAAACTCGTGTACGTTTTCAGTCCTAGAAGGAGTGTGTATTATTACGTGTGTCTCATGGACAGTCAGGAGGGTTATGTGACTTAGTCTAAAGGCACATAGAAATCATCAGAGCAAAGCCTGCCATGGCAAGCCTTTGCCTTTCTCCAGTCTGTCTCCTGATGGTCACTGTGCTACTGAGATCTCGACAGCCTCCTCGCCCTGTAATGTAGCAAGTGGTAAGATAAGCTGAAATGATGTAGTACACAATGTCAGTCAATGATGAGTGGTCAGGTACCCCATGTTAGCACAGAGGTCAAGCCCCCATCCTTTCCAACGCCCCCCTATCCCCAACGTGTACCAACCCAGGGTACCAGGCAGTGAACGGCACTGCTGGTGACTTTCATCCTCCGAGGCACCCTGGCATCTGTGCTCTCAGTCCCTCCATGCCCTGCTCTCAGCAGAGCCATTGTTCTTAGGAAAATTAGGGAGGGGTGTGAATAGGAGGAAGTCCTACTGTTTAGTTCTATGTTTGTGAATAAGGAAAATGTTTTCCTTCTATAGCCTCTTTAGAGACAATTAAGCATTAGCTTTTGTCAGATGCTAAATTATGAGTGAATTTAGTTTAAAGTATGTGAACCATGCACCCTTTGAAATTTGCCTGAAAACGCTCATTATAAAGCTAATGCTATGAAAAAGCACTCCCTTTCAGATTAGGGAAGGCACCTGAATAGTTTTCATAAGTGGCTGCGCATCGTTTGAAAGCATTCTAGTGTTGCCTGAACTGCTTTCAACACACCTTTCAACTAGGAAACTTCACATTCAGTGTATCTGTAGTTCTACAAGACTTTCAATAATATTTAAATTGGTTAACTGTATTTCTTTTATATCTGTTTTAATGCTTTTATTGATTGGAGGTAGATAAACTTGATTGTGCATGAAATCTTATTTTTCCACACAAAGGAGATGTGATTTGAGTGTATACGGGAGAAAACCGCACCTCTAAATGGGCGAGACCTATGAAATTCAAGGTCTGGGCCAGGTAGCGGTTTGCTGAGGTCTTTGAACTGTGTATAACTGACTTCTCTAACTGTTGTTTCTTCAAGTCAGTGCTTTGAAAGAGGTCCTGGATGACATATCTTTATTAAATCTAGGAAAATGGAGAATAAAGTTCAGGTCTCAATGTGAGAAAAATAAGTGCTTCATGTGGTCCTGAAATTTGTTTTGTTTGGGGGGCTTGATATGCACTCACATCTATAGTGTTAGCACCTCATGGTTACAAGAAAACCAACAACCACTCGTGTGAGCATCTTAACACAGTATGCAAGATTATGATATGCAATATATTTTAACATGTTCTTCTAAGACAAAGCAATAGTGTCTCTCATTTTGCTGTACTGCTCATATGTCTGAAACCTACGAGATCACTGTTTTGCAAATAAGAAACTTGATATTTGAAGCACACCTGCAGGAAGGGCACCTGGGGACCAAGATGGTTTCCACATCATGTACAAGGTGCATACATAATAGAAAGCAAGGTGGTAGAGGTTGGATAGAAGGGAGCTCCCATATCAGCTCAGCTACAGGCTTGCTCAGGCACCTGAAATCTCCACTACAAACCTGGATTTCTCCCTTTGAGAAACTTATAATGAAATCATTGAACATGAGCAAAGACGTGAAAGTCTTGGCCACAGGATATACACAGTAAGTGTATATGCACTTATCAAGGGTCTGGAGACTGAGGTCTCATCTAGGTACACAGGGTTCCTGCCTTTCTAAGGCAAACGGTCTGGTTTTCAAAATGAAAAGGAAGACTGCTTTGAAGGCTCCTGTCTATAAGCCCAGGCATCAACAGGAAGGCTACAGGAAATGGGCAGAGATGCCCACTGAAAAGGAGAGCAAGGAAAAGAATACATTAGAGTTAGGATAGTAGTTTGATAGGCCGTGAACTTGATGCTTAGCACAGAGCTAGAAAGCTAGAGATTAAGAAAAGCCATACCATAACACCACTGTCCAAAAGCAAGTCGAGAAGGTGTTGGCTCCTATGTGTATGACCCTGCAGACAGCCCTGCTCCATGGACTTTGAACTTCAGCTCTTTCTACATAGCCCCATACTAGCATTTTACTTAAAGAACCAAAGGAGAGACATATACCTGCTCTTAGACAACAGTTTATACACACCTCAAAATGTTTAGTGACCTCCCCACCTTTAATTTTAGTAGCAATGCTAAGCAACGCAGTAAAATACAGTACAACACCAACTTTCCATGGAAAGGAGGATTTATTCAAGGCCAAGCAAGTAGTAAATAGCAAGAGTCAGACAGTCAGCTCTCCAGGAATCTTCTGCTGTGTGGCATCTCCCTTTATCCTGTGCATTTTCATTTCATTTCCCAGATGCAACATGCTCATGACAGACAGACCTAGGAGACACGAGTAGCTGCAGTAGGAATGTTGAAGGTGACCAACACATCTGAACCTCCATTTGGAAATCTGATGAGAGGAAACACAACTGAATAACTTTCCCCCCTCCTTTGTGTGTGGTATTTGTGTATGGTGTATGTGTGTACTGATATGTATCCCTGTGTGTTCTAGAATTTTCTACCTTATTGCTGTAAGACAAGACTTCTCACAGAATCTAGAGGTCAGGCTGCTAGCTAACCGTTGCTATTGATCCCCTTGCTTCTGTACCTTCCTGGCTTGGGATTACAAGCGCATACACAGCCATAGCGATGCCCAATGTTTTAAGTGGGTTTGGAGGAAACTAAACTCAGGTCCTCACGCCTATTCAGCAAGTGTTCTTACTTGCTCAACCCTCTCCTTAGGCTGCAGACTTTTTTTTTTTAACTTAAGGAAAATTTCTTAAAGATCTTAATGTATAGATACTGAGTTATATAATAATTATTACCCCAGTGTTGAGACTGGCTGAAAACTGTATTTCTGTATTTGCAATATGAATTAACAGGAAAAGCACCTGCCAAGTAAGCCCAATGATTCGAGTTTGCCCCCTTGAACCCATATAAAGGTAAAAAGAAAAAACTGACTCGGTAAAGTTGTCTTCTGACTACCACACATGCCCTGTAGCACAGGCAGGCTCAAATATGCATCGCACACATATTTGCACACACCCACACACCCATACACACACAAAACTAATGAATAAGAAATAAAAATTTTCTAAGATAAACACTGAAAAAACCGTCACCTAAATTCTCACAAGAAATAAATTTTCACTATCTTAAACAGGAACGAAACTTGTCACCTTAAATTTTTAATGAAAAAATCCATATCCATCTCTCTGTATGAATGAAAGTCAAAGAAGTATACCTGCATTTAAATTATCAATAGAAAATATTGACTAATTAGGTTGGTATGTTTGTATGCCATTTGCATCTTCTTCATAGTCATTTTCCAAACCAGAGTAGTAAGGAATATTATTAACAGATCTAATTCTCTAGAATGGTCTGTTTTGGACAGATATGCCATTAGGCCTCCTGGTAGAATTGCTATTGCCAAATTGTTCCTTGTCCTCATGCAACATGATAAAGCTAGTGGAAACTTTAAGAAAGCATAGCATAAGCCTATTATAATATGTGGCATAATGACTCACGGGAGGAGGCTTCTGTCACGTCCAATGGTGTTTTATAAAGATGAAGCACAATAAAATAAGTTGCTTTTCTTGTATGGGTGGTTCTATTGCACCTACTCAGCACTATTTGCTTTGATTTCAGGAAGAAAGCTTTAGTACCCATGTGGACACGTGTTCAGTATGGCCATACACATACAGCTTATGAAGGTTATCTTTATACATTTTAGATTATCTCTTGTTTTCCACTCTGATTTTTCTTCAGTATGAGTATTTCCAATTATTTATTTTATTTTTAAGAAGATTTAAATTTTGTTTTAAATCTTTTGTAAAGCCGTGTGGGAAATGGTATTGTAAATATGTAGGTATATGAATTAAACGTTTTTCTTTTCTATATACTGATCATATTCCTTGCATGGTTATTGAAAAATGTAGATTCTATAAAATGTTTAGGAAAAGAAAATCTACAGCTCTACTTTAGTTAAAACAGATAGTAGAGAATAGAATTTGTAATGATAGCTTTCAAATCTAGTTGTACATAAGGATCAACAGTTGAGACAGTGTGTTAGGGTATGTAGGTGTGTGCAGGCATGTGCACAAGCACGTAGAGGCCAGAAGCCAAAATCCAGTCTCTCCTGATATGGTCTTCCAGTCACTCCCAATTCTGTATTTTGAGACAGGGTCTCTCACCAAGCCTGTACATCACGCATTTATCTATATTCGCTAGCCAGCAAGCTCAGAGATCGTCCCCCTGTCTCAGCTTCCCCAGGACTGAGATTATGAGCACATGATTACTGTGCCTGGCTTTAGCCATGGTTCTTAGAGATTCAGACTCACATCCTCAAGCTTGTACCAGGACATTATATTCTGGGCCATCTACATAGACCCTGAAGGGAAATTCTTAAATGCACTGTATTGGGTTTCATCCTTCAAGTTTCTTATATATCCAGCCTGTAGTGGAGTCCTGTCCTTTTCATTTTACAAAGCTTTGTTAACAAATACAGATACGAGGTGGAAATGGAGAACATTAGATGTAGACAGTAGATGAACTGAAGAGATGGCTCAGTGGGTAAGAGCACTTCCTGCTCTTACAGATGACAGGTGTTTGGTTCCCAACACTCATGTTGGACAGCTTACAACTGCCTGTAACTCCAGTTCCAGGTGACGCCATGCCTCTGGCCTCTTGTAGATACTTGTACTCAAACGCCCATAGCTACACACAAACACATATACATAGTTAATACATCTTGAAACAATAAAACAATTATTTTATGGATTAGAAATGCAGTATGAATTAATTAAAAAGCTGAATATACTTTTAAAAGAAATACTTCTTTATTTAGACTGAAAACAATTGCTTCTAACTGACTAGATGCATGCTGAGTTCCTGTTATCTTCAAAACTCTTTGGTGGCTCACAACAGAGCACTTTCAGGATGCCCGGGCATCCTGGGTGTACTGAATAATAATATCTCTCCTGTTGGCATCATCACCGCCATCATCCAGAGCATATGTTGAAACCTAACCTTGCAAAGCAGTTTGCTAAGTGCTGAAGATCACAGTGTTCTAAGACACTGCCCTTACAGTCAAGGAGACTCAGCTACTTGGACAGACAGGGCATGCACATAAAAAAGATAATTAACAATGCCAAGTAGCATATGTTAAGTGCCAAAACAGTGGCAGCCGCCATAAATACTCCCTGAGTTTCACAGAGGGAAATCAGCACTACAGGATCTGGGGTGGGAGGCCTGGTGGAGGAAGTGGAAGGCCAAGTCCTGACCTTGCTGTTTGTGTAAGAATTGAGTAAATATTTTCCTAAAGACAGTATAACTGCAGCTAGCTGGCTCCTCATGTACTCTTATTTGAATTCTATTTTAAAAACAAAAGTTAAGGTATTAGAGATATAACTATAAGATTTAAGACAAGAGTACCTTTTCTCCTTTGTTTTTCCTTCTTCATTTATAGCTCAGTGTTTAAAATCCCCAACAAGAACACAGATGACAGATGAGATGACTCAGCAGGAAAAAAGCATGTGTCACCCAAGTTAATGACCTGAGTTCTATCCTTGGTGCCTATTGTTAAAGGAAAGACAGAACCGACTCTCGAAAGTTTTCCTGTGACCGCCAAAGAACGGCCACAGCTCATGCCAACTGCACTTCCCCAGCATCCTTGAACCTCTCACACATACTACTAATAAATATAATTTAAAATTTGAAAACAGTAAAAAATTAACCAGTTGAAAACATATATTAAGGAGAGAATTGAAAATCTCTGACCTATGTTTATGTAAAATGACAATGATTTGTGAAGGGAGTCCTAAATTTCACAAATCTGAGCCCATCTTTGCCTCACTGGTGAATATCACTTTTTGGTTTTTTTGGTATTTCATGCTAAAAGCAAATATCCTTTATGACAATTAGGGAGAGTGAAATTGCGCTCAACTATTTTTCCATTATAAAAACAAGAAAATACTTGTTAACATATAATTCATTCACTTAATATGATAAGAAAAGCATTTGATTTCATTTTCCCTGTAAGTATAAAGGACTTAATTTTATCATGATGCAACAGAAGATGCCACAGCCACGATGGAAAGTTAGTTTTTGATAGAATCAGAAAGAAACACACATAATTCTCATGTTCAAAGCTCCACAGAACCACAATGTATATAAGGCAAGTTGACATGGAGGATGGAGTTTATAGAATAAATGTTAAAATTAATAATCAATTAAGTTTGGAAGTGCTACCGGACAAAGAAAAGTAGGGCTGCCTTGCCAGGCCACAGGGGAAGATGGCACATTCAGTCAAAAGCTGGGATGGGTTGATTGTGCACTCCCCTTTACTGAACAGGAAAGGCGGGATGGGGGAGGAAGGGAGGATGGCACTGAGAGAAGAGGAGGAAGGGCGCTACTATCAGGATGTAAGGTGAATAAATAAATAAATAAATAAATAAATAAATAAACAAATAAACAAATAAACAAATAAATAAATAAGAAAAGTGCTATCATTTAACATATGATCATGGGTAAAAATCCATGCAAACACTCAACGATGCTCAGGTGGCTTTCTGACTGTAGTAAAGCACACTTTAACATGCCCCCTCATAGTACTCAGGACAGAGAAAACAACATTGGTCTGCTTTAGTAAGCAGAGAGTAAGAAACAGCATCGGAGCAGGTCCCTTTGAGTTACCAAATGCATCCCCGCTCCACCCACCCAATTTCTTTGTGCATCAAGATGAGCAGGCAGAATGTAGCCAGGAATGAGCCCTCACACCCAGGTTAAGGGCATAAAATTCCAATTTCTAAAAATTCGTCTTCAAATACAAGTTCCTTCCTTCTGTCCCTGCCACCACTGACTCATCCTCCACTTTTCACTCATACTCTCCCAGCTCCTAACCCCTAGAGCCAAAGGACCTCGTGATGGTAACAAGGAAAATCCTCGGGACTGGGAAGTTGCAAAGATTCTGTGATGGAGAATTTCTTGTCATCACTGATGAAAGGCTAGACTATTTGTTTATATTGGGATTCCATTGTGCACAGATGGAAATAAAGTCAACACCATTTTGAAGTAGAAACCCTCTCTAACTCATTTCTTAGAAGCCAGGTGTCTCAAAGTGATGAAGTGGAAATAGGCATTTATCAGGCTGAGCACATCGAGGCTCTAGGACTTGCTTGGCGGAGGGTCATTTCATGGACTCCTTGGCAGTGGTTGATTGTTTTGCTGTATTGTTTTGAATTTCAAAACAAATAGCGATTTGAAGACTCAAGTCACAGCTAAACTTTATGGCTTGTCTTTCATCATGTTCAGAAAGACTTGAATAGTGAAACATTAAATAATATTCAAGATGGCATATCCATCTTTTCACACCCATTTCAGCATTCTTTATATTGTTCTATATGTTAGTTATTGTGGGTTTATCTAACTTACTAACTGCTATAAATTATATGTTTGGAAACAAGATCTCCCTATGTAGCCAAGGTAGGCATCAAAGAACTGATCCTCCTTTCCAAGTACTGGCGTGTGTGCTACGTTGCCCTGTTCTTTTTTTGTTTTGGTTCTATAATTGCTGCCTCTCAGTCTAGCCACTTCTCAACCCTGTCTCTTCAATCATGGAATTTTTTCTTCCTGGGGACCCACCTATACTTGTTTCTGATATTTACTCTAATAAAACACCATAGGCTCTATGCTTTGAACAACAGAACTATAATGCTGTCCCTCTGTGTTCATGAACTATGCTTGGGATTCAACCAATAGGGTATAAATATATTACAAAAAATATTACATCTGCATGAGCATTAGTAATTTTTCTCATCCTTACATCAACACTATAATAATCATTTACATAGCATTTATAGTCTATATTTAAAGTCATCTAGAGATAATTTGAATATTCAGTAAGATATGCATAGGAAATATTCAAACACTATATCTTGATTTTATAATTTTTTTTTTACCATATTATATAAAGGACTTAAGCAACCATGTGTTTTGTTATCCTTGGAGGTCTTGGTACTTATCCTTCAGATAAACTATAGTATTAATATATATGCATTTCATGATAGTCCCCTAATCTGGATGTTACCAACTAAAGTGTCCTAGGATTGGTTTCTTCTTAACCAACCCTCTTCTTGGCTTGCAGATACCTATCTTTAACTTGTGTCTCTACGTGATTCTCTCTGTATTAAGAAACCAATAATACCAGACTAGGTCCTATCCCAGTGATCTCATTTATCTTAATTATATCCCTGAAGAAGCTATTTTTAAATACAGCTATGTTATTAGATACTGAAATCGTCCCATTTTAAGGACGAGGACTTCAAAATACAAACCTGCTGTGCGAGGTCACAGAATTCAGACTTCATCACTCCTTTTTGGCTTTCCAGAGTCATGTCCTGTAAGCACATACCACACATCTGGAGTTAGGGTTGCTGTAAGTACGGATAGCTCAAAAGTCAATGTGGCTATAATAATATATAAATTATATTCTTGTATAAATTAAAATATGTAAATTATAATCCTATCATTCTTAACTCATACTGATAAGGTTTAGGGTAAATGCATCATATCTTGAGGCATGGCTAGATCTAGATGCTATATCTTATCAGCTTTTGATCACACTCTGTGCATTAGTTCTGTATTTTATAGGGTACTGGTCACTCTCTGTTCATCAGTTCTGTTTTCTTTTCAATGCCTTCTTTCTTAGACAGGTTCTTCCTCATATTCTAAAATGGCTGCCAATTCTCGAAAGCACAGTTTATTGTATCACCACTGACTCCACTAGAAAAGTAGAAAGGCTCTTTTTCTACAGTTTTACTAAAAGTTCCAGATTCAAGTCTCATTACCAAAGTATCTGTTTCATATCCATTATAAAACCAGTCTATGGCCAGGTTAAGAGAATATTCTGATCCATAGTACCTACAAAGTTTGAGACAAACCATGGAGTAAATCCCGAAAGGGCTTCTTCAGGATATAAGATTGCTTTCATTAGGTGTGTGAGAATGTGTAGTTGAACAGATTACACCAATGGTTGTTTACTCTACCAACCATAAGTTTTCAATTTTTTTCTCAGCCTCCACCCTGGTAGCTCCTTTTTTGGAGATTTTTTTTAAAGGGTCTACATAGTACCTCATAGATATGATCTTTATTTCATGAGCTTTCAGCATGTTTTCCTGTACATATGAGCAAGGATACAGAGAATCATCCTATTGTCTTTCAAATGCCTAATGGAATACACAGTGTCCAATGGATAAGGCTGATGCTTTCCTATATCCACATATAATGTTATCTACTCATCAAACCATGATGGTTGGAAGTTATATTTTCCATGATAGCTTACTACCATTTCTATTATAAACAACATGTGAGGAGCATGTGAGGAGACACAAATTAATAAATCAGAGCCTGGCAGAACCTGGACGCACTATATGTATATCAGAGGAGATTATACTGTGGTTTGTTACCTTAGTGTTCTCAGGCAATTTTTAGTTGTCTCTAGATCTGTTTAGCCCTTTCTTCTAAAACAACCTGTATTTGAATGGTATCGTCTTCATGATCCTTAGAAAGCTTTATTTGTAGGATAAGCTGATTTATATGAGGGATGGCAAGAGGGCTAAATCCAGGAATGCACTCAATAATGAACAGCCTTGATCTAAAGACATGAAATCTAGAATCTGGAATGTTCACGGAAGTCACGAATCCATCTGATACATAAATCTACTCCTGTCAAAGGACACCAAACATCGACCTAGCCTAGCGCCTGTCTTCTGTCCTTTCTGATACCACCTCTTCCCTCACACGTTGCCTCTCCTACACAGTTTGCATCTATGTCCCTGCTTAGCTCAATCCAGACACAGCAACATCTCTAACCATTATCTGCTTTGTTCTCCTCTACTGAAAGTAAATATTATCCAAAATAAATGCCTGTATTTACTCCCGAAAGCCTCTCCATTTACTGTTTCTACTGTGAAGGGCAGATGGCAGCTTGGCAGAATGGCAACAGTTCCTTTTGCAATGTCTGGAGTTTTTCTTGATCAACAAATATCTTGTGAGAAACTAGGGACCTCTGTTTCCTATCAGTCCACAAATTCTGTAATAGTATGCAGTTTGTTTGTTTGTTTTTTTAACAGATCCACAGTCTAGACATCTATGATTGGAGGATCCTGCCCACCCACTTCATTACTTCCTGACCCTTATCTGAGTGCCTGCCACCTGGTAGATGCTCAATGAGTATAATTATTAATGATTGAAGGGGTGAATAAATAAATGAATAAGAGCCTTTCCCTTGACATATCCATATTCCATCACATAATTTTCCATTTTAACATCTGTAGAACAATCCATGTCAGCATTCACTTACTGCTGACCAGATCTTTGCATTGGATCTGTTGTGGTTTACATGTGTGTGAACACAGCCACACTGCAATTGAGTCATGTGTATTATTGACTATGCATGACTAGTGCTATTTGCAGTTTTTTAACTTCGAATATAGCAACATGGTGTTTATTTAGTGAATATTGAAAGAAGCAGTATTCATCCACCTGTTACTCAATGGTCCTCCATTCTTACCGTCCTATAAAATGGAAGAGCATCAGTATTTACAAAGTGGGTACCAATATATGTGGATTTGTCACCAGGATTGTTGCAAGACACTCCTTTTGAAATATCTAGCCCATGGAGTTTTCAAGTATGGAAAAGCATAGACATTGATGACTTGATACCAAAATAATGATTCAGAAGTGTTATAGGACAAACAAGAGGTATCATTATGAAGTATAGTGTAACTAGTGGCAATTGAATATTTGGCCCATAAGCAGAGGGGTGCTATCAATGTGACTGCACCTATAGGTTTTCATTTAAGTAAGTCCCAAGGGAGTGTGTCATCTCCATTTACCTCTTAAAATGCTTAGTTCATCCCTGCAGCTACTGCCATGAAAGTTCACTCTGCAGCAAGAATTCTGAGTATCCTTGTGAGTTCTGGAAAGCATTTCCTTGAAGGGCTTCTAAGATGAGGTCCCTCCTAGTCTCTCCCTCAGCTGTCTGCCTCTTCCTGTTAATAGATTGCTCTATCACATAATTCCTAGCATTACCATCTATACCCTACCAGGGTCCTGGAGCACACTAAAACTAAGACAAGACCAAACTTTTTCTTTTATAAGCTGATTGCATCAGCTATTTTGTTACACGGGTGGAAAGCTGAGTATCATATCTGATTTCTCATGAGTTTTCCTGATGTTTCTTGTTTTACTTCCCCTTGTTCTTCGAAACTCCTCTTCAATATCAGGGAAGACCTCTTCCATGTAAAAGGGAGGAAAGAACACAGAAAACACAATTCTAAACATTCTATTGTTGATTTATTGGTTCATAATAAGAAGAAAGAGTGGTTCATAATATCCTTGGGCATAGCTTCTTCCTATCCATTAGTTTTCCTATCCGCACACGGCTTTATCTCAGTCAGACCATGGAGTTACCAATGGTAGCAATCAGGGGGGGGTGTATATCCTCTTTCCTGTTCCTTGGGAAAGACAGTGTATTTCTTCCTTTGTCTTTGTTCTTAGAATAGGAATTTTTCTAAATCAACAAATACATGTCCTTTTGCCTTGGTTTGGAAACCAAGCTTGTTATCAAGTCATCCCACTTTTTGGAGCGTTGTGTATCATTTGATTTAGAATGGGGCGGTCACAAATTTCTGAGCAGCGGGATGGATGGGTGTGTCATGTGTAACTGGTCACTAGGGTAGAGGTCATGTCCATGAGTTTGTGGCTTTGACACAAGGAAAAGGGCAGAATTCATGATGAAGGAGAGACAACCAAGAGCCCCATCAGACTCCTTCATCCTACTTCTGAATGTTCCGCTGACAGCTCAAAATCCACTTGTTCCCAAATCCATCACCATATTGCCTCTTAGAGTATGTCTATTTCTGCAGTGTTTTCTATACTGTGAATTTTTCTGACATTTTCCTGATGTTGTAGATAATCTTTACGTCAAGAAGTTACTAGTTTAACACCAGTCAAAACACCCTATTCATCTGTGCAGCTGCTTTTCAAGTACTATGCATATAAATATATAGATAGCATATGAGGCAAATAAATAAAATTGGCACAAGGGATTATAGGGAAAACATTTATCCCTTAAAGCACTAGACAAATACATATGAATGGAAGACTGTGACAAAGACTCTGAAGGCAAAGATCATACAAGAGAGAAAGAGAGTTGAGGAAGCTGACTCAGGTAAGTAGGAAAATCCTCTCTGAACAAGTGATACCATCTGAATCCTAAAAGTAGAGGGAAGCAGAAACACAGAGGGAAGAGAGGAAGTGGCCCCACAGAAAACATTATCACCAGTGCCCACACACGGCATCATAGAGGAACTAAAAGCCTACCAGTAAGCCTGCTACAACATGAAGCTTCAAAAAGAACTGATGCTACTCCTTACAGCCACCAATGGGTCAAAGGACATGAGGACTGAAGAGCAATTGCTCATTTTTGCATCATGTTGACTTTGGAGACCTGAGCTGGCCCCAGGCAGTGGCAACAGAAATGAGATTGGAGAGGCTGGAAAAATTATTGCAAAATGACCAGGTGGGGACACTTCTAAAAGTGTTTTCTGAGAGTCAGTAGAGAGGCCTGTTGGATCACTGCAGGAACTGTATTGTCATCAACATGGGTTCATTTGTTTCCTTCTGTATTTACTTTGAGATTAAAAACTTGCTCCTCAAGAATTCCATAAGAACACAGATAATTTCCTGTTTTGATTGTTTGGGTTTTTAAACTGTTATATGCCTCAGTCTTGGAAGAGCACTTGGTACATACTAAGTACTCACCAACCAGTTCAATATTAAATGAAGGGAAAAAAACACTAGATAATGTTTCTGTGGGTGGGAGAAGGTAGGAATATCAAGGATACATTATCAGGCCCCAATGCATGCTACATCTTTCAGAAGGCTTGACACTAAGATCCTACATATTGGCCACGTGTAATTGACACTTACTGCAAGTGAGGACACACTGTTTTAATATAATAAAAGCAAGTAAAATAAATGAGAGCAGAGGTATAGGCCTTCTAGCATTGGGAAGAAGTCTCCAGGACACAGCCTTTAAGAAGTCTTAAAGTGAATGAGGCAAGATGGTCCAATGAAAGTCAAGAGGGGCATATGACAACGTTTGTCATCGGTGCTGGAAACATGTATACAGTTAGTCACTATATTTCTTGTTTCTGTAACCAAACTAGCTCAGAGAAAAACTTAAGCTCACAGCTTCTGGGAGCAAGCATAGCCAATGATCCCCTTGGCCCTGTGCACTGGGATAAGACACCTTGTTAGCAGAAGTGCTTGTCTGAGGGATGCCATCTAGTGGACAGGAGACAGTCATCATAGAGAAGCCAAAGACAATGTGCCCAGGGGCCTGCCCTTGCTCTATTTCTTTCATTTAGACCACTGGAAACCAAAATGTTAACCCTCACCAATAGCACCAGCCCCAGGGGACTAAACAGTTTGAAGTAAGATTGTGTGTGGGGAGTGGTTGGGGGGTGTTTTTCCTATTCAAAGAGAACAGTAGTGAAAAAGTACCACAGATTTCTGAGCAATTGGATGCTATGTCTCATAAGCAGAGACCCCTGTCCTCTGATCCTGTTGAAGAACTTCCTGCCACTGTAAATCTATATGGGCAAGAGGAATCCTTTGCGTGATTGCTTTGCTCCAGGGTTTTACCTTTGAAATCCTATGGCAGTGAAGAGCTAGGGATGGGATGGTTCTAGTGGAATAAGTAAAGTAATAAAATACAGTATCAGGTCCTGTGGCAAGAGACAAAGGACCCCTTGGAAGGAGCTCATAGGGCAGGCATAGGAGCTGAGAGCTTTGCAGGTTGGGCTCAACCCAGCTTTGTTGGGAGCTGAGACTGAGAAGCACTCGGCTAGTTTTACTTCCTCACCTTGTCAGAGACGGTCCATCTTTTTGCAGGTGTCTCTCTAACCTCCAGATTTGTCTCCATTTCCTTCCCTTTCACCCTTGTCTGAGTCCTTGTTATATTGCTTGACAGCCGCGTCCTGTTCACACACCTTCCTTCTTTCTTCGCTTGCTCCCTTATCCAATCTCTTCTTGTGCTGATATGAGATTGATTTTTTTTTCCCACCTCAACCACACAGAACTCCTGCTCAAAGCTTTCACACCATAGTTGGGCCAAGTCCAAAAGCCTTACCTTGGCCTTCAAGGATGCTATTTCATCAGACTTTTCAGACTGAATTGTTTTCTGGTTATTCTTTGGTGAGAATTTGCTTTGCACTTTGTCTCCTTTCGTCGTCCCCTTTCCGTGACTTAGACTAGGAATGCCTTACTCTCCCTGCCTCCGAAAATCGTGTGTGTGACATTAATCCAGATCTTGTTGGGCCTTTGTTTATGATTTACTAAAGATTTATTTAAGTGTGCTCATCTTTCTGAGAAACTCTGTTGGATTTTGTGACTTCTTTCCATGTAATGATGATGTTGTCAGAGGTGCTAACATCCAACACAGGAGGATGCCTTTCTCTTTACAGCACATTTTAATAGTAAACAAGGACAATTTCAGCAGCAACAGTGGCAAATTCCATTGCCCAAATAAGGAAAAAGCAGTGTTTCCATCTGACCCACGCACCATCCCATTGAACACAAAGCAACCTCAGCCTGTGAACTGAAATGGTTTTTGAAAATGTCCATGCGGGAAACTGAGAACTACCAAGGATATAGAAATGTGTCCATGCCACGTGACCCACAGTAAAATGCTCATATTTCATCTGATGTATTTCTTCAAGGAGCAGACCACCGCCTGTGAAGTGAGTGGTGAGAACATTCCAGGGTCTTTATTAAGAGTCTTCTTTGTGGCAGTGAGAAGGCTACGAGGCAGTGGCCCCAGGCTTGCCTCCCCAACCCTAGTATGATTGAGAAGACCCCAGGGACTTTGCAAAGGTAAAATCGTGAGTACTCTCACCTCATCCAGAGGATAGGTGCTGAGTTTATACTGCAGCCAGTGAGCGCAGTCTCTCACAGCTTCCCAGGGGACACAGAAGCATTCTCTCTTTTCTTTCCAGGGGGAGCATAGTATTCATCACTTGTATGCACACATAGTGCCATCCTGTGGTCTAAAATAAGCTGTGTTTGTGTGGTTGTGGCAGCCTGTGGTATTTATAAGGACTTTTACGAGGAACAAAAAATATAATAATAGAAGTAAGATTTATCAAGCCTTCCTGAAAGTATGACCAGAGAGGGGGAGGAGAGAAGAATGCGAAAGGACACCTTATAATTCCTGTCAAATCGCTTCCAATTATAATCCTCATCTGGCCCATTGCTGGTTCTATTCTGGCATCTAATTCTTAGTTGCCATTTTAATTCCTCTGCTGGTTTCCATGGTTTCTTCCCTCCCCTCCCTCTTTTTTCAGATGTACATTAGCAATGATGTTTGCTTTTGTATTAATTTCAAAACAGATTTTAAAACGCTAATATTTGTAATGTCAAGAGATTAGGTAACTTGACTTAAGGAAATAAGGCATTTCACACTTGGGCAAACGGCAGTGGAAAAAATGCTTCCCTAACAAAGGATGCAGGGTGGCTCTCTCACAGCGCCTAAAGCATGGAAAATCACAGGAAGTGAAATGTGACATATGATTTTAATTCTCTTCCTTAATTCCAGCAAGGGCACAGGGAAACAGGTGTTTACATTTGCGTCTGAGAAAAGTGTCAATTGATGCAAACTTGGTGTGTGATAACTGGCACACTTTTTTTTTAATAAATAAAATACAATTCACAGGTTTATGTGCGTTGTTCCAGGATGGTATGCAATAAATACCATGTAAGTTTATGTCATTTACAGTAATTCAATAATTCTTCAGAAACCCACCTACCTGATAATAGACGTCGTTTTATAACTATAAGAGGATATGCCAAGCAGTTGCTGAAAGTAGCTTTTTAGACAAAAGAATATTTAATGACAGAGGAAATAATCTCAATGTGTTGAGAATTCATAACTTGGTTCATATAAATGACCTATAATGAAGTGAGGAATAGCCCTACTCTCTGCTTAGTGAGAAGCTGAAAACAACAGAGAAAACCAGGCAGTCGAGATTGAAACAGCACATTCCTAATGTTCTCTACCCCTGCTTAAGTTCCCTTCCTTGTATCGAAGCACGGGCGCTCAGTCACAGGTAGACCCAGACAGGACCGCCTCATTCCCTTTATTCTGGAGAAGGCACCCTTCCTGTTTTCTTCTTTCCCCCTTGTTGCCAAGGTAATTGGTACCCCTCCACCTAGGCAAGTCATAGCCAAAGGCTGAAGATGCAAGGATTGGGTTCTTATGCTGTTCCATTGTAGAGATGGACGTTTCTTCATTTTTATAGCCAGAGAAGAGCAGGGACAGAGTGTCTGTCATTTAAGAATCTGCAGCTGTTGGCTGTTTTCTAATTAGTTCAAGACTCAGAAGAAGTCACCTATCCAGTGGAGAGGGTAGAACAGTAAACATTTTATCTTTTTCTGAGCGCCCAGGTCTCCTCTCAATTACATTCCTCTCCATCTGTTTCCACTGTCATCTTTGAAAGCTCATAGTGAACACGGTAGAATACAAAAGAATGTGTACGTATGTGTTATCATATCTATACTGTAACTGAATATAGCCATGATACAATATTCTTTACAATAGTCATGCACAATTTTTATTAAGTCATTCACACATACATTTGTATAAAATCAAGATTACATTAATGTAAGAATAATATAAATTTCATACGCATGTTCCTTTGCACATTGTAAGCTTTAGATTTTATTATTATGTTATGACTATAAATATTTTCATCCAAACCCTTCTGTCTTTATGAGAGAAAGTTTTCAACTATAAGGACTAAGTATATCCAGTGCATAATCATGTCCTAAAATTCTTTGTCCTTTACCATGTGTAGCCAAGCATTCTTTCTCCAGTAAACAAGGCAGGTTAAGCTGGCGAAGGCTTGTTACCTACATATACATGAGCAATTGCTCTGCTTGCTTGTGTGTGTGTGTGTGTGTGTGTGTGTGTGTGTGTGTGTGTGTGCATGCTGGAGATGTTTGTGTTGGTTGGAGTGGAAGACACGACCACAGAAGAGGCAGAAGGCACATTTTGTTAGGCATATACAATTGCAAGGAATGCAAGACTTCATATCCCTAAGAAACTCCTCTCCCTCTGTGTCCCCTTATCTGTCATCTCCCATCATTCATTTTGACAAGTTTATAGAAAAATCAGTGAACACCAAGATACTTGCCCCAACTGAAATATTCCTGAACAAGGCAGAATATCAGGAGGAGGCAGTTATTAAAATATTGTCAGTAAGCATTTGAGCATTTGATAGGATGTGTTAGGAACTATTCTTAACCCTGCACATATACTGTTACTTGTTCCCCTCAAACAATAACCCAGCAGAGAAAGAGAGAGAAGTGCCTATTCACTTCCAGTACCAGAGAAAGTTCAAACACCTGTGAGATAAATAGGTGTTCGGTCTCAGGCAGAGCTTAAGGAATCGCTCAAGGTCAGAGTGCAAGAGGTGCACTGAACCCATCCCTCATCCATTGACTCCATAGTTCAAGCTCTTTGCTAGCGTACCCAGAATGTGTCACGGCCCGGTGCCTCCTCAGAACTCACCAACTAGTTCTATGACATCCTGGATTAATTTCGATACTGGAGAACCCAGTACCAGACTTTTAGAGAAATACTGGCCATGTTTGAGGATGCCAAGTGCATTTTATTAAAAATAACCAAAGAAATCCAGAGCACATTTTGTGTTGAAGGAAAATAAATATGTTAGGCCCTGTTGAATAAAATAGAAACACCAAGGCAATGAGTGACCAAAACCAGAGGATGGTCCCTGCCTGACCCCATGGCATCATCCTCTCCTGCCTCCTGTTATTTTCGGCTTACCTTCTAGTTTCAAGGAACACATCCCAGGATGAAACACTTCATTCCTTATTATTCTTCTCTCCCTTTTTTTGAATTTAAATGTGAAAAGTGGAAGTCTGAGAAATTCCAGAATCTAGTCTTTTAATATGAAATTTAATTTAAGGGATGGCGCGGAAGAAAGGTTGTAGACCTTTTCATGGATTCTGAAGGGACCTGAAATTAAATATTGGTAATTATTGAATTTGCTTTTAAATGAATGTTCTAAATCTAACCCATCATGGGAACGTCCAGATGTACCAAGCATTAGCGTGACAACCGAAAAGACAAAATGCTTTAAAAATGATGAGAAACCTCATTTTCTAAACCAGATGACAGATACAAAAGTTGGCAGCGTGTCTAAAAGAAAACATAGCATGCAGAGGGAGATCTAAAAATATTGTAAACAAAAGCTGAAAGACAACTTGGAATTTCACTTGAGAAATGTTGTAGATTTTAAAATAGTGACTTATTTTCCTCTATACAATAAAATTTGATGAATTTCTGCTATAAGAATTAAAAAGTATATCGTTCTTTGTAAATTATATACACATATGTGTATATGTATACAAACTCATGCACCACATATACAAACTCACATGCACACACACAGAGATAGATATATACGTGCTAAGATCTAAGTGTGTATTCTAAATCAGCTTTTCTACCATAGAACCACCTCAAGCTTCTATACATGAGATAATTCACTTTTAATTTCTTTGATAAGACATTACTCCAGGCAAAAGATCATCTAAGAACAGTATTTGTTTTTTTAATTAAAATATAATTATATCCTTTCTCCTTTCCCACTTTTTCTCTTCCTTCATACCCCTCCCATGTCTGCTCCCACCTCCCAAGGTATAGCCTTCTCTACTTTACCAAGTGCTTTTTTTTTTTTTTTTTTTTTTTTTGAGACAGGGTTTCTCTATGTAACCTTGGCTGTTCTGAACTGGCTTTGTAGGGCAGGCTGGCCTCCAACTCACAGAGATCCAATTGCCTCTGCCTCCCAAGTGCTGGAATTACAGGTGTGTGCTACCATGCCCAACTTCTACCCAGTGCTTTTAAAGCTTCACTGTACAACAGAATGCACTTGAGGGTTCTAGAAAACACAGGTGGCCAACATTGCACCTGATTTCTCTGATTTAATATATCTTGGGAAAGAACCGACAATAGGGCTGTATTTGGCTACCACCCATGCTGGAGGCATCTAGAACAAATGCTGAAAGTAGTTAACCTGTCTGGAAAGTAGGGAAATAGAACATTGCTGCTGCTGCTGCTGCTGCTGCTGCTGCTGCTGCAGCCACACCTCCTCAGGAATATCAGTAAAATATAAACAGACGCTGCATACATACTGCTAGTGGAGTAGTGTAGGGAGAGGATTCCAAAGAGCTTTAGCTTTGCCAAATTTTGCTAAGTCTTTACCTTGATGAGATACATGAAAGAATGGATAAATTATGTGTTTTGAAGGAAGGGTTTCAAAGATCCAATATACTTCACAAAACCCTTCACATTTCTTAAGGAAAGCATAAATTTGAAAATTACTGATTTTTTAAAAATTTGTCTTTCTGATAAATGCTTGATAATAATAAAAATAACAAAGCCAAAAAAATAGTCTTACTGGTACCTCCTCCCCATATGGTGATGATTCATGAATTAAGCCACTAAAGAAAACCATACACCACAAGGACAATAATTGCACATCTCCATAATTAGATGTAGGTTTGGGAAGCGTATGGTTACCTGCCAATCTTCGTATGATGGCATTAAACCCAACACCTTCCTGTGAGTACATCTGATATAAACCACACAAAAGTGTTTTCAAAATTTATCGGTGTAACCGTAAAATGGATAGCCTCTTCAACCATATCTTCAGGTCACATCTAGAACTGAAATATTGTTAAAAGTAAATGCCAGAAAGGAGCCAACAAAATATGAAATACAAGCTGTGGAGTGCCTGTTCTGAGAGGCTGAGATTTAAAAATAAATAAATAAACTGCACACAAATAAGCCAGGGAGTCGGAGATGCTGGTAGCAGCGTGCAACCCTTTGCTAATGATCTGCAGTCACACTTTGTACCAGATCACATCTCTTCACTCACATACACTTATTCTCTTCTTTTCTCTCAATTCTTCCTGTCCTCCTTAATTCCTTCATTGCATCCTTATGTCCAGGAATGATTTCCACACACCTACCAGGTCTCAGGTACTGGCTGCATTAGACAGATTTTGGGGATTCTGAAATGATTATGGCAGCTGTTGTTTTGACCTACGTAGACATTATAGCCATTTAAGAAAACAGGCATTTAGCAAATAACTGCAGGAGTCCCATGAGCTAGGGGTGTATGCTATGACAGCATCAACACAGGGACCAGTCTTGTGGAGGATCAAGACTGGTCCTCTGGGAGAATATACTTGAACTTAGATGGCTTTAGAAGAGTAGGGAATTTCCCACACCTTCTATTTATCCTTCCTAACTAGAAGGCTCCCTGGAACAGTGCCCGAGTGGATTTTGAGTAAAAGATCTAGGCTTTGACTGTGAACAGTGCTGAGTAAATGGAAGAATGGTGACAACGGTTAAAGCATGATTCTGTTGTGCCTGAATATGTGTGACTTCGGCTGTGCCCCATACACACATGCTAACAACAAGCCGCCCCTAGATCCTGAGCATCTGAAGGGCCTGCAAAGTCTGTTAGTCCAAAATGAGATGCGATGTAAGTCACACACAGAATAGTCTTTGGGGCACTGATATGAAAAAGAAGAATGTAAAATAGCCTAGTAATAAATTCACAAATATTGAAGTCATTGTATTTTTGCATTGGTTGGGATAAATAAAATGCACTACTAAAATTAATTGAGTCTGCATTTAATGTGGTTATTAGAAAAATGTCACCTTATATACGTGCCTTGCATTATACTTTATTCACACAGCGTCGATGTATAATGTATGTGGCATTTTTTATTTTTATTTTTGACGGAGGTGTCACATGAGGAGGAGGAGGAGAAAGTGACATATATTGTAAACTCTGGCTCTCTGATCTGAAATACAAGGCCATCACATCCATTTGTTCTTGCACTCTAGCAAGTCCCTTCACAGAGATAACCATGCGTCCTGCTGAAATGCTGTTATGTTATAAAAACTGTTTTGATCTATTATTTGATTGTCGTATTGTGCATCTCAATACAGAAATCTTAGCATCCGAGAATGCTGCTGAGTGAATAGATGTAGTGAGCCGCTTTGGAGCAGTGTGGCAATGGATATAAACGCCAGCCATATGTTTTTCAACAGCTCCCATTCCTAGTTGGTTTGCTCAGGGAGCTGATGTTGATTGGATTTTTTTTGGGGGGGAGGGGGAAATGTTATGGTAAACTGGTGATCTATGAGGGCAAAATGGTTGTCTTTGTGACTAAGGAATAGCTATAAGAAATGATAAGAGTAGAAAGATTCTCTCTGTGCAACTTCAGCTTGTGGGTGCTTTAAACCGCTGAGTAGGGGGAAAAGTGTTAATGATTAGTCTCTTTATATTCTGAATACATTTGGAGCGATTGTGGTGTCTGGGAAACAAAGAAACGTGCTATACAAGTTGATTCTGAAGTCCAGCTTTGTGTGCACACAAGGCGCTGGAAGTCTGAGATCAGCCTGCGTACTTACAGGTGCTTTGAAGAAAGGGTTCTGCTATTGCGTAGGTAACACACACATAGAAACAATAAAACAACAGGTCCCCGGAGGAGCATCTACACCTCTCAACATTAATTGAAATGATGTAGGGTTAAAATAAATAAAATGAATGTTAATGCTTAATGATTATTTATCTGCAATGCTTTAGGTGATATTTTGCACTGGGCGTGGTGGAATGCTCAATCAATCCCAGCTCTCAGGAGACAGAGGCAGGTAGATCTCTGAGTTCGAGGCCAGCCTGGTCTACAAAGTGAGTTCCAAGATAGCCAGGGCTACACAGAAAAACCTTGTCTAGGAAAAAAAAAATAGCACGATATTTTATTCCCTTTTTCTGTGCTTTGTTTACTTGGAATTGAGAGTGGGTAAGTATTAATATTTTCTTGAGTGAGAATGTACACAAAAGAAACAGTTCTTATACAGATCAGTTTGAACATACAATATTCTATGCAGTTTGTCTCCCATTAACATATGTCCCTCAAGTAGATATATGTCTGGGCTTACCTTGTTGTGATAGTTAATGTGATTGCTAATTTCATTGTATTGAGCAGTGAAAAAGAAATTAGTGTTACACCTAAAAGTGTCTGTGAGAGTGTTCCCAAAGATTAACTAATGACAGCAGAGCTGCCCTCAGTATGGGCTCCACTATTCAAATAGGGATTAAATAAAAGAGAACAAATAAAAAAGGCTGCTAGCACTGGCACCTCTCTCTCTCTCTCTCTCTCTCTCTCTCTCTCTCTCTCTCTCT
>OU015755.1:68909775-68926035 GCA_907169655.1 Acomys percivali | reverse complement strand
TCTCTCTCTCTCTCTCTCTCTCTCTCTCTCTCTCTCTCTCTCTGCTTCCTGGCTTTCTAGAGATGAGCAGCTATGCTCTTATGAACTTTCCTTCCAGGAGGTTCTGCCTTTGCACAGCTCAGACACAGCAGCTGACTGTGGTCAACAGCTCTGAAAATTTGACTCCCAAGTCAAGCTTGTAAGTTGTTTTCTCAGACGTTTGTCACACACTGTTCAGGTAATGTGCTCAGCTTTGTAAAAGATGAAGAATTTCTCACCTCCTTGAGGTTTTCAGATTGATTATCAAAGAATCAACATACCCAAGTGTGGTGGCGCTCACCTGTAGTGTCCCAGCCCTCAGGGAGGCAGAGGCAGGCAGATCTCTGTGTGTCTACAAAGTGAGTCCAGGGGAGCCAAGGCTACACAGAGAAACACTGTCTCAAAACAACAACAAAAAAAGAAAGAAAGAAAGAAAGAAAGAAAGAAAGAAAGAAAGAAAGAAAGAAAGAAAGAAAAGTAAAAAAAGAAAGGGAAGGAAGGAAGGAAAGAAGGAAGGAAGGAAGTCTTTGGACTGTGTTTTAGTAAGAAAGTGCTGTACTTTTGACCTTCATGCAAACTGTGGGCATGCATGCATTTGTTACATTTTATTTTGATCATAATGTTTTCCACACATTCAAAGTGAGAACATTGGAATTCCAGCTTAGTCTTCCTGGAGGCCCAAACTATAGATAATATTGGTTAAAAACTTATTGAACACCTATTACACATAGAGACAGGTCTCTGCTTAGCAATATTAGAGACGAATCATTATCCATACTTTCAGTGCCGAAAATTCCTTAGCAAGGATTGCTCAGGAAAAATAACTGAGGGAAAGAAATGCAGTCAGGGCTAAGGTCAGGCCTTTTTGGGGGGCCTAGTATGATAGAGTTTTCCTGGCATCTGCTCAAGTAGGAGTTCACAAGGTTAATTTGCTCTATGCTTCTGAAACCCAAAAGAGAAAATTTTAGAGGGCTATGAAATATCTTCTCTGAGGTTAGGGAAAACTTTGCAGAAACAAAGAAAGCTGCAGAATAGAAGTGTCAAAGGTGATAAAGAAAGATATTGAGGGAAAGGAGATGCTGAGCCCAATGCTTGAGGAAATATTAGCCTTCTGGAGAGTTCCATAAGTGTGATGGACTAGAGCTGTTTGTTAATGGAGGCCAAACAGTGTTCTAAGACAGAAACTATTTACTTCAGCTGTTCAGGTAGCCAGGTGAGCAGCTGGTGAGCGTTTTTCCTTCATGTTGTCATCCGGGCAAGGCAAGAACCCATGCTAATAGAGACTCTGCCACCTGCAACATAAACTTTCTGGGAAAAAATCTCCATTTTGACCTACTGTATGGGAAAAGGAACATAGGCTCACTCTGTGTTAATCTATTTCATCTGTTACAAAATGGATGAATTTTTTTTATAGAAATGAATTTAATTACTCATAACTCCAGAATCAAGGATGTCCAACATCCAGGTGGCTGGCTGCATCTGGCATGGGCCTTCTTCTGTGTCATCCACGGCACAAAGCAAAAGACAAAGAAAGCGTATGTAAAAGGGCGTGAAGCAAGCAGCCATGCTCGTGCTGGTGTCCTCTACCCATGTCTACGATATCCAACCTCCTCTGGAGGGCAGGGCCCCCATGACCTAACTATCTCTTAAAGGGCTGGCCTCTCAACACTGTTGAACTGCGATTAAATGTCTAACATGGAAACCTTAGGGGCACATTCAAGCCATTGCAGCCCCAAAACTCATACTAATTTTCATATGCAAAATGCATTTATTTCACCACTGTAGCTTTATGTTCCAACAAATTCCATTTCTAAGTCAATGGAGGCCATGGTAGACCCTGCCTGCAATACATCTGTGATCCCAATACAGGAGGCTGACTGAGGCATTGTTACACGTCCAAGGCCAGCATAGAGGCAATGGAGTGAGTACCAAGCCAGACAGAGCTACCTGGAAAGAGTTTTGTTTCATAATAGCAAAGAACAAAAGAAAACACAAAACGGAAAGTCCGAAGTCTCACCTAAATCATCATGAGCCTGTCCAGTTAGCATCACATATGATCATAATAAAGATGATAGAATAAACATTAGATAGACATTCCATTTCCCCAACAGAGAACTAGGCAAGAAGAAATAAATAACCATTCATATGTCAGATCAGAATGCAATGGGGAAAATAACGAAGAGGTAGGACATGACCCCCCTTTGCTTCCATGTCCTGTGTCTTGAACACAGTGGTACGAGGTTGTGCCCCTAACACCTCAAGTAACTCTCCTTTTTCCTCTGCCTTTGCTGGGCTCCATCTCCCAGCAGCCGCTTGCACAGGTTGGAGACTCACCCCTGTAGCTTCTCAAGCTAGAGTTGCCCTGGTGTGGTTTGGAGGTTTGAATGCGAATGCCTCCCATCAGTGCACATATTTGAGTGCTTATTCATAAGTTAGTAGGACTTTGGGGGAAGGATTAGGAGGTATACCCTTGTTAGAGGAGATATGTCACTGAGGGTTGGAGTTGAAGTTTCAAAATCCCAGGCCAGGTCTACTCTACCCCACCTCTCTCCTTTTCTCCCCCCCCCCGCCCCACCACCTCTCTCTGCCTGCAACTTGAGGATCAGACATGAGTTCTCAGGTACTTCCACAGCACTATGCTTGCCTGTCTGCTTTCTGCCTGCTGCCACAGTACCCACTATGATGATAATGGGCTAACCTTCTGGAACTGTAAGCAAGCCTCAGTTACATGCTTGGTTCTATAAGTTGCTGTGGTCATAGTGTCTTTACACAGCACAAGAACATTAAGTAAAACAGTGGGTCTAATTTTCTGGGGTCTTGGGTGGGAAGGTTTTATTGTCATGGTGCCCCAATGCTTTGCCTTAGAGAAGAATCTGGGTAGTGGCTGCCTCTATACCTGCCACAAGTTTCTACTAGGGCACCCTGGCTATCTATGGCAAACATCACCAGAAATCTAGATGGAGCTTGTACATTGAATCTTTCTTCAGAGTTAGCATGGCAAGAATATTTCCAGTTGACCGACCATTTTGCCCTGTGGAGATGTGGCACATACAGCTCAGATGGGCCTGGAATATTGTGCTGGAATCCAGGCAGAAGATTCTTGAAGGTACACAAGGCAGTGAGTGCTAAAGCATCCCATGTGTGCTTTAGAAATCTAGGGCTCAGCATCTTGCTCTGGACCCATGATGGGCAAAGCAGCTTTATCTCTCTCTGAAAAGCTTCTGTGTCCTTCACCCATTAGCTTGATGAGTACTGAGGGATAACTCTTGACATCTGCCTATCTTTATCTGTGGCTCAGACACATGCCTGCCTGACACACCTTCCTAATGCTGCCCTTTCACCTTTTGCATGCCAACTATGAATTTCCCAATCCTTTCCTCTTTGCTTCAGTTTTTATTATAAATTTCATCTGTAATGGATAATTCCCCCTCACATCTTTCTATACATAGCTAAAAGCAGCCACATAGAACCTTCAGTATATTGGTGATAAGTTTCTTTTGCGTAATATCCTACTTCTTGGTATACAGTTTCCTCTCCTCAAATTCCTGAGCAGGAACACAATTCAGCCAATAGCCCACTTTGTAACAAGAATGACCCTTACCCCAGTTTGTGATACATTACTCCTCATTTCTTTCTGACATCTCATCAAAATGGCTTTTATGATCCATATTTCTGCCATAGTCTGATCGTAATAACTTAAATAATGTATAAGTTGCAGACTTTCTGTGAATATCTTTTCTTCTGGGCTCACAATCACCCTTAACTGTCACTCACACTAGCACAGTCTTTTCCTGGCGTGTTCTTCCATTTTTTTCCAGCTTCTACCAATTACCCAATTTACAGAGAGATTCCCACATCTTTAGATTTTTTATCACAACAAAAACCCTGATTCTCAGTAGAATGCTACAGAAAGCTTAGTTTATTTAAAAAAATAATAATTTCTCACGGTTCTAGAATTGGAGGAATTCAATTGCAAAACATCAGAACTTGATGCTGGTCTTTCTGCTAGACCATCTCCTGGTAGAAAATCAAGAAGGACAAGAGTGCATGTGTTGGGGCTGGAGAGGTGGCTCAGAGGTTAAGAGCACTGGCTGTTCTTCCAAAGGTCCTGAGTTCAATTCCCAGCAACCACATGGTGGTTCATAACCACTTGTAGTGAGATCTGGAGTCCTCTGAATACTGTATAAATAATGAATAAATAAATATTTTAAAAAAAAGTGTGCATGTGTGCCAGAGTGAATCACCAGACTCATCCTCAGCACCAAGAAAAACCCCTTGTTTACCACGCTGGATCCAGAAGCTTAGTGAAATCACTGTCTCTTGAGGGTACTTCCTCTTACCACTGTCCAATTGGACATTACGTTTTAGCATGTAAACGAGCAGACGTGAATTCAGACCACAGAAATTACATAAGATGTTCAACACTATAGAACATTTTTCCTCCCTTTTTTCTTGGTAGTCCTCAGACGCATTGCTACATAGAATTGCAAAGATTGAACTCTATAGAGGAGGATGCAAAATTAGTGGACCAACTAGTGACATCTCACTTTGTTCAATTGAATTTTTATCCAGGCAGCTTTTGCACAGTCTTATGATTGCTTCAGGTCATGGATGCGGAGGTGACAACAGGACCATACCATGCCAGTAGCTGTAACATTTTCGTCTTTCAGAATCAGCTAATTGATTAACTTTGACCTCACTGTAGTAGTTCTTAGAGAACCACTACATTAAATGAAATGTGATGATATTATAATATCATTCAATTTATTCCTATGTGGGGCATAGGAAGAGAGAAAACACTGTGTGTTTTATAGTGGGTTAAATATGGGAATAAAGCTCATGGCTCTCAGTCAGTATATTAGTCCCATTTGTCTCAGATTCGGTGTTTAATGAGGGATTAGAGCAAACCATCCCACTCAAATTATTATGAGGATTAAGTTATGCTTTTACAACATGATGATAGAAAATTTAAACCTCAGCACACGTCTTGTTTTTCTATGTTAAAGTTCTTAAGATTTCCTGACTCAAAACATAGCTCTGAAAACCCAGAATGGGAGTTGCATTTACTTATGTTTTAATGAAGATGAAAGGTAATATTTTCCTCCTTTCCCTAAATTTATTAACACGTTAAGAACCTCTGACATCCCTCCCATGCTCTGTAAGCCCTGTCTATTCAGGCTCATGGTTAATGCATCCTTGGTACTCTGCGAGTCCTTGTTGGGAACCTATCTTCAGGTCATTTATCAAATTCATTTGTACCAGGTTAAACTTCCGAAAAGTCTGCCATGATGATGCCTTCCATTTACCTGCTTCTGATAGGGCTGTTACAAGGGAGAGAACCTAGAACCCAGAAATTTAAAGCATCCCTACCAAACTTGTGTGAGATAAGTTGTTTCCCTTGTGTCTTGTTTTGCATTTTACTGAGACGCTTGATACAAGTTTCTTGGCTAGCATGTGGGACAACAAAAACATTTTTCTGTCTTTCCATCAGCGTGACAAGAGCACGGTCTGTGCTCCCAAAGAAGGCCTGGCATGCTGACCACGGCTTCTGGAGCATCCATGGATCACAGTAAAAGTGCGCTGAACCTGGAGAGAAAGGCTTAATAGAGAGAAAGGGCAGATTCAGGAACAGTTGCCTTCTTGAAACATTTCCCACCTAGGGTTGCCTCATTCAGAATCTTCAAAGGGAACCCCAGGAGAAAGGCATTTGTGTCAGAACCATGTCTAGTGCTAAATGCCCAGAGAAAGCGCTCTCTCCCTGCTGTGCCTCACACAGACAGGCAAGTTGCTATAGCTCCCCCATTATGCATTTGTGCCAAAGCCATTCCTCCACCCAGCTATTCTACTTCCTAGTTAGAGTACCTCTATCTGGGTCAGGCCATTAACCAGCCCTGTCTCTACATCCTCTAGCCCCTCTCTCGCCATATTTACTGCACTCTGCTTCAACTACATGACAAAGAAATGAGGAGCGATCTTGACAATGAACTGAGGGGAAAGTGAACTAGCTTATGATGGAGACTGATGACTGCTAAGTAATAAAAAACGGATTTCGGGTAGGAACTAAGGGATGAGTGTTGAATTTTGATAAGGAGATGGGAAGTGTCCTTTTGTATGAAGGGCGTGTGTGAGTTGACACCTGACTTGGGAGATGAGGACAGGAAGGCAGTAAAGCATAGCTGGATGAAAGATTCTTACTAAAATATAAGCATTAGGTCCCTATATGGGAATGTCCTTGGCTGGTTCAAGGAGGAGAAGAAGCCTATGTGTATCTACAGGAGAATGGAGGTAGTAAGACTAAGTAAAGATAATAGAAGATGCCAATTCAGTTTCTTCTTAATTGGTCACAAGAAGAGAGGAGTTCAGATTTTATGCTAAATGTGATAAGATGAAAACTACATACGTATGTACTGAGGGTTGATTTATTTAATTATTTATTTATTTTATTTTCTGTGGCTTTATATTCTATATTGCTAAGACTTTTTTTGCTTGGGCTCTATAGTCATAACTTTAATTCTTTGGGCTGTCAAATTATAAAATATATGAGAATTCTTCAAAGTATTTTAATATGATTTGCTGGCATTTTCAATTGGTAAGACTCGAATGACAGTCTTTATTTCTTAGTAACCTCCTTTGTGTTTTTTTTAGATAAAGGGTAAAGTCATTGTTTGGATGTGTGTAATGAAGACTTGTATTTAATGTATCAGAAACTACACCATTATGGAGGTCCTAATTCCAAAGGGTGATTGCTAAAAGCCATGTTCTCTCTTTAAGGCATGTTCCCCCATTTAAAAGCAGTTATCTCTGAAAGCATGAATAAAATAGTTAAGGGAATTGGTGCTAATTAGGAGTGACAGGCTGACCACAAACGTCCCTATTTTCCTTCTCAATGTGCCCAAAACTTCCAGGAGTTACGTAAAAGACTGGCATAAAGGCCTCCCTGTGTAGGAGAACACAGATCTCACCCTTATGTGGCTTTGTTTTTTAGAGATATTTTTGTGCAGTTTTGTCCATATTTGGGAAGTTAAAGCAAGAGAACAAGAAACTGTAGACTATTACTGTTAGGATATAAAGCTTACATCTAGGAAATAATAATCAATCAGTGTTAGCTTGCATGAGACAGTATCTATTTGCCACACATGTTCCAGAGTTGAGCTGTGATGTGACTGAAGGCTGCATTTTCCTTCCCAGTTTGTGTGCTTTTTTAAATCAGTTATGCAGTGCAGCACAGACTACAATAATATATATTTTTTTCTTCTCTAGAACTATTTAGAAGTCAGGATTATTTTTAAAAGATGTTTGGAAACAGCAAGGTTTTGTGTTTATTTTATTTTATTTTACTTTATTTTATTTATGGTGGCTTCTAAAATGACTTGGGAAACCCAATGAAGCTGTGATGGCTGTTTTGTTAAATTCTCTTTATTCCCATCCATTATGCGTTTGTTTGGCTTTGGCTTCAGGGTTTGGATGTGGTCCTACAATAAGTGGTGCCCACCCTGTAAGTGATGGAGTGCCTTTGGGTATGGTTTCTGGAGCTGGCCAACTAGCACCACATGTGATGCAAGCCAATGAGCTTGATATTGTCTGTGGAGTTCTGGGATCCCCCTAGCCCCAGGCTGCAAATGAAAGCCTTCATTCAGGGTTAGCAAACCTTGACAATGCTGGGGTACCAACTTGGAGGGATAAATGGAAGTTCTCCAGCAGTTATTCCCATAGCAAATAATGTGTTCTGGTTAATCCTAACCAAAGAAACAAAGAGCAAAAAATAAAAATTATAAGCACATTACTGTTTCAATAAGAATTTTATTTTTATAAAGAATAATTTTATTCAGCAATAGATTTAAGACGTAGATGCTGCTCTTGCCATTCTGCAGATGAGAACATAAAGACAATAGGAAGTCAAGTTGTTTTCGTTCATTTTTATGAATTTTTAAAAGTTGGCAAACAGAACAAAATGCAATAGTGGGAACTGCCTGAGAATTTCTGATAGTTTTCATCTTTTGGTTTCCACTGATTAAAGGTCATGGATATTCATAATGACACATATTTGAGACTGAAGTCAAGTGTGGAATAACCTTCAAAGTATAATGTAATATCAAGATCATTACTGAAGTATAATATAAATATTGAAAAAAATCCATGTTGTTTATGGGGGCAGATTTCTAGTTCGATGCTTAAATTGATGTTACAATGTAGAGAAGTACATGTAGGGTAAACACATAGGAATAAGGTAGAAGGTTGACAAATTCAGTGAGAGGGCAGTGAGAAAGAGAAAGGAAAACTAAAGGAAAAGAAAAGTTAATGGAAGAGAAGTTTGAGGGTCTTTGAAGAAGAAGAAAGAGGACCTGGCTACTTGCTCTTGGCTTATATTTGGGGACAATCAAGTGGTAAACAACTTTTAGGAAGTTTTTCTGTGTAAAGAGATAAGAAGGTTTGCTCAATACTGTGCAATGTGATTTTCCATTAATCCCTCTACATACTTGGAGAAAATGTTCAGCAAAAAAAATTCTATATTTTTCTTCAACTCTCTGGGAGTTTAAATTGTACTTTTTTTTTTTAATGTATCACCATGCTGAGATGAAATCTATTTGACAGCTTATAGATCAAGATTGTTTTGATGGAAGGGCTTAGGGCTCTATATCAATAAATTAGGTTATACAGATAAAATAGAATATGCAAAAAAGATAAAAATAAGTTTTCCCTACTGTTTTGCCTTAAAACAAGATTTTTGTCTTATATAATGTCTCATAATCTGCTTTTTTGATGCATGTAAGCATATATATGTTACATAGTCACTCATGCATGCACATGTATGTGTATGTGGTACTACAATTGATGAATTCATTTTCCTATCGTTGGGTAGCACTATTTCCAAATTCTCGGCTTTTATGAAGTATGTGACAATGAACAAATACACGGCCAAATCTATGGATATTTCATAATTCATTCTTCTAGGACTGAGGAGGAAGAAATGAATTGAAAATGAAAGGATTAACCATAAAGGTTACATAATAATTAGATTAAAGTATTCAGTTAATTGAAGAAAAGCAAAGCTTGATTCAGGAAGCTAGATAAAGTGAAGAGATTGGGTGTAGAAACCCATAAAAAAGCAAGGAAAAAATCCAAAGAATATACTTGTTTTTATTTTATTTACAAAATAAATGAGGAAAGTATCATCAGTCAATATCAAGCCTTTCTGGACGTTCATATTGTGTATTTAAATGAGTATGTCATAAGCTGATTTGAAAACATAGATGGCAAACAGTGCAATGTAATCAAATTATGTCAGAAATGACAAGATGTACATAGAAAAGATCCCTCTGTGGCTCAGAGGATGACAAAAATGAAAAGATTGGTCAAATATAATGAAGTTACTAAGCCTGAACATGGTAGAAAAGGCATGTACTCTTTTGTTTTTCAATTTTTATAACAAAGACTAAACTATTCTTTTTGAGTTTTTAAGATTGATTTATTTATCATGTATACAGTGTTCTGTCTGCATGTATGCCTTCACACCAGAAGAGGGCACCAGACCTCATTATAGCTGGTTCTGAGCTACCATGTGGTTTCTGGGAATTGGACTCAGGACCTTTGGAAGAGCAGCAGTATGCTTAACCTCTGAGCCATCTCTCCAGGCCTGGTAAAATATATTTTGAAGCTTGTTGGAAGTATGCAAAAATAAAGAACTATTGCTTTGTCACAAGCATAATTTTAGGATAGTGAGCTGGGGAAACCTGCCTACAGAAATGCTGCGGGGGGGGGGGGGGAGGCGGCGCTGGAGAGATGGCTCAGCAGTTATGAGCACTGGCTGCTCTTCTGGAGAACCTAGGTTCAATTCTAAGCACCCACGTGGCAGCTCACCACTGTCTGTAACTCCAGTTCCACGGGTTCTGACATCTTCTTATACAGATACAAGCAGGCAAAATGCCAATGTACATAAAATTTAAAAAATAATTTTAAAAAGAAAGAAATGTGTTGCCACTGGGCACTGTAATATATTACTGGTCCCAAACATAGGGACCTTATATCTTTTATACCTTTGTATAGTCTCCCTCATGTAGGTATGTGCTTCTCCTGTCAGAGAAACCAATGTAGAGTAACTGACATCGAAGTACAAGAAAACATCAGGTTTTTATTTTATTTAAAATTCCATGCCATACTTAGTGCAAAGTCAAAAGCAGGTATTTCTTTCCTCCTTATCAGCCTTCTAGTGAAAGCTTGGCTCCCCTGACCCCTTAGAATATGCATATAAACGTGGATACAAGTTGGTATTGTATCTGCTAACATTTCAACAAGAACATAGAAAACATATAAGGGACTGAAATATTACTTAAGAAATCCATTTTCCCTCTTGTGTGGGTTATATAAGAAACAGGTAATCTGTGAGTTCGTATGGTAAAAACTTTGTCACTATGGGTCCCATTGTTGGTGATCTCTCACAGGTTTCTGGAAATGCAAGCCAGCCAGAGGATATAGAATCTAAAGCAAGTGTGTGTAAGAAAACTACAGTAGTCTCATACAGGAACTTCTCTCCGTGTCACAGATTCATGGCATCGCTTGTTAAATGAAGAGCCAAGACACGGGGGCTAATGAGGGTCAAGGAATCAGTCTGGGGTTGGACCAAGAACGCATGCTCCTAACAAAGCCATATATCACACACTCACGTTTGCAGCATCCGGCTAGAAATTAAATACAGCAAAGTCACATGTAAACATTAGCAGTTCAAGCAGAATGGTAATGAGCCAGTGGGACTGAGTGTATGAGAGCTCAGGACATGGAGGATCAGAGCTCTGGGGACAGCTTTTTCTAGGATGGGCTAGGTCAGCTGTCTTCTGCACGTTCTGTGCCATCAATTCAGGTCTATTGAGTGTGCCCATTTATAAAGAGCAGATAGGACGAGATATATTATGTGTGATTTCCTAATTTACATATGTTAATCACTAAACAGCTATTTAAATTATATATGAAACAGCTCACTGTGTCTGCAGGCTAGACATGGCTGTAGAGTTACTTGCTGTGAAGGGCAAATGGTAACTCTAGCCTGTCTCCAACCTCACATACGGACATACACTTGCTTGGATTAGTCAAAGGTGCTGAAGGCCTCGCAACATTACTTAGATATTCAACCTTTAATGTCCAAATCATCAAATAGTGGGGACATTAAAAGAAAAGAAAAGAGCCAGGCACAGTGTCACACGCCTGTGATGCAGCACTCAGGCAGAGGCAGGTGGATCTCTATGAGTCTGAGGCCAGCCTGGTCTAGGACAGCCAAGGCTGCACAGAGAAGCCCTGTCTGGAAAAACAAAAACAAAAATTAAAACAAAAATTAACTAGTAGTCATGTTCATTACATCTTTAATTAATCTTCTCTTTTGTGTCCTCCCCACTCCCACCTCCCCCACCACCTCTTATATTTTGGCCTGTAACACGTTTGAACAGAAAAACAACAAATAATGTCATTACTTTCGAGAAATGTAAATTGTTAAGAACGGTTTCAAATACGAATTTTCTCCTACCTTCAATGTCTAATGCACAAATAAATCCAAGTGTTGATTCCATATGAAAGCAAAGAAGAAGAAAGCCTGCTGGACTTTTTTGCAGTGCGTGTATGCTCGGTCACTCATTTCTTAGCCTTTGATTTCTTAAATCAGTAAAAGTATTTGACTAATCATCAGGTCACCTACAAATCCAGAATGATACCAGTGCCCAAACGCACCAAGTGATACTGTGAATACTACATGAAAACTACAACCCTGGTCAGTTTATGCATCTTCATTAATGATTCCCAGCATGGTCTTCTCTCTTTCTTTTCACTATGACTAAAAAGTATCATCTTGTTATGAGAGGCCATTATACAAAATCATTAAAACATGCTTAACTGTACTGTGTTAATTATGCAATGATAAATTATTCTTTATTTCTTCATTAACAGTATTGTAGCAGTAGAATTAGCATTGTTTGTTCCTTTTTGGAGAAAAAAAATCATTAATATTAAAAAATGAAAATTCTGGAAACTTAATGTTGTGGAATGACAGCTTTAATTTGATTTTTAAAATCCTATTTGCTGGTCCCCTCAGCTATAAAAGTTTAACCATTATGTCACTGTAATTACACTGGTTGTTTATCTCTTCTATCGTGGCTTTATCTAGGTCGGTGCAACAAACTAAGAGCTGATATTAGGCTCAGAAGTAGGAGACCTAAGGGACCATCCTAAGTCTTCTACTAGTTTGAATCTAATCTAATAGTATAATCAAAAATCTCTTTGAGTTTCACCATCTGCTTATGATTCATTTCATTATTAAGCAGTAAAGAGTTCAAGGCATGTTTAACAGGCACTTGGCTAGGCACCACGAAGACCGAAAAACACAACACACTAATTGGATCTATCTTCTCTTCCTTGTACTGAATAAAGCCCAGATGTTGGACTTGGATGTGCTGTAATTAACACAGGATAAATCTAATCACTAATGCAGTAGCACAAAGGTAATGCTAGACTGTGGAGTGGACCGCGTTGTCTCTGGCTAGGTTGCTTATAGAACTGTCAATGTACCCTCCAAGCATAAAACACCACACTAATACCTAACACTGTGATGATGCTAGAATCTGCTGGGGGATGTTTCTTCGGGAGCATTGCATATGTTGAACCTCTAAATCTTCAGTGCATTACTTTGAGGATTAGGGTAGTTGACATTACAGGTACCAATGTACATATGAATTTAAGAGGTCATGCTTCTCAAAGCATGTCTCAGGTCCATTGGCACTGACTTTGGGACATTGCACTGCTTGGGACCTTGTTAGAACTGTAGTTTTCTGTGCTATGGGCATCTACAGCACATCATCTAAGGTAATGCATGCTCTGTAGAGAACTGTATTCAATATGCTTCTTAGGAGATTCTTGTGTTCACTGAAGCCTAGAAAGCCACCAGAAGAGCAAAATATAAGGGCACTGGTGGGAAGAACTTGACACTATGGTGGGGGTGTATGTATCGTGACAACGTCTTTGCTGCCTACTGTTTTTCTTGACCTTAACCCATAAGATGACTTGCTTAAATCTCAACATTGTTGTTTCTGTGACTGGAAGCATTATGCCGGTCACCTCTCACCACTGCGTTGCGGACTACATGAGATCAGGCACACAGACCCCTCCCCAGATTCTTACACATGGCATGCCTTCCATAAAGGGAGCTGCATTAGAATAACCGTCCCTAATGTTGTCATCACCATCTCCATCCTCATTGTCACTCTATTCGGGTGAAAAAAAGAAGCATGAATTAAGAAAGGGAGGGGGAGAGGATCATTTTTTACGCAGAAGACTACGGGGACCATTTCTCTCTTTTGTGGCAGAAACAGGTCACCAATAATGAATTGGCATATTAAAGCCTCAATATTTATATCCTTCAAAAAACCTCTTTGATTAACCTTCCCCTACAGGGATCTATTCCTTGATGTACTTCCCTTGAACGTGTGTGGCTAAAGCCTGTCCTGAATAAATTCTCACTTTTCTGTGTCACTCTATAATTGCTCTAATTGAAAGATGCACATCGTATCTCTCATGAATACAAAGCCCAATCCCTGGGGCTTTCTGTTTCTTCAGTGCACCCTAGGGAGACACTCAGAGAGTTCTAGTTTTGTGTCAGACTAGGTTCAATTCCAGGCTCTTCCACTTGTAAGCTGTTGAACTTTGGGTCAGTGTCCCAAGGTCCTCATCTGTATAATGAACAGGTTAAATACAACATCTTTTTTAAAAATCAGTTTACTGAGACACATTTATTTTAAATTTTAAATGTGTGCATCTTTGCTTAAAATTATTGGGGGAATTGAAAGAATGGGTGCAAGGAACATTCTTCATGTGTATATGTGTGCATGTGTTTGTATGTGTGTGCCTATGTATGTGCATGTGTAGGCACATGGGTAGATGTGCGTGGGCATGTAAATGTGTGTACTTGTATGTGCATGTGTGCATTGTGTGTATATATGTGCAATAGTGTGCACATATGAGTACTTGTGTGTGCATATATGTGTATAGGAATAATTACATACACCATTATTCTATTAATGGGTTTTCAAGATTATAGACCTTATTAACTTTACAGTAGGACAAAAAGGAATCATGTAGTTGCCTTTAAGGCAGGCTTCTTTTTGAAGGTAAAAAAGGCCAGGTACTGTAAAGAGGGAAGACAGAGGGACATGGACACTGGCCCCTCCCTTTGACAAGGGTACTAACTCTTTTCATGAGTTCAAAACAATCCCAGGGATCCAGTGACTTCCGACTATCACCTTGAAATTTAGGGTTCAACCTTTGGATTTGAATCACTGACAAATACTTAGATTACCACAACCCCCTCTGCCATTTTGTTTTATGTAAATGAACGAGTAATTGAGAGTTGGTCACTTGAGTGAGTGATTACTGGAATAGGCAGTGTGTTAATGTTCTATATAAATAGTCAGCTCGTTCCTTGCATTACAAGCCTTGTAAGAGGAGGATTATTCATTTTACTTCATAAAGGAGTGAAGAGAGATTAAGGCAGGTTGAGAATTTTCCTTTAGCTAAGTTTTTTTTTTTATTTCAATCACAAATAACAAGAGGATTTCAAGCTAAAGTTGGTCGCTGTGAGCAGTAAAATGTTGCCTCTGAAACATCACTGCAGCAGAGAAGGTATCTGAATAAAGCAGAAAAGTAGGAGTGCTTTCACCTCAAAATAGCATCTTAAGGAACCCACCTTCTTGCCTTGTTTTATATATACTACTTGCATTTTAATTTCCATTGTGTTGGTTCCAACCTTGTGTTAAAATATTAGTATAGCTCAGTCCTTCGCCAAGTCTTCAATATTCCCACAATACCCTTTTAGGACCAGCCTTACCCATTCTAGAATTTTATTTTTCCTTTTATAAATCCTCTAGAAATGCTAGGCAGTTGTGTTCACCTTTGGACAAAACGAGTGCAAAATATTTTCTTTGTTGTCACAATACTTATGCCAGCCAGGATATGTTTAAGTACAGATACCTAGCAGACAAGCCTCCTGTGCAGAGCATTGACAGTCAGTCCTGAAGGAACAGTGGGGAAATGGAGAACCTGTGTGTTTTTGCATCACATATTTATTGTTTCTTTTTTCTGAAGAAATCAACCTATTAGCATTTGGCTCTGGGATTCGCCTGGAAGATTTTACGTGTGAGTTGATGTTACTGGGCCTGGTGGAGATGGTCTTCTCCACTCACATTTCAAGCTTTGGAATCCTAATGTGGTAGACAAGATGGAGCACATTTGACATCATTTATCTCCTGCTGCATATGGAAATATATTCATGAGTGATTTAGGAAATGAGAGGGTTGAGTAGTATGTGTTTTGTTCCTAAACTCCTGGCTTTTTTCCCATGAAGCGTGTGTCACATCCTCTGTCCCTGCCCTGGCAGCTGCAGAGGAACTCAAGCCTTTACTCTTGTCTTGGAAAATGAGTAGTTACATTGCTCAGTCTCTCCCATTATTGACCCGAGTGTGCACAGAGTCAAGATGGCCTTACCTATACAATTATGAAGTATCTCCCGCAACTCAAATTGCCATAAGGTCATGCACCTTTGCTCTTGTGAACAATATTTCCCCAGCACTTTATACTCCATGGTATTTAATGCTATGAGATAATGATGTTTAATAAAGTAAACTGGCAGGCACGTTTGTTACCTTCATCCTATTGTGCCTGAGATCTGTTCAGGGTCAGCTGGAAAGAGAGATAAATGGCTTTTCACCTTATTTTGTCAGACTCACTCTCATCTGAGTCAAGTACAGAATCAAAACAGTTAATTGATCTCTGAGGATGCCACATGATTACTGAAAAGGCAGGTGTGCAAGTTGACTATTTTGAAGAATTTATACTAGATGGGTTTTTAGCATATTAGGGATATAGGATTATTAATATCATCAAGTAATTAAAATTCAAGTTCAGACAGTGACTTCTTAAGCTGAGCTTTCTGACTGCCAAGTATTAAATAATCTGTTAGTTTAAGGTATTATAGGAAATTTGTTTTAAGGGCATGGAGATATATCTATGAATCAGCATATACAGGATATCCAAGTATCTCTGATGCATGCTGGAAATGGAAGATGATACATATAAACTTATTTAAATTCTTCATACGCATGGCAGCGAACTTCATCATGACTTTTCAAGGGTGAACAAGATCCTTGGGTCCAAGTCCTGCTTTGCGCTCTCTCTCTCTCTCTCTCTCTCTCTCTCTCTCTCTCTCTCTCTCTC
>OU015755.1:68850192-68898377 GCA_907169655.1 Acomys percivali | reverse complement strand
AGATAGATAGATAGATAGATAGATAGATAGATAGATAGATAGATAGACAGATACATACATACATACATACATACATATATACATACATACATAGATACATACATACATACATACATAGATACATAGATAGATCTGATCATTCTAGTTCCTTTGCCTAGCAACATAAACTTTACTACAACCTTGTCTGTGTCTTAACACCTGTTTATCCTGGGAACTCATAATAATTTCATTTAACTATGTATTAACTTGAGAAGAACAGTTATTTTATTTTTTTCAGGCTTCCAACCCATAACTTGATACCCATTACCTTTTATTTAGACATTCAATTTTTGTTTCACCCCATTCTATATAGTTTCAAAAGCCAATTTCTGTATTTGTCTTGTTAGATATATTTCTAATTAGTGCACTTCAGGTGATTGTAAGCAGTATTTTGTTTTGATTTCCAGGACCCATGTGCTCAAAGCTATAGTATTGAAATGCAGCGGCTTTCTGCATGCTTAGTTTGATTTCTGTGACCTTGGCACACTTCCACAGTTCCAGTATTTTATTATACATCCAATAAAGTTTTACATATATATTTGCCATTTACTAATAGGGTCAGTGTTATGATTTTTTTCTGGTCCACATGTTCTAAGTTCTGCTGTGACACTGAATAGGACTGGGAAAAGCAGTTTCATATGCCTTGTCTTTATTCTTAGAAACAGGACTACATCACCATCAGGGATCATGTCAGCTGCAGGTTTGTGGATGGTGTTCTTGCTCTAGCTGAAGAAGTTCCCTCTATTTTTGCTTTTGAGGGAGTGTGTCTTATAAATGGATGTCTACTTCTGCCAGATGCTTTTCTGCATTGATTGCTACTGTCACGTGACTGCAATTCCTTAGCTTGTTACTATGACGGATTATAGTCTCTGATCTTCAACTATAGCTCTAGTTCCTATTACCAGAATAAGCATATTTGTCGTAGTATGCAATATTTTTACGAATTACTGAGTTCTGTTTTCTAATGTAAGAAATATGTTATATGTATAAAATATATAAATATATGTAATATACTATATATTATGTTTATATAATATATTTCTTGAGGCTGCTGGCCTTTAGTTTCTTTAATCTCTTTCTCCTTCCTTCCTTCATTCTTTCATTTGTTCCTTCCTTCCTTCCTTTTTTATATCATGATTTATTTTTTGTCTTACCCTCTTTCTCTTTCCTTACTTTTTTCTTTCTTTCTCTCTCTCCCTCACTTCCTCCCTTTTTCTCTCCCTTTTCCTTCCTTTCCTTCTTCCTTTCTCTGCCTTTATCTGGTGAGGGCATCAGGGTAATTAGCTTCATACGATGAAGTAGAAAGTCTTCCCCTTCTTTATGCAAGAAAGAGCCAAAAATTGATTCAAATTGTTCCTTAAACATTCTGTAGTAACTTCAAGCGAAACCACTGTGGCTTCAGTGAGTAATCTACCTTCATCCAAGACAGACAGACTGACAGACAGACAGACAGACAGACAGGGATAGATTTAGATAGATAGATATATGATCACATTTCCTTTTGTTTTACATATACACACATATATTTCTATATGTGTGAAAATTTCTAAGAAAAGTTTTCATTTCCTCTCACTTTCCATTCTTTTTTCTGCCTCTTCATTTTGTGATGGAGACCCATCATTTTTGCTGTTTGTGTGTGTGTTCCCAATGGGAGAGATCTTCTTGGTATTTTATATTCACTAAGAATTTCTTTCTTCTGGTACAATTTACCTTTTCTCCCCTATTGAAGTGTGTTCTTAATTGCTCATGGAAGTGATTTGATAATAAGTTTAAAACATTCATCAGACAGTGGTAGCATCATTGTCATCTTGATAATGATCTCTGTTGAGTACCATTTCTATTTTCCATATAGCACATGCCTCCTTCTTTATATAACAAGAGATTGTTTTTATACTAATAGAGTGTTTTGTTCTCTTGTGTGAGTGGTGTCAATGTCTTATTTAAACATTCTCTATTTTCTGGTCTCTAATGTCACTTCTCTGGTGAAGAAAGAGGAACTTTCCCTTATTCCTGCTAAGTTACCCTAGAAAAAGTCAGAATTTCTTATAAGGCACTTGTTGTAGTAGAGGGCTAGAGATTATAGACCTGCACTGATTTTCTCTGGGTGTTTGTGATAGAATGAGCTTGGTATTGCCTCATGCTTGGTATCTAGTTGTGCTTCAAGGGGCAGAAGAACTCCCTGTTCCTATTGGATGGTGGAATACACAACTTTCCACTAGACCTCTCCCTATAATGATGCATTTGGGGGAGGCGTGTTGTCCTGTAGAGGTGGAAGACCAATCTCCCTTTGACAAAATGAGCTTCATTACATCCTACAAATCTTGCACCTTTTTGTCCTTGTTTGGGACCATTTTATCTTAAGTGAAGTGCCTCACTGACATGATATCATAACTTCCTGATGAAGGTAGATATGAGAATATCTCCTCCCCCTCGTGCCACTGGGTTGCAGCAGTAGGATAGTTGAAATCTAAAGGCTTTATTTTTTATTAGATGACCTTTTCATAGTCTTTGGTACAGAGAACAAGGTACTGACTTAATTTTGCCAGTTTTCCCTTCTTTTTCTTCCTTTACTTTCTTTCTTTCTTTCTTTTTTTCATCTGTGCCTGCTCATTTTGGGGATATTATCTCTCTTACCTACAAGTCTGATATGTATGGAAAAAAGAAATTGTTTCATGGTTGGCACTTGGGCAAATTTTCTTCTTACACTTTTTTATGTATTAGGTTTATTATTTTCATTCATACTTTATGAGGAGAATAGGGAAGCATACATATATACATGTCATCTATCTAGAAACATTTTCCTTACCTCCTGAGTAAAAAAAAAAAAAAAGAAGTCAGGGGAACAGGTTTCAATATAATTTCTTTTGTTTTTCATATTGACATTTTTAAAATTTGCAGATAAATAGAAAAATGTTGATTTGCTGGTGGTCTACACACACTACATATTTCCTTAAGACATTCAGTTTCCTTAATATGTGACTAATTTTGCCTCGTTGCATGTAAATTTTTATCACTTATTCAGAAGGAATACTGCTAAAAACTCTCATTAATAATACTGAATTGAAAAAAGAAATATAGTAGGGAACAAATACTGCATGGCTAAGGCTGGTATAGAGATGTCTAAAATCAAAGTCCTATACTTTAGTAACAGGTGACAAACATTTAGGGTCCCATTGTGGGCATGATTTTATAAAATAAAGTAAAAGCATGTACAAATATACAAACTCATGGCAATAAAAGAATCTATTGACACAAGCACAATGCAAAGTGGAACAAATAAATATGGGAATTTTCAGCTCTGCTACATTGATGATACTAAAAAAGAAAAAACAACCTAGCAGTGAAGCAAAACAGAAGCAAATTACAAAATTGACCGATAACCTTCATCCTTAAAACCACCCAAGACTCTTTAGTGTTGGTGACACTGTCTTATTTTTCTTCACCAGAGTCTGAATGGCTTCTTCAATCAGTGTCTAGTTTAAGCACTGGTCTGTACAAGAACAGAAGCTTCTTGCCTTTTTCTATTCTCTTTCCATACTGTCTTATGCAAGACTCTGACGATGTAACCAAACTCAGTTTTTCATCTTTAGAGGAATGAGGTATACACTGCTGTAAAGCCCTGTATCATCTTTAGGCACTACACTAGGAAATGTACTATAATACAGTTTTAATTTTTATGAAATCCTGTACAGTAGGTGTCCTTATTTTCCATTTTAACTAGCTGAGAAACCAAGTTACAAAGGCCAGGCATGGTTTAGCCAAGGTCACTGGCTAGCGAGTGGTCATGATTAGATTGGCATCTACCACACTTCAGTGACCACACACTCAAATAGACTATGCATGAATTCCAAAATCATGCTGAATTAAGGACAAGGGGTTTTGGCCTCTGGAAATTACATCAATATAATGATAATTGAATTGATTATAGCAATACAATTTTCCATGCCAATATCAGTGTCCTTCAAAAAGATGCTGCAGTCTTCTTTCATGACTCTCAATGGCGTTTCTCAAGTTGCTGTATGAGGATCTCAAGACTTCATGAAACTATGTAGTTTATTGTCTAAGCAACTATGGCCAAAGGATAATTGTGCTTGCACTTTGTAACAGGTGTGCACTTTTTTGCATGGCCAATTGTTAATCTGAATTCTCTACACTTCAGGCAGTATTTAATAAAGTATATGAATGGTTTATTTAGGAGGATCCTGGAGATAAAAGTTATCTGTGCGAAAAGAGAAAGGAGGAATGACTTCATTTCTGGTGGCTCTGGCTCCATGCTGTCTACACTAATGTGTAAACAGCTTAGCCCTTTTGTACATAGAGATGTCCTACTTTGGTGTCTAAATAGCCAATGAGGAGCAGAGGGCTTGGGAACTACAGATCTGTTCCCCAAGTATTTCCTGACATATTGAGGAGGCAGTGAGCAACAGTAGCCTGGAGAAAAAATCATTACCCTGGCTCTGGGTTGTATTTTCCAGTTTAATTAAAATTTATGTTTGTCTGTTCTGTCCAGGCCCTAGCCCTGTGGTCCATGCTATTTTGCATGGCAAATGAAATCAGTAAGAACCCATCATTTGGAAGTTGTAGCGCCTTAGCATTTTGTCATTATTTGCTAGGCAGAAGGTCAGTGTTTTCTCAGTGATCTTTGGTGTACACTGGTGAGGCCAAGGTCCAGTTCATAACGTTAGAAAAGTTCCTTCCCATCCACTTCTGTGTCAAAATGCATAGTTCTTCTGCATCCTGGCATTGAGAGGGGCAGTTTAAGTTTAGATTAACAAGCAGGTTGGTGTGTGGGATACACATCTCTCAGTAACTTCTCTTGTTGATGAGTCACTGGGAAGAAGCACCCAGCTCTTTTCAGATACAGATCTCCAAAGGAGAGAACACTGATAGGAGTGCTCTGAAGGCTGATTAAAGAAATCAGGGGTAGGCTGAGGATCCGGCTCGATGGGGGAAAGCACTAGCTTTGCAGGCACAAGAAGCCAAGTTTAAATCCCAAGAAGCTGTATAAAGGTGAACAAGTGGACCACGAGTCCACAGAGCCAGGGCTCAGTGCCATAGGACGCAGAGCCAGGAGAACACCTAGATGCCTGTAAGCCAGCTAGCCTGGGGGTGCACAGCACTGAAAGAAAAATGACAGATGGCTAACACCCAAGGCAACAGCTGACCTCCACAAGTACAGCACATGTGAGATTGTGCTCACACTCACTAATGCACACACACAACACACACACACACACACACACACACACACACACACACTTGGGAGAAGATAATTTGCATGTCATCAACACCTTTATTATTATTCTCCGGGCCCATTGCAGCAATTTAGTGTTGGTTGAATAACCTGGTGTCACAGTAACTCATTAAGATTTTCAAATGAATGCCCGTATTTCTCTTTTTCTTTCCTTCCTTTCTTCTTTCCCCATCTTCCTTTTTTTTCTCCTTACTTCCTTTCATTCTTCCTCTTTTGATTTTGATTTTGTCACTAATCCTTCTATATGAATAGAAAAATGAAAACAAGTGAACAAACAAAAAAAAAAAATCCAGTAATGAAATAGAGCAAACTCAATTTGGCTTTGATCAACTTCATAACTGGATCTCCCACTCCACCAACAGAATTATCATGACATCTGTGCACATGCAATCAGGACATGGGGCTTTTTGCTATTACTTTCCCCAAAATCTAGTACATTAGCCAGTAAGAAAACAAATTTATTGCCTAGAGTTCTATATAGTCTGATGGTTTAAGAATATATTAAGCTTTTCCCAAAGAAGTTGTGCAGGGCTGGCACATTTCCCCTTTATGTTTTCACATGAGTCATAACTGAAGGCCGCACTGCTTATAATCACAGTCTGTTGTCATCTATCTCTATCTATCTATCTATCTATCTATCTATCTATCTATCTATCTATCTATCTATCATCTATCATCATCTACCTACCTATCATCTATCTATCTATCTATCTATCTATCTATCTATCTATCTATCCATTCTTCTATCTATCTATTTATTTGTCTATTTTTGATTTTAGGTGGTTAAGGTGACAGGTGCCAAAACTCAAGCCTGCCCCTTCTGAAAGTTGCGAAGCTCTGCTTCATCTGGCATAATGGATGTAAAGGACCGGCGACATCGCTCTCTGACCAGGGGACGGTGTGGCAAGGAGTGTCGCTACACCAGCTCCTCTCTGGACAGTGAGGACTGCCGTGTGCCCACACAGAAGTCCTACAGTTCCAGTGAGACCCTGAAGGCTTATGACCATGAGAGCAGAATGCACTATGGAAACCGAGTCACAGACCTGGTACACCGGGAGTCAGATGAGTTTTCTAGACAAGGTAGGTAGCTCTGCCCCACCTTCTAGGCTCTGCCCCCAGCTCTGCCCCACCACTTAGGGTCCACACCTATTCCTGACCTGACCTGTTTCATGGTGTTTGAAGTTTATAGAAACTACCAGTAAGGTATGATGGCAAGCCCCTACCCAACTAACGCTGAGTTAAAAACAAACTTTTGCCCTATATAACTCCTGAGGATGAAAAATTCCTTTTTTCTTATCCATCAACAGTATGGAAGTTGCTTTCAGAGAACTGCCATAGTACATCCAAAGATGTCACTTGGAGCAGGCCCCTGGCTATATAATAGATATTCCTGAGACAATAGAAAATCTTTAATTGGTTGATCTGGGGACTTCACACTGTTCGATGATACATACACCTTTCCTCTAAGAACTCATTTGGACTGCTCCACATATTGGCATTTTCAATCATATGCACTTTGAATAAATGACATGTATATATTGAAGGACATTTGAGAACTTCTTGGCAAAATAATGGTAAATGATATCACATGCATACACAAACACACACAAATGTGATGCTAATTCTGATTTCTATGTTTTTATTTTCATGATTCAGATTGTAAGTGGAAACATGAACATTTTTATCCAATTCTACCAATGCAATTCTCCCTTTCCCCTGTGCCAAACGTCACTTTTTATTGCAATGCCTTGGTTTACTTAAGAAGAACTTCTCTCTCAGACATAAACAGTTGGCATTCTCCTCATGTCTAGTATCCATGCAGAATTCCACTCTCACTTGTCTGAGCATGTGGACTGAGGCCGAGCAGTGCTGAGGTCAGGGTGTAAGTCTCACTCGCTCTGTGCCTTTCTTTTCAGATACCAGCCGAGTGTGTGCTGGTCACATTAATGGCTCAGCAAAACTAAAAGTGAATGCACAAGCTGCAGTGGCTGGACTAGGTAGGGTCACACAGCCGGCACCCAGGGGCTTGGCCCTGTCCAACAGGGTTATTGCATCATTTGTTTTATAATACTGATTCCTTGTTTCTTTTTCTGTGTCCTCAGCAGTAAATATTGGAATGAATTTAATTCCTAAAGAGATACTTACACATGGAATTCCATTCCTGGTTACTTAGCTTCCTTAAATTCTTACATTTTTACCTTTTGTATTTTATAGAACATACGTATGTATGTAATTAAATAGCATAGTGCTCAAGATTTATAAAGGTACAGCTCAGATGCTGTTCTGAAACCTGCTTAGATACTCCCATTTTGCCTAGCTCCTGCTATAGTTAACAAAGTAATTTTAAGAAATCAATAAACAGTTACAGTTGCTCTTGTTGTCATCGTAGGCCTTGGTAGGAAACGGTTTTTATTTGATCTTTAGTCTTATTTTCTTTGCATCATCCTCATGAAAATGAAATGTACTGATACTCCGGGAGAAAACAGAGCTGGCTGACGATTGCTCCAGCTCAGATGCCTTTGATCTGTGAGTAACTTCAACATGTGGTTTATTTCATTAAGCTAACACCTCACCCCACATTGAGGTCAGTGGGAGAGTGGAAGGAAAAAGAGTAAGGGGTCCTAGCTTAATTAATGAGCTCACGTTCCCAATGGGAGGAATTAGGACACCTACCATCATGTCCAAGGGCATTGCTAACATAAAGTCAGATATGTAAAAAGGCAACCCACATGCAGTGTGACTGAAGGCATGTTTCCTGTCATAGTTTTTGTTTCATTTTTGTGCTACCACAAACAGTTTTGGTTCCTGTAATCCGAGACTGCAATATCCGTTCTTGCTCCTAACACCCATCAGAGGCACATCCTCGCTTCTAGATCATGCCGTAAGTTGCAGCTTGCATATTATTGGTGAACCAAGGAGGACTTGCTTCTCACCTTTTCCCTTGTTAATATTTACATCCCACACAATCAAGTGCTGGGATTTTAGTTTCAAAGATGCTTTTGCTCTTCCTGTTTCATCATGTGCCCCTCCGTTGATAATGATGGAAGTAGCTTGACCGTATCAAGCTCATGGCTTTGCAATTAACAACTCGCACATGCCGTGTGTTGTTATTGAGCCCATATTTGTTTGCGTAATGTGTTTGCATGAATTAAAAAAAAAAAAAAACTGTGCCGTCCAAAAGTAGAAATGAAAAGGCATTGGGAAGTATTTGCATATGTAAGTGCAATTCCTTCTGAAGGCATCTATGAATTTATGCATGAAAATGTAGTCAGAGGCTGAGTGGATCTACTTTGATGGGTTCTAAAATTGAACTCCGCAGGAAGTAAATAAGCGCATATTTAAGGAGGGAGTAACTGGAGACACAATCTGGCAACTGGCACATGCAGCTTGAGACTGAACCACTACAGAGAGGGTTAAAATAAATTTTATACTCGGTAATAACAATAATTTTTTTAAATGTCATGCATCTTACAGTTTATTTTCTTATTCATGAAATCAAAGTGCAGGATCATCTCAGTACTTATTAGCCTAGGGGTACATTAGCAAGGATCATAGCAGGATCAGCTCCTGTGGTCTGCTTATTTAAAACCCAAGACACTGATCATAAAACAAACATGCTTCTCACATACAAGCAAGTTTGGCAAACACGCGTGGAGGCCTCTCTGGATGCTCCCGCAGAAAAGAATTGCCATTCAACAAAATGATGTGAATCCAGGGTCCTACCTTATCCAAGTACCCAAGCTTGCCTGCTGGAGGATGAAACAAGAGAACAGGCCACATCCTTGGGGGAGAAATGGGCTAAGTCTGTGTCCTCAGGAAAAGCATTGGAAGCTCCTGTCAAACCATTCCTACTTTCCTTTCAACACAGACTCCCTCTCTGCCTTCCTCCAACGTTGTCTTTTTGCTAAAAAAGAGACGTGTTTCACCTGTCTGGCTTCCACTGTGGTGTGTTCTGCCAGTGTGAAGAGAGAGAGGTACTGACCTTAGGTCCTGTGGCCATTGGGGGTAATTAGTAATTAACAAATGACGAATCCTTCACTGAAGAGCATTCAAGTGGTCCTGCAATTAAATGCGCATGACCAAAGTAAGCAGCAGTCTGACATCTGGTTGCAACTGAGCCCCCACTGCCTCTCAGGAAAGACGTTCTACTTTGAATAATGGAGGTCGGCCAAGTTCCCAAGCAGTTTGCATGAGCTTGGACTCTTTTGGACTGTGAAGTTAGGGTGCAGAGCGGTGTGATATACAGCTTGCTGTTCTGTGTGGCTAAGGAGCCTAACGTCAGACCTGAATCCACTCTGCTCTGCTTCTGCATCTCTATGCGACTGTGCCTCTTGTCTGCATCCCGTGCTCTACAAGGATGAGCGCATTGTCTTAGCTAACATTCGACAGCAACAAGATGAAAAGAATTCTACCAGTCCTTGAATACATTGTGCTAAATGCCAATCCAAGCGTTCGGCTTCTATAAACTCAGTACTTCCAGTAATGTTGTGTGGTGGCTGCTGTTGTTAGTCGCTTTCTTCTATAGGTTAGGAAACTGACTCCTGGAAGGATTAGCTGAATTATCTAAGGTCAGGCCTATATAAGAAGTGGAGACAGGCTTCGCATACAATGAGTCACATTCAAGAGCTATGTTTGAGCCAAAAAACAAACAACGCCAAATCATTCAACTTTTAAAAGCTGGTGAGAAGGGGTTTGACCTTCAGTTCCCAAGCCTGTATGAACGAGCGCTTTGAAATTTCTCTCAATCACACAGAAAGTCATTACTACCTCAAGCCCCAACCCTCATGATTTGTACCCCTGTTATGCAATTCAATTCCATGTGTACCACTCTTTTAGACTTCTGGGCATCGATTCCCCTCTCTGTCGCTTTTATAGTAAATGAGCCATAGGAAACCTTCTAGGGTGGAATCTGCGCGCTGCGCTTTCAGCAAAGGTTCCCTGCCGTTCCTTGTAGTCCTCACCTATTGCTCAACCTCTCAACCCGAAATGATAACCAAGAGCACCATTGCTTTATGATCTGAACAAGATTGGTTACCTAAGCAGAACTGGCTGCTTTTCGTGTCCAGCTGTGCCCAGTGGACCAGAAGATTCAGCCCGGCTTCTAGTCCTCAAAAAGCCTTTCCGTCTAGTTAGTAGTTCAAGTCTCTGAGAAAGGGCCACGACTGAGTTCTTCTATGCATCTCAAACTGTTTGGGCCAAGGTTAAATAAAGAATTAGGGAAAGTTGAATTTTTGAATGTTAGCCTTCAGTTCTAAAAACAGCAATATATGCCACTAACACTTTACTGTACTTTACAAATGTGTAAACACACACATACATACACATTTGAAGCTGTTTATCTGAGTATTTTATAAACTATATTCTCACTGGCTGATGTCTTTAAAACAATGTGTGCAATAAATTTTGCTCGGTGTAATTTGGCATAACATAAATGGAGCCCATGTTAGTGATCCAGAAATTTACGATGCACTAGCAAGCTAGAGGGACTTCTCTGTATTGACTCAACTGACATTACATAGTGAAGTCGCTTCCCTGGACACCCTGGACACACTAGAAACCTGCAACCACTCCTGTCTATGCATCCCTCCCACATGCTTTTTGGAACACCCTAAAATAGTATCTGTGAGAGACCTCTTTGGAAAGCCCCAGCACTTTAATTTAGTTGTACAGAACAACACTTAGGTTGTAATGAGGTCGGCGGAATTGTTTACTAGTTGCAAGAGTAAAGTGTACCTTGCAAGGACTGCCTGCAACATAGTCTCTCTCTGCTTGGTGATTCCTCCTCTCACACCTCAGCAGAGAATTAATAGCATCTCCGCTTCTTTGGTTGTCCTGACATTTTACAAGGTCTGCAGGACTCTACGAGGAAGCCTCGATCATCTTTCCGTATTCCATGACTTATAGTATCCTAGTAGGCTAACCCAGATTCTTATTCCTTCATATAAGAGAGGCTTATGATAGAAGAATAAAGAATGCAGAACCTATGTATAAAGTTTGTGATGCCCCAATGATATGTGTGGTGCCAGTTTTATAGAGGTGTGATTTTCATGACATGTAAGTAAATATGTATTTCAGGGGTGAGTTTAATTGAGAAAAAAACTTAATCTGTATGATCTATGATGGCAATGAATACATTCTCACCACTTTTGGGTACCTTGTCTTTGAGAGTCAATTCTTTCTGTATTTTCAAAGTTGGCATTCATTACTTTTATAGGAATATTATTTTATAGTAACTTCAGTCTTTAAGGCAACACTCCATGTTGGCCCAGCAGTTACCGTTCTAACAGTTGTCTATTGTCAAATGCACATTCAACTTTAGGCATGACATTTTTCACTCACTTTCTATTTCTCACTCATTGTCAGTGGATCTATCAGCCTTTGGAGTTTCACTCCAGTACTCTAGTTTCTCTTCTTCCTAGGACTTAGTTTAAGACACTTTTACCAATAGAATTTTAATGGACAATGTTTCTATTTCTAAGGACAGCTTCAGTTACAAGTGATGCTGTCCCAACTTCCATTAGCTTATGAGGAAACATAATGTCTTGGCTGACATGTCTAGAAGACCCAGCAATGCTTCTCATTCCACACTGATCTTCTCTTGTTTCTCATTCTCTTTGTCTGGCTTCATTCTTTAAACATGTCTGCATGAAGATATCTGCAGAAAACCTCACTGTCATAGTCCTCAAACTTGGACACACTGTGGGAAAGGGGGCCTTTCCTTTTTAGGACAACATTTTCTAACCTTCAACAGAACACTGCCAAGAGACCGTCAGCCACTCAGCACTGCCTATGTCTGATGAATTTTCTTTTTCTCTGTGATGTAATGTAAGTGGGCTGTTTGTGAAATGTGAGGCTTGTCTATGCTTGTAAATAACAGAGAGTAGGTTTCTACTGAAGCTGATAGAATGGGACTGCTTCTCGGGAAGACAGGCTCTGTGATCAGAACTGGAAAGAACAGCTCACTGACCAGGTAACAGGTGTCCCAGTCTGATCAGTGCTCGGCACTGAGATCTCCCTCTGATGTCTTTCCAGATTTCTAATTGTGCTTTTTGCAGATGCCCCATGTGAATATTTCTTTTATTTAATTCACATGCTTCTTTGTTTTCTTTTAAAATCTGTTTGTATTGTTTAATAGCCCAGCATTGGGAAATGGTATCACTGCCCTTATATAATAAGTAGTCTCCTTGACTTTTTAATGTTGATAGTTACCAAATTGTGTCCATTACCCTGGTTTCATTCGTCTCCAAGTTGTTTAATCCAGTGGGAACCTTCCAGTGTTTCAGAAACATCCAACTGTTCCATGATTAACTTTGTCTGCTCTTTATTAAATATGTTTCAAATGATTAAATAATTACATGATTGAACACGTCATACTCTTATATGTTTTACATGTAACAAATTGTCATAGATTCTTAAACACTGTCTCTTCAGGGTACTTCTTCAAGCCAACCACCATATGATAGTGCTCCTGCTGCTGCTGCTGCTAATGATGATGATGATGATGATGATGATATTAGGATAAAACTGTAATTTTGTGGGGAAAAAATAAATAAATAAGGGGTAGAAAATCCCACCTAGCAAAGGTTGGCAGTTTTAATGAGGCAAGATATAATAGATATGTAATTAGATACAGTACGATAAGCCCTATGCAAAGGTAAACATTGCATAGTTGAAGAGACAACCTCCTGAAAGTGTACATCAGGTGTGGCTTCCCCCAAGCTGTGACATTGTTGCATATACTTGAGCATCAAGGAAGAAATTGGCCTTCCAGGATGCAAAAGAGTGATCAGTAAAACAAAACACAACCATAAAAGTAGACAAAAAGGCCAGCAGTAACAGAGTTTGGCTGTGTAGGGACTTACAGAAGCCTATGTTAGCTGAGTATGTGAGAATAAGAGCTGGGGCAGGAGAAATGGAATTTAAGGGCATTTTACAGCGATTGTGTTGGCTTTGCTTTCCAAAGAATGTTCCAGGGAGACAGCGTTGCCAGAGGGCAAGTTGGGAGATTGTGTGTTTAAGCGCACAAACCTAGTGGCCTAAATTGGGATCACAGGGATGGCTGGAGTTGTTGGGGTTTCAGGAGTTGTGTAAGTGGAGATAGATCTATTGTCCTGAGCCTCTGGGGGCATCAGCTGCTCCCTCCTCCTGCCAAGAAAGTGCTGCATTTATGATGCTGAGTTTACTTAAGGGCCTGGAAAGGTCAATGCTTGTAAATAACCTCAAAATCAGAAGTGCACTGAGTGTTTGTTCAAATTTTTCTGGAATGGCAGACACGAACCTTCCTGTAAAAGTAGACTGTCTTAAGTATTTGGAACACTTCCCTCCATCTTGTAAGACCACGCCTATGTCAAGAGCAAGAGCATAGGCAGAAAAGCTGAAGCACAACCACAGCAAGGAAAGCTATGAGAAAGACGGTATTATGTATATTCCATTGTAGAAAACAGACTATTGCTAATTTTCGTCTATGTGCTAAAAACACCAAAGCTTCAGAGCAGAGGGGTGTGTGTGAGTGTGTGTGTGTGTGTGTGTGTTTGTGTGTGTGTGTGTACACATGTGAGTACAAGTGAGCACACATTATCTCTGCTGGCTGGTAACTTTAATGGGAAAGCTAAAGATGCTTAGAAAATTAAAACAAGACTCTCTGGTAAGTGATGGCACTGGACAAGCAAGGTGAGGATGAAAGGAGAGCTGGAGATGTTGCTGCAGCCCTAATTCTTCCTGCTCTCTCGACACTGGTGCTAATCCCCAGGGCTTAAAACACAAGATGAACTTGCTTGTGGGCTAAGATGGTTTGTGAGACTGTGACTCTTTGAACTCGGGGTGTTCTGACACCGTGCAAGTGATGATGTCTAACAGGCAGTTATCCGTACACTTTTTTGATATCCCGGAGAGAAGCTTGAGCCATATAGAGATGTAAGAGTTGATAGTTAATAATCTCCTAGGACTTGGTGTGATCACCTTGGCAAAATGTGTCAGAAAATAAGGAGATCCCATGAGGGCTCACATAATCAAAGGGCAGGAGAAGAAAAAGAACTTTGATGGGGGAGTGGAAGAGCCTCACTTCACACATGGGATCCAGCTGTGCTTGATTTCTCATTCCAAATATTAGTTTGATTTCTTATCTCAATAATTAGAGTAGACCTGATTTTTATCCCCTAAAATGGAGGTCACAAAGGTTACAAGCACTGGTCATATTTGTCTCTAAAGTTTGTTTTGTTTAGTCAACACAGATTGATGTAGAAAGTTGAAAGGTTAGGAAACATGGCTCCCAGATAGAGCATTTGCCAAAATGATCAGAGCACTTTAGCCCATACCTAATCTCTGCTGCTTCAGAGATATAGTGAGAGAGTTATAGATGGAGAGAAAGAAAAAAAATGAAAATATATATTGAAATGATAGAGACAGACAAGGAGAGAGAAGAGACAGGGAAGGAGAGTTTTGAATCAAGTACTCAGATCATGATTTATTCTCTTCCTTAGGGAATACCTAAATCTCTGCCTATTTCAAACGTACTAACACCAAGAAACTTCAACAGAGCTTTCTCTTTAGTGATGCTTTGTCCCTTCCATATTTCTATTGCCCTCATTGGCTGCAGTTTTGTTATCTCAGAGTGACTTGGCTGACATAGACTTAGTGAACTGAGACTGTCCATGAATAGGAGCTAAGCAAAGCACCTTGAGCTGATCTGCTTTTACTTATGGATGGAAGTGGAAAATCATTTTTTAAACTAAGGCTTCATTTCCCTTCTAATGAGAATACTTTAAAACACAGAAATGGACATCATTGCCTGTCTGTCTGTCCAACTGTCTGTCCATCCTGGCAACACGATATCCTATAGGACGAGAAGCCAGCATAAATGCTCTCTGCAGCAGGCCAATGGTGCTTATGTGTTGATAGACAGTCCCAGGTCCTTGTATCTGGGTGCTGGTGACAGAAGAACACTATCATTCTTCTAGGCTGGTGCCACAGCTTGCAGTGGGGGCATCTGTGGGGACCTCTTTTGCTGCATATGTGGAAGACTTCAGAGTCTATATGATCAGCAATGGGACATCTTTCTCACCGGAAACTTGAAGAAGTATGCACAATGATGGAGTGGTGACCAGAGTCGGCCTCCCCACGCTTTGCAGGCTAGGCCAGGGGCTAGCCCTGCCCCACCAACTCATGAATCCTCGTGCTGATAGTATTAGAGGAAACATTACATTTTCAATGTCATGTTTGAGGCTTATAATTTAATTTTCAGCTCCGGCAATCCCAGACGCATCCCTAGAGACATGGTAGGAGGGGGCCGTTGTGTCTCCCAGAATGAATCCATGTTGCTTGCTCATTCCGTGAGCACCCTCATTGGCATGCATGCCTCACAAGCTCAGGCTCTGCTGCCCCAGCCAGATTCTCACTCTTCCAAGTGACTCGCTGTTTCTCCGGCATATGAGCTGCCTTCCTCCCCACTCAACCTCAAGTCGGGTCTCCTCTAGTCATACGTCTCTGCTGGGAACCATCAGAGCAAATATCGAGTGTGCACAACGATATTAAAAATAACCGCAGTGCAGACTTATCCAATAATGTTCAACACCCTTTTATAATATTTGGAATATTTTGCCAAAGTTACTGTGAGCATTATGCTTAATGCATTTTTTCCCCAAGACAGAAACATCTTTTCAAGAGTGAAAAAGAATCAGGAGAGAGAGAGAGAGTCAGGTGGGGTGCATTGTGTTTGGCTCCCCTCTTCCTCTGCTTCTCTTTTTCTTCGGCCAGAGACAGAGAGCGTGAAGCACCTCTTTGTTCCCTGATTTATGAATAGTCGGCATTGGGCAATTGCAGTCCCACAGGGATACGTTTTATTTTAAAAATAGTTTAAAGCATTCTCTTTCAGATTCCCCTCTGTCCACGGCCACCTTGACTGGGTAATGCCTGTTTCTCAGTGTGTCCTTGCACGGTTAAGGTCTGCCCCACGTGCTGTGAATTAAAGCATTGATTTTATTTGTAGCACTTTGAACCAAAATGTTGAATGCATTTGGAGAGTAATTCCAGAGGGTTAAATTTGTTTTCTATGGATCTAGTTGTTGCTGGCATAACACAGATAGGAGCAGGGTGGGGGTGGGGGAGGGGGAGGGGGTAGGGGTGGGGTTACTGTAACATCCTAAAAGAAAAATTCAGGCAACTGCAGAAGAAACATCCATAGGCCAAACTAATCTCTCTTCAAATGACTGTGGATTCGGGTGACTCCCCATTTGTTTTAAAAGGACCCCTGCTCACCTAGCAGCCCTGGGTTCAAATTCTCCTTAGCTTACAGTACCACTTCATTTGATGCTTGTCCCCTGACATTTGTCTGCACTGCAAAGCTCTTTGCAGAGCTGACCCACTTAACACTTTCTGCTCCAGGAAGCCAGGGATGCAACAGCAGGGAGGCCAAAACACACTACCAAGTTGTCCTAGCTGAGAACTGAGAGGGGACAGTGAACCAGGCCATCTCTTTCTCTGGACTGGTTGTGGGGGGCTCTACTATCTTGGAGAGTTTAAAAAGCCCAGTACTTGAGTGTCCCATGAAGACTAATTATACCACAGCTACCCCCCATATAAGGGATGGGAAGAATGCCTTAAAGGTAGACATTTTTAAATTTTATACTGATTTGTTCATTTGTTCAGGTGTGTGTGTGTGTGTGTGTGTGTGTGTGTGTGTGTGTGTGTATGTGTGAAAGCCACTTCCAGTATTGTTCCTTAGGCAGTGCTCAGTTTTGTTTTGTTCTTTGTATGTTTGTTCATTTGCTCTTAACACAGAATCTCTCACCATACTGTCCTTACTGCTTAGGACATACTGTCTGACCCTTGTCTGCCTCCCCAGTACTGGAATTAGAAACACGTGCCACCATGACTGGCATTTATACGTGGGCCATCTGTGGATCAAACTCAGGCCCTTATATTTACAAGGCAAGCACTTTATACACTGAACTGTCCCTCCAGCTTCTAAGGACTATAATTTTTATATAAATCAGATCTGAGTGCATCATACTAGTCCTGGACAGATGTACTTCCCGATGTAGCCCCCTTCTTCAGCGACCGGTGGCGCTTTCATGGCTACAGGTCTCATTCTTAGTATAGTGACTTTGAATCTCACTTTTCATTAAGAAGCCCATCAGTATGGATTTGCTAGACTGTCCTTATTCTTCTTGGGTTTCAATTTATCTATACCATTAGCCCAACCATAAGCCCAGGCTGTCATGTTTCAGCAACAGTGTGCTGCCACGTGCCAGCCCAGGAAGCAGTACAAGTTATTCTCCTGCCAAGCTCTGCTCCTCTGCTCTTGAGTCAGAACAAGCAGGTGGCCCGAATCCTTCTATCTGCTCCACTTCTCCTCATCTTCCTTGCTGTTAAACATTATAAGTGGAGAGTTAATTTGAGCACCTGGCTGGGGATGTAGTTCATAATCAATTAATTATGTTAATTGATCCCACATCCTCAAAGTCAAAGCATCAATGATGAATTTGCTCCTGCCATGGGAGGTAGTACAGGCTAGTTGTGTTCACATTGAAAAGTGAAGGTGCTGAGAAACAGTGTCACGTGTAGTGTGTCCCTACCTCCTTTCTTGTGTGAATGTGAATTAAAACTGAGACTTGTAATAGCAGAGTTACAATGTCCCCTAATCCCAGGGACTAAGCAGGTCAGATAGATAGATGAAGTAGGTTTCCAAGCACATGGCATGCTGGAGACTGCTCTCCTTTGGAGCATACATGTCCATACAGTACCTCTTAGGGAAAGGCACACTGGTTTCATTGTACAATTCTGGTTCCACTCACTATATCTTCCAACTTCCGAAGAAAAGAGGATAGCTGGGAATTGCTCATGAAGTGTCTAGATTTTTAAATATTCCTAGAAGGGTCACTCACAGGGCAAAGTAAGCTTCCTGCAATATCCTGGTTTCATCTCTAGCTCTGGTCTTTCCTGATAACAAGGGGCTGAATGTCCTTGTGGGAAAGACAGTGAAGTCAATGCAACTTCTGGTGCTCTGGAAGTCAACAGCTGGGGGCTTTCTTTATCTAGATTAAGGAACTAGAAGGTGAACCTGTGATAGGTATGCTAAGCAGCTCTCCCTCCTATTCTGCAGTGCAGGGCTCAGCACTCAGCGCTCCTCCATTCCCATGAGGTGGAAGGTAGTGAGCAGCTCTGCGGCTCATCATTGAATTGGATTTCTCTTCTGTCCTGCTTCTGTGGCTGTCCCTCACTCTGCTCTTTCAGATCTTTCCCAAAGGAATGACTTGTTCCCAGGCCTTTGTCTCAGTCTCCGCTAACGGTGCCAATCAGGTTAAGACAAGTGGCAGCTCATTTGTTTTCAAAGTCACTGTGTAGGCCAGGAGATGTAGTGCAGTGACATTCCTTGAGGCTGCCAATGTGGGGCCTGCTCTTTCAGGACTGAGCAGGTTGACCGAAAAAGCATGAGTCTTGACTTACACCTACAATTTAGACTGAGGCACTACATATGACTGAACTTTAAAAGGTATCCCATTTGTTTCAAAGTGTTCTACAGAAGGAACCCTGTGCTTTTCTGTTTACATATGTGGCTGGGTAGTTGGTTTTTAGGAGACTTTTAATAAGCTTTTTAGAATAGTTTCAGAGTCACATAAACACTGTAGAAATATTATAAACGTGTCTGCTTCGCATTGCAGCTGCTGATGGGGTGTCTAGTTCATGAGGGAGGTCTCATGGCAGGCCTAGAGATTGACGTTGTTTTCCCTCTTTGAAGCGGCTGTGTCAGATCTCACAAAGTGCACTATAGGAAGCCATGCGCATGCTCCATAAGGTCCCTGCAGGCCACAACAATGTTCCTGCTCCCTCAGCAGGAGCCAGGCATGGTACTTGTGGGTATTTAATCAACATTTATTGAGCAGGGTGTTCGCTTCACACACAGGGTCTGGAGGGAAGGTGTCCATTCCCAAGGCCCTCCTCACCTGTGTCACCATGTAATAGACTTTCTCCAGTGCCTGGTTTAGTTTGTTTGTTTGTTTGCCTCAACTAGTGTAGTTTGGGAATAATCATTGAAAGGCCAGGTTTTCCATTTTGAGATGGCTTTCCCACACATCCCACACCCACATTCATCATGCAGTGAGCTCCGCCTCTATGTCTGGGTACCATGAGCCCATTCTAGGACAGCTCTACATGTTGCACTGCATTTTTAGCCACACCCTGAAAGAAAGGCAGCGTGGATTTCATTTCTTTTCATGTATTTTACACATTTATTGAGAAGTTGACTAAAACATTAATACTACATGTCATAACCTCAGCCTCAGACCTCAGAATATCCTCAAAAGGTCTTTTTATTAACCCTTTCTGATCCTCCAACTACTTCAAACCAGCAACAATGGCACTAATGTTCATGGGAACTACTTACCTTTTTTTTTTTTTTCACAACAGGATAATCAATAGTCACAAGATAGTATAGTGGATAGTTCAGCAATAGTTGCCTTCATTCTGGAGAGGCTGAGAGCCTGGTAGCTGCTTAGTGTGTGAGGGAGGCTAAAGCCGCAGCATTTTTGATCTGGAAGATTCCTAGAGAACCACCTCGGTTCAGTGTATGTTGGCAATCCCAAGAAAGTAGGCTTGAATGATAGCAACAACAGCAGCAAAGAATAGATGCAATTACTAGCAAGGGATGAAGTGAGGCAGGCAAAAAGCAAGTTTTCTAGTTGCTTTTCCTAACATTGGAATACCACCAGAATGTGTTGCCCACTCTGGGGAAGCATCTATTTCCTTCAGTTATCCCTTCCAGGAGATGTTCTTACAGAGTTATGATAGGTGTGTCTCTTAGTAGATTGCAAATTCAACCAACTTCACAATCAAGATTAAGCATCACATAGAACAAGTTATAAAAATGTTTTAACAATAATATTTTCATCAATCACTTTAAGAAGTATAGGTATTTTTCATACAGATTACATGCATCAATCTACTATCACCTACTTGAAAAATGGAAACGATACAGATTACATATAGCCACAGCAAAAAAATAAAAATAAAAAAATAAAAGAATCAGTGGAGAAATTTACTGTGTGCTCTCAAGTGAAAGACAAATACAATGACATTTACATTGTAAAGAAGCATTACTCACAAGAGCCCAAATGGAACCATTAATGGATTAAAAAAAAAAAAAAGAAAGAAAGAAAGAAAAGAAAAGAAAGATATTTGTACAGTGGAATAATACTCAGCTATAAACATTTGAAAGCCTGTTATTTGCAACAGCATGAATGAGACTAGAAGGCTTATGTTGAATGAAACATGCCAGACCCAAAATGTCACATAACTAGTATTCTCACCTATGTCCAGATGCTAGAAAGTCAGTTAAAGTTGTAGAAAATAGAGTAGATCATTGGACACAAGGGATGAGAAAAATAAAGGCAATGGGGCCATGGGGCTGGAGAGAAACTTCAAAGACAACCATGTCTATTTCAGGAGAGGAGAGGGAGGAAAAGGTTGATGGCATAAGCAGTACCATCCACAGTTGCATGCATGCATGGAATTATCACAAATGAGCTGCTCCTTTGTATAGTAGTGCATGTTAAATGTTTAAATTAAACTTTTACACAAGAGAAAAAGAGGCTTTGTTACCAATCCCTTTGAGGTTCTGATAAATTACCATTTGTTAAGAAAACAAAGAGTTTAGGGCAGATGCAGAAGACCAGGGAAAGCCATCAGGGTGCTTGGGGGAAACAGCGCTAAATGCTGAGGGTGCCACCTGTGTCCTCCAGGTGTTCAGGAAGTGGCCTCATTTTCGTACCAAGGGTAAGGATTTGTAGATATGAAACAGAGACTAAAAGAAATTATAATGTTTATTCTTTAAAAGTTGCTTACATTTTTGGAATGCATACAAATATTATCTGCTAGTTTGGAAACTATTTCAGAATATTTCTATATCTATTTATCCGCATACATTGATAGATATAGCTATAAATAGATAGATGATAGATATATAGACAAACAGACAGACAGATAGATGTTTTTAAAGCAGAGTTTAATGAAGCACAATTCAATTAATCATGACCCTTTTTCATGTTTTGCTCTCTGTGAGCAAATCGCAGGATCCAATCCTCTTGATTTTTTTATATCAGACCAAGTGGTCCATGGGTTGTATTCCTACTGAGTAGAAAACATTGGCTTTTCCCTGAGACAGCCTTAGACAACAGTGCTTTTTCTTGTTCAGAGGTGACTTAGTGTTAGTGCATAAGAAAAAGGAAGAGTATCTTAAAGAATAAAGCTTGATTGTCCTGTCTTGCACACATCTCACCACAATTCCCAAGTAGCTTCCCCAGGTACTAGTGGAAATGCTAGGTAGCTAAGATGGCTCTTGAGGACGGGGGAAAAAAAAGAGAAAGAAAGATAGATAGATAGAGAGAGAGAGAGAGAGAGAGAGAGAGAGAGAGAGAGAGAGAGAAAGAAAGAAAGAAAGAAAGAAAGAAAGAAAGAAAGAAAGAAAGGGAAAACAGGGTAAGCATTCACCTTGAGAGTCAGACACTTAATGGAAATGAAGAGACAGCCTGGCAGTTGGTTAAAAGGGCTTGCTGCTCTTCCCAGAGGACACGAGTTCAAATCCTGACTCATACATTACCAGACTCACAACCACCTGTAACTCTAGCCATAATGGACCTGATGCCCCTTTCTGGCTTCCATAGGCACCCCACCCCACCACCCCCAACACAAGCACATACACACATGAGGAGGAAAAGGAAAAATGAGATCTTTAAGGTGTCCATATCAAACATCCACATCACTGATCGGGCCACAGTCTTAGGCTGAGGTCTTTCTAGAGTTTTCCATCTTTATCATGATGGGGCTACCCAGAGCTACAGCACTCCATACTTTGCTGCTCTCATCTGAAACAGAGAGAGGGCTGTGACTGTAATGCTAATGGGTTGAATTTTCTGAGTGGTTAGTATATATACTTCCCTGTATTCTATGAAGTTGGTAGAGGAAAATTACCTTTTTTTTTGCTCAAGGACAGCCAAGGTTGAGTTGCTCAGTGGAGGCCAGGTAATTTGTATGTAAGGTGTGGGAAAGGAATCTCACCCAAGCAACCCAACTTTGGCGGCAGCTGCAAATTGTTTGTTGACCGACTATGTAACACCCATATTTCCCTCAACACTTGCCACAGGGAAGAAATCTAATCCATATGTTGAGACGGTGTGGGCAGGCAGGCTGCTGGAGAGCCAGAGTATCATTACAGCCATTAGGACGATGCAGAGGGTTATTTTGGCACTCCAATCTGTGCAGCCAGATGGAAATCGGAGTTCAAGCTTAGTGTCGTCAGGCAGCAGAAGCTTCGGGCAAAGGGGAAGGCATGGGTGAGTGATTTTTGACTGTTTATCTCTAATGTGTGTGGCCAGTGTCACTCCCAGCTCTGATGGCTGTGATTTATTCTATTATACTGTCAGTATTAAACACCTTAGCTGGAGAAAAATAAAGGGTGGGATCCAAATGTGGTGTCATTGATGTGACAGATGCTCTTTCTCTGGGTACCAGAGATGATGAGGGCCTGAAAACTCAAAACTGCCATGTCCTTGGAACATTAGATGCAGGCAGGTCCTTAGGGACCAGTGAACGTTCATCATGAATTTGAGAGATGAAGAAAAGGCATCTCTGAGAGCTTGTCTGGTGGCTAGGGGCACACACGCTCCCAAGTTTAAAGGTAAAGCCCTTGGTTCTGCCGGTTTCTAGTTGAGTATTCACCCAGCTCCATCACCTGCTGCTTAAGTTCACTACGGTTTCTAAGTTCACACAGTTGGCCACGACATCAGATAAAGAATCTGTTTATACCCGAACAACGGTAAAGAAACATCGAGGCACCAAATGAAACTTCTTTCCTTTGCTTGTCTGTGTCTGTGTAAGTGCTATTATATCATGGGATGGTGAGCATTAGTGCCTCTCTCTCTTGCTCTCTTTCTCTTGATCTCTCACTCCCTTGTTCTTATTTTTGGCCACCTCTTTTCCCTTCTCTGAACAAAAGGAGAGACCCTTCTTGCTCCCTGATGGTGTATGCCACCTTTTAGCTATTGTTGCTGCCAGCTTCTATGTCCTCAGCAACTTTCCCACAGACCTCTCCACCCTGCCCTTGCCTTTCTCCTGGTGTTTCCCCTGTGAATAGGGAGCAGAGGCCAGAGAGGTTGGAGTTTAGCATACAGAGGAGCCTAGCTGGTTTCTCCAAGCCTGCTGCTTATGCTCAGACATTGCCCCATACAGATCCCAGCAATTCGAGGTTTTTACATTTCTTCACGTTGGGAGAAGAGCATGCTATTTGAACCAGAAAGACTCATCTCTAAGCAGAACTCATTGACCAATTGAATTTAGGAGATTCGTTCTGGGCCAGAGTCTTCCTCTTCTATTTAATTGCTGTCTTAGCAACTATAGAAAGTGTTCTCTCTTTTAAAAAATAATAATTTTTACTTTATGAATATGAGTGCTTTGTCTCTATGCGCGCATATGAACCACATATGTCTGGTGCCTGCAGAAGCCAGAAGAGTGTTTCAGATCCCCTGGAGCTGGAGTTAGATATACCTGTAAGTGGCTCAATTAGTGCACTTGGGAACCAGACCTGGGTCCTTTGCAAGGGGAACAAGTACTCTTAACCACAGAGCCTTTTCTCATTAATGGCAAACATCCTTACAAAGAGCGACTGTTACTTCAAATGCTTGCCGTGGACATAAAGCCTAAATAATTTTTTATACACTATAAACTTGTCGTCCACACAAACACAGTCATGCGTAGTCATTCAACTCTGAGGTGGGGTTCAGGCTAGGAGAATAAACCCAGCTAGTCTAAAGATATTACACATTTAATATGTCAAAAAATGCTATTTCCTTGTGTCCACACTGCCTGCCAGGCTGCTGTGTAAACACTGCTACACGGTATGGTAGTAGATCTCTTTCCATCTCCAAATTCTGCATAGTGTATGGCAAGAAAGCCACATAGCTTCTAGCCCAAAGCTCACAAAAATCTTCCTGTAAATACAGCCCCAGGCTAGGTCTAGAGATTGTAGAGTTGGCTCAACAGTCACAAACACATATTGCTTTTGACCAATACCTGAGTTTGACTCCCAGCATCCACATGATAGTTCACAACTGCCTGAAACCCCAGTAACAGGGGATCCAATGCCCTCTTCTGGCCTCTGCAAATGAAGTCAAAATTCCCCTTACAGATGATCTAAGGGCAGTCACTGTAGAGAGTGGGGTGAGTTGTAGGAAGCCTTTTCTACTCTCTCAAAGCTCAAACTCATGAAAATTGCAGCTGTATTATCATTAGAACTGACAAAAGCTGACAGAAGTTCTGAATGGCTTAGACATACTGGGACTTGGTTACTTACCTACCTAGAGGGAGAATGTCCTAACAAAAACAATTGCAACGAAGTCTGAGCATGCTCCTTGTCGTCCCTAACAAGTGTGTGCCATGTCACTGTGTGGAGTTAACCCTGCTTTGGAGGTAGAATCACATGGACAAACAAAACAAGCAAAGAGCCTTCTGCCTCTTTCAAGCCCTGCATTTCCATACTAGCCCCAAAGCACAAACCAGGATGGATCACTGCGTGAAATGAACGTCTTTAAGACCCCTAAACCCAACCTGCTATTCATGCTAACCTCATTCACTTGGGGGCTGTGGAAAAGATTCTGAGCCTCAGATCTGATCCGGGAACACTAAGCTGAGTGATCAGTCAGTCAACAAATGGCTCACCTGAGACTGGCTTTGTCTGTGGTATCGCTCCAGAGTGAGGGATGCAGACAGACATGAGGCATGCTCAATTAGAGCTCTCCGGAACCCCACAAGCTACTACTAGTAAGCTGAAGAGAACCTCCTCAGGCACAGCCTGCAGAGTGACTCCACTTCCATGGGAGACAGAAGCATGGCATTGTGGGAACGGAAGTTGAAGCTTGAGAGACAAGCTTGCAAGAGCTAGGAATCAGAGCTGCATTTGATGAAGGTTGCCTGAGACCCATTTAGTCTCGCTGTAGTGTGAACTCGATGACTGAAATAGACAGAGAAAATAGCATCCTGATATTTAAATATATGATTACCCTTTCTTTATAAGTACTTAGCTGGAAGTGTCTTAGTATGAATACTAAAGCGTGTATCTGTGAATGTAGACCATATTGGAAACAGATTTACTGTCCCAAAGTGTAATGCTTAGTCAGCCATCTGATGAGATTTGAGCTCTGAGCAGTTTGAGAGGGATGCATAGAGCTGTTTTATTACAAGATGCTGTTATGAGTTATAGCAGCTTTCCTTATGCTATACGGCTGTCGCCAAACAAGTTACATGAATATAAGCAGTTTTATTTGCAATTTTTTGCTTACATTTTCTTAGTGTATTCAGATGATGGCTTCTCACAGCCCAGCTCCTGTGCCTGTGGCAGTCCTGGTATATTGCTTTATTCTGAGCCAAAAGGATCTTTTAAAAATCTTTGTAGAACCCCCATCCCAAACACACACACCTTAAGAGTATGCAGTGTTCATGTTTACTGTTGCTATCACCTGGCACTTTGTTCCTTAAAGGGAAGGAAAAGAAGCATAGAGCCATATTTTCAATTTCAGAGGGTATAATGTGCCTATATCAGGAAAAGAAGCATAAATTGTCATCTTATTGGAAACAACTGTAGTGACTCTGGAGGTGGAAGTTTATATTTTACTTGAATTTCACTTGATCAGAATTGAACCTGAAACAACTAACATAAGAAAAAAATGAATTTAATATGAGAGATGTACCAGGCTTGGTGGTTACATAGAAATTATAGACTGGAAAATTAGTGTTGTTGTTTCCTCTTGAATGTGTGAAAGTGAATCAGAGAAATTGATGACGTTAATAAAAATGATAATAACAGTAAATTAGTTTATACTAAATGTAAATAATTGTTAAGCTGAGACTTGAGTGAACCCCAGACAACTAGGGACTTAGTTTAAAACCAGTTTATTCTTATTTTATTAAGCATCCGTTAAATAAAATTAATTGTGCTATTCGTAATTACAACAAATATTTAGCATACAATGTTCAGTACTCAGCCTTTCTTCATCTCAATGTTTATTTTCAGAGAAATGTGTGCTCATTAATGCCCATGAAATCTCAGGGTTTGGGCACATAGGACTTCTGAACAACACTGTATAGCCTGGCACCCTTGAAGAAGTTGTTGCAGAGGCTGCTAGGTGCCTTTTAGAAGATGCATTTTGTCTTTAAAGAGTCATTTGCATTGCACACACTGTTTTATAGTTATAAAAGCAGATAATAATCATTGTAAAGAATTGAAAATAAATCTATAAAGAAAAAATTAAGATAACCTATTTTATCTTCTAACAATAATTGCAATTAACATACTAGTATATTTATTTTCAAGCCTTTCAGCTCCTGTGTGTGTGTGTGTGTGTGTGTGTGTGTGTGTGTGTTATATAGTTTTAAAGTTGGAGTTATATGAATTATTTATTTGATAGTCTCTACCTTGTGATTATGGTCATTGGTGCATTTTCTTCTTTTCTTAAAATATATTTCTGAAATATTTCTTTAACAATCATGTAACATTTTTATATAGATGTATTATATCCTTTACTGAATTCTTTCTTTGCAATGACACTTTGATTCTTCTACATTTGTTGTCAGACTTCAAGGAACATCATCCTGTATTCATCTTTATTCATGTCACTCACTTCATCTCAATGGATTAGTTTTATTTTAAACTACACTAATATAAAGATAAAATAGAAGAACAAATAGTGTGCTTGAGATGAGTCTATGTTTCAGACTTGCACTTAGAATCTGTCGTGCACCACAAAGCAACAACAACAACAAAAAATTCTCACAGATTGTCTTCTAAAGTCATCAACAGAAAATATAACAATCTCTTCATACCATATTGTAAATTGTGTCATTTTTGTCATAGCAATAATTTAATAAACAAACTTGAAATTAATCAAGTGCAAGAATCACCATATGTTATTTGTCTGTAGCCCCATTAAGAATTGAGATATCCTGGGCCATGTAAATATATCTAAAATATTTTAATGCTAACTGAACCTCATAATTAACTCAATTCTAAAATATGTAGAATTGTTGCATGCATGTAGTTTAATTTTTTTTCTCTTAACCGTGCACATATATTGTTTGATACATGCAGAAGTGCACACATATATGTAGGTTATATAAATCACAGGCTACATTCCACATTAAATAAAATGATAAATATATCCAGGGGTATATATAAAAATTGTACTATGCATGTTTCTAGAAAAGTTTATTCATATTCTCTAGAAATCTGGCTGAATGATTGTGAAGTGTTTTCATCAAGTGACTACTAGAAAACCAACAACAGGCCAGGAATGGTAGCTCCTGTTTGTAATCCCCGCACTCAGGAGATTGGAGCAGGGAGATTAACATGAGGCCAGCCTGGTCTATACAGCAAGACTTTATCTCAAGAATAAATAAGCCAACAAATAAGTAAAATGAACAGATGAGTGTGTGAGTACTATTGATAGCAAACATACAAGACATATAGCTATATGGTGCCCTTTTCTATGCGCGTTACACTCCCTCTGGTTTACCGATTAGAGAGTGGTCCAAAGCACACAGATTTCCCAGAACAGATAAAATGGAGTCAAGAGAGAACAAGGCTTGCTGCAGTTTTCTGTCTCATTTTGTTTGTCTGTGGGAAGCTTTCCACCTATATCACAAATCATCCCTAGGGAGGGCAGAGTCTTGATATCTGAAAGAAACAACAACCAAAAAAGAAAAAAAAAGAAAAGAAAAGAAAAGAAATGATGTCTGATTCCCATGGGAAAAATAGGTCTTATGTGAAAATTAATCTCAGTGTGTTGCAACATTTGCTACATAAACCTGGGGGCAGGGGGAGTATAATACCCCAAACAAAACTTTGTGAAAAGATTTTTTTTTCCCCTCTTTCAGGACAGTTCTTTTACTTTGTATAGCACTGGCCACTTGAAGATGTGTGAACTGTATTGTTTCCTACTGGTTCTGGGGAGTAGCATGCCACATGATGTCAGACAGAACAAAGGAAAGGTGACAGTGTTCCTTCATGAAACCATAACCCTTATTTTCTCTTCTGGAAATGTGCATCTCAATTGGAGAGTTCCATTTGAGAAATTCTCTCTCTCTCTTTCTCTTTCTCTCTCTCTCTCTCTCTCTCTCTCTCTCTCTCTCTCTCTCTCTGTGTGTGTGTGTGTGTGTGTGTGTGCATGTGTACATGTGTGTGTGTATACATGTGTGTCTGTCTTTCTGTCTCTGGGGGTCTTACTGCATGTGCACATGTGTGTGCAAGTGTGTGTGCAGATGAGAGGGTGATGTTTAGTTTCAGATAGCTTCTTCAGTCATTCCATACCTTATTTTGAGAAGTCTCTCAATGAACCAGAGCTCACCAGTGTGCTTGGAGGGGCCAGGCCTGTCTCTTCCCTCTTACCCTATTTGTGCTGGAGTTACAGATATACGTAGTTACACTTTATGTGCGTTTCTGGCATCCAAACACAGCCCTTCAGACTCACGCATCAAGCATTTTACCAATTGAGCTTTATTCCAGACCACACTTTTGGGATAAATTGTAAGCAACACTTCACATGTAGAAGACACAGAGACTAATGGCAGGCTGCGTAGCTTCTTAGTCTACGTACTTAAAATTCTTGCACTAACTTATACTATTACCTTGACTACTTACCTTCCGTTTTTATGCCTCAGTGTCTTCCCTAACCTGAGCAAAGTGTGGGACAAACAACCATCAAGTGCCTTGTGAGATCATCCTATGTATCTGCAGAGTCAACCCCAGCTCTTTGAATTCTGTAGTATAACTTTGAATATAGCTGGGCATCTTTATATCCTATAATCAACATCAGAGCAAAATCTTGTGATAACAGCAGGTATATTTAAATGCTCAAATACAAGTGATTTTCATATGGAGCTAATAACCTCTGGATATCCCCTAAAGAAGTATCCTTTCTAGGCTACCTGCTCACGACCCAAGTGTTTCTGATACAGGTTGAGGGGGTTTATAACATGGAATGGCTGACCCAGCCACACAGTGACATCATATTGTGACAAATAGTATAGGAATGGGATAGGGCAGTTGGATAAATGTTCAGGTGGATATTAATTATAACTTGTGGCCTCAAAAATCTCTTTCTTTAGGTTTTTACTTTTGTGCTCTGGAAGAATTAAATGTTTGTTCTCCTATTATGCTTATCAGTAAGTTCTTAATTTGTGAAAGGAAAAAAAAAATTCAGGGCAAGTACTTCCATTATCACTCTCATCTGCTCGAAGCCTGAATTTCATTAAGTAGATTGTTAATAAAATGAGGAATGATACATCACAACTGCAATGCTGTGTCTCCCAAAGTTAATGAAGAGTTATAATTTTCTAGACGACAAATTAAAAGGCTGTTAAAATGGTTGGTGAGACTGTCAACGGATTTAGCAACATTCCTATTAAAATAGGGCATTAAAGAGAATTAAAATCTTGAATTTGGAGAAATGAGAAAATATGTTTAATATGTGATTTAATATAGTTAGGATTCCTGGAATCTTCATGTAGGAAAGATAGATACCATCTTTAAAATATTATGACACATTAAAAAGTAGGACATCACTAGCTCATACAAATTTGCAAACTTGGTCAGTAGTTTGCTTTCCTAAGACACTGAAAGTATATATTTTAATTGTAAAAGAACAATTGCTGCAGTATTTTAACACATAAAATATATACCATATGTAATATCAATTTATATTGATTCTATATATATTCACAGATAACCCATTTATAACAAGTCTTTCCTGTTTTTATAGTACCTGTCATTCATATGAATATATTTTATATAAAACTGTCACCTCTCTATGCTTTTTTCACTAATTCTTCAGTCTTACACATGACAAGTATTTTTCTTTTAATCCCTGAAAGTCACTTATTAAACCAATGACCTAAATTTTACATCATCATTCCTTCAATATTGAGTAATTAGTTCCCTAACATTTTTTTATTCTAATAAATAAGATCCACTAAAATAATTCTACATACATTTGGAGTTAGTTCACAAAAATAGGATTAATGGATCAAAGAGGATTAATAACTTTGTGGCTCTTTAAACAGTATCAAACTGCTTACCAAATGACTTTTATCATTTTACATTATCACCAGTAATTTAATGACAGTTGTAATTCAGCTACACGTGGATGGCATTAAATTGCATCATTATTTTATAATCTTTGGAAAATAAATAGGTAAGATAGTAGCATATGGCTGTTAACTTTTTTTGTAATCAACCTGCCCTAAGAATTTCACAGATAATTAGATAACATGGCCATTTTTCTCTATTAATTTGGCTTCCTGTATTTTATTCTTTGACAAGTAGTAATAGGCAAGATGGGCCACATGTGATGCTGTAATTGTCTTTTATCTTTTTTCAGTCACAGAACTCAGAATAAATTTAACTCAAACAAAAGAATCCAAGGACTCAATACACTTCTGTTGCCAGAAATAATATTTAATTAGGCAAGACAAAATATTTACAGAAGTGGTTTATGGTGAACAACATGCATAATAAGTATTTCATTTTTCAAATTGTCCTGAAACCTAAAGATTGACTCTAGCTGTGTCAATTACACAAGCTATAAACTTACTCATGTTTCTTAAGTAATAGTGAAGAGGAAGCAGAGATGGACAGAGAGCATCAGTGTGTGTTGAGAAGCAGGAGAGGTGGGCCCTGGCACCTGGCAATGCTCATTCTTAAAAATGCAATCCCCAGCCATCCACTTTCTGCCTTTGTTATCTAGAGAAGAAAATTAGTGGATTTTAGGGGAGTTGAGGTAAGGAGGATGGGCTGAGTATTATCAAGATGCATTGTATAAAATTCTCAAAGAATTAATAAAAACACTGCAAATTAAAAACAAACAAACCAGTGGTACCTACACTTGCAGAAATCCATACTGTGAGCCTTCTACCCCAAATCCTTATTTAGCACCACTCTTCCTTGCTTGGACATGTCTTTTAGCCCAGTTCCCTCCCTGACTTCCTTCCAGTCACCCCTTAGATACCAGCTGTCTACTCTGCGAAATACAATGTTTCCTGTAGCCTTGTAGCCATCCACTCCCTGATCCCTTTCACCGTCTCATGCTTCTTGATCAGTTTTCTTATTTCCTTGTTTACAAATGTGAGTGAGCTTCATGTGGGCAGTTATGTCATTTGCTCACTACAATGCCCTTTAAACCTGGTAGAACAACGCCTAGCATTCAATAGGTACTTCATGAATGTTTACCAAGTGGAGGAATGAATACATGAATGAAATGTGAACACCTACGGATGGTAAACTGTTTAAGCTCTGACTGATGAACACCAACCAAAAGAAAATAAATGATCATTTTACTATAGAGTTACATATAAGGAGATATAGTGTCGGACCAAAGACACTATGTGGCAAATGATGGAGACGCAATGTAACCCATGAAATTCAAGTTAAATACTGGACCTGCAATGAGGCCTTCCTAGCTCCCACACTCTGTTAGTACATTGTGAGGAGGGATTAAAGGCATATTCCGGAAGTTCTCTGCATAGTATTTTTACTTGGGCATAAAAATATGTACATATCCAAAATGCATAACTATTAGTAGAGACAGTGCCAATTGATAATAGTCTGTGCTATGTAATTAAATTACAACTTCCTTGATTGGTTGTAATGCAGACAATCCTGAAACTATTGCTGCTGGAGTATTTGCATTGTATTGGCCTGAGATAAAATATTTTGTGTAAAAAAAAAATGTCATTATTATGGCCAGTTGTACCTTTCTAAACATGACAGAGAAGGCGAGGAAATCACAACGGTGCTATTCTAACTATCTCACTTCGTGCTTGGCATTGATGTCAGCTTCCACCAAAGCTTTTCCTTCCTTGTCCACTAATCATTTTTCAGCCCTTTTACAAAACTCATTTTGATAACTTCTGGAGAATCATCAACTCTTACCTTTTGCCCCACCTAAACCACTAATTTCCTGACTTAAAATGGCCTCGGTTATCAAAGGCGGAGGCAGCTTCCTCTGAACAGTCAGCTGCAGCTGGCAAGGACTCTCTCCTGTCAGCTCAGCACTCTTCCCTACTCCGGGAATGGCCTTCGGTGTTTTGCCTTTGAAATCACTTGATTTTATTTTTATATTTAATTCTTTTTCATTTTTCTAAAACTTGCCATTCTCATCCTAAGCCTAAATCAGCACCAAACTGTCCCTGTGGTAGATCAACACCTCCGCACTGCTGTTATCCTCCTGCAGCCCAGAGAACCCTGATGACAAAGGGAACCAGGAACTGATCAGTTCATCAGACCTCCAGTTAATCACTGAGAGAATTCAGCTCATTCGCCATTTACCCTTCCACCAGGAAATGGAATCCTGAACATCTCTCCATTATTCCTTTTGTGTGTTGTGCTCCATAGAAATTTTCCATATCTCCATCTCTGCAACTCTGCTGTCAAGGGCAATCTCCCAGGCACCGCCTGCCATTGTGATTATTGCCAATATCACTGAATTAAGGCAATCAGGCCACATTCATTGCATATACTTGCGGCAGAAGCTGAAACCACAGGTGAAATTGCAATGCCCGGTAATGGCCATTTCAGTGTCGGTTTCCTGCGCTTTTCCTAAAGTGCATTTGCTCTCGCTTTTCCTCCTTGCCTGCTGAGATCATTGTGTGGGTGTGAGTGTCTGAGGGCTCAAGTTGATAAGTTGCAAAGGGAAAGGTGCTGGGGGGAGGAAGGCCACACAGCTTGAATAAATAAATGCATAAAAATATATGGTGTTCTAGCATGCCCTGCTGCCGTGTCTCCATCACTACACAAGGATGCCCTTATATATTAGCTTCCGCATCAGGATTCTGAGGGCAGGGAGGAAAAAGGAGCAGCCGTGGGAGCTCCCTAAAGTGGAGCCAGGCATGACATTCTGAATTCTGAAATTGCAAGCCCACAGTTCAGTAGGTTGCATCAACACAGAATGCAGATGGCATGTTCCTTTGGATTGTCAGTGTAGTTCTACAGTATATATAAATGGCTCCCGTTCGCTCCTGGTGGCTCTGTCAATGCCTTTTAACACCAATGTGTCAGTAAAGCCATGTTGCAGTGACAATCATGTGTTGGTAATGGGGCTCAGAGGAGAATTCCCTGGAAAAAAATGTGAAATTAACCATTTCAGAATTGAGGGGTCTTTTAACTGTGCTTCAACAGCACAGAAATGGATGGTGTGTTGAATTTATTAGGTTACAGTAGCAACTCGGACACAGGGACTATGTAGTATAAAATGGAAGAGTAGATGAAATTGCTTATTCTCCCCTCCCATTTTAAAAAATACAAACGCATGTTTCCCCCTCAGCATGAACAAAATGAGACAAGTACACATTATAACCAAATCAATGATTGAACCATCATTTTTTCATCTGCAAATCTTAGAAAAGAGAGTCAGAGTAAATCTAGGGCTGGAATTCACTCTACGGCCTCTGCTGTTCCTCTATCAGAGCTGGCCTTGAATCGCTTCCCACTGGCATCTAAAGGCTCTAGTTTCCTGTGAGAAATAATTCTTTGAGGCTTTTCATTTCAGGGGCATTCATTGTCTTTCCCCACACACGGCCTCACTGACCAGTAGAGAGGGATAAATCCCCACACATTTATGACATCTCATGGTTCTCTTCTGTCTCAATCTCATCAATGTCCTTGTGACAAAAGGGCAACAATTGGTACCAGTGTGTGTCAGCTTGATGCTTCTGATGAAAGAGCAATGAGAGGACAGATAAAATCCTGTTGAATTAGAAGAGTAACTACGTATGTCTTGAAAATGCATATTTTCAAGTGAGATTTCTGTATATGGAAAATGCAGATGTCCTTTATATAGATATTCTAGAGATTTAAATTTATCTAACCATGGATGAGGAGTTGGTCAGTTTAGGAAGGATAGCTTTACCAAGAGCCTACTAGTGGAAGGATTTTTAAAGCCAAAGTTTACATTTTGACTCTTGCAGCATGTGTGGAGACTATGTAGGGAATATTTAGTCAGGGTGAGGTGAGTCAGATAGTCTATGTCTGATTTTTAGGTCTATAACCTTAGTGAAGTTAACATATTTATTCATTTGAAGGGATCTTTTTGTTTTCCTGTTTTTGTTTTGTTTTTTGTTTTGTTTGTTTGTTTTTGTTTGTTTTTGCATTTGTGGATAATAGTGTTTTAGTTTGGTTTGCTGTACCATTCACCAATGACCTTTCACAAGTTTTTACAACCTGTCAGTTTTGAAGTTTTCGATCATTGGTAGCATTGATCATTATTATGCTGGTTTTATTACTGGGGCATCCTAGGAGAACAACAGAAGGAAAAACTTCCAACTTTCTTTCTCTACCTTTTTAGTGACCCTTCAGAATTTCCTGTGAAAATGACTCAGAACCCCAAGATGGCTAATGCCAAAAGGAAAACAATAAATTTTAAATTGATCCTGTTGTTTTATAGTTGGATAAAAGTTGCAAAGGAAGCTGAATAAAAGATCAATCCAATGGTATCCTATGTTTGAAGGAAGAACCCATGTCAGGATACTGAAATTTCTCCAAACCAGTATGATCTCTACTATCCTGCACAATGTCTAAACACATTGGATTTATCAGGCTTTTCCTTGTGGTGACAAATGTGAAAGATAAACAATTTGAAGGAAGAAGCCTTCTTTTTGGCCCATGGTTTCTAAGGTTTCAATCTGTGGCCACTAGGCTCTGTAAGACTTAATCCTGATAGGAAGAGAATACAGTGAAGGAAACAGAGAACAGAGAGAGGAAGAAGCAGGCACAACAGAAACTCCTTAAAGGTGTCTCTGAGGTGACCCACTTCCTCCAACAAAGCACCATCTCCTAGCTTGTATCACCTTATCCTAATGTCATCTAATTATGACTCTACTAAAGGATGTATCCAGTAATGAGATGAGAGCCCTCATGGTCCAGTCCCTCCCTGAGAACTCACCAGCCATCAGCTAAGCCTTGAACTCATGAGCTTTAAGGAGACATTGCAGATTTAAACTAGAACTTGTTTTAACTTAAAATTTAACTGGGCTTTGTATCTCTAGAAATAGAGTGAATTCAATGCAGCTTCATTTTATATGCTAATGTACCTAAAACCCGTTAAATGAGTGGCACCAAGGGACCGGTTAGAACTTGTGATATGAGCCTTTGAAATAAGCAAGGCCACTAACATGTTAAACACAATAAGTGATCAATCTTTGACCATCCCCATTCTTAAAATACTTATTAAGCCTTTCTCTGGTGTGTGCCAGGCACTCTGCTGGCACTAATACTGCTAATAGGTGTTGAACATTCATGACACGCCAGGCTTGAGGCTAAGAACTTAGTTTAGCATAACAAATATAATCTGACTTGTAGGAAATAAGTACTACTATCTACTTGTTCCAATTTTATTTTGACGAAAAGTCACAATAAAGTACAGTATACATCCTATCCTATATGGCAGGACCCTTTGAGCTAGAGCTTCTGGAAGGATGGTGTATGTTTTCTGGAGCATAATTGGTGCTCAGTAAAATGTTGCTTTCATAGATAGGCATATACTTTAATGCACTCAAAATACATGTAAAAGATATAAACACTCAAACTTCTCTGGGTGGAATAAAAAGCAATACAAGAAGAGATTGAAATGCCTTAAATTAACCTGTAAGCCCTATCCACCCAAAGACCAGGAAGCTTCCTAGAATACTGGGAATTATAGTTCTTGGAAAATAACAAAAGCATTATTGGAAAGTACAGTGGACTATGGGTTGTTCTATATAAGACCTCACAATGTGTCTCAAGGCTGCTCAGATGGAAATTCCAGACTATGGTCTTGACCACAGTTCACCTTAGTCAGTATATTTAATAAAGCGTTCTTCAAAATTGTCTCAAAATGGTTATAACTGGTTTTGCTCTGGTGAATCTCGGGACTAACAAGATATGCACTGAATTCAAGAAAGACATGACTATGCAGATTAAATAAACAAGTAAGATCCAAACTTAAGGGACATCTCAGAGTCTTGCCTCCTTTTTTTGTGGACACAAGCACAGACCATTCTTGCCCCAGATGTGCATACTTTTAGGACTGTCAGGTGACCCATTCATTTTTAGGAATCATGTTTAACATCAGAGAGTGAACTCATATTCTAAAGAAAAATAGACAGAAAACATCTGGAACACCCATTTCACCCTGTCCATTCATTCCCTACCTAGCTAGCTCTTACCGACCAGCTTCCTTAAAAAAAGTGTTCATGTTCTTTCTGAGTGTTTAGATCTAGTGTCCCTAATATAAACTTAACACTTTTAAATGTCTTCACTCATGAGCAAGAAAGGTATTGAAAATCACTAGGTAAGTGAGAAAGATTTTTATTTAAAAAAAAAATCCAATGCTGGGATTTAAACTACATCTCCAGCTAGCTGAATACCTGTTCCGCAAATGAAGACATTTTCATCTGAAAATGAAAGCTACTCATTTATTTAGCTGAGGTACCAAAAAGGCAATGGAGGAAAAAAACAAAACAAAAAAGGAGCATGTTTGACTGATACTCATGGAAGAATGGTATAGAAAGCAGGTGTTGTTCTTGAAGAACCTTAGCCCCCAGCTTTTCTTCCTTGAGGCTTGTAGGCAGGAAGCACCTAGAAGCAGTTTTGAAGTTAATTGTATGTGGAACGGAGACATTTGTCACCTTCTGCCAACATAAGCCTTTACAGAATTTACGAACAACTTCTGGGGCTGGAACTTTTTATTTATTTATTTATTTATTTATTTATTTATTTATTTATTTTCTGCCAGGAAATTTTCTACCCTTACTTTCTGTGACTCTGGTTTTGGGGCCAGCATCACGGCCTTTTTTTCCAGGCCTACTTGTGATTAGCAGGCTTTCTAAGGCAGACAATAAAGAGGGCCGCTTAGGCCAGGAAAGCAGACTTACCTCTAACCCAGCCTGCTTCCTTCAGTGCTCAGCTTGCTCCCCTCCGTTCCATCCTTTAGTTTGCTTCCGATTTACATCTGCCTAGACTACAATCTCTATGCGTGTGATTATGTCTTTATGCCTGCTTTTTGGTGACACTCATCAAGTTACTATAGGGCATTTAAAAAAAAATAATAACATCTTTAAAAGGCCTACTGTGTGTCATAATTCAGTTTGTGGTACTCTGGGAGTTTTGTCCTGTCACTCTTAGCCATCTGTACCATGGGAAGATAATAAAGGCAATTCTTTCTCTGGGAAATCTCACAAAGACACGTGGGCTCCCAGTTCCAAGAGATTATACTCAGATCGCACCGCACCGTGGCAGGACCAGGTGGCCTTGGCACAGAGTTTCCCTGTAACCTTACCTTGGTTGCCAAATATATGAATGCCATTTCCTTCCTCTGTAGCATTCTAAAGACCAGACGCCGCAGCTCAGTACTGAGGAAATATTGACGGTTTTCCCCCCTCCTATTTTTTACTCTCTCCAATCTTCCTTGAAGGCACAAATAAGACATCACTGCCCAAAAGAAAAAACAGGAGGGAATCAAGGATTAAGTGATTAAAACTGGAATTTTTCTTTGATGTACTTAACCAATGGGTCATTCAAGGTACTTCAGGATTTGCTGAGAGAACCATTAAACGCCATTAGTAGGTCATCTGCCACTGACTTCAAAACTATAGTCTTTAAAACCCGGCTAAATAGGGAAATCATCTTAATAGCTCAGATAGCTTTGATACAGGCCAGGAGGCCATATGACAGATGCACTCACCGGCTCATAAATACTGGGCTGATTCTTTTAGTGATTATAATTTGCAGAAAAGAAATTGTTATGTGCTCCTTTGTGTAACATGATATCATTTAAATATGTAAAACTGAAGTAGGAGCATTTTGGCTAAGTGGCCCTGCATCTTTACGTACTAGATTGGGCACAATTCAGCCCTTTGTGGTCTCATCTAAATAATCCCCACATCATAAAGGGCCTGACAGTTATATTTTTGTTTGTTTGGTTTTTTGTTTGTCTGGTTTTGTTGTTGTTGTTGTTGTCTTTTTTATTTTTGTCCTTTAAATTTGAAAGGGGGCTCACAGCACTACAACACAGGCAGCTGGATTGAACTTTTGAGGTTACCTTTTCTTTTAAAAATCTTTTGCCTATGAGGCATCTGATTCCACCTCTGTCTCTCAAAACAGCTCTACCCTCACTTCCCTTCTCTCCAGTGGGAGAGTCAGAAGCACAAAAATACCAAAAGGAACAATGGGTCCTGACCTTCAACCCGCATGGCAAAAGGACAGGATAGGTTTGCCCTGTTTTCACATCTTTTACAACCAGCTCCTTACCGCTGTGAGTACTGCAGAGCAGCCCAGGGTGGTATAGGGCTGCTGGGTGTCCCCTCCTGCACATCAAACGCTGTGGCAAAGGATGGGGACCAACCAACCCTCCCAGGATCTGTGAGGAGCAGTCAGTCCTTAATGCCCTGGCCTGCCTAAATATAAGGAATCTGAAAAATGTCGCTGCCAACCTTTCCAGCTTGCACCTGTAGGAAAAGATGTTGTTATGGCCTTTGTCCAGAAACATGACTTCAAGAACTGTTATTTTATTTTAACAAAGCAACCTCTTACAAATAACAAGTGTTTGGCCAGATGCACATATGCATCGACTAAGGCAGCAGTTCCCAACTTTCCTAATGCTGGGACCCTTTAATATATAGTTATCATCCTGTTGTGGTAACACCCTCACCATGATACTATTTTCACTGCAACTTCATAATTATAATTTTGCTACTGTCACAAATTATGATGTAAATGTGGGATATGCAGGGTGTCTGATATGTGACCCCCAAGAGGTCCCTCCCCACAAGTTGAGAACCATTGAACTAAGGTATAAAGCCCTGGGTTAATTTGGCAAGTCCAAACTAGAAGATCCAGATCTTCTAGAACAGAGACTCAGCTCTTTCTAATGCACTTGGACCAAGCTAAAACAGCAAAGGCTTCATCTTTGTTCTATAGGTAAGCAAGGTTCACACGATAGATCCACACATTTAGTCTGAATATGTAGATCATGAGAGCTTGTGTCAAATCCTATAAGGCTCATATTTGCAAATGTATGTATGTGTTATATGTTATATAAAGTTTTATGTAATCTGTTATTAATAGTCTCATCCCTGAAACAATAAAAGCAATTCTGTGACCCCTTAATATATAATAATTCTAAGCTACGTAAAAATTTTATTTCTTGTGAAATCTAATTAACTATTTACTCAATGACAATAAAAACTCCATATGTTCATTATTTTTAAAAGCCATAAATTTTAGAAGAATCTAAAGAAAGCCAAAGTTGTCTGGAACTCTATAAGTAACATCTGTACCTCAGTTTTTTTGAGACAGGGTTTCTCTGTGTAGCCTTGGCTGTCCTGGACTCACTTTGTAGACCAGGCTGGCCTTGAACTCACAGAGATTTACCTGCCTCTGCCTCCCGAGTGCTGGGATTAAAAGAGGATGTGTAAAATTCCTAGAAAAACTTCATTTGTTGGTCGTGCTACTAGGATTTCCCTTCTACCCGAAAGCAAGGATCAAGACAACAGTTTTCGATGTGTGACCTACAAATAATATAATGGCATTTATGAACTTGAGAGAAATGTAGACAATCCACTTGAAGCCTGCCAAGTCAGACCGTAGCAAACACGCCATCTGACTATGCTGTTGCAGAGCTGAACATGGAAACCTTATCCCCAGCCAAACGACTGTGACCCTCATTGGACTGTGTGAACTTGATCTCTATGTTTTATCCGTGAGAAGCATCAGATAGGGTTAAATCACTCCATCATGAAGAAATCACAGTTATTAGGGTTACAATGTATTCATGTAGAACCTAAGGGTAAAATTGAAATAAGTATGCTCGGTGGGTAAATAGAGACATGAGTAGCTCTACAAGAAGTTGTTGTTGCTTTTGTTTTGTTTTACTTGTAACGCCTCAAATACAAATCATATGTGTGTTCAACGTTCAGGCACATTGATTGTAAGGACAACGAATGCATATTCTTTGCAGGGTAGAGGAAATGTTAACTATGAGATTCCAGACTCCCTCAGTGCAGAGTCTACAAAGTGTTCTCCACTGCTGCATTATTTACCCTGACCTAGATGGCAGATGTCACAAAGCAACATCTTCCCTTCCTGTTTCAGTGTAAACCCTGTTCTAGCAGGCCCTGCTGGAAATCAGGTGCAATGCAAGCCCTGTTTTAGTACCCCCTGCTGGAAGTCGGATGTAGTGCAGGCCCTCTTTCACCACCCCCTGCTGGAAGTCACGAGTAGTGCAAGCCCTCCCCTATCAGCCCCTGCGCAAGTCAGGTGTAATGGTATTTTGTTATCTGCAGAGCATTCCCCTGCCCCTTCTGCTCCATGGTCTTAAAAATTCTTTTAAATTGAGAATTAATTGCTATGCATAAAAAGAAAACTTTCAACCATTTCCAAAAGATTTAAAAAATAAGCCAATAAAATGAAATAACACAATGATAATATTTAAGTAAGAATATTACAGCAAATAAATTTGTCAAGGTTTACTACTAATGGCCACTTGACATTTTAAAATCAGGTGTTACAGTAAATCACTAAAAATTAGCCAGCAATAATTTATATTCATCTATTTAAATGATACTTACAAATAAGTAAATATGATTTAAATATAGTCGGAATGATGCTAGGTGAGGTTTAGGGAAGCAAATGTCTTAGTGTAGGTTTTGTTTTTATTTTATATAAATTAAAAATATTTTATTTTATATAAAATAAAATTAAAATAAATATAAAATAAAATAAATTAAATAAAAATAAAAATAAAATAAAATAAAATAAAATATATAAAAAATAAAATAAAAATAAATTAAAATATAAAATAAAATATAAAATTAAAATATATAAAATTAAAATACGTAGCTTTCCTGGGATATAGGAGGTATGCTGGATACACAAAGGAGAAAAACCTACTTCTTTCTATCAAGTTAACTTACTTCCCAGCATGGAATTTATCACCCTTTACCACAGAAAAATCTCTTTTTGCCTTTATAACACCCCATTAAAGGGGGGGGAATGTATCAGGTCTTTTTAACTAAAATTTAGTCTGGGTCTTTATTATATACTGTGGGTTTGGACTTAAACAGAGTCCAGGAGCTTTACACTGGTCACTGGTGTATATGAACAACACTGGTATGTATTTAGTTGGTTTGCGCTTATTTATTCCTCACACATTTGCCACACATTGCCGATATCTTAAGTACTATTCTAAACACAACAGATAATAACAGCACATTAACATCTTTGAGGTACTGGGCTTGAGTATGCTAGTAGGGATGGAGATTCAATGGCAAATCTTTGGATAAAAACATAATGTCATAGGTAAGTTATTAACAGCGACAGTAAAACTGGAGCAATGGTATAGAAAGACAAGGTTTGGTGTGGAATGAGGAAAGGAATGGAGTGGACTGAGGAAGACCACTCTGAGGCATGGAATTTGAATGACCCTATGAAGGAGACACAGCAGCCTGGGCTGAGACCATCAAGGTAGAAGGTGTTGAGTGTGAGTGTGCTCAGTCCTCAGGCCTGACATTAGTATAGCTCAAGATGAAGAATAGGGACATGTGGCTGGGCTTTGGTGGGTATGGCATGGAATTGTCCTACACGATGGCATAAGTGAGGAGAGCAGGGAGCGGACTGTAGGCTTCTGAAGGCTATGGTGACATCGTGTTTAATATTATAATGAGTGAAAAGTCATGCATACAGTTGTGGAAATAACATCTATTTTGTTGCTTTTGTGTGTGTGTGTGTGAAACAAACACAACATTTTAGTACTGGTTCCATACTCTTCTGAAAAGCCAGTCTCTTCAGGCTTACTCAGTTCAGTGACTGGGTAAAGGCCCAACGTCATGCTCAGCATTGAGGTAAATTCAAGAAAGATTTATATGTGCAAAGTACTAAGCCATAAGTAAGCTCCTAGCTACTGGAGAAAAGAGCTATTTATAATTACCTATCACATAAAAAATTAATGAAAGAAATTCTATATTGGAGGCCTAAAGGAAACCCAGAAATTCTGAATACTATTAAACATTTATTCTACAAACTTTTTTGATTGCCTGCCACGTATCAGAAAGGATATAATGGTGAAGAAAATGCACGTGGCTGTGGCTCTTATAGAGTGAGGCCTCCAGTTGGTGAGATAGAAATTAAAACCTTAATATATTAAAAAGGTTAGATTTACATCAGAGAAAGGGGAACCATCAGCATTCAAGATAGTCTCTGGCAGTAGGAACTTGACAAAAACCTGTGGAATAAATGGATGTAATAAATGGTGATTAGTAGAAATGCCAAACAATAAAGAGTGAGGTCACTTAGCTGGCATGCTCAGAAAAAGCCTCTTGGAGGCTCCTCATGGATCTGTGGTCATACAGGTAAAAGCTGGTCATTTCAAAGGACTACGGCAGGTGCATGGCCCAGTGTGTAAGGCTCTTGTTATTAAGCCTGAGGACCCAAGTTTGATACCCAATACCAGTGTAATCAGTGAGAAAGCAGATTCCTGCAAGTTGTCCTCTGACTTCCACATTTGTTCTATGGTGCGCCCGTGTGCGCGCACGCGCGTGTGCACACACACACACACACACACATCAATAACTAAATGTAATAATTTATTTTAAAGATTATGTGATATGGTGGTTTCTAGGTAAAGAATCAAGCTTGTAAATATTCTACTGGGAAAGAGATTATAAAATAGAGTGAATCACAAACAAGGTGATTTTTGTGATGCTGTTGTGCTAAATTATGTTTTAAATATGTGTTGGTTTAGGCTGAAGTGAGGAGGTTGCGCATGCCATCAGATGAACGAATTCAATGTGTGTGCAGATTTTAGTGGGCTGATGTGTATTTTCCCTTCCAAATGTAAAAACTAAAGCTTTGACAATTTTTCAACAAGACCTAGTGACTCCACGTGTTTCATCTTGCTAAATTTCCGTCGCCTTTTCTTCCTAGTGTCCTCACTTCTTAGACCTGAGCTGGCCCTCCCACTATACTCAGACAGAAAAAATAATTTTCAATCTCATTCCCTGTATAGCCTTTCCTTTGCTCTTGGCTCAAATATCATTACCCAAGTAAAGGCTCCTTTTTCTTACTCAGTTTGTGTTAATACACTTGAATAACCTAAATCTAGGTGATTTATCTAAAAATATTTTTCAGTGTTCTGGAGACTGTGACGTCCAGTTGAGTGACAGGTGCTTCTGGCCCAGGTCTTCTTGCTACATCACACACCGTGAAGACAAAGAAAGTAGAGCATGCAATTTCAGGTTACGTTCCTCTTCCTGCCACTGCCCTGATAAGGCCCCAATCCCATGACCCTAGCCAATCTCATCTAGGTTGCACAGAACCTTACCCCCAAAACAGCACAAAAAGATGAATTTGGGATCCTAGAATGGCAATGCACACTTCTATCCTAGCACTCAGTGGGCAAAGGCAGGGACATCAAGTGTTCAACCATCCTGGGTGATATGGTGAGAACTGAGTAAACAAAACAATCAACAAACCAACCAAACAAACTGAGCAAAAAATATAAATGTAGGGATAAGTTTTCAACTTTTGGGGTGCACATTCAAACAAAAGATTCTTTCCTTGTCATGTCAGCCAAATACACTTCATATTTTTCCTCTTTGCTCTTTCTTCTTTGTTTATTTTTGCTCATCTTCCCATCAAAACATGAACATATTAAGGACCGCCTGTGTGTGTTTCACTAAGATATGCATGGTACCTAAAATAATACCATTGCTTATATGTGGAATGAATAAATAGACAGTAGTAGTTGTCACACAGGAGTTGTATCTTTCAGAATAAATGATGCTATAACAATTAGAGTGTGTTATCCTTGTAAGATGAGGAGGCATCACCTTTTTTGGCCTCCATGCCACAGTCTTCTCTGTGAAATGTCTCTAAGTGTGTTCACATGGAGCCTATCTAAAACAAAATGTCAACTAGATAGTCAAAAAGTTTGGATTTAGTTGGTGTTCATCTTACATTTTTTATATACAGGGGTGACATCTCCATCTTATGCATTATGTTAATGTCTAGAAAAACCCATGAAGGAAAATATCATGAATGGAATTAGGAAAAATATTGGTCAGGAAATTACTGACTGAATATACCACACATGCTCAAACTTTTCAGGCTGGGAAAAGGAAAGGAAGGAAAAGTCACAGAGGATGGAAATCAAGGGTTGTTATAGTCAACTTGGTTGGCGAAATCAATTTATGGCTTTATTGATTTTCCTTCTTTTCAAAACAATTTCTTTAGTTCTTCATATCTCTGATTCTTCATATAGTGTTGGGATTAATTAGTTATGTTAAATATCAAAATTCACCTTGGAAAAAATTCTGTTGTCATTAACTCCTAGATACAAAAATACCCTTCTATACCTTACAGTGTCAAAGAGTCTTTGAGGACCACGCCCTTGATGAGCTTTCATTGTAACAACCAGCCTTAACTGGACTGTTTGATAAATGCCAGGCTTTGTGCTTTCCAAGGGCTCAGAGTTGTACTATCAGTTTGGTGTGACTTACGGGGATTCCTGTTTTATTGTGGAGTTTTAGAATGGGTGCTCTGTTTACTAAAGAGTCATTAGGGACAAGTGAGCTCTGGGTGTGAGGTGAGGCTGTCTCACTCAGGAGTGAGTGTACACTGTCCTGTACACTGACGTGTTAAGTTCAAGCGCTGTTCTCCTTAAGGGAGACACAAAGCTCTTGGAATCATCCCAGCTCCGTATATAGGGCAATAATGTGAGGAACAAGGTTTGTCTATCATGAGATAGCTTCAAGCAAGAGACCTGGTCCCATTACACCTGCTCCTTCATCTCATCAAGCGTTAGCAAGTGGATCCCACACTTCAAATGGTAGCAAAGTTGATGGGGTACTGGGTATTTTTTTCCCACAGCTTAAATTAAATTATGTAAAACAGAAACCTTGGCAGTGAAATAACAACTCCATGTCTCCCAGCATTCATTTCTTTATCTTTTCATTCCCTGAAGACTCGGGGGCCCACAGAAATGCCCCACCCTTTTTTGTATGGTATTCCTAACTTTGTTTCCTCCACCTTAATACTGTTGGCAGAAACTGTCTGTCATGTGATCAGTCTCCTTAGAGTTTTGCTCTCCAATAGACACTCTGAAATCTTATTGTATTTTGTCTATGGAAGGATGATATGCAAAGATAAGTTGTTTAAATCATGCTTAAAATGAGAAATTGTGCTTCAAATACTTAAACATAGAAGCTGAGATGTCAGAACAACCAGCAACTCTATCAAGTGTTTAACAGGTTGGTAAAGCCCTAAGCAATAACCATGGCCCTTTGTCCTTAGCATGTGGCTGCACCCACAGAGACACTGACAGTACAGTGCTCCCTATCCTACCACTCCAACTGAGATCGAAGGTTCATAAGATGTCCCCAAATTAGCTACTTTCTTTGTCGAAACTGTGAGAAAAGTGGGAGAATCCTTTTAATCTGAAAGGCATATTTCAAAACAATCATGAAAACAATGGTGAGGAATGTAACTATATAAGGGAACCAGAGTCCAAATGAATGCGGTAAAAGGGGGACCCATTAAATGTGCGCACCACTGAGTCAAGTTGCATATAATTATCGTAGAAGACAACATAGCTACAGAGAATGTGGATAATGATTTGTGAGAGGCTGAGTGGTGGGGAAGCAACAGCACAGGGTGCTTTTACTCCTCCATTGACGGAGCCCATCACAATGTAACATTGAGGGGGCACCTGGCATTAAATACTGTATTTACAGAAATGCAGTAAAAAAAAAAATCAAGATAGCATTTAGTGTATTGTTCTTATACAAAAGAGAAAGAAGAAAAAGAATTGCCTTTATCGACCAACATATTCCAATTATGATGTTTTATTTAAATAATCACAAATGGGCAATTTGTTCAAACTTATTTTTGTATTCCCAGCATGAAATAATCCCCCATCCACTCAAGTTTTTCTATGAATCTAAGATGGGATAAGTAGAACCATAATTACAGAAAAAAAAAAAAATTGGGCGTTGCAATTGCAGTGCACAGTGTTGGGGCAGTTGCTTTCATGGCCTCGGCAGTTTGGCTTGTCTTTGTTGAGGCTCTATTTTCCCCTCACTTTAGCTACCGTTTCCTTACGGTATTTCAAATTAATTATCAATACCTTTTATGCCTTTTTATGTTTTTGTTCTACTTTTGTATGGACAGCTCTTGCTATTCTTTGTCAAAATTGCTTCCTTTGCTTGCGTGCATCTGAACTCAATCATGGCGAGGGTTTCTTTGCTGGGAGCTGCACCCGTGAAGCGGATGCAGGCAGGCTTTGTTTCCCTAGAGACCAGCTTCATCACTACTGAACCGGAAGCCTCCATATTGCTGGGGAGGGTCAGGAGATAAGAACTCAGTGTGTTTGGCACCAGTGCTTGGCTGTGCCCCAGTTACTTCCCCGTGAATAGCGTAGGCTCCTTCCTTGGGATTCTTAATGTGACCTGTCGCATCAGGGATATCCTGTGCAGTTTTTTATTTGCTTCCACTGGGTTGAGTTCATAAACATTAATCACCAGAAAACTAATTAGCTCAAGGATACAAATGGAAGCAGCCAATATGTGAGCACTTATGAACTGTTGGTTCAGTTGGTTAACTTGTATCTTTCATTTCCTACATTACAGCAAAATACCAGTGCTCTATTCAAACATGCTCATCCAGCAAGCCAAGCGTAGATGGTACTAGATAGAGACACCATGGCTGAGTTCCAAATTGCAGAGGCAACCGATCCTCAGAGTCTCTTGCAAGTATAAGTGTAAAATCAGAAGTTTGCTTAAAACATAATAGATCTTTTTTCAACGGATGCACATTTAAACCTGAGAAACAATGGGGCCTGTAATAAAGGTTCGATGTGAATCTATAAGCCATTAACAAAGATAAAAGAAATATTGTAACAGTGATATGAGCAATAAGTAAAATGGATGAAGACAGGAAAGGTAATTAGAGGGAGCCCTTCCAAAAGAATAGGGGAATAAGACTGGATTCCTAATGAGTTACCAAGACAAATCAAAGAAAACGGGAGGGGGCTTGCTCCCTCAGTGCTCCTTGGCTGGAACCTCACCACTTTCTCTAGCTGTGGAACTCTGAGAATGTCTGCTTAGCTTCAATCCATTCAAATGTCAGAGACCACTAATGATGATATCACTGATCACAGGGTTATTTAAGGACCTAATGTCCTCATTAAATCCTTAAAGCATCAGTTAGTATCTAGACAGTGTGACTGCGGGTTTATTTTACCACTAAAGAAACCGATACTATTAAAAGCTTACTAAGAAGCCACAGCCTTCTCCAAGTCACTGTCTTCCTTATCTTTTCCCTTTTCCCTTTCCTTTTTGTGGCACTAAAGACTCAGGTAGGCAATTACTCATATTAAACAAGCATCATACTAAAAATAATTGCAAAGAAATAATGTGTCCCTACACTGGCTAGTATGGGTAATTTGGGGTGGTGGGCGGGTGATGGCATTGAGGCCTGGTAGAGAACATACAGTGAGGTAAGAGGCAATGTGGCTCTGGTTACTTTCCAGTTTTAGCTGCGGCTTTTCAGTGGCGTTCTGTCTTCCCATTCTATTCATTCCAGACCAAGTGATGCAGACTAATAAATATTAAGAGTTAAACCTCTAAATAGCAAGCCTGGCATAAAGGAGTTCTTTTAAACTGCCACGAGATTTAAGTACCAAATACCTGTGAGAGTTTTTTAAAATATTCTTCCTAGGCTTATGAATCTGGTCATCACCTGGGCTTGACTCTGTGTAGCACTAGAATTGGAGGGAATGGATTTGATGGAGTTATAATGGAAATATTAGTTCAGTAGTATTGGGCAGATGAT
>OU015755.1:68837414-68850182 GCA_907169655.1 Acomys percivali | reverse complement strand
TTTTTCCTTTATCCTTGTTTTGGCAATGGGAAAATGGAGATGAAGAGAGGTTAAGTAGCTCGCTGGGGTTTGCACCATTAGAAAATTGTGAAGTTGGGTTCCAGCCCAGAGAGCCTGGCACTGGCCAGTGATTCCAACCAAACCTAAACACTGACCTTAAGAAGATTAGCAGCCGCTACATGATTTCAGTGAATGACGGTAGATCATTCTTAACACTTCATGCAGTATCCCTGCAATGTTGATATTTCCAAACTTCAGCCTCAGAAAATAAGACAACTTACTCTCTTTCAAGTTTGTTATTTTTAGCATTCCAATCTACTAATACATCTTTCTCGTTTTTCCTTCTCTCCCATAATACATCTGCATTCCTTTGTTCTTCTCTCCTTCCCTCACTTCCTTTTTCTTCCTCTCTCCTTTCTGACCTTTACTCCTTTGCTAATCCCACTTCATAAAACCCTGTCACCCTTGTGCCATCAAATACAGCACCCACAAATGGCCTGCCTTACAGTGCTGGTGGTTTGCAAGCCGTACCATCTGAGGGATAAATCTGCTGACCTCTTACACCTGATGGACACTCTGATGTGCACATATTTTACTCTTCTGTTTTCACAGCCATGATTGCCTTTACAAATCAGCATTTATAAGGGACTCAGATGTTTACATTCTAACAGAAGAGATTGCTAGCAGCTCACTTATGTTCCTCTGTTAGACTTTGTGAGCCTTAACCATGGTTACATGGGGCCTAGGATGTTTTAGCCTAGTAGACTAGCTAGCCTCACTCTGTGAAGTCTTAGTTTGTAGTTTTGTACACACTCAGCTTTATCACTATTGTCACCTGGCTGACCTCATTAGTGATGCCATATTAGCACTGAGGGTGAAAACCATCCTTTATTTGGACAATGGAGACCCTGATGCTAAAGGGGAGACTTGGGAAATCCAGTAACTCCAAGTTTCATTCCAGCTCCAATTTCATTTTCCAAAATCTCTGCCATCATTTCCTCCTCTGATTTATTCTCCAAATCAGACTAATAATTTCATTATCAGGCTAACAGTATATCAGTTACTATTAATAACAAGGTGCCTGCCTGTATCTCAGATGCCTAATGAGTGAAAAACCTAAGCTACTGCCAGAAGTGAGCTATTATTATGGACTAGCTTTCCCCTGTGCCTTTGAGAGATCATCTTGGCCAACCTAAGGATGCTATTGTGAGTTCCTGCTTGATGAACTAGGAAGGCAAGGTTTATGGGTTTGAGTAACTTCCTAGCATCCCATTCCATCCCATCCCAATGATGGCAGCCTCCATGCAGTGCACCCTCCTGCTGTGTGAGAAATCCATTTCCATCTCTCACACACCAGAACCCACGTGAGGAGCTTCATACACGGCCTCTACAATCTACCCACCATGCCTTTTGATGTTAGCCCTTTGGTGTTTCCTTTCTTTGCTAAGGTAAGCCCCCTGGAGAAGGGGTGGGTGCAGCCATTTGTAGTTCCTCTGGTTCTGCTGGCCACATGCTGTAGCCAGTTGATCAGGATGAGCCCCTACTTGGGAGCAGTGTTTGGAGTATGTGCCAGGCTCAGGCGGCTGTAGCCTTTGATTTGGAGCATGAAAAGGCATCTTTGGTCTCTAGCTCCTTTGTGTGTGCTTTTGTTGTTGTCCACGGGAGTGGCAGGAACGGAGACTGAAGAGGCTCAGTAGGCTGGCTGTAAAGAAAGTTGAAGAAAGCCTGTCTATTACCTAAGGAATACAAATCACATCTCAGAAGTTTACAAAGGAAGCACGGACCCAACTGTGGAGAATTCCAGGCTCCTTGTGGTCTTTCTAATAGGCTCTTGCAAAGTGCAGAGTAACAAACATACACACTGCTATCCCACAACCATCTGTATGGTCGATCCACACTTGCAGCATTGAAGAAGAACAAGAAAGGGGAAAGCAGGGATTTTGGTATTTGTTTCCTCTGGTACTTAAGAAAACTGAAAACATTGTAACTTAATAATTCACTTTCATTAAGGATCCAAAGTTTTCAAGCAGTGGTAGTTTTGATTAAACATTTTTACCCAGCCCTTTAAAGAGCATGTCATATCAATAAAACACAATAAGGAAAGCATGTTTTAAGCTCAGTTAGTATCAAAATGCATTGCGCTAAAATGGGATGATTACAGGTTTTAGGCAGTCTTAGGCAGAGTGAGACCCTGTGTCAGTAACCAAACAAAAACCTGCAGTGTGCAGAGAAGGTCTCTGATAAAGGCATCTGTCTGTATAGGGAGCTGAGAATCTAATGGAAGCAGTCATTGCTCTTGGATAGGACAGGGAAGGCTTTAGAGGACAGGTGACAGGGAAGGTGAGTCTTGTGGGGACAGTCATCTTCCAGATGGACTTTAGGGCTACAGGAGCCCAAACCAGAACCGTGCAGGTTCAGCAACAGACACAGAACTCTGAGAGCAAGGTGGTATTTCAAAGTAGCATGGGATACAACATAGTAAATTTGAAAACAACTGTTTAATCTCCAGAATATAACTGAAGTTATAAACAGTTCATACCAAAGTACTGTCCATTTCAAGTGCCATTCTAAGTATATATTAAGGTATTTTACTATAAATCAAGATTAACTTTCTGCCGGTCAGCCTTAAAAAGAATAAAGCCTTTGTAAATAATATTAAAGAAACTTACACAAAACCAAAAGATTGTTCTAGAATTATCTTGAATATACCTAGACAGCTGCAATAAAATTTTAAATCATGAAACAAAAATTTGTGACCTTTTTTCCCTTGGATTCTTTCATAAGCATGAACACCAACCCTTAATTGAAATGTCTACACTGTTACAGAGGTAAATACATCTCCTAACTGTACCTGGATAAAAGCCTGCCTGCCTATTCACTGAGCTTTAGCAGTGCATTACAGTCTGCCTGCCATATCACTGTGCAAAGATTCCACTCTCTTACAAGATAATCGGATGTGGGAATATCACTCAAGGTTAGATAACCTGCGAAGTATGCGTGACATTGGGAGTTCTATGCCCAGTAATACACACACACACACACACACACACACACACACACACACACACACACATGCATATGTGCTCATACACATGCATGCACATTAAATAAATAAATAGATCAATAAATAAAAGGTTAGTAAAGAGGGAAAAAGAGCAGTCCAATTTTTTTTAGGAACTGCACTGAATGGCTTGCTACGTCTAAGGCACTGTGTGCTACTGTAACAAGATGTCATATATGAGGTAGCATAAATAACAGAAATTATTGTTTATACAGTTATGGAAGGTGGAAATCTAAAACAAATTTACTAGCATGGTTACATTCTCATGAATGGCCCTCAAGTTGTTCTGGCTTACAGATGTCTCTTTTCTCAGTATCCTCAGATGCAGAGATAAAACTCGGACATCGCCTTATTAAAAGTCCTACCAAGCCAAGACTTCACACCCATGACCTCTGCAAGTATTAATGAGCAGTTAGGAGAGTTGATGCACATATTGACAGAGGCACAATTCATCTAGTCACCTTGAGTCTTGATGCCTAAATCTGGGTTTTTCTTGGATGTAGAATGTACTCATTGTATCCCAACCACTCTCTAGCTTTAACTCTAAATTTTAAAATCCCAAGCAAAGTTTATATAAATCTGGAGGGCTGCATTCAAGATAAGGTTTGTTAAATAATCTTATAAATGCTGCCAAATTATATGCTTCAATACAGTGGTGGAAAGGATGAGATGAAACTTACCAATACAAAGGAAAGGACTTAGAAGGCTTGACCGGTAATAAGTGAGTTAAAATCTCAGCCAGAGGAATTCTTTTGTATCTTAAGACTCAAGCATACGCTCATTGGCTAAATGTTCGGCCCAGATGGTGGTTAGATTTTTGCACAGCCACATGTTGGTGTTCCCTTCAAACCTCTATTTCTTCCTGTTCATAATACAAAGATACAGAGTTTTCTCAATCTGGCCCCCTTTCCTTCAGAATTCCTCGGATCCATCTTTCCTCTTTTCTTTTACCAGTGAGGCGTTAGAAAGAATAAGCCATCAGACTGTGCATTGAAGTTTTGTCCCAAAATTGACTGACTTGAAACCTCACACATACCTAATGCATCATGACATAGAGGTGGGGCCTTTGAGGGAAGTGTTTGCCTCTTAAAGATTTATGAAGGCGTCAATGACATTACACATTTTTACCAGGGGACACCTCATCCCTATTTTGTTTTATCTATTTTCTTCTATGGGAAGGCTCCATCTCATTTTCCCCATCTGGTGTAGGAGGCATTTGGAAATTATGAGTACAGCCTCATGAGACAGCAAGGGAAAGCACCTTGACCTTGGACTTCCTGGGACCCAGAGCTGTGAGAAATACATTTCTGGTTTTTCATTAGCTACCCAGTCTCTGGTGTTTTGTTAGCAGCAGAGAGAAACATATTCTTTTAACACTTAGAAACCATCTAACTGAATATCCTGTTTCATCCCTTGCAAGATCTGCTTTCCATGAAACACTAAAAGACACTTCAGCAATGTTCTTCAGCACTTTATTAAAAAAACATCACTTTTCCACGCATTTCTGTTGTTTCTGTTTGAAAGGCACCGGAGTTCCTAGCAGGCACCTTAAAATCCATTCAGGTACTTACATCACCACATTGATTACAATTCTCTGCATGTTTATGTGTGTGCCAAAGCACATCAGATAATCTTCCTAAAGTTTAACTGAATATGAATTGTGGAAATGGTCTCATTAAAATGATCCAATGTATCAAAAGCATGGATTTATTTGTACTGAAATATTGATAAAAATGCTCATGTTTATGCTCTGAAAAAATTGTCACGAAATAAAGTCGTTATTTACAGCATTAACATATATGTTTAGATTTTCTTTTATGTTTTTTTTTCCTTTCCCTTCCTTCCTTTCCTTTCTTCCCCTCTAAGAGCCTCCTGCAGTTTAACCAAGTATAGTGAGCTTGCTCACCGGCCTCTGTTCCCCGCTGCTCCCTTCACTCTTTTGCAGAATGGAGGACTTTCCGCTGATGCGCTGTGGACTGTGGTTTTGAAACCACACTTAAGGAAGACAGTGGTGCCACTCCATGTCTGCGTTGCCCCCGGGCCATGCTCAATGATAGGCCTGCTCCTTTTTCCCCAGAGTAGCTCATGCAATCTCACAGCTTAGTCTCGGGTATCTCATGCTAGGACACATTGTGTTCCTCTAAGATTAATACTTTAAAATCAGACAAAAATACGTTTGTGTTATAGCTTCAGTTTTAAATCAATATTTATTAATTTTTAGCTTAATTTGTGAATAAGCTCATTTTCTGTCCTTTCTTTCACTGAAACATATTATTTTATCTGTTACTTTCCAAATTCCAAGATATAGTGTGGCAAGATTAGTTGAGGTTATATACGGGATTTAACATGACAACAGTTCTGTATGGTTTATTGCTTCTTTTGAACATTTATATTATTTTTATTTTCTGAATTTTGTATGAACATTGCTGTTAGCTGGTTTCTATTATATGTTTAAGTGATTCAAACAAAACAGTGCATGACCTTTTGTGAAGTACTTCACATTTGAGAGGTTTGGGGGTGGGGATTACACTTCTGGTTTAAATTTCATGAAAAAAAAAAATCATTATGTACCTGTGTCTTATCATTGAAGATACACAGTGCAACTCTTCTATTTTGATTCGTTCATCTGACTTTTTAGGAAAATAAGTAACTCATGCAAATTATAATGGCACATAATTAAAGTCGGCCTCTTATTATCAACCAAAGGTCCTATGCCATGGGATGAAGTAACATTCCAGAAGTTATTTGACCAATTTAGCTCTGGTTTATAAAAAGCAAATAAAGGAAATTTACAATTCACAAAATGGTTTCTCTAGTTTATCTCCCCAAATAGTGATCACTTCTTCTTTCTGCTTCTTTACTTTTTTAATCCTCTCTGGATAAAGCAAGATTGTTTAAAAAAAAAATCATTTCAACCAAATTCAGAATGAGTCTTTTAAAACCAGCTTAACCTTTAGAAGGATCTAGATGTGCACAGCACTCTCAAACATCATACTGAGAGTTGTGAGCACCCCCAACCTCATCTTCCACACTATTAACTCTGTCCAATAGGAAAATGAGTTTGTCTCAATCAATAAGCTTGTCCTGAGGCATGGGTATCAACTGAAGCCTAATGCTAATTCAGACTGCCTCAGTTTCCCCTGCTGTCCTTCATCTGTGCCAGCATGCCACCCAGAGTTCTCTCTGACTAACACCATTCCCATTTAGAGTCTCCTAGTTAATGGGAGCTTTCTTAGACTTTCTTTATCTCTGATGACCTGGCAGTTCTAGAACACTGGGATTATTATGGGATGACTCACAGTGGAAATGGGCCTGGTAGTTACTTCTTTATTAGTTTCCATGTGTTCGAGGGAGGAAGGCTGCAAAGGCCAAGAACCATTCCTATTATAGTATTTCAATGGAGTATTTTGCGAACTTCTCCTAACACTGATTAGTTTAATCCTGAGCATGTGACTGACGTAGTGGGTTTTATTTCAGGCTTTCTCTCTGTAAAATTCATTTTGTACTCTTCATAATATGTTTTTAAGGGACAATAGTTATATACAAATCACATTAAACACGGTCTTATATTCCACCTTACTGGGACAAGGATGTGCATAAATAAGTAGGAATTCTTCTACATGTTCTTACTTTTCATTTATTTATCTGCACAGTCATTTATATCTGTATGGACCATATTCATTCCCTACTATGGCTTTTAAAAGCTACAATACTCAAATCCGGTCTTGGTCACATTCTGTTTGATATGGTTGCCGTGGCCTAGTTTCCCTGGCCTCTGGGTGACTTTGTTTCATTGGCCACCAGGCCTGTGAGCTTGTCTGTTTCTGTTATTTGGGGTTTGTTTGCAAGAGTGGGGAGCACTTTTCTCCCTTCTGACTCAATAAGACGCTCCCAGTCTGTCTTCTGTGTTCAGCCTTCCCCCTAGGGGAGGGACAGGGCTTTGTTTCTGTTTCTGGTCATCAGATTATGCGCCAAGATCTAGGTGCTAAAATGTGTTCCTTTTGGGCTGTTCTTGATGCGACTTCTTCTAATTTCTGTTTGATTTAACTTTAATGCTAGCCCTTGATACTTCTCCTATATGTTGCAAAGTGATGTTCATTTCTTTCCATTTTATGATCCACATCAACCTTTGCTCTCAATTCTTGAACACCTGCTCTGCTTAGGAGCACTTCTGACATCAGACTATGCCCATGTTCCACCCATGTTTGTTTTAGTAAAAGGGAACAGAGCTTTCTTGAAGGAAGAAAATGACATAAATGAAACTATAATGAGCCACTAAATGCAATAACTACATTTGCCTAAAGTGAATCTACAACCCAGGCATGGTAATACGCACCTGTACTCCAAGCACGGAGGCAGGAGGAATACTTGAGCTTGGACACTGAATATTAGTAGCATAGATGTCATAGATGTCCTCTGAAAGACCACCCAGTGGGGAATGAAAGCGGAACTGAGTCTCACAGCCAAACTTTGGGCAGAGGGCAGGGAGTCTTTTATGGAAGAGTGGGAGGATAGAGGAACCTGGAGGGGACAAGAGCTCCACAAGAAGACCAACAGGGCCAGCAAATCTGGGCCCAAAGTGGCCAGGGTAGATTGATGCACCAAACAAGGGACAGGTGCAGAGAGGATCTAGGCTATTGCTCTGATGCAGCTAAGAGGCAGTTCAGTCTCCATACTGGTTCCCTAGTAAGGGGAGCAGGGGCTGTTTCTGACATGGACTCCGCTGCCTGCTTTTTGACCACTTGCCCCTGGTGGGGTGCCTTACCACACCACAGACAGTCTAATGACGCTTGGTAGGCTGTGATCAGTTGATAGGGGAGAAGGGCTCCCTTCTCTGAGGAATAGGGAGGGGAATAGGAGAGAAAAGGGAGGGAGTGTGGGACCAGGAGAAGATGGCGGAGAGGTCTACAATTGGGATATAAAATGAATAAATTTTTAAAAATAAATTTAAATTAAAAAAATCATCAAACTAACACAGTAATTTTTCTTAATATCATTAATAATTAAATTAATTTCTGAGGAAATATTTTTCATTTGAGCTATTTCTTTTGCTTCTTTTAAATTTTTAAAATGTATTTTTATGTGGATAGGTATTTTGCCTGCATGTATGTCTATGTAACATGTGCGTGTCCAGTGCCACCGAGGCATGAACAGAATGGCAAATGCCCTGGGACTGGAATTGCAGATAGATGTGAGCTGTCATGTAAGTGCTGGGATTGAACCCAGGTTCTCTGAAACAGGACCCAGTGCTCTTAACCACTGATCCATGTCTTCAGCCTTTCATTTAGGTTTTTTTAAATCTCGAATTATGATATTCTTCATCTTAGCATACCTATCTGAGAAGTATCATACTATAGTGTAAGGCAGCTGGCATCAAATAGATAATTTCATTATGTTAAACAATCCTGGTTATACTGTGAAAAGTCCTATAAAATATTTATTTTAATTTCAGTTCTCCATCTCATGTGGGTAAGTATACATGAGTGTCAGGCTGTGGGTAGGCACATGTGAGTGTCAGGGTGAGGGTACGGAGCTGATGCGGGTGGAGGCCAGAAGCATGGGCTCCCTCTCTCTGGAGTTGAAGTTATAAGTGTTTGTGTGCCACCCTAAATGCAGTGCATGCTAGGAACCAAACTCAGGTCTCTGAAGGAGCATTATATATACTCCTAGCCACTGAGCCATCCTTCCCTATGCATGGTAGATAGACATAATCCAAAGAATTCTTCTCTCAAGCTCCATCACCTTAATTCAGCCTTACATATGCTCATTCACATATAAAATTAGGTCCAGAATGCAAGGTTCCTGAGAAGCAAGGGGATCTTTTCCAGATAACAACATATTTATCTCTTTCAAGTTTTTTTTTTTTATAAAAATATGTTATTGCAAAAAGGGAGTTGGGACACATTGGACAAGTGAGACATAAGGACGTAACACTTTGACTCTCTGAGACACTTCTCCTATTTTTACTTAAGATCCATTAGGTAGAGCCGAGAACTTTTGACAGGAAAAAAAAATCCCTGCTTGAAACCAATTTAAGTTGGAGGAAAAATAGTTCATTGACGGAAACAAAAATACACAGGTAATTAGACATTTTCTTAAAGGGACAGTTCATGAAGAAAATGATCCCCATAAATAATACATAAAAGGGCAATAGACGTTTCTGAAGTAGCTCATCAGTGTGATCCTGTCTATGCTAGATAGAGTTCAGTCAGTTTGACGCAAGTTAGAATTATCTGGGAGGAGGAACCTCAACAGGAAAAATAAATGCCTCCATCAGATTGGCATGTAGACAATTTAAGGGAGTGTGGTCTTATTATTATTATTTTTTCTCATTATTGGCTTAGGGCCTAGCCCACTCTTAGCTCTGTCACCCCTGGGCAGCTTATCCTGATGATACAAGAGAGCGGGCTTAGCTATCATAAAGCTCAAGGCAGGGAGCTCCGTCCTCCGTGAAGTCTGCTTTAGTTCCTTCCTCCTCTAGGTTCCTGCTTTGAGTTCCTGCCCTGGCTTCCCTTCATGGTAGACCACAAGGGCAAGCTATGTGCTCTTTCTTTTCCAAGTAGCTTTTGGTCATTGTGTATTATCACAGCAATGGAAGCAAAATTAGATGGCTGCCTTCACCCTTTCAGACCACCAGCCAGAAATACAAAGATGATCTTATCTATCTCTTCTCTCTGGCTCTTGATGTTAATGACAAGAAATGACGTTCGTGGAAGCTATTGCGCGGAAAGGAGGCAGAGTGACGTACCTGCCAGTTGAGTTTCTTGAAGGATCTTTCCATGATACCTAGTGCCGACACAGGAAGGTTGTAGGCAGGTGATGACACCTGTGGTTGGAGGTAGGGATGCCCCTTTTGAATTTTCAAAATCCGTAAATCACAAAGCTCCACTCAGCATGCCACCTAAGTGGGATGTTGCAAAGATGCCGAGAAACCAGGAGAGAGGAGGTAGGAGTGCCTTGAGAGGTAAAGATAAAGTCTCTGCTTTCCTCGCATGGTTCTAGAGCTGTCGGGCAGCAGATTGTAAGGAACTCGAAGAGCCAGTCCTCTACCATGCCTCAAGTTTACTTCACCAGAGTCCTTTCCCTTACTTTGTGGTAGCTTGCATGAAAGCATGCATCTCCAGGAAGGCATGAAAACGAAGATGGCACAGTTCACCAGCAACGCACATGGTATCAGTACACGCGACATCTAATATAAGAGAAAGCCGATGCTTAGAAACCCCTTTTCTAATAGAGTTTTAACACTGAATGTTAACGCTGAATGAATCATCACTTCATGTCTGAGTCTGAGGGAACATAGGGCTTTGGGTGTCAGGAGACAGGGTACTCAAGGGTATGTCAAGGGTATGTAATCTATCATTTGTGTATCCGGTGTGTGAAAAGGCCATGGCACAGAGGGGCGGCAGACAGATAGTAGACTGGCTTCAAAAAGAGGAAATTTTCTTTTAATTATTTCTGCATGGTTATTTTGTTACTTGCTGAAGATTTGAACCCGCTTCTTTACTGGGAGAAACGGTACTTTAAGATGTTAATGCAGGCATTGCTGTTGGTAGAAATAGATTTTTTAGTGTCGTTAAAGATTTTTATTAATTTTCCTTTAAGTAACTGGCAAAGGCCCCAGTACTGGAAAGGAGCTAATATTCCTAATTTCTTTTAAAAACTATATTTGGATAAATCAAAAGAGGATGAATCACAGAATCTCAGCATACAAGGGAATATTATGTGGTAACCCATTGACCTGAGTAAAAAAAATTTTTCTGAAAGGAACTTTTTTCTTCTTCTGTCTGAATATAATCTGATTAGACCTCATCATTTAATTCAGCTGAATAACAGAGCAGAAAACAAGTAATCAGCAAAGGGAAAGCGGAATGCGAATTTTGCCGAATAACCAGTTCCTAAGTAAATTCTTCCAAAATAATGCAGTAGTAGATGTAGCCTAAGGAAATACTGTATGATAATTTGCCTGCCCTGGGATGGAAGGACTTATCCTACACGTCAAGGATCCTGTGGCTCATCTCTGCCAACCAGCAAGGCACCTGGAAGCACATAGCTGGGTGGAGGGAACTATTTTGGTTTACCTTTTCAAAGAGAACTTTGGCTTAAAGGAGAAACACCAACCTATTTTTTTATTTTGCTGTTTTTTGTTTTTGTTTCTAATTTCTCAAGACAAATATTTTTCAAATGATCACCCAAAAGGGAATATAAATCAAGTTCTAGTCAGATAACTTTCTCATTTTAAGTTATTGGTGATGGGTACACATAGCTGCAGAGCGGAATTTCTTATTGGTGAGACATGGTTTAAATTCACCCAAGATGCTGTTTCAGTTCAGAAAAGAGTGAGAAAGGGATGTACTATCACATACAATCTGCGTTGTTAGTTTCATTAGTGAGCACATGGTTTGTCTGGAAGATCGGTTTTATGGGCACTTGTTTTCTCTTGGACTTGACACATGAATGTATTTTTCCTTGTACTACAGATGAGAAGACAGACAAAATGGATCATTTCTAGGTTATTCTTCATGGAGACATCTAGTAATAATAAGCTGGTCATGGGGCTTCTAATGAGCACCTTGTAGGTTCTGGGATTTCTCTCTGCTGGTATGTGGCCATTCCAGAGATGCTCGGCAGAAAGCATGGACTCCTGTCTCAGAGCACAGGGAAATTTTAGCTCACAGCAATCAGTATACCAGAAGGGAAATGTGTATACATTCTTGAGACTTGGCTCTTACAGATAAACATGAGGAAACCAGAGTATAACTACACGGATAGTCTTGGGTTGGAGGAGAAGTCACAAGGACAGAGCCCAGAGCTTAGGGGAACAGAACACTTACAATGGCTCACTGTGGGCTCTTCTGCTCCATTGGGAATTATGGTCCCAGTCATCAAAGTCTGTACTTAAAAAAGCTGTTCTTTGCTATGGTAGAAGGTACTTTCTCTATCCTTGAAAGCTGTTTGCTGTGCAAACATCTGTGAAACACAGTCCAGAGCAAAGACATTCACTGCCGCCACTTGGAGGATGTGCAGGGATCCCCGGAGAATTGTCTGCAACAGTTTTCATATCAGTAAACATGGTTCACACTGGCAACTCCTTTCATTGATACAAGGAATACATACAGAGAAGAGAGAAATAGGGTTCCTGTGACCTAGTGTGTCTCAGCTTCAGCGCTGGGTGCCAGAGGTGTATGGCAACAGCACAGTGGGGTACAAAGTAAAAATAGTTTTTGTATTCCTAGCTACTTCTTTGTTTCCCTCTATCAAGATGGTTGCTTTTATTTATATTTATTTATTTATTTATTTTATTTATTTTTCCTTCTATCTGTATATCCAACATTGCTCCAGGCACTAAAATCACAGTAGCTAATTAGACAAACCCCTGCCCTTCCCAGAGAGTGACAAGTCATTGGCTTTCATGTTTGTGATATCACAAGGCCAGGAGGGATAGAAACATTGTGAGCTACATGGGAAAAAAATGTACTGGGGACAACCATGAGACATTTCCAGATGCCCTTTGCTCTGAGCACAAAAGAAAAGTTCCCTGATGCAAGACATTAGCACTGGGCTATGCAGTGTGGCCAACTACAATGCCAGCAGGGCCACTACCTGGTTTTGTTCAGGGACAGCTGCATAATACCAGTTCTACTTGGGGGTATAGGAAAGAATTGTTCCAATGATAGGAGAGGTGGTTCATTGAAAGCCCTGGCTAATAT
>OU015755.1:68806588-68837404 GCA_907169655.1 Acomys percivali | reverse complement strand
AGAAGAAGAAGAAGAAGAAGAAGAAGAAGAAGAAGAAGAAGAAGAAGAAGAAGAAGAAGAAGAAGAAGGAGATTTACAATCTGAGGCTAGTCTTAATAATACATAACAAATTACAGCTCTGTTTAGAATCCCCCTAAGTATCATTCCTAAGGATTCCAAGTGTTTAATTGAAATTTCTTTGGGGACAGTAGTAATCGTTCACTTAAGCATTATATTTATATTTGTGCGTGAAGGAAGGAAGTCAAAGGACTAATAGACCAAGTGAAGAGACAGGCTGCTTTGCTGCTGCAGGCCATGACGAGCTGGCAACTCCCCAAGGAGTGCTTATCCTGGCAACAGCTTGCTTAAGTTGTCCCCCAGGGACAGTGGGAGGAGGACAGCGATGTGACTGACAGCTGTTTCTCTCTAGACTGAGACAGAGTGCATGGGCCTGGTGCTGCTTTTCTAATCAAACTATTTTCAGTCTAGAGGATTAAAAAAAAAAAAATCCTTGAGATGGAAAAATCATCAGGTCTATATTTATTCCTAGAAAGGCTATTCTTTTCACCTCAGTGGTTAACACAGTGTTTTAAGCCCAAGAGAGCTGTGTCTTTATGATAATAAAAGCAAAGTTAATTAAGATTTATTGTTCTAGGGATATTTTAGCCACAAAAGTTGGTGATGGCATCAAAATGATTGTCGTGATTGTAGTAACATTGCTCCCAGAATCTCAAGATTTCCTACTACCCTTTCAGTTCATGATGGGGCAACAGGGATTAAAGCACCAACAGTGGGTGGTTGGTAACATGTTCTACATACCTTGAATACTGACCCAGTTACTAGTTTTCTGATTCATCTGTGCAGACAGGGAAATTCTTACATATAGCTATCCCATTTCTCAACAGGTTTATTGAGGTATAATTTATGGACCAGAAAATTACCCATTTGAGATACTCATTAGAATGGACTGTTGGTAAATGTACGAGCCATGTACCCTCGCCCTACACCCAGGGGCAACACATTCTCTTCACTAACAAAACATTATTTGTGCTCTTCTCCCCTGCCCACCCCACCCCCCACACACTTCCATTTCCAAGCAACAACTGGCTTGATTTCAGGTTCACATCATAATGGTTTACATTCATCAGCAGGCAGGTCTAGTTTTCCTTTCCCAGATGTGAGCTCTAGTCTGTATCTTTTAATGTAGTTGATATTATGATCCTTATTTTATAAATAAGGAAATTGAGATTCAGAAAGGGCAGGAAATTTATCTAAGGTCCCAAAGCTAATAGCTGTAGAATTTGAACTTTGTTTAATCTAATTCCAAAGTCCCTTTGCACTATGCCACACAACCTCTCTTAATGTGAAATTGAGCCAATTCTGGATTGTTCAGTGTGATTTCCCAGTATGCTTGAGCATGTGTATGTGTGTGTTTTATAATAACCATATATGTAAACACATACATATACAAATATACATGCACATTTGTATACAAACACACATACATAGTTTATGTGTATATATAATATTCATATGTAATTTTTTACTCAGACCCATTATTGTTATTCCTACATATTTACTTATCATTATGTATATTTCAGGCACACAAGTGCATGATATGCACATTTAAACATGCATTATAGAACTTGTATGCTTTTTCCATTGGTGCCTATGCTAGGCTTTGTTTTACTTGTTTTCTAATGTTAGCATATAAAATACATATTGCCTCTCATATATAAATAAATCTGACATCCTCTCTTTTATGTGTAGCATCTCACAGAATTTGCCTTCTAATAGGAAACTATTGCTTATATTGAAATACAATTTTAAGTATTATGAAACAATATTATCTCTTACATAGGATATTTTTGCTATTCATAGTTGTTGTTTTGTAATTTAGAGTTCAATCAGAAATATAACAGCTGGGAGAAAAGAATGGATGCAACATTATAAAAAGTTGGAGTAAGAAGGATTTTCACGAGCATTCAGTTGCCAACTCTCTATACTATGACAAATAGAACAGAGTGGTGACCCCTTTCTGCTTTTGCCAGTTCTGACGTCAGTCTGGGTTATGTTCCACACCAATTCTGCTACTTAGCTATGTCTCTGCCTGAGCCAGAGTTTGAGTCTCTGCTTTTCTATTGAACAGCTGTACATCTTTTAGTGGATCATAGACTTCTCATTATCGGTGGCACATTGACAATCATTAGATTAGCAATTAATGATAATGTGTTCTTTGGGGTGACTTAATTTTATATATTTTCTAAAAAATGTATGCATTATTGATGGCTTTATTTTAGCTAAATTGAGGGGCTGAAACAAGCAAATCCTTACCTATAAGAACTGTCCACAGGTAGAATAAATATTTACTCCTGCGAACTCTAAAATCAGTAGCATAATTGAGTCTTTCCTATCTCCTATCGGTGGCCCCTCTGGGAAGAGGGCTTACTTTCTTTGTGATGTTACCACTTTAAGCCATGATTGCTGCTGTTTCCCATGTCAAAAAGGAATAACTTGAGGGTGTTCCATTTGTTTTCAGCTCTTTGGAATTGAAATGGTAATTATTACCTCTGCTTGTTTTGGTTTATAAGAACAGATATGTGGCCTCACCTTGATACAGTAGGAAAAAAGAATGGTGGCCCATGGTTTGGCTGCCATTTTTTAAATGGCAGTTCTATGTCAATAAGAGAAAAAGAGCAATTTTAGCGGACAATTAATTATCTTTGGCACTCAGGGGAAGTGTGTAGGTAAAAGACTAGAGGTAATATGAACTTGAAGATAAAAAACCTTGCACCAGTCAGGTACTTATAGAGAGAAGAGAATTAAAATATTAAAATTTTTTTGGTGTTTTTTGTTTATATTTTTACTTTATTTTATTATTGTTAATATTTGTTTGTTTGATTGGTTGGTCTGGTTTTTCAAGACAGGATTTCTTAGTGTAGACTTTGCTGTCCTAGAATTCACTGTGGAGATAAATGCTGGCCTTGAACTAAGAAATTCGCCTGCCTCTGATTCCTAAGTGCTGGGATTAAAGATGTGCCACCACTGCCCAGCTATTTGTTTTGTACGATTAGTTCTCTTTATGAATCGCAGACAGATCTTTGGGTCTGGGATTCTCCTGCTTTAGGCCACCAGTGCTGGGATTCTAGATGTGTGCCATTTATTCCCAGCACTTTTGTCAACATTTTATCAAAATGGTCCTAATTAGCTGTTTCCAGAAGTTTCTGACTGGGATCTGCACAACTGAGATGGGAAACTTTGAAGTTTAAGACCAGCCTGGGCTACCACATATGACTCTGTCTTAGAAAGAATGGGGGAAAAAAACCAAAACAGTCTTCTGGCCCACAGTCATTACTTAAGTAGAAGTATCCATTTGCTCCAGAAGAAGAGGCCTTGGGGGACAGCTGTAATCAAATCCTTCTCACTCACTGCAGGCCTGAGCAGAATCCCCACGGATCCAGGAAAAAAGGAATTGGAAACACTGAAGTAGGTTGCTTCAAATTCCTGTTCTATACATCCTCTGATGTGAGGTCTTTACTGTGTTTGGTCCTCTTTCTTCTCTTACAAAGCATGTTGAGTGATCACTTCTGAGGGTCCAAGGCAGAGAAGGAAGACCACCACCAGCTCAAAGGCCTACATTATTGCAGCCATACATTAAAAACAAACAAACAAACATTACTTCCCCTACTCTAGCAATGGAATTAGTACCACATTGAATCTAGACTTCAGATAGTCTAGAAAAAATAACAAAATCTGGCCATGAGAAGTGCTATGTTCTTCAAAGGCAGCTGGGGAATGGAGTCTTTTTCTAGAAGGGCTACCTACTTATCATTTTGCAGCAGCTCTCCCTAACCCTTTCAGCCTCACCCAGCTTCTTTGTGTTGAATTTGCAAGCTGGGATCTAATGTAAAATTGTGGCACTCCGTGATTTTTTTTCAGCTCCTTAGGCAAGCAGGTCTTGAAATCTCAGGAGTGAGAATCAAACCTCTATTTTGAGTTGTTCTGAAAGCCATTTTTTCCTAGGAAGTTTGGCTATACGATCCTTCCCCTTTGGGAAACATGGATTTAAAGAGTGGGATTTCCACAACCATTGTTCTCCCACCGCCTACACTTCTTTCTGTGGCTTCTTAGGTTTTTAGGACTTGGGGCTCATGCTCTGCGTTCATTTGTATATCATGTTTTCTCCTTGTAGATAAAAAGGTCTATATAGCAACAATACATGTGAGAAGAAAGATTATGGCATGATTATTTTCTTACAGTTGTAGCTAATAATGCCTTTGTCAGGTTGGATAGTCAAACTTTGACACATGTCATGGTTGTCATAGTCAGTATTAACATAAAATAATAAGTTATTTAATATAGGATTCAACTTTACTATTTTTTCAAGTAAGCTGTCTGTCACCAAGTTCTGAAGTGGATTTCTTTAAAGTCCCCCTGTCTCCAGAGGAATGGGGGGAAAGTCAGTGTGTCCCTGGACAGGATCTATGACTCATTATGTCAATCAAACCCCACTTCAGAAGGGAATAAAGAGATTTGTATCTCAAAGCTCTGCATAACGACTCCTCGGCTTTTCATTTCATATTTATGAGCGGTTTACTTTGAAGTGTTTATCAGCCAATGCGCAGAAGCATGAGGGAGGCTTGCCTGAAACCATACTCATGGTCTAATCTGTGAAACGCTTGCTGAGCAGGCCGGCTCATCAGCACATGCCATGCAAAAGTAAATACATAAATAAACTTTTTGTTATTGGAGGTCTTAGAACCATGTCTTTATATGAACTATAAAACAGGGATAAGTTAGTGTGACATAGGAAACTTGACTCTGTGATGTGCAAAGTGAGCACCAGATAATTTCCTGTTTGAAATAAAACCTGGTACCATGCAGTGAAGCAAAAACACATCTACATAGTTTTTTTCTCATGTTGTTAGAGGCTTTCTGGTCCTTGTGTGTTGCCATATGATTGCACTGAATTGCATTAACTAGGTTTTGTTTGATAAGTCAGTTATTTTCTCTTTTGAAAGTGTATTTCTCAAATAAATCAGGGAAGTCCCATTTTCAAAATGTTTAAACCACTAAATGAACACTGAATATCTGTGTAAGTATTATGACCTCATACACATCTGAGACAAAGCCTGGAGGAAAAGGAAATATGAAGAAACGCACAATAAAATAAAAGTTCTAAATTTCTCATACAGGGAATCAGGAGAATCTCCCTAATTTTAGACTTTATAATTTAATTAATTCAAGAAATACTTGTTGTGCACCTACCCTACTAGGCCCTGGACTTACAGTGGTTTAAAGGTGGAGGGGGGGAAACTGACTGGAGAGGGCTGGTAGAGCCGAGGGAAAGAAGTATTTTAGCAAGTCAGTCAGTGCAGCACACAGTTATCTACTGAGACTGAAGGATGCTCAATTCCATTTATCACATTAGACCCAAGTGTCTGTGCTAATGTCTTGAATAGTCAAAACACAAGCAAAGTGTGCTTATAGAAATAGGCCTAGGGCTGGGTGGTCAAGTACTTGGCTATCATAGGGGAAAGCTGATGTTACACTCCCACCTCCATTACGGGGGGTGGGGGGATGAGGGCGGGGCAGAACAGAAAAGAGGAGAGAGAAGGGAGAGATGAGAAGTAAGAGTAGGAAAAAAGGAGAGGAAGAGGAAGAAGAGAGAGAGAGGAACAGACGGGAAGTGAAAGAGAGTGAATACATCATACGTCAAGGGTACCAGCTTCCTAGAAATGACTATTAAATGAAGGAAGAGTTTAACATGTTCAATATAATCTCCTCATTTTGTGTTTTGGTTTGTTGGTTTCCATCATGGCATTCCTCCAAGCAGTGGGGTTAGGGATACTTATTTTTTTCCTGTTGTCTACTATATAATAATTTCTATTTTCCTTCAGTGAAATCGGAGGTGTGTGCTAGTTGTATACTTAAGGTTACATTTGGAAGGCTAGGACAAGATTTTAACAGTCAAGCAGTGGCCTCAAATGCTGAGGCCCTGGGTTCTCTCCCGCACATCATGAGAAAAGGAAAATCTGATTCACATTAAATAGCCTATAAATTATTGCTCTGGTTGGAGAAGTTGAGTAGAAAAGAAAGTTGGGTCCGTAAGATTTTTTATTTTCTTTGCCCGCTGCTGTGGAGTCCCTAGAGATTTTTTACTGCCCCACCCCCACCTGCTAAGATTTTAATTGGAAGAAGTATCCGTGTCGCTGGTCTCTGGGTCACACTTGGTTTCTCAATGGAAACAGAACATCATAGAGAGTCCTCAGGCTCCAACTAGAAAGCATGGCTTTGAGGTGAAGAAAGGAGGAAAGAGTGAATGGAGTTTCTCCGCCTCCTCTCTCTATGGCCCCAGGAATGTTCTTGTCTTTCTTTTGAGCCCTGTGTTTTCCTTGTCGTTTTGTTCTGAGGGTCATATGAGACTTTATAAGTGTTTATAAGTCGGTCTTTACACACAGCACAGAATCATTGGACATTAAGCTGAAAGTGATTGCTGGATGAATACACTAATCAGCTCTGCTTGTCGTTGTTTCCTGAAGACCCTGAGGACTCGGGGGACTAAATGACTTCTCTGAGGTTACATGATTGCCTTGTAGCATCTGTTTCTAAGGACAAAGAGTTACCTCTACCTACATCTGCCCCAGCAGTCTTGCTGATGTGGATAGAATAGGGGGAAAAAAAGTTTATCAGGAACATGAAATGGTATTGTAATTGTATGTTTTTATGTTCAGTGTGCTCAGTAGCCTGCAAGATCCCCACAAGCTGGAATGTAGCTCTCCCAACTCTGTATCCTTACCTGAATCTTAGCCCACACCTTTGCCTCTTTATAGAACTGAATTGAACTAATCAGTTTGAAATATGAACAGTGGGAGCCTTTGGGGCTGTGTGCACAGTATAATGGCAGCTATTCTTGGGGGGACTTAAGTACAAAAAAGTACAAAACCCGGCAGATAGGCAAGAAAGCCAACCAAAGCCTTTGTGGGATGTGTTCCTGATAATGCTGATGGATAGGTTTACTGAAAGGACCGTTTTGATTTTCTTATCCGAATGGAGATTGAGCACACCATACACAAGAGAAAGTGATTTGGAGGCAATTCTAAGAGAGGAAATTGAAGCAAGAAATAAATGTTTGAAATAATAATCTGCTGTTGATCCCTAACCAGCCTGAAATGAGAGCACAAGAATTAATGAGTCTCCTAACCCCTCGTGACACGAGAATGTCGGACTTGGCCGAGACAGAGAGCAATTTCCGTGGTGGTCTGTACACAAGAGGCGAGGGGACAAACAAAACCATTGTCCCCTTTGAAGAGAGAACAAGCTTAATAAGGGGAATATTGGCTCTCAGGTGAAGTCTTCTAATGCACCAGACAGCACAAATGTTTTTCATAAAGCATCTAGAAGCCCTCAGTGAAAAGACTTATCTCAACACAAAACAGTTGTCACCTCGGATTTAATTGCCATGCATTCCAAACGTGGTAGTTTTGCTGGGGAAGGTTGGTGGTAGAAGAAAGAACCGAAAGAATAAGAAGGGCCCCTCCACCATTTAAACAATAGACACAGAGACACAAGAGCAATATGGTCCCCTTTACTTCTGCACAGTGACTTGGGGATCACCCCTACTTTTCTGCTTCTTAGAGGAAGCCTTGAGACTCTATCTACATGGCTGCTACTGAGTCCTTTGAAGGAAAAAATTGCAATAAAAGGCCACTCTGGATCTCAAATAGTAGGAAACAATTAAGTTAACGGATTCTGGGAGATACTTTAAAAATATGAAGTTGCCTGCCATAACAGAAGAGTAATTTCACTGACTAGAACAAAGAGGAAGGCGATTACACAACCTTGCCAGGACAACACAACTGAGACCAGGTACTGTTTCTGGGCCTCTGAAAAGGGCCAAGAGGCCACGACACTCTTCTCTTTACAAGCATCCAGAATTATATTATTTTTGGATTCTAAGATGATAATAGTACTAGAACACAATTGGGTGTGTGTTTTAAAAGCCTTTGAGGAATGTCTTCAAGGAAACTGTTTAAGGTTTCAATTCTCTTTTTTAATCCCCTAAGTTAATTCCTGGTGCCTGGAGTCTTGCATACTTGCAAAGATTTTGTAGGAAAGGAGTCACTGTGCTGTATGTCCCCTCTGTGCAGTCCTAGGCACATTTTTCATTGATGCTTTCTCCACAAAAGCATTTAAAGTTCAAGGCCACCTCTAAAGTAGAAAATACTTACAGAACTTGCAAACGGCCCTGGGTTCCATCTCCTGCCCTGAAAAGCATAACTTTATTTACTTATATATTTATTTATTCATTCATTCATTCGTCCATTCACTTTCCAGCCCCGTCCCAAGCCCCTCCCCCTGTTCTCCCAGTCTCACCCTCAAGCCTTGCTTTCCCCCCCTCTCCCCAGCCTCTCCTACTTCTCAGAGAAGGGAAGGCCCCCAAGGAGTACCAACCTAAAGTCACAGCAGGACTAAGCATAGCCTCTCCCACTGGGGCCTGACAGAACAGCCTAGCTGGGGAAAAGGGGACCTAGAGGCAGGCAACAGTCAGAGACAGCTCCTACTTCCACTATTAGAGGACCCATATATTGACCAAGCTGCACATCAGCTACATATGTGTAGGGGGTCTAAGTTCAGTCTGTGCATGCTCTTTGGTTGGTGTCTCTGTGTGCCCCTATGGGCCCAGGTTAATTTACTCTGTAGGTCTTTTTGTGGTGTTCTTGACCTGTCCAACTCCCTCAGTTTTTTTCTCCCACTCTTCTGCAGGCTCCCTGAGCACAGCCTATTGTTTGGCTGTGGGTCTCTGCATCTGTTTCCTTAACTGATAGATGAAGCCTCTCAGACGACAGCTATGCTAGGCTCCTGTCTGCAAGCATAGCAGAGTCAGGGGTTGGCTTTCTCCCATGGGGTGGGTCTCAAGTTGGGCCAGTCATTGATTTGCCTTTCCCTCCATCTCCGTCCCATCTTTATCCCTACACTTCCTGTAGGCAAGACAGATTTTGGGTCAAAGGTTTTATGGGTGGGTTGGTGTCTCCCTCCCTCCCTCCCCCCTGCCATTTGAAAAATACCATTTAAATAATATTTTGCAACTATATTGCCATAAAAATACACCATTATTATATCTGAAATACTATCTCTAATCTAAATTTCTCTAATATTAGAAAAAGGATTTTTGTAGGCATCCCAAAGCAGCTTAATTCTGTGCATTTTTTACCCAGTGGGTGAGTTTTACATGTGACAGAAGCTCTGCTGAGACTGGTATTTTGCTGTTGTGCCATTCACCTGTGGATCTAAAAATGTCAATTTCGCTGTTAGAAGATAATGACCCCATCTTCAAAAGGTGCTTGTTTTATGTGAAGGAAAACAGAAGGTTTTGGCACAATATTAATTAGTTGCTGTGGAGTAATTTAAGTTTCATGTGAGAACTTTCACATAACAATGTTAACCGTGTATGGCCCATGACCCTACATGTTCTTGTCTTCTTCCTGATGTAGAAGCTCAATTTTTATAATCAAAATGGTCCTGCATTGTATGTATGTATACATATAGTCACATATGTTCCATGACATGTGTGTGAAGATCAGGGAAAAATCTGCAGGAGTCAAGTTTCTCCTTTCAGCACTTGTTTAAGAAATCAAACTCAGGCTATCAGGCTTAGGGGCAATGTCTTTCCACACTGAGCCAACATTCATTTATTGCCTTCTTTTTCCAATTCAGACTATGTCTCATAATTGATTTTCCTCATGTAAATTATGAGTTCCATATGACTTTGTGCTTAGCAATTAAAGCAAAACATCTAAAACTTTCCTGACATCCCAATTTTGTTCTGCATTTGTGCTAAATTACCTGGAGTGTGTATTCTGTCACCCGTCTAGATCCCAGCTTCGCTTCTCACCACCCACCCTCGGACCTCTAAGAGCTTCCTTCTACCTTCCACTCAGAACACGATACTGAGTGCCATCTGCCATCTACACAGCCCAGCACCTGAGCTGATGCATGCTATCACCCCACCCATGACTGTGCAGGGTAGTTACCACTCTGAGTCAGGCACTACCTCAGCTTGTGCAGAGTCTTGCAGATCTACTGTCTGTTGGGCATAGCGTTCTCCAACCTGACTAATAGGTGTGCTTTTCTTTCATCCCAACAGCACATGATGAAACATGCTACTATCTCTCTATCTTATATTCTCCCATACTGTCTTAGTTAGGATGTCTACTGCCGTGATAAAACACTATGACCAAAAATGTCTTGAGAAAGAAAGTGTTTATTTTACCCTATAGTTTGTAGTCCATCATCCCAAAGTCATCAACAATGAGCAATACAGCATATTATTCATCTTACAATATCAATAACACGTAAAGCAGTTAATCATTCCTTCTGTGTGCATGAGCATGAGGTATTTGTGAGCACACATGTGGAGGCTAAAGACAGTCCATGCTGTTCTTTCTAAAAGTACTTGTGCCTTGTCCTCTTTGCTCTAAATATTTAACTAAGAAGGACACAAAATACATCTGAGCATGTTGAAATGCACAGCAGCTCAGCTTTTTGTAAGCCTTGCTGTCTGCACTTATCCCATTCTGGTGATGTTGTCCATCCCTATAGCATTAAACAGCATCTATCTGTCAGTGACTCCCAAGTCTACATCTTTTATATCAGCACTCTCTCCAGTATATTTAGCTCTGTGATCAGGATCTCCACTTGTAGTCAAATACACAACTCAGACTCAGTAGGAAGTCTATGAATATTGGTCTTTTGTGCATGTGCACATGCAGATACACACACACATGTACACACACACGTGTGCCTAGTATTATGTAGCATTCCTCTTCTCATTGGCAGCAGTTCCATTAGCCTTCTAGTCTTTGGTCTAAAAGAATCTAGAACATAGTCTACTACTGCTCACAACTAGAAAGCCTCCCTTCCAGTGGGCTATAAACATGACCTGCAAGTTATTTTTTGCTATCTCTGTGACTCTTTTCTTATCTACTCTTCCCCAGTAGTCAGAGTACATGTCAGTTTTACATGAGACAATGTCATCCTTAAAACCCAATGGCTTTGTCTTCCAATCTAACTAAAATTCCCAGGTTTATATGGGAAGATGACTTAGTAGGAAAACAAAAAGCCAGGGACGTGGTGTACTTCTCTAAAACTATGTAAAGCTGGAATCTGTAATGCAAATCCTTAATCCAAGTACTCCTATGATGAGATGAGAACTGAAAACAGGAAAAACCCTGGAGGCCTGTCATCCAGCTAGCCTAAAGTACACAGCAGTGAGCCACAAGAGACCCTATATCAAATGAGTGGAAAAATCGAAGACCTATGCATATGATTTTCCTCTGAGACTGGCAAAACAAGTTGGCATGCCATGCCCACACAAATGTGTTTGCAAACACACATTTGTGTACACACACAGAGGCACATTTTAAAAATCAAAGGTTTTAGTCATAGGTCAAACCCAAAGCCCTACAATATACAGTACACAGTACTCGAACTTAGATACCTTTTTGCAAGGTCATTTGTGGAGCCACAAAGCTATCCATGCTGTCTTTCTAATACACCAGACATTCTCCATATCATGAAGTCTTTGTTTAAGGCTGAGAATATGGCTCATCAGTAGAGCACTTGCAAGCCCTGTCTGGTAAAGGGACTTTCCATAATGTTATCTCTTCTTTGAGCTTTCCAGATCAAATTGCTCATAAATGGCTTTGCCCTCTTCTACTCTTATCTTTTGATGCACTTACCACAGTTTAAGAACCTATATTATCTTTTATGTTATGTCATCTATCTATTGTCGCTCTTCTCTAGCTAAAACATAAGCTCTTGAAAGACAAAAATCTTGTTCAGTTTTCTTTGCTGATATCTAAAGCGATTAGTAAAAGGCTTAGCACTTCAAATGTATCCGTAAACACTGGGTAGATGGATGAGTGAATACATGAATGAGTAAGGCTCCTTAACCTGGTTCAGCTAGTGCCACGGTCATCTTCTTTCAGGTCTCATGTTGTCTTTACTAGATGTCTTTTCCCATGGGCTCTGCTATCTTCTGCTCATGGTAGCCCTCATTTATGTCATGGACAACACACTAACAGTGTAACTTGCGAATGCACATTGGTTACAGAAATGAGGCTCTACCTGTATCCATCACTGTTACAGCTGCTCTTTCTTCCCTATATTCTTCTTTGCATCCTTTTCTAAAACATCTTTGGCTACTCATTATGTTCTAACTGCTGTGGTGCTAAAAATTAGTGTACAGAAAACTTATTTACACAGCTTATGAGTATAGGTACTATTAAAGGTGTTGTTATTGTTGCTCTTGTGTTGAGGAGGGTCATGTGGCCCAGACTGGCCTTGAAATCACTATTTAGCCAAGCACCATATTAAACTCTTACTCTTTTTTTCCTGTCTTCTGTCTCCTAGGATTACAGAAATGTGTCACCACGCCTGGCATTAAAGGTCTTTGTAGGTGAGCAGGGCTGAAGAATGGGGTGAAAGAGTGGGTTAAATTGTACATGATATTGACCAGAGCAGGACTTTAAGGTTGCACTTGAAGCCACACAGACACATACTCACACGTCTAAAGAAAAAACTAAATGGATGTCTCAGCAATGTGGCCATCTTAATAATTTTGATACTCGTATCTTTGCTTTACAACATCATAGTAAACAGACTGGAATTTTAAAACGACCTAGGATGATTTCCTCGGAAGTTTAATTCAGTATATGACCACAAAAATTCCAAAGATGGACCAGGTCATGAATGTGACATCCTAGAAAAAAAATTGTATCACAGGTATGTTGGAATATGGCATAGATATACTCATCTAGGGATTTCAGTTTTCCTTGTCTAAATTAGTTGAATTCTAAAAGCTGGGCATGGTAATCTGTACCTGTAATCCTGGACTGAAGGGAGAGACAGGCAAGTCTTAGGGTTGGATAGCCAGCCAGCTTAGTTTATTTGGTGAGCAACAGACCAATAACAGATCCAGTCATCAAAGCAATCGCTGGTGCCTAATGAGAAAGAACAGAGGTTGTTCTCTGAACTCTATGTGCAGCCTCTTGCAAACTTGTACATGCATACACACACACACACACACACACACACACACACACACACACACATTAACTGATGCAATTTTAAAAGCATGGAACAGAAATATAGAGGAGAAAGTCAGCAAAGCTCATGACATCCAAGTAACAGCTGCTTGTCTAAGTCACGTGGAGTCTTTTCTCCCATCAGTTTACACAGTCACATTCTTCTGCCGTTACTCCAGATAACTGTAAGAAACTGACATGCATTTCCCAGGCCAGTCTACCATGCTATCATATATATTTTGCATGTTTTGATAAGTAACATGTAGCTCTCCTTTTAATTCCTCAACTGTGTTTTACAACTCACCATTCATAACCTGAGATGTCTTTGTTTGGAGAAAGACCAAGGTAGTATGCTAATTTTCGATATTTTGTAACGAATGGTGGGATTTGTGAAAGGTCTGACGTTCTTCTCTCCACTTTTGTGTTTTTCAGGAGACTTTTCTTTCTAATAGACTACTGTGATAAGCAACACAAAAATGAAATTATTTAACACATCTGATGTTGGTGTCAACATCTGAGCAGACATCATCAGGACCTTTTTCTATTAAAAAGGTGTCTCTGACTCCTCTGCACATGCCAATTCCTCCTGAAGCTGTTGTCTTTGGAATAGGAGAGAGCATCCAGAACATACCGATAGAAATGGGTGTAAGAGTCTTTGCTGCATGGCACTGACCACAGTGGAAATGAGGGGTTTTTTTGTGTAGAATTAGACACTGGGATTGTTGAAAACCATTAGCTCCAGTGTCACTCACACTGTGGGTGGCGCTATGCTGATGGTATGATAGCGTGGACTTATTTTTTTTTTTTCTTTTTACCCTATTTAGGTAGCTTCTGCTTTCTATTCCTGAGTTCCTTTTTTGAATTGAGTTTCGTGTGACTCAACAACTCTCTGTGAGTCAACAGCTGCTGCCAGATGCTAACTGTAATTAAGGCTGTACATGTATTTCTAACCTACGGCATGTGTTTGGAACACAGGAAGCAAGGTGGGAAAGGAAGCAAAGGAAATCTCTAAACTCAGTTTCAATTATTCTCTAGCTTAATGGAGGCTAACAGTCAGTAGGAAACTATGGCCTTGCCATTTTCGATAAACTCTAAAGCTAGATGCTTTGCGTGGTTGCGACAACTATCCAAACCCTCGCAGTACCTAGTGATGCAGTAGCTGATTTAAAGGAATTATTTTACAAACAAGAGCATATAACATTAGCATTCCCTCCCAAATATTTGCCAGCACAACCCGGAGTCTGATTAGCTGCTGAGGTAAAATACTTGCCATATATTCACCTGGCAATAGACCGCCATCATCCATCTCACTAGACGTCAGATTGTGGACGAGGTAATTAACTCTTGAGATCTAGAACAATCCTTCACTGATGAGAAAGTCAAAATGTTTTCAAAACATCAAGTGCATAATAGAAACAGGGACATGGGTAAATGCTGAGAATGCAAATGTCATTTGCCTTTGTTAAAATTTCATGTCATGTTGGTAGCTTCTCTCTTGACATATCAAATATTCTTTGTATTACAGTAAGAAAAGAAGCTATTATAAAACATGACAAAATAAACATTAAAGGCTTTGAAATGCATGCAGCTTAATTACAGCTAGTTATGGCTTATATTATGATAGAAAAAATTGACTATGGAATTCCATTTTATTGACCCTCGTGTTATAGTATTATTCATACTAATGAAATAATAGCAATAATATTAATAACAACAGCTAAGATAAATTGGCTTTTGTTTTTTCAGGCCTGTTCTCAATTTACCCATGTGTATATAGTACAAAATGACTGCATGCTGCAGGTAAAACTATTCTTTCATTTGATAAGTGTGAAAGTTGAAATCTAATAAATAGTTTTTGCACCAAATAGTCTCTATAGTAAGAGGCAGCTAAATAAAACCAAATAAACAAAAACTGAATTAAAAGAAAATTCTGACAACCACCGCACAGAAAAAAATTTAAAAACCTAGAGCGGAAATCATCAAAGAGGACCCTTAAAAATTGTGATAAAGATGCTGAAGTGTAGCTCTCCACTACAGATGGCTACTGGCAGGTGCGGAGGTGGGGAAGGACTCAGTTTTCTTTAAGGGGTTGGCCACCAGGAGTTTGACCATGCTCCAGTGACTATATGGCCAACACAGATTGGACTTGTTTTTGTTTTTTGCTTTAAAAAATTTATTGGGTTGGGAAAGGCCACAAGGGTAGGGTCAGATAGTGGGCCTGGGAGGACTAGGAAGTAGGGTAATCAGAGTACATTATGTGAAATTCCCAAATAATCAATAAAAATATTATGTTAAAAAAGGCTTGTATGCTGTACCTACTACATAGGCTGATGCTTTCCAAATAGCTACACAGATGGTATAGAACAGCCCTTTCTGCATGTGCCACCTGAGACTGTCTGACCTCTTTTGGTAGCAAAAGTAAGAGTATTAGAATTCTTGATTTTATTTCATGTTTAAACTTCCAATAATTTATTTGGGAAAATAAAATACTGAGACATGATACTAAAAAGAATATATTTGTAGCGGGGCTGGGAAGATGGCTTAGTGGTTAAGAATGCTTAGTGCTCTTCCAGAGGACCAGAGCTCCTGTTCTCAATAACCATATAAGGTGGTTCACATATTGCTTGTAACTCCAGCTCAAGGACATCTATTCCCCTCTTTTGGCCCTGAATACAGTGGTATTCAGAGACACACAAACACACAGATACACAGACACCCAAAAATGAAATGAAAATAAGTATTTTAATGATAGTAGTAAAATAAAAATAAAAGTCAGAGTACTGAATTGCAAGCCAACAACAGGAATCCATTGAGATCAAGGGATGCTGTTAGAATGGCGGTAGAAAGACTGGCCCTTGAGGTAAGAGTTATAAGAATATATGAAAGAGAGATGGCTTTACTCACACAGTAAACTGAAAAGAGGTACGTGGGAAAACGGCCACATGGCTTGGCCATAAGCAAATTCAAACCATGGTTCTATTCATATGATTTTGAAAATTAAAATAAGTCAGTGTGAGCTAATATTCAAAAATAAGACTATAAGAAATTAAACATTTAACATTAAAAATAAGAGAAATAATAAACAGTTGACCTTTAAAGTCATAAAATAATATGTATAAGATGTATGCTATTATCTACAATAATGGGAAAAAGTGATCAACATTGCAAAGTACTATGAATTATATAATTAAAATAAAAACCATTAAAATTAACAAAGATATTTAGTCTACATAGAAAATATGGATGCATTAACACAAAGGGAGAATTAGTCAGCTAGAAAATAAGAAGAATAGTTTAGAAAGATATAATACACTGAGGGAAAAAAGGTTAAATTATAGCAGCCCATGAGAAAGAGACAGCATAGAATCTACTTTAATTAGTACAGAGAATAGAGAATATAAGTACAAAAATATTTAAGAAAAGCAATGTTGAGAAACTTTGCAACTAAGAAATCATAAATTCAGAGAGATTGGAGTCATAGTATTTGAGGGGTAAAATAATTATAAGCGGAATAAAATGCTATACATATTATAATGCTTGGCCCAGCAGTCTCACATGTGTCAGTAGATAGCCAGAAAGCCAACAGAAAAGCTGCAATGAAACTTTAGAAAATGTTTAATCCACAAGAAACTAAGCAAAGCAATACAAATAGCAGGGAAGGGGAAGTATGATAAATGACAGACCTAGTTCTCGCCATGCCAATGATTACATTAAATATAAATGAACTATTATACCAATTGAAAGATACAGATTGTCAAATTCCTAAATAGCAAGTCTTATTGTGGGGCAGCTACATAATACAGGCTAAATATGAGAACATAGGAAATGTGGAAGTAAACAAATGGTTATATATCTTTTGTAGGTTTATTATCGATACCAAAAGTAGGAATGCTGGCCTCACTCTTTTGATTGAGGCTCAATAGAACTCAAGACTAAAAATAGAAATAAAAGTGGTCATTGCAGTTTGAGAAAAGAAACAGTTGGTCCTAGAGACATAAAATTCTATATGCCAATAGCAAAGGTGAGAGTTGAGGAGACGGATAGGGAAGGGGGGGCACAGTATAATAATAAAAAGAAAAGGATATTAAGAGTGAAGTCCACAATTCTAGGTTTTTCTGTACTCAGTCATTGGTGGAATAGCAGGGAGAAAGTGGGGAGAAAGCAATGGATAAAGTGGGGAGCTGCTGCTTTGCATGTTTATGTAAGGGGTAAAATAGAGTTATTTATCAGATCGGAGGTCCGCATTCCCACCACAGGAACCTCAAACAGACGAACAAACTAAAATGCAAAGAAAGTAGAGAGAAATAGATCAACGAATTCAGGAAACAGAGAAAGAGAAAATAAATAACAAAGGCTGGATCAAAGTTGTCGGTAAAGACCTAAGAGGAAATTCATTAAAGGAAACCATCATCAAGAGCACAACTCAGATGAATTAATAAAACATGATAAATATTTTAAAGCACAAGTTACCTCAAATGCCCTTTGATCACAGACCATTATACAAGGGTACAGTTTTCTATCAATCAGGAATCTAGAATGATTAGGAATGTGTATGTTCCTACTGAAGAACCATAAATGGATGGAACCTGTACCTTAATAAACTCTAGGAAGAAACACAGTGGGAAATTCGTAGATGTGTATTTCCATGATGATAAACAAACAAATGTCAAGTTAGTAGCGACGAGTAAAAAATACATAAACTGAGGTCAGCAGGGAAGCACAAGTCTTTAATTTCCATGCTAGGGTTGCAGAGACATGCAGATCTCCATGAGTTCAAGGCCAGCCAGAATAGCGAGAGTCTACCACAACATATACATACATATGCACAGATATTGAAATAGTTATTATAAAACCTGAAGCACTGCTGAACATAAATGTATATTGCATGGAATTTTAGATGCATAAAACAAATTAGCTGAATGGACTCAATGGGAAAATTTCCACATATAAGGCCATAGATTAATAAACTAAGAAGCATACATAAAAACAGGTAGCATTAGCAAAGGAAAATTTTGTGTAGTCATAAGAGAAAAAGAAACAATATGTGGACCAAATCCAGACAAAAGAAGGAAAAAACAAATGGTAAGAAGGCAAATTAACACAGAAGAGGCATCCTACTAGTGTGGGAAAAACAATCTGCAGAAATCAAAAACAGCATGGGTGGTTTGTGAAAATCTTTTTAGAAACAGACAAAATGGCCATGTTCTCATAACTCTTTTTTGAATACTTTCTTGGGCAGTTTAAGAAAAGAAATTAAATGTTAATACCTTTATAATAAAGGAAGAACACTTTTCATCATCTGAAAAGTGGTTCTTATAACAGATACATATAGTTTGTAGTTATTCTTTGACGATGTTGTAAGCTTTGTTTTACCTGTACAATGTAATTCAGAGCAACCCTATGAAGGTAGGGACTCTTTTATGTATGCTGTATAAATAAGTGGATAGAGATTCAACCGACTAAATAACTCTGAGATTATTTGTTAACGAGACTTAACAAATATTTTAAAAACAAATTTGAGCGTCCCCCCCCCCCTTCTTACTTCCAGCCTCTGTTTACTAACTGTTTTTCAAAACCAATGTCCTGGATTAATTTGAAAACCACATGCTAATAATGTATTTAGGACCATGCTTGCAGCATTATGTAACCCTTACTAAATGTAACTGATCCAGTAGCAGCTGTCAAACACAGAATACACAGACCATGGCAGCTAACTCACACTGTTTTCTTTCTTCTGCTCCCCTGGCTTCTCCGATGGGACAGGCAGCATCCTGTGTGTTTAGATGAGTGTGTGCATTTGCCACGGCCTCACACAGGGTTGGAAGTTGGTACAGAGTTTATCTATAGCAGTGGAGTTTCGATCTGGAAGGTCTCATCAGTAGAAATCCCAGCTAGTCCTGGCATTGAATTTCTAATTATGAAATGCCACTTGCTCAACAAGACCTTTGGCTGAAACTGTTTTAGAGGTTTCCAAATTCGGCTTTGCTTGGGTTGGAATAGGAAAATGCCACCACCTTAGAGCAGAATATCGCTTTTTCCATTTCTCTTTGCGAGTTCTGCACAATAGGAAACCAGTGTTTTCTTAGCTATTCAGGCCTGTCTTTGATTCAGCCTGTTAGAATGAGGCCAGTTACAAATTCCAAAAGCTGTGGACACATAGATGCTCATAAAGCTCAAGACAATTAGTTCAAAACTTTAGAAGCAACAAGCATTACCCTTTTAGGCATTACAAGCGAAACAAAATAGTGGGTTTTCTGGTGTGTTTTTGAAATATAAATATTTGGCTTCAATTTTTCTGACGAGGAATGCAAAAACACCTACTCTCGCTTTAAGCTATGGGATTTTGGTGAACAGTTTTGTCAACACTTGGGAAAATATCTGAATGTGTGAACTTTAAAAGGGCATTAAGAGAGAGTTTACAAGAAAAAATGTAGTATATGTAAGCATACAACATTAGAATTCATAAGCAGTTTCTTTAGTGTCTTTCAAAATCACAAATGCATAGCTGTTTAGATTTGTATGAATGCGATGTTTTGTATAATGTCAGTAATTGATTTATACTGATTATTTTCTATAACTCATATATATCTACAATCACACATATTTAAACATATTTATTTTAAACAAAGTAAAAAATTTGGCAGTTCATTTTGATTAGTCAAAAAGAAGTAGAATTATATTTTATCACCTATAATTGCTATATTTTTCATACTTTCTGGCAAGAAGTAAGGTATCAGGATAAATTACTTCCATTACTATGATTAAAAGGAATTACAACATTATGGTTTTGATCTTTTCCTTAAACACTTTCTAGAAACACTTAGAGTCCATGCTATTTCTGAATTCAAAATGTGGACTGTAACATTTGCTCAGGAGGATTGACCCATGTTTATTTACACGAGATTCTCTTTGTTTTAAGATAAACCAATCACAGAAAAGTCTACTTAAAATGGAATTAGCATCTAAAAAATCCAATCATTCATATTAAGTAGTAAACAGAATTTATTTAAAGTTAGATAAATAAAACTGCACATACTACCCACCCCACCCCCTGCAGCATGTGGGAAGTGGAGGCAGGAGAACCTTCAATTTGTGCTCAGCTCAGACCACATGAGAGCCTGTCTAAATTAATCAACCAGTCCAAAAAAAGAAAAACACACACACACACACACACACAAATTGACAATGATCAGGAGTATATTTTAGCTTGTATGTCACTTAACATTTCAACTCTGCAACACCCTTTTTTAAAAAGCACTTAAGATCAGTGTGTGTGGATTTAATAGGACATGATTGTGTAATCGCATTCTTTTTTATCTTTTAACTTAGAAAGGCTCCACTTTACTAAAAATATTTTATAAATTTATTACTTTTTATAGGGCCTTCATATTAACCTTTTGTATTGACAATTATCTTTCGTCGTTTATTTTTTTCCTGGTTCCTGGTATTAGTAGCGATATTTTTACTGTATGCTCTGCTGGTTTGTTAACATTCCGTGTTATAAATTTGATCATGTTTAAGTGGCTCTGCTTAGGTCCTAAGTCTGTGGGAAAAGCTTGCCTGACAAGTAGAAGTGATTGTCTCAGCTTCCCTCTTTTACTATAAGGCAGAAGTTGAGGGTGGAGTTAAGAAAAGGTGACTTAACACACAGAGGCACACACAGAGGCACAAGTGCACACACACACACACACACACACACACACACTCACAGTGAACAGAAAAGTTGTGCAGAGAGGACAGGATTCCTTCACGGCTACGCTGGCACCACCAACGCAGAGTGAGGACAGGTTAGCCATCCCCATGAAGGAGAACTGTTCTCCCTCACCTTAGTTTCTGATTGCACGCTGCTTTGTGCGTGGAGGTGGGAGGGTACAACGTTTCTTACCACAGCATATATTTGTGACTTTCTTCTGTCTTCCTCTGTTGCTGTTTGCAGCTGCCACGTTTCTATGCTGTCAGGTCTATGGTGCATGAGGGGAAATGAAATCCCAGGGAACTCAGCTACTTTGGATCTAAGCACATTGATAGGTCTGTGTTCTTCTTCCCCCTTTCAGAATTGTATGTGTTAGATTAATCAATTTTCCACTGTGGTAAAGGCCCAAGAGAACCTGTGTAACAGAGGAAAGATCTGCTTGGGCTCAGGATGTTAGAAGTTTCAGCCAATGACTGCTTAGGTGCATTGTTTGGAGAAGAAGTTGCTAACCTCATGGGGATCAGACCTAGAGAGGAAAGGGATGGGAAGACTTGGACGGAGGGGAAATGTCGAGGACATGATGCATCCTTCAAAGTCATTCTCTCCAGTTACCGCTTCTCCCAACCAGGTACCACATCCTAACCGACCACTCAGTAGGAACTCATTACTGGAGTGTTCACTGATAAGCTAAGCACTTTTAGTACCCAGTCACTTAACAGTAGTGCCACTAACTGGAAACCAGCCTTTTAATACATCAGCCTTTTCAAACCATAGCATATGTCTTTATATGTAATGTCTAGGAACTGCATCTGTCCTTGGTGGGACCAGCAGGGATAAATGGGATATTTTATCTAGGCCCAGAGCCAGAAAGTACTGAATTCACCTTTGAAAGTTCCCATGAACACACCAACCACCATGCCGTTTCCATTGGCTTTTATTAATTTGGCTTCATTTTAGTTCTGTGGCCTTCTCTTGAGTCTGGGTTTTGTTTTTTGTTTTTTTTTTTTTAATCATTATGTTTCTTGACTTCATGAAAATCTTCGCTTTTTCAAGGTTCATGACTTAATTTCTCATTGACATTTTCTTCTCTGACATCAGCATATGCAATTGGCATGTAAAGAGACACAGTAAATGACTGCGAATGGATGGAACCAATTTTATAAGTGGTCATTAGGGATTGTTCTAATGTGGTAACAAGTCCATTTGCTTAGGTAACCGTAGTCTGCGTCTGAGACTATACATTTCTAGTTTACATCCCGGCTCTTAGATTATAGAAATTAAATGATAAGCACATTCTTCTGTATTACAGTCCCTCCATTACTACAGTTAACTTTCATCTTCTTGCCCCTTATAGCAGACAATCTGTTCCAACGCTGACATTTTCCATTCTATTTATATATTCTGGTGTACCACGGCATGATAATTCTGACTTAGCTACACATGTGCTCCTTCTTGTTAAAGGTTATTTTGAAGTGTGAGAAGTTAGTGGAAACCTAGAAAAAAAAAAAGCCATGGCCATAATGCATGGGCAAACCTTTCCTCCAGCTTGCATCCTTTAATATAATTAGTGGGTCAAAGGACAGCTGTCACTTAGTACGTGTTGCTAGATTTCCTTCTCTAAGAGTTGTGAAGAAGATCTCGGTTACAAACTCAGATTATGATTAAAAAAAAAAAAAAAAGCAATGGGAGATCCAAACATCTTAGCAAGGAATTATCTGAAAGACTTGTGTTCCCTTGCCTTGATGACTGAACAGGTTTCAAATAATTTTTCCTCTCTGTATTTTAAATGTTATCAGAATTGTCTGATATAAATATTATAGGTTCTGCTTGACTATTCATCTGTAATAATATTGAATCTAGTCTTCTATTTTATATGGTGTGTGTGTGTGTGTGTGTGTGAGATGATATGAGCTGGGCAGTTCCCCACATATCTGTTTTAGTCAGCAACATCAGGAAAGCTGGAGCTGGATGTAGGGAAAGCGTGTGTTCTATGAGTGTGGAGTAGTGTGCCTTCTCTTTCTCTTTCAACAAGATTGTAAAAAAAAGGAATGAAAGGTTGACTGATTTCCAGCAACCATCTTATCTTGGAAAGTCACACAACGGCTGGTCTCTTTCTTCCGTTCAAAGATGCCACGAAGCTTAATAAAGACATACTAATACCAGATAAATTAGAGCAAACTCAGGCTTCCATCACTGAGCAAAGCACTGCAAAGCAGGAAGTTGATATTATTTTAATACCTCCTCCCATAGCCCTTTCTGTTCTGAGCGGAAGTGCATAGTATGGAGTTGCAAGTTGCAAGATGAGTAATATAAGCCATGGTTGTCTACCATCAGCTCATACAGAACAATGCACAGAAAATACAGGGATACTGAGAAAATACAGGGATACTGAGAGCAGGCTAAAAAAGTCATGATAATTTCTCTGTAGCAAGATGTTTATCTGCCCATGCATTCTCTCCACACAAGATGAACACCTGGGAAATAAGTTGTGAACACAGGAAGAATTGGATGAACCCTAGGTAACCTTTCATGGTTCTCTGTCCTTCCTCTTTAGGGCATTTATCGCTGCATAGATTGTATTTTTATGATTAATTGATTAAAAATAAAGTAATTAATAAATAAATCAAAGTGATTCTTTAATTAATCCCTCTTTCCCAATTAGAATGTAAATGTCAAAGGACTATTTTTATAATGTTCAGTGTTATTACGTTCCCAGTGCCTACCATTCCATAAAGAGCAATAAGCACTTGTTGAATGATTTTTAAAAATGGTAGACCAGGTTCACTTTGTTGTTGTTTTCCCCTCCTACTGGGTGTGGGACACAGCAGCTTCATGTGGTAAATCAGGAATCCTGAGGCAGCCTTGGCCCAGAATTTGCCTCTGGCAATTAGAATGAAGCTCCTATTTGTATAGTAAGGGTAAACAGACAAATAATAAACCAGGAACTAAGTAGAAACTGGCATTGGAAGCTAGTGCTCAAATTGAAGTTTAGAGTGTTTGTTTTGTTGGGTTTTAGTTTTGGTTTGGTTTTTTTTTGCTTTTTGAAATTCAATGTAATTGCATAATTCTGCCCTTCTATTTCCTCCCTTCAAATCTGTCCAGAAACCCCTCTTTTCTCTCTCTCTCTCTCAAATTCATGTCTTCTTTTCTTGTTAATTGTTTTAAAAATGCAAACACACAGACACACACACACACACACTGTTAAATACAACCTACTTTGTCTGTGTACTGTTACTTGTATGTATGGTTTCAGGGTTGACCATTTGGTGTTGGACAACCACTTAGTAGGCTCTTCCCTAAGGAAGATTATTTCTCTTGGGGGTACGTTTTTGAAAAAAATAATTTTCTTTTTAGGGGGGACAATCTTCAGTCTCCAAACACACTATGGAGTTACTTGTATGCCCTTTTCTTTTGAGTTGAATATGGCATGTTCAGTTGTCTGCAATGGTGCTCAGTTGTAGTGCAGAAGCTGCAAGCTCAAAGCTGAAACCTTAAAAACAGATTTTTTTCTTTGACACCATTTATGGCTACTTTAAATCTTATAAAATTTATACCTGACACCAGACGTTTGGTATAGGATAAGAAAGAATAACTTGAGTTTGTTTTCTGGTGTGTTTTGAAAACAAAGAAAAGGGGTCACGATATTTCCACGATGTCTCTTGGCCTGCCCTTACTTAGTGGTGCACCCCCACTAAGACTGCTGGGTATGGGAACTGCTTGGTATGCAAGCACCATTTCCTTAGGTGATTGCTTCTTTTCCCTCAAAGTTCTTTGAATCTCAGACTAAATAATAGAATGAGTGAAAAGTATACGCAAAGTTGCCTTAATGCATACTGTATTTAAAGATGGGAACAGACGGCTTAAAAAAAACCTACATGTGGAATGGAAAAGAGGTGTATTTGAGTTTAGGTTGTTTTCATTTATTTGGGGAACATGAAGGAATGTATTTTCCTAACTCTGAAGACAAGACGGAAGAATGTCAATATTAAATAACTATTTCCAGTTATTACAACAACAGAGAGAAGGGTCTAGTAACCCATAAAATGGATGTATATGAATTTAGTACCTTCACTTTCATAGATTCTGAGACTCAAACTTGCTTGTTAGCATCCAGTGATGAAAGAATACCTAGGGTGGAGGTGGGGGAGGGGTGAGAACTGGAATGGAAAACACTGGGCAGAGAATGTCAGAGCAGCTGACAAAGTCTCCACTTGGTAAGGACTGCTGTCTCCTCTCATGTGGCAGGAATGTTTACTTGGTTAATTCTGCAGTGACTAAGGCTCACTCAGTGGACAGTTATGGTTGTAATTGGGTTTCATTTTCTTCACACCATCAAACATGCCTGTGGTGCAGTGAAGAAAGGAAAGTAAAAATTCAGACTATAAGTACATGTGTCTGATACAAACTGGAAGCACGCTAAGTTCACAAAATAGCTGACGTTCTTTATCACGAAAGCTAAAATATGGTATGTGGATTATTTTAGAGCATCAAGTTTCATCACAAATTTCCAGGAATGAATGATTGGGACTTGTGATTAAATCACCCCTGTCTCCAATGATTGTGCTACTTACCTGATTTTCTCTGCTGATGATACAGAAGTGCTTTTCTTTATGGCCTTTGCACCATGGTCATATACTAATAAACTAGATAAATACAAAATAAATGGTGGCCCAGGCCTCTAATCCCAGCCTTATGAAAGCTAAAGCAGAAGGACATTTAAATTCTATGGTCTTACTTTCCTTTTCTTTAAAGTAAGTCCAATAATATTATCTGTAAAAAAAATTACCTTTAATGCAAACAAAATTTACCAAATAAAATATACACAAGTAAATATCTAGTGTATATTACGTAGTCGCGGAGTGCTTTGATGGTTCACAGTGGTGTTAGATGACAAAAAGATCTCTGAAACTAAGTCTGAGCCTGTTGTGTTAAATTGATTCACGTTTCTGTTTATTTGTAATATACCCCAGTGTCATGCGAGTACCCCCGTTTACTCTTATCCATGGCCTGTGTCTGTGTATTAAAGAAAATCAAATGCGCCCGTTGGACTTGTGGAATGTCCCTCCAGCTTGCCCAGCATTCCTACAGTGTAACCCTCTCTCTGTTGCTGTTATTCTAGGGACTAACTTCACCCTGGCAGAGCTGGGGATCTGCGAGCCCTCCCCTCACCGAAGTGGTTACTGTTCCGACATGGGGATCCTCCACCAGGGCTACTCCCTGAGCACTGGGTCTGATGCAGACTCGGACACCGAGGGAGGGATGTCTCCAGAACACGCCATCAGACTGTGGGGACGTGGGATAAAATCCAGGCGCAGCTCCGGCCTGTCCAGCCGCGAGAACTCAGCCCTTACTCTGACTGATTCTGACAACGAGAACAAGTCAGATGACGACAATGGTAGGGCAGTTCTTAAAAACCTTTCCACGGTCTATCCATTGCGTTATGGGGGACTTGGGGGTCCTTCTTGGTTTGGTTTGTTCATTTTTAAGAGGTTTAATTAAAAAAAAATTCATTTGCTTTACTTTCAAATCAACCTTGTCTCTCCAACCTGACTGAGCAGAGGACAAAATTACCAAGATACCTTCTAGCACCCACACACACAGGGGAGATGAGAATTTTTAAAATCACATTTTGATGGTAACCCAGTATTCAAGTGTAGTCATTTAGTCTTATTAGCAAGTAAATAGCACCATAAAAGTGGTGGCTTGATAAACTCTAGCTTGTCCTTGGAGAATGTCCTCTTCCCTAAGTTCCCAGGTCTCAGTATTGATTTTTCCTTCCCTGTAAATAGCAACCGAGGTTTGTTTTGAAGCGTTTTCCCCTTCTGCCAGGAAGCTCTGTGAAGGAGCCTACTTCTCTCCACCCTTTCATTTCCAGACAGCAATGCCTCATATCCGTATTGAAGATCAAACTTGGAGCCCATGGTCTGAGGTTTAATAATGACAAATAGGAAGTGTCTTGTCTTCCAAGCAGGCTTCTCTTCTGTTTCCTCTCCCTCTTAGTGCCTATGTAGGTGATAGATTCCTGCATCTCTCCATCACAGATCACTGTGGCCCATCCATCAGCCTTGTGGGTGAGTTTTAATGAAAACTTGAGGATTAAATGGTCCTGATCCTTAAGTGGCGAATACAGGGAAGCCTGCACACGTCCTTAAAGAGATAATGTGTTTATTTGTGGATTTCTACAAGATTCAGAACTGTGTGTAGTCCAAAACATTTTTTTAAAGATAAATTAGGTATAGCTGATGTTTTGGAGAATATCTCAAATGTTCTGCATTTTGTGAATAGCCTGCATGTTTGCTGAAAGAATTACCATTAAAATGTTTACAAATGTATTGGTTAGGAATGTCTGTGTAAAATCTCAGAAACTTCTGGTAGAGAAGCTTCAGGAGCCTTCTTTCATTGGACAGAGAGAGAGAGAGAGAGAGAGAGAGAGAGAGAGAGAGAGAGAGAGAGAGAGAGAGAGATTTCTAGTCAGGCAGTTTGTTGTGAGTGCAAACACATAGGTAAATACCATTCAGACTCACAAATGTGTTGGAAATCTACCATTTCCTGGATGATCCACGTGTACTGGAAAAGATAACACTTTGTTGCACTGAAGTTTACTTTTAATTTCAAAATAATTTATTCTACATTGGAGATGAGATGATAGGTCTTATGGCTCCGTTCCTGTAGCTAATCAGTGTGAACACTCAAGGAAATTTTGCACTTGATCCCTCTCGAATTTTTAACAGAATCCTGATACTTGGCACGTTCAACCCTCTAAGGGGTTTACCAGCTAAAAGATTACTTTTTGAAGTTCCCATGAAGATAGATATCAAATTCGTTTACTGATGTTCCTTTTAAATTTAGACTTGCGTCACATAGTGTTTCGATGGAAGCAGTTTGGTTGTCAAATAAACAAAATCACTGCAGCAGTCCAAATCATCACAACACGTTTTAAGTAAGGCATTTAAGAAAAATCTCCCATGGTTAGCATTCTCACAGTTACACGGGGAACTAGCTATGTTGTGTTCTTTGCACATATTTATAGACTCTCCACCCTCTTAAATTATTTATACATAGCTCTTAAAAACTCAAGCAATAAGAGATTTCTGTGAAAGTCATGTGAGCAACAACAAAAATTTAAAAAAGAAAGACTTGTCTTGAATTTACCTAGAAGGGCTGAGGGTAGGAAATGTGTGTAATTAATTATGTATTGGATAGACATGGAGTTTTTTTATTCTTTTATCCAGAATTTCTGAAATGCATGGTATTGGAACATTTTAGAGTCAGAGAAAGTCTCTGTACATCCCTGAATGCTGATAGGAACTAAACCCTTTGATACAATACCTTGATTTTTTCCTTTGATGCCAGTTATAATGCAATCAAGAAAAGTGCACTTGGAGACATGACTCAGTTCTGTAGGTGAGTGCACTTGGCAAATTCTAAAGGTATCGAAGTATCTAAAGCCATCTAAAGTATGGAACCCAGAGTCCAAACTATGTGAAGTTATTTTCAAATATCAGATAGACGATTTGTTTCTCCTTTCAAAGAATCATTAAATATTTCATGCATTCTAAGTATTTATCTAACATGTCACATTTTTCTCATTTGGGGGAAGAAAAATAAAATATTACATGTGTTGTAAAAAAAATTCTTCAAGACATACAAAGAGAGGTGCAAAGAAACCTACAGGTTGGGGTGTTAACTTCACTAAACTTCTCACTCTTTCTCTCTGACACATTCTGTTTAGCTCACAGAGAAATCAATGCTTTTTCACATCACTGACTTTATGAAGTTTGGGAATGTATTATCATATAGATTGACAGTTGCCCACTGGTTCCACAGCACAGCATGGACACTCACAAAGCCGTCATTAATTTCTCACACTTGTACCCAGCAATGGCTTCCTCCATAATAAACACAGTGTCCTTCAGAACCAAATCGATAATCTTTTAGGTATGCCTCTCTTGAAGGGAAGTCATGGGAATCTGTGCTTTGAGCAAGAAGCCCTCCAATCCCCTTTAAAATTGTGAGGATACATAGAGCAGGAAGGCTTTCTGCAGGGTTCTGCATTTGCACTTTCTTTTGTAAGATGTGATCTAGGGTCTAAAGATATTTCGGTGTTGATTTGGAAGCTTCTTTTCAATATCTTAATTGTGGTTTTGCTAAGCAGCATGAAGGAACGACAGCTTTCTGGACCCCACTTCCCTGTCTTGATTTCTAAGTGTGTATCTATTCCTCAAAATCATGTGCTAAAACCCCTGTGTTTGGCAATAATCTTTCTTAGACGAACGTTGATTGAGTCTCCCACGTGTTTCTGACACACAGATAGCCCCCGCCCCCACGGAAATCCTGATGGTCCCAAGCGTACTCAACACATCCCTAATCTTATTTATTTATTTATTATGGGTTTTTTTTTTTTTTTGAGGTATAGAGGCTGCAAAGTTTGTGCTACTCTGAGCTCCTTATTGTGTCTGTAGGCGGCATTGTGCAGGGCTGAGCAGGACTGCCTTAAATAGATAAAACCTTCAAGTTCAGGGACTCTTATCAGGGTCTTTAACTCTAGCTTGCAGCTAATGATGGCTTGGCTAGAAATGACAATGAGTGTTAAGAGCAGTTAGGTTTTACTGTGTGAAACCTGCCTGTGTCTGTACAAAGGGCGTTCCCAGGGACTTTAAATTAGAATCATACTTTTTTTTTCTACAGTAATAAATGTTCCACTTAAAATATAGCCTCTTGAAGGCTCTTTGTATCACGTGAGTCGTGGAGAAAATGGGACAGTCACTAATACACAAGAATAACTAATTGCCTCCTTAAAGATGCAGTGCAGCACACACTGGAAAAATCTGGTCTATGTATTCTTGACTCCCTTAGGCGGTTTCTTCACCTTGGGGACTTAAAAATATCCATGGGGTTTCGTTTCTTTTCTTTTTTTTTTTTTTTTTTTTTTTTTCCCCAGCAAAATCCTAGCTTCAGTTACTTTATTGGAAATCTAGAAAGGAGAAAAGAGAAAGGAAAAAAAATTGTCTACAGAATAAAAGTATAAAATTATAGAAAACTTAACCTAATATTGGTTAAAAGCATAAGAAATGCCCTCATTTGTATCAGAAGGAAATAATAATAATACTCACTTCCCCCACTTACCAGCTCAGACATTTATAAATTTTATATCACACTTTGAGTTTGTAGCTAGAAATGCTGAGATAATTTCATTATACTTCAGAAACACTGGTTCTTGGCACATGAAGGCTGTATGGGGTGGCTGTCTGGGCCATCGATCATTAGGTCGTGAGTGTTCTTGGTAGAGGATGGCAGTGTGTGTCTGTCTGTGCTGCGGTCGTGCATGATCAGGTGCTTCCTATGGGTGACTGTAACCACATATATAATCCCAGGGCAAGGATGAGGCTCTTTGACTATGGGGACACTTTTGTTGCCCCTGTCAAGCAAGCTTCATTCATTTACAATAAAAAGCTGCCTCTGCAGGAACTGGAGAACTCAAGTACACCCTAAGTGAGCACACATATAGCACTCTGACTTCAGTTTCCACTCCTACTTTATTAATCTGTCTACCACAAACATTTGTTTTATATTTTATGATCCACTGTGTTCGTTTCTTCTCCCTTCTGTCACTGTGACATTTACAGAGGAGGCCTAAATCAGACACAAAGACTTTCTTTTAGGGGCAGACATAACAAAGACTTATACTTTTGCTCTTTAAAAAAAAAACCAGTTCAGTTGTGGCACGAATTCCCATGACACTGATCATGAAGGGCCACAGGAGGTCCCTTCCTTTCTTCCTGTGCAAACCATTAGCAGCTAATATTTGCTGGGGGTGAGAGTGTCATTTTCTTCAGTGTTGTTCCCACTGAAAAATAGCCCAAGTAGCCCATGCACTAGTGAATTACCTCATGCCCATGTATACAAGCCACAATGATAAGAGGGGCAGTAAACACACAGGCATGCACACACACATAGAGACCCATACATATAGACACACACAAACACACACACACACACACACACACACACACACAAAGACATACACATAAACACACAGAGATACACAGACATTCA
>OU015755.1:68771860-68805659 GCA_907169655.1 Acomys percivali | reverse complement strand
CTTCTTCTTCTTCTTCTTCTTCTTCTTCTTCTTCTTCTTCTTCTTCTACTTCTTCTTCTTCTTTTATTTTCTTTTCAGTCTGTTAATGCTTCCAGGGGTGATCAAGCAATGGATCCATTCAATAAATACAATAAATAAAGCAAAGCATAGCCTTACTTTTGGCAAGTGCAGCCTGCTTATTGCACATGTAGTTCCAAGGCCTACAGGGAGACATTGGGCTCGGTGGATGAGCACTGGCCTTTAAGCTGTCAGGTCCCTGATGTATAGGCTTTGACTTTCAATGGCTGGGAGGATCTGAAGGTGGATGTGGTAGAAGTTTCTGGCAGAGCACAATCAGAAACTCTTTGGTCGAAAAAAATCTAACTTCATTTTCTTCCCTGTTGTTAGTCATGTATTTTTTTCAGTTGTTTGTCAAGAATCAAATTAAATTAAGAGATGGAAAGATGTACCACAAATCAAGTATTGGGGTCATAAATACAATGAGTCAAAGCTAAGAGCATATAAATTTCCCACAAACAAATAAATCTGTATGAGCCTGCATGGAAATTAATATCAAACTAAAAGGGATCTGAGAACATTCTACACATAATGAAATATTTCAATTATCCCCTTTTTTTTTTAACTGAGATGCCGTTTTAAAGGAAGGAGAAACGTACAGCTAACAGATTTGGAAATATAATAGAAATGGCAGAGAGTTGCACATTTAATTTTGCATACAATGTTAGTGCTAGCTGGAAGACCTGCCTAGAAACTGCCCCTCCCTCATTTCCTTACCCTCAGTTTAAATAATGTCAGAGGACCCCCAAAGACAGAAATAAGTGACTCGTAGGAGAGTCATCAGCAACACGGGTTGTGAAATGTAGTCTTCATGTTGGCCATAGCCCATGTAGTGACTGCATTTGATCAGTGCAGTGTTAAAAAAAAAAATAGATTAGTGACATTGTATAAATGAGATATGATATATAAGAGATTGTTTATTTTTGGCAAGGAAAAAAAGGGATGGGGCATTTATTTTTGACTCCTCTCAAAATACGGGTAATTTGATTCTAGAATTCTCTCTGAACAAAGTTGAGATTAGACATAGTACCGGCAGCCGATGTACAGAGGGCCTGTGTTATTGAGCCTACCAGAGAGCCCTGGAGGCTACTTCATTATTTAACTTTCCTTAATGCATGTACATACTTGAGTTAACAACCTTGACCTAAGGACAAACTTTATGCATATCAGAGATAATCAAAACCGTAAAACGCAGACTAGAGGCCAGAAATTTTTAGCTCCATTGAAAATATGCGTTGAAGAGAGGTAATTCTGATTTGTAGATTTGGCTCCTCAGCAAGGTGGGTTTAGTGTTGGGATGCCACGTTTCTAAAACAGTTGTAAGGTCTTTGGAATTAAGTGCTTCAGATAAATTTGAATTAAATACATATCTATTTAACTTACAAAATGCTAGTATAATTCTAGATCCCTATGAGTTCATGCCTGGTAACTATGTCATATCCATCTCCTAAAGTAGATGCTCTGAAGTTGTAGAATGTCAAGGTTATAAGTGTTTAACACATATACTTATATCTACTTTAATATGAAAGCATGTATAGGTGGGAATTTAGGAAGAAGATGGACAGAATCCTTACTTTAAAGCTTAACTGCCTTTGCTGGTTCAGGAAAATCCCAGGACTTTTCAGGGAAATAAACCACAAAAAGGAGGAAGAAAATGACTTGGTACTAATAATTTTCAGCTGTGTTTCATATTTTCTATTATGTTTATAGAGTCTAATAAGGTGAAGTGAAAGACTACAAAGTCAAGTATAGAATTGATTGTCTTCAAACCTCAAACATTCTAAAAAGAAAGGACAGAGGGAGAAGCTGCCTGGCTCTGAGTTGTGAACTAGTGAAAGCCAGAAATGAGGTTTTCCAAGCTAAGAAAGTTTTCACCAGTGGACACCCAGGATTAGTCCTGAGTGGGTTGCCCTATCCTACATGAAACTGTCAGTGGCCTTACCATCCCAGGGATTTGTGTCATGAAGACTAGATCACTGATTTGCAAAGTTAGTAATGAGATGGAACTGAGATCAATGGATCGGCAATCTTTAGAGTAGCATAAAGGGGGGATTTTCTTTGTAGAAGGGTTATAATCACCTAAGGGGTCTAGGAAAGATTTACAGGGTAGCAGTATTCCTTCTTGTATTAAACAGAAGAGTCAGGACAATCTTTCTTTTCTCTCTTTCTTTCTTTCTTTCTTTCTTTCTTTCTTTCTTTCTTTCTTTCTTTCTTTTTAAAGGATACTTGCACTCAACCATGAAAATAGCAATACTCTGATTTAAAATTAACTGGCTTTAATATTTCATCCTCCTCTCATAAAATTCATGAAATCTCAATTTTTGAGAATGTTTTAAAGCACTCAGTACATTTCTTTGTATTAAATATTGCTCACACATAACATTTTATATAAACAGAAAGGTAAGTATTACAAGCATGTAGGTATATATTTATGAAGACATAAAAAGAGTGTTGAAACCTTTTAGATATGGTGTTTCTTGTGAATTGGAGTGTTGGTAACCAAACTGTCATTGTAATAACTGGACCATCTCCTATCTTGTGGCAACACATTATATTTCCTTTCATGTAATTTATGGTAATGTAAGTTGACCATAGATTTAACAATTTTGTATAATTATCATCTATTTCCTATATTGACTGTTATTCTATATCCAAATAGATATAATGTTTTTATATTGCTGTAAGGAAACCAATCATCCACATATATCTACATGCAATGTTTTGTCTAAGTATTTGATTGGAGTAACATAGCTTCGGAAGTATATATTTTAGATAGATTAAAATGCAATTAGGATTACATGAGTAAAAATTGGATGATGGATATTGTAAATGAACAAATCCAAGTGAATCAGGTGATGAGAAATGGCCATTATTAGGGTGAAGATGATGATGCTTTGAAGGATCTCCAAAATTTAGCCAGAATAATGGGGATATAATAACTTTATTGGGAAGTAGTAGAAATACATCAGCTTATAGGTTAAAACCCAAATAACTGAAATATGTTCAATACTTTTAGAAAAAAGCAGATGTATACCACACACATATTCCATATTTACAAATATAAATAATGTACCTATATTTATATGTATGACTAAGAAAGTAATATAAGTTAGAATCAATGATATTAGAAAGCAAAGCAATAACCCTGGGTAGGAGGAGCTAGGAACCCTTCATTAATGAATATGCCTTCTTTTTTTCACATTTGAACCAGGAGAAACTAAAATCTGGCAATGCTGCAAATGTTTTTAATCAAGGGAGTAATATTTGAGAAGCACAGATTAAAGATAAGTTATAACTGGAGTATGTGCCTAATTGTATACTCAAGATGGGAAAGATAAGTAATGATGGATCCTTGTTGCTTATGTTCTCAAAACGGTACAACAATGGCTACCCTGCCTGTGCTTACACTCATTAGTCACATGGCTAATAAGTAACATCAAATGTTGCTCTGTACAAGAAAACTGGTCATGATGTTATTTCCCCAGGAGTATTTAGGGTGCTGTAGGTGAGCATCGGCCAGATCTGTTCCAGGTGATCATGAGTTCCTGAAGAGTAACTTTGTTCTTGCTTCATGAGTCATGTTCTCTCACAATCTGCTTAATTGCTCCTGTAACTATAGTTATGTCTCCCTTCTCGTCGCTAATCCTTGATATTTTTATCTCTCATGTTTTTAAGTAGGCTTGAAAGGAATCCATTTATGTTTCTTACAAGATTTCTGCTTTGCTTTTACTGTTTTGTTTCTTTCTCATTAAGTTGATCTTTATTATATTTTAATTCCCTCAGTTTAATATTTGGAGTATAGTTTGTTGCCATGTTTTTCTAACTGTGAGGTAGCAGTCTTAACCTTTCCTACTTAATAAGGCTACGCATATCACGTCCTATATAGCCTGGTTGAAAATACCCTCTCTGATCTGCCTGGGATGGTGCTCACCTTTAATCCCAACACTTGGATTAAAGGCAGAGCAGGCAGGTCTCTGAGTTTGAGGCCAGCCTGATTTGCAATGTTAGTTCCAGGACAGCCAGAGCTACACAGAGAGAAACTCTGTCTCAAGAAAATAAAGTAAAATACCCTCTCTGTTGCTTTCTAAAGAGTCTTAGTTAAATATAGAGTTTAAAAGTACAACAAAATAAGAGTACAGCCAAATTCTTGTGTAGGTAAGAAGTTAACATATTTTAGAATCCACTTTTTATTATTACCTTATTGTGATACATATGGAAACTATATACCTGTATAGAAAATATGTGATATGCTGGCATAAAATATATTTAAAATGCATGTGTGGGTGTATAATATATACATATATAAAATGAATAAAGAGAACGTATCATTTTGTATCAGAGTTAAACATAATCTACCAATTCATGCATGTGTTTTTCAACCTGTGTTTCAGTGTAATGTTACAGGAAGGTTGGCAGTGCAGCTAAATGGTAGAACATTGGCATGCCATGCTCAAAGCTTTTCATTTAATCCTTAGCATTTAAAAAAACTAAATAAATATATAATAAAGAGAGGGCTTGAGATCTGAATATATTTTCTGAGCTAATACTATAGGTTATAAATCCTCACATAGTCCTTTGTCTCCAGTAAATGGCATCTTTTTGCAAAAAATTAAAGAGCACATAATATTTCTTGGGCTAGTATATTTTTATAATTTCCTTTATGGAACATTTAGCTTGATTCTATTTTCAACATGATAAAAATTAGCCTTGAACATTTTGGGGGGTCAATTCCTAAAAGAATTAGAACATAGAGGTATGCCTGGTTACTATGCTTTCAACCACTTCCTTAATAGGAACACTAATTCTTGCACTGACACTGTGAGATATGCCTGCTACACATGTCACTGGGATTGGGAGTCACAAGAAACCAGCATTGGCATCTTCCCACTTTGTAGATAAAATATTTTAATTCTATTTGTCATATATATAAATGAGTGAGGCTGAACAACTCCCTATGTATTCATTGAGTGTGTGGGTTTGTATCATAATACTTATAATTCTCCATATGGAAAAAAAAGAATAAATCTCATTTTTTTTATTTCATAGTAAGTTTTTACAATGACCACAGAGAGTCTTGCTGTTTCTTGTGATCTATGTAGAATATTTACTTATTCATTTATAGGCATGAAATCTAAAAGGAAAGGTAGAGAGGGGAAGGAGAAAGGATAGAAAGAAGGAGATGGAGAGAGGAGACAGGAAGTAGGAAGAGAGAAAAGAGGGAGGGAGGAAGGGAAGGAGGGAGGGAGGGGGACGGAGGGAGGGAGGGGGACGGAGGGAGGGAGGGGGACAGAGGAGGGAGGGAGGGCGGGAGGGAAGGAAGGAGGGAGGGAGGGAGGGAAGAAGGGAAGCAGCTAGAGTGAGACAGAAAGATAGAAGGAGAGACAGATGAGAGAGAGAGAGAGAGAGAGAGAGAGAGAGAGAGAGAGAGAGAGAGAGAGAGAGAGAATATGCTAGTGGGAAAGTTGCTTAAAATTGCTGTGTTAACCAAAGAGGAAGAGTCAGCCTGAGGAGAGTGGGTGTTTTGTTTTCATATTAAATATTTCAGTGGTTGTTTAGAATGCAGGACTTCATTTCAGATTGTTAATTTATAACCATGCAAGGATAGAATTGCATTCTGCACAATGAAAGGAAATTCACATCTACCAAGATAACCTGCCGGGCACCTTGAAGAGATAGAATCCAGCAAATGATGTATTAAATATTCTTAAAACTTCCTCCATCTATGGCGCCTTTGATTCAATGAGGTTAGTAATCATAAACACAGTGGTGTTCCTGCGACTAGTATTTTTTTTTTTTTTTACAAAATAGGTAGTTCTACATGCAAGATAAATATCTCACTACATAAGGAAATACTCTGAAAATAATCATGTGGAAGCAATTACTATTATAATAAGCATATGGCTGTGCTAATATACTGCACTGCTTAATAATTGATGTTATAGGGAAAAAAACATACAGAAAAAATCTCTATGTTCCGGGGCATCCCTTTGAACATTCACAATGGTAAAGACCCCAGTGAAATACAGCACAATTAAGAGAATACAGGTTGTCTTCCATTTCCGCTGATACACATTTATGACTAGGAACAACAAGGTGCATTGGGAAGGCAGGAAGTCCACAAATCAACTTAATCTGTCCCACTATGGTCTTTTATTCCCTCCACAATATAGTCCAATTTATGTTTTTAGACCTTACTCCTACCTCCCTCCTAAATGTGTTTTCAGCTGCAGCCCAAGTGGGATATTTACTCTTTCCAGAGAATACTCTTTCTTTTGTTCTGTCTGTCTGTCTGTCTGTCCTATTCCTTTATCTTGTGTGGCTAGACTTACACCTGCACATCAATAACGTTCCACGTCGTCATAAAAGAATTTCTTAAGAGTCCAGATCCTCTGTGAAATCATGGCAGCTTTCTGGCTGAGTGTGAACTGTCACCTTTTGAATTCTTTAGCATGTTATTGACCCGTTTTATTTTAGATTTGGGGGGAGAAATAGTACAGCCTTCACCATAACTGAGCAGTGACTGATGGGAGATACATTTTAGAGATAGAATGTTCAGAATAACCGTGGTAAGAATATAGACAACTATGAAAAAGAAATACCAACTATTTTTAACTTTAGGGATTAGATTCTAAAGCACTGTTAGCCATTACCTGGAGAATATACTGACTGGGGGGTCCCAATCATAGTTTTCCACACGAAGTAAGACAACCAAGCAGAAAGGTAAATTGTTGTATCATTGTGAAGAATAAAACCTGGAGGACAGATTGGGACCAGACCTGTCAGTCCGAGAATCAATAGCATAACAATTTCTTTATGTAGCCATGGAAACATATGAATTCAACAAAGGAGAAAGGTTGAGGAGAGACTGCAAGCCAACTCTGAGTAGTCATTAAATATTGGGTAGGAGATTAACAACACACAGGCACAGTGGAAACTATGCTGTGTACATAACAGTTCTCTTTGTCGCTCTTGTATGTCTGATTCTTGTTGGGGTTTCTGGTGACCATCTGGTTTGATATGGCTGTACAATCTCTCTGCCCAAAGATTCCAGTTTCTTTACTCTTCTTGCCTTTTGTGATTTCAAAAGGAGATCGGATTAGAAAAGCCTAATAATTATAGGAGAAAATGAGAGAAAAACATAATTTCATAAGGGATAGTCATTTAGAAACATAAATACATCAGATGGGCGTCTTCATGTGACTGGCAATATGGTATGATTGTTAACTTCGTGTCAACTTTATTGGTCTAAGGATGCCGTCCATAGCAGATTAAACATCATTTATGGTTCTATCTGTGAGAAATGTTCTAGAGAAAATTACCATGTGAGTTGATGGATCAAGTAAAGTAGATGACAGTGGATGGCCTTCCACAGTGTGTGTGTGTGTGTGTGTGTGTGTGTGTGTGTGTGTGTGTGTGTGAGAGAGAGAGAGAAAGAGGGGGGGGAGGAGGGAGGGAGAGATTAGACAGGGGAATAGAGACTAAATGATGTTTGGCTAAGTGAGGGAGCTATTCTATAAGAATAGGAGTACCTATGTTCTCCTATGACAAGCAGGCAAATTCCAATAGATGGTAGATACGTGGTGACAGCCTATGATGTTTATGTGTTACTTCAGTTTTCTCAGCCAAGTGGAAATTATTGTCATCACCTGGGAGAACATGGAGGAGGTATTAGAAATGTAAGGAGAGGAGTGTGAAGAGCTGTAGGAGAAGGGAGGATGCTATTTTCCATAGGTGCATGTATTCACATTACACTCTACCGACAAATGTAGGTAAGGGAAGAAGCAGAGTGTGGTTTAAAAATAGCTCTTGTTTTGCCAACCTAAATGTTAGAGAGAGTCAGCAAACAGGTAAGCAGTTATATATAATGATCATCCATGAAGTTAAGTACAACAAAGATGAGGGAAAAAAGTCTATGCCACCATAAAGTCTGTAGTTTTTATTCAGGCTTGGTGGTGCATACCTGTAATTCCAGTACTCAGGGAGGCAGGGAATGGTGGATCTTAGTGAGTTCAAGGGCAGCTTGGTCTATAAAGTGAGTCCAGCACAGCCAGGGCTACAAAGAGAAACCCTGACTCAAAAAAACAAACAAACAAACAAAAACCAAAACAAACAAGAAACAAAAAACAAAAACAAACCATCAGCTGATTGGAGATTCATTGAAAGCTGACGGACTCAAACTACAAGAAACATATGAACTAGTAAGGTAAACCCAACACTGAGACAGGGGATGTCTTATAGCTAACAACAAGAATAAAGTATGATGATAACCTATGAATTTCTGGGATTTGATGAAAGTTAAGATCAGCCGTAAAAGCAGTTCAAAGCAAGGAGTGGTTCTTGAAAGATTTGCCTGCGCCAATATCAAAATAGAAACATCTATGGATGCAAGGAATCCGTGGCCTAAGAGTGCCAGAAGTTTAAGTTATTCCCAAATATCACTGCATGGTTGCAAAGGGACTAGGGTCAGCAGTATTGAGGATGAGTAACATCCTCTGATAATTAGACATCTGAAGTGAAGATGTTCCCAGATCCTTGTAGAAGTATGGTGCCACACACCATGACAAGAGATAGTGTATACAGCTTTCACTCATCATTACCAATGGTAGGAGGGCACAAGGTGGAAAAGTTGACACTTCTTGAGAATACTGGGAGCATGGGGGTCAGTGATGACCTTGAGAGGAGCAGCATTTCCTAAAATAGGAATGCTGGATGTGCGTTCAGACACGTGGCTAAGATGCATCTCAGCTATTGGTGTGCGTAGGTATAACAGATACAAAAAGGGATAGAGTAAGAACAGAAACAAAGGTTCTAGATATTAACACACAGAACCATGCCTGCCTGGAGCATCTCTGGATGGGTGATGATGGGAGTGGAAGGACATTAGTTGTCCTTCCAACTGTATTCATGAGCCTGGATAAATAGTCCCAATCCATTTCTCTAGTTTAAGGCAGAAATCAGCTTGTCAGGCTGAAGTCATAGACTCATCTTTTTATACAAGGGTCTGGGATTTTGGGAAATAGAAGGAAATTCTGAGGTGGGGGCCATGCCCACATTTCTATGATTCTATAGAACCTAGAGTGTTAGTTTGCAAGACAAATCACAAAACTGTGCATGAGAAGACTAGTGAGAGGAGAGACAGTAGGATGAAGGAATGAGAGAAAAGAAAATGCATAGAGAAAGTAAAAAGATAGAAGAGCAGGGAAGGCTGAGAAAAATGACACTCTTTGAAAGGCTTGGGTGCTTTTTACATCTGATACAGTATAGTATGTTTCAAGTTAATCACAGCACATATTTATTTTAATCTCTTTTGTATTACTATAGCCAAATAACACAGACCAGGGCAACTTATAAATATTTGTCATAGCTCTAAAGGTGAGAAGTACAAGGTTGAGGAAACCACACCTGGCACGAGGCCTTCTTGCTATTTCATTCCCAGGTAGAAGGTGGAGAGTTTGCACACACAGGTAACAGAGACAGAGAGGTACCAGTTCTGCTTTGTAGGCCACACAAACCCAGAAGAGTGACAGCAGTGCTAACCAGCTCTTATCTGGTCTACTGGCCCAAACTCGTGCTTTCCAGATTCTGTTTCCAGTATGTGAATTTTAGGGGATAACTTTAAACCACAGCTATAATCTAAGCCTGAAAATGAATGAGCATGCACAAGAGGTATTTTCACTGCACTCTCTAAAGGCGAGCATAGAACCCATAAAAAGCAAGATGTTACAGCTGTAGCCCTAAGGTTACATGCACCCACGCTGTAAGTTAAGACCACCAATCCTTCTCATTTTGAAGACAGTTAATAGCCTTGTGAATTAGCGATTCCAGGGAAATACCAGGAACAAGGACACGATCATTTCTCATCTTCTAAAAACCTACACATCTTGGTAGTAAGGCACGAGATTGTGTTTTTATCTCCACTGCAATGGTAGGTTAAGGCATGGTATCTGCCTGTAAGACATGCCAGAATGCCAAGTTCATCTCATATACCTTTGCTTTTCTGAAATTTGAATCAAGAAAACGCACACTCCAAAGCATGACTCGGGATCAATTCTCTAGAATCCATTAAGTGAGCTTCAATGTTTCAAAACATCAAAGATTTCATTATCACTGCCTCCCCTAGATAAACTGTACTACCTGTACCCATGACCTCCTTTCAGTTTCCAATTTGTTCCTATGAAGAAAATCTAATAAGTATACTCACTCCATGCACTCTGATGGTGTAACATCCAAGTGGGAGAGACAGAGGAGCTTAAGTGAAAAAAGGGTAGAGAACACGGACCTGCGTATACTTCTCCCAGTACCTAGCCATTTTCAGGGGCATATGAATGCAACTGTGTGTGTCAGAACTATTTTCCCTGAGATGAATATGAGGTAGGCAAGACAGAGTGGTGAATATCTAAGTGTAAAGGTATTGTTTCTTTGTTATTGTTTGAGACAGGGCCTCCTGTAGCTCAGGCTGCCCTCCAACTTGCTACAAAGCCAACAGTGACTTTGAATTCCTGATCCTCCTGCCTCCACATTCCAGGGGCTGAAGTAACTGGAACGTACCACTGCGTGTGGTACATGGTGTGTAGATTTTAGGCACAGTCAGTAGTTGAGTCTTAGTCCTGTCTATCATCGGCTTCATGGACCTGACACATTTAACAAGCTCTGAAACTCTTAGTTTACTCATTTGTCAGATGGTGAGGTTTTGAGACTGCAGTTTTCTGACTATTAATTGAGATGAAACATTTTAAGCTTTCAGGGCAGTGTCATTCACACAGTGTGCACTCTCTGCATAGCATGACTATTTTTTTGTGTGTGTTGCTGTTTTAAAATAATTTTCATTGTTGCTGTATTTAATCAGTTTTGACTGCTTTAAAGTTTATAGATTTATCACATTCAAGTGATTAAATGTGATTTCTGAGTCTCCTTTATAACCCTTGGCCATCAAGTCCTTTGGGCAGGAAATGTAAATCCTTGCTCTTACATTGATCCAACACTGAAGGCAACGAAGATCAGATCATTTTCTCTTAGTGTGGCTGTCTTCTTTCTGGGAACCTGTCACAAGTGGGAGGTCTGCCTTGTATATCAAAAGTGAATTCTAAAAGGTGATTTCATTTTTTTTGCTTTCATTTTGCTCTTTAAAGAAAAGAAGTTAAATATTAATTGAGAAGTCTAATCCAGTAAATAGAGAGATGCAACCATCCCAGACTCACAGAGTTTATGATAAAGGGAGCTGAGAAGGAATCAAAGCCTATAATGAGCCAGGATGAGCAGAGCGAGATGGGGGATCAAAAGTACGCAGGAAGCCAGTCGTGGTCTGTGGTGCAGAGCGCCGTTCAGCCTGGGAGAACACTGCAGCATCTCTCATGCTGAACACAAGTCATCAAACATTTATTGAATATCTACTACATGCTGAGAACTGGAAATACAAAGATAAATTTCACATAATCCCTGCCCTCCAGTAACTCATATCCTAGCAGGAAGAAAGAGAACTACATAGTGATGGGAAAGAGAATAGCACAGTAATTAAGTCCATTTCTGTGGAATGAGACCATTAGGTAGGGTTTTAGCTTTGTCTCTCCCCAGCCTGTGGGACACATAAAACTGCATCAACTGTGAGCCTGCATTTTTCCTCTGGTAAAATGGAAGTATCTACACATAAATATGAGTGACTGGGTGAGATGTCTGAAATGAGCTTGATAGCACTGCACGTGTTACTGTATGATTAAGGGTTGCACAAAGAGGTCAGTGTTAGGGCAGGGCCTTAGTATAGAGGCAGATTGTGAAATGTACAAGAGAAAAGGTAGCTTATTAAGATGAAAAATGCAGAAATGCAGTGGATTCAGAGATGTCGATTTGCTGATATAGTTGGAGATGAAATACTTCTCCTCCATAGAAGAAGACAGGCGGTATAGCCAGCATGTGGAAAACCTAATATTTATTTTATGTAAATGCATTTTAACTTCCCCAGAAATGTCACTAAAGGTTATTGACAAAGGAGTGGGCTGACTGAATTTCCATTTAGAGAAACATTCAGCTGGGGTCTATGTTAGGAGACAGAACTGAAAGGAAGACTTAGAAGGTTAACAGATAATAGTGTCTCCATTGAGGAAATGAGAGCAATGAAAAGAATGAGGTAAAGAGTGTTGTGCAGGTCACTTGACAGGGTTAGCAACATCTACCAGGGGACCGAGGGGCACACGTAGAGATGAAGGATGCCAAATGATACTAAGGAGAAGAAGTGGGAGGACCAGCTTAGAAGAAAGCCAATACTGGAGAAATGGAGAAGAAAATAACTACAGAAAAAAACATTTTGGTTTTGGAAAATATTGAGTGCGAATTTTCTTGAATCTCACTGTAAAGATGTATGGCGAGTACTTATCCATGCTTGAGGTGAAAGAAGGTGTGCTGTGAGCCTTAGGAAACAGATGGAATCATTACCCATAACTTGTAATGGGGACTTTGTCGGCAGGTGAGATGTCCTGCAGAGGGATAAAGGGTGATCGTGTCAAGGAGAGGTTCCTAGAAAAAGCTGTCCATTAGGAGGCAACCTAATGAAGGCGAGTTTGCAAAGAAGGAGTGGGAGCATGAGGGTGGCAGGGGCACCCCAAGTCAAGGGAAGGTACAAAGATCAAGAATGAAAGAGCCCTTTGGATGCGGCATGGATAATGGTTGGTGAAGTATTCCAAAGTGAGGCGGTTGCTAACGCTTCATAAATATGGCTGATGGAGAGGAGAGTAACTGCACAGAAGCCCAAAGCTGGCCTGGTGCTGCCCTGCCTCTCTCGAAGTGATAACTCCTGCACAGTAGCGCTCTTTCTGTTAATTGAGGAATTTCAACCCTTTAGCAGTGACACCAAGTGACAGTATTCATCATGTTCTACACAAGAGGACCTCAGTTCTGAGCAAGAGTTGTGTAAGGGAGAGGAGCAGGTACTCAAGATTATTGAATTTGGCTTCTATGGATTGTTTGGTGATGGCCACCAGTGGTTAGAAAAGACCCTACAGCTACTGTAGCATGTCAGAGTTATTGTAAACCTGGGAGTCTTTAACCTGCTAAATGCACAGGGTGTAAATTACTATGAATAGGGCTGATAGCCTTGAAAACATTGCTCTTGGTAAGTTTCAACACTGGGTTTTAATCAACCCACTATCTCCCACCAATGTAGTTACTCAGAAACGGCAATCAGATTTTTTTATTATTATCTTCAGTTGAGTGCGTATGCACTCATGTGCACCAACACACATACGTGAAGTTCTCACGGAGACCAGAGGTGTTAGATCCCTTGGAGCTGCAGGTACAGGCAGTTGTAAGCCACCTAACAGGGGCATTGAGAACCAAACATGGGTCTTCCAAAAGCACCGTACAAATGCTTCATCACCAAGCTATCTCTACTACCCCAAGTACAACCAAAATTTTTACAACAAATTTAAGGTTGTTTCCAGTTGTCACTTCAGCTCACCACTGCCATTTCCCCCACCAGCAGAGGAGAAACCGAGGAGGGAACAAGAGAAGCACAGGAGGTACCCCATTCCTGTTTCACTTCCCATCCTTACCAAAAAGCACGTGATTGATGGCACACGCCTCTTCCCTAAGATTCTTTCATAGAGCATGTCTCATGGTCCGACAGCTTTTTAATAATCCTTGTGAAATAGGATGAGATTGGGAGTACCATGTTTTTGTTTGTTTGTTTGTTTGTTTTAAGGAAAAGAAGACATTTAGGCTTAGGTTTGGGATTCAGACAAACTTGCATTTGAATCCCATCTCTCTCTTGGATTTAAAAGCTGGGTAGCCAGCCAGTTTCTTAAAGTTTCCAAGCTTCTTTTTGTCACCAGTAAAAGCACAAAGGAGAGTATAAATACTCACTCTGACAGGTTGCTGTGGGATTGTGTGAGCTAGTTCATAATATTAGCCTTGCATCTTCCTTGGGTTCTATGCTAAGCAAGATGTGCAATTATAATCATAGATGAGAGGAACTGCCTCTGAGAAGTGTCTCGAGCTTTAAAGTAGAAAATGCAGTCAGCTATGGCGGTACTCACCTTTCTTCCCAGCCCTCAGGGGGCAGAGGACAGTGAGCATCTTTGATTTCAAGGCCAGCTTGGTATACATAGCCAGCTCCAGGCCCATTAGGGCTACATATTAAGACCCTGTCTCCAAATAGATGAATAAAATGTAGAGAGTACCTGATTCTATCTCTGTCTATAACCCGGCACAGTGAACAACTGTACAAAGACTTCATGATTACCATATACACAGAACCTAATGTAAGCAGGGATGGGTAGAGTTAACATTTATACATGGAAACTGAGGAATATGTGAAATGGATGCCTCCCTTAGGAGCTCGCTCCATTTCTCATCCCTCACACCTACTAAGACATGGATTGGCTCTCTTTCCCCCATATCATAATATAAGGGAATAATATCCCATTATCCTTAGAATGGGATGCTGTGATATTCCAAATGCACACCTAGTTCTTACCCTATAATGAGTACTTAATAAACAGCTGTTAGGCTTTTAGTGCCCTTTGTTCCCTTACTAGTAGGAATTTTTAAAGACAATTGTTCTATAGATTAACTAACATCCACAGAGCCTTCTTTGGAGGCAGCAGGAACAGAACTCTGAGACTTACAACCATCTTTCCTAATCCACCCCTGGGTGACCACACAGAGATGAAGCCAATGATACAGTGGGATCGTTTGAGTTAATTTTCATCTCTCTCTGTGTTCCTCTGAGGATCTCATAAAAAGAACATATGCTTAAAGCTAATGCATAGGAAGCCTAACAGCTCTAAATTGTACAGCTTTCGGTGGATTTGAGGCAAAGCCTTTACAAGGAACAAGGGAGAAAAGATTTGGTTAGTGGTCTAGTTTGTTTCCTCAAAGAGTATTTATAAGCTTAGGAAGCGAGCATGCATAAGTGCGTGTGTGCGCGTATGCATGCGTGTGTGTGTGTGTCTGTGTGTGTGTGTGTGTGTGTGTGTGTGTGTGTGTGTAGGAGTAAGAATTTTTAAAAATATGGGCTAATAGAAATTACTTTAATACATCCCTATATTGAAATCTGTAATGGGTCTGAGTACTTTGAAGCTGTGTTGTCTATAGTGAGTTTTATGGTGCCCACTGAAACTGAAATATTCCACCCTTGACTTTTGATAGCAAAATAAGAACCGTATCAGTGTTATCTGCTTACTTGGGCTATGCTGATATGTTTTTTCCTAGACAGGAAATACTGCTAACTAGTAAGTTAACTGTAAACCACCATGAAAAGCTTCTGGGTGTTCTTCCCAGTCATCCTGCACCCTTAGGTTTTGTCTCTGATTTTCGAAAATCTTTCTATTTTGAACCCCAAAGTATATGCTATGGTAGATAGACACAACAACAAGAAAGAAAGAGCTGTATGAAATTTTTAAATGCAGGATTAGAAGATCCTAAAACCTTACCAGAATGTTCTGCTGTTGATTTCTCCTAGGAGTAAAAACTACGTGGCAACTTCTTCAGAAAGAACTTATTAAAGTTGAAGTATAAGGATTTTTAGATCAAAAGGATAATGATTTTTTAAAATCTTTACTATGTGATAAATTATTCTGAAGGCATTATAAAGATGTACAACCTTGCACCGGGGAATAACACAGAAAGTTGGTGGTGACTTTGAAATTAGTATAGACATAATACGAACCTTCTTCCATCCTTGGCCAAGATTTTATGGCCAGATACTATTAAGGTTTTTTAAAGTATTTTTTTTAATCATCAAAAGATTTTTCCACTTCATTTATAAGTGATATGCAGAAGAATCACTGTGTACTTTAAAACACACGATGCAAAGTACTCACCAACAGGTTCCCTCAGTAGGAAAAGAATAGTTTCCTGGAGAGCTATAAAGTAGTTCCGTCCTTTATTTCTCTTTGATGAATAAAATGACACCTAAATTTTCAGACAATTTCCCTCTCAACATGTATTATCTGTGCCTCTCCTCCAGCCGCTAAGCCAAGGGAACCTATTACCCTTGAGGACAGGAAGAAGAGAGGCGTGGCAGAAAGTCAGTGGTGAGAGGCACGGAGGGAACTGATAGGCCTTTGGCCCTGGAGAGTTTCCTGGTGCATCCCCCTGAGAGTTAATAATGTTGGTTTGGGTTATAAAAGTGACTGCCCGTCTGCTTGGGTGGAGATCAGCAAACCTATCATTACAATATATACAAGAGTCCCAAAGCAAATATTACTATTGATGTGTCAGTTGAGACCGTGCAACATGACTTCAAGCTGCTGAAACTGATAAGGCAAGAAAAAGGACTCTGAGGAAAACCCTTTCAGCAGAGCCATAAGCAAGCATCTCCTTCAAAGGTTGCAACAACTCTGCCTGCAGGAAACTGTTCATTTTGTTTTACCACATTCCTCAGTGAAAGTGATACAGTGCTACTGATCCCTTATGTATGCACTAACCTTCCTGTGAGTATTGGTTATTTCTGTCAGTGTCTCAGTGCCTTTTGCTAAAACACCTTGAATTAGGCCCATGGCTTTACTATCTCTAGTACCATAGTTGATATGCATCTTACATGGTGTATAGCTGATGTCTTTAAAGTATACAATGCAATGGTTTTGAGAATGTTTGTGGGATTGTACAGCCATCGGTGCAACTAATGCTAGAACATTTTAGTATTCCCATACACACCTCAGGAACCTGTAGATGTCATTTGCCATGCCTCTACAAGAATCTTTGCCCCTGCACAGCAACCATTAATCAATTTTGTCACTCTGGACTTGCTTCACTTAAATGAAGCCTTACAGTGTATGCACTGTTCAACTATCTTTCTTCACTTGGCATGGTTTTCATAAGCTTCATGATCCTACAGAACATATTGGTACTTCATTCCTTCTAGTGGACAAAGAATGTCTGTCCTGCTGTCCAGACCTACTGTATTTAATATTCCATTCACCACTTAATGATCTTCTGTTGGATGTGCTTGTGCTATTTGCTCCTTGCTGTCTTAGATGATTTCTGAATGATCTGGGAAAAAGGAAACAGGCTTTGGAGTCATCTGTGTTTGAGTGCAATGCTCAGGTTCACTACTGATTAGCCCTGAGCCTCTGTTCTCGTCATATTAACTGTTGCAATCCCTTGATTTTTTTTCCCTTTTTTTAATAAATGGGCATCCTGTGTTGCCCCTTTGGCTTGATGTAAGGATTAAATGAGATAACAGCTGAACAATTTTCTATTTCTTGAATAGGTAGTTGCATCACATGAGCTTTCCCATGGAGCTCTTCTGTATTGTACATAAAAGTAATCTGGGTAATGCCAGGCTATTACACTCTATTTTAAATCAAGCAAGTGAAGACTTCAGAGGCATCTTCCTGTATTGACAGTGCGCTCTGCAAGAGATTCAGCAAAGCTCCACGAGAATTGTTTCTGTTCATCGTTACCTAACTCAGCCTCACCCTGTAATCCCAGCAAGTAAACCCCACAAACCTGTGCTTCAGATATGGTACAATTCAGAAAACCCCAATCAATGCCTGCAAACCATCCCCCCAAAGACAAACTGGCACGAGGCTTCCCACTTCATAGTATTATGGGTTGAGGCAAGGATAATGTAATTGGCTCACCAGGTAATCCAGAAGGTCACAAATCTCAGACCTAAGTTATTTTTATATCTTTAGATTTAAACTGTCACTTACCGGATGCATTAAAAAAAGGTTCTCATTTCTGTCTCAGTCAGAGAAGCGCGTGAAGCATACAGGCGGGTCCCTGTATATTTTAGGTCTGGTAGTAACTGAGTCAAAGTAACTTACCGGATATCCCCATGGAAACACCATGCCTGGCGCCACTTCTAAAGGAGCTTGCGAAAGACGAATAGCTCGTGTTTAATTAAACTTACTTGTAAAGTTTGCTCAGAGTTTGTTCTAACTCACCTTGTCACTTCTCATCCAGGATGTTTAATGATGGGTTTGCTTTACTCTCCAGATCAAAATCAGCCTCTCCTTCTTTACAACCTGACATTCGGCACCCTGTGGGAATTGCACTATTCTCCACATGCATATTCATAGAATTAAGTATTATCGATGGACTTAAGGAGCTCAATTGTTTTTTTTTTGTTGTTGTTTTTTGGTTTTTTGTTTTTTGGTTTTTGGTTTTTTGTTTGTTTGTTTGTTTGTTTGTTTTTGCAATTGCATGCTTAGTTGCATATGCTTGAAGTAAAATAGATTGAATATTTCAGGGCCTGGTCAGACCCATGAAATGTGAACTGTGAACAAACACCAGATTTTTAGGACAATTACCATCAATATTATCCCATGATTTATAGTTCGTGAAAGGTCTTTTAGTATAATGAGCACATTTTCCCCTCTCACACTCTGAGAAGAAGAGCATGTTACAGATGAGGAAACTGGCTGCCACACAGGAGGAATGTGTTCTCTAAAATCGTGCAGTACACACCACTGAAGCCAGATTAGACTCTGGAGATGGTTAACATTCAGTGTTTTATTACTATATCCAGTTCCTTCCCCGGATCGCCATTTGTTTCTGTATCTTTAGGTCTTTATTGGGCTTAAAGTTACCCCAATCATACTGTCAGTTTAATTGTTTGATCACTGGTATTTTTTTTTCTTCTTTCTTTCTTTCTTAAGTGGACAGAATGCCGCATTTCCACATACTGGGATAAATGCAATACCTGATTAATAATTTAATAAAAAATAAGGTGTTTGTTTGCAGTATTAATTAAACATGCAAGGAAAAACACACACCAGCAATTCATTTGAGAAAACAGTGAATGCAAATAGAAAAAGGAAAGAAATGAGAATAGGTTAATTCTATATGCATTTGAAGTATATCACCTGCTTTGTCCTTGCTTCTAGGGCATTCAAGTTAATTTCTTTTCAGGATCCTTGTCGTGGTGTAGATTATTAGTATGGTTTGTGGAGGCAGAGGCCTTAAGAGCAATGACCTCAAACTCACATGCCTACAGGAACCAGGTAAAGAAGAGAATTGACTGGGAATAGTTGTTACAGGTGTACGTGCATGTACTCTGCAAAGGGTCAAGAATATAGAAGACTAGACCATGTATATGATTAAAAGGAAAGGACTATGCTTGGGCCACTTGTTACCACTTTGTCCTTATCTTTTGATTTTCGACATCAGGGCAGAAACCACTGGAGATGCTTCTCAGTTTAACAAGGGCTATGATCCAATAAATCTGTTCCAATTTAAAAAGCATCATAAGTAAAAGATGCACTGCAGCTAACCTAAGTGAGTGTCAGCTTGCCTACAGAGGACAGTTTACAGTGGCCAGCTGTTTGACATCTTGACATGGCATTGTCATCTACAAATGTGTTGGGCCATCTTCCAGACTATCTTGGGATACCCTCAGCAATCCACAGGTTGGGCATGTGTATTACTTACTTTCTTGTTGCTGCTGTGAAATACCATGAACAGCAACCTAGATAAGAAAGAGTTTGTTTTGTTGTAGAGTTCTAGAGGAAAGGATCTATAATGATGAGGGATGTGGAGCAGCACTGTACCTGGAAGCCAAGACACCACATCTCGTCACACAGGAAGCTGAAAGTGGGGCAAGACCAAAAACGCTCTCCAAGTAGCCTACTTCCTCCAACAAGGATCCATGTCGTAAACATACCCAAACAGCACCACACACTGGGGACCAAGTGTTCAAATACATAAGCCTGGGAGAGACATTTTCATCTAGATCAATACATTATACCTAAATAGATTTTAGAGCCCTAGAATTTTCTTCTCCTGGTCATTCACTGACTAGGCCCAGCGGCTTGCTGTGACAGTTTAGCACCACAATAGTGTTGTACCACATGGTACTAATGCAGAAAAAGAGAGACAGAAAAAAGAAAGGAAAATTAAAACCTGAAGTATAGTCTCTAATAAATGCGTATTTTCACACTATTGTGAAGCAAAACAGTCCTAAATTAGTCTATTACAAAGTACATACAACTAGTTTTATAAGGATGTCTTCTAATATATAACTTAATTAACTTGAATTACATAGAATCTTATAGAGGTCAAACCAAAAAAAAAAAAAAAAAAAAAAGTTACAGACTTGCCCACAGGTGATTTCTTTTTTCATCTTTCTTCCTGTATAGGAAAAACCATTTCTATTTAGTATTGAGGACCAAACAGTGGAAAGAGTGTTCAGTGTTTTTCTGGCCACACTAGTACTCAGACACTCTGAGGAAACTCACTTCCCCACAGGGATCCCTTTTCTTACAGGGGGAGGAGGTCCCCCTCAGTCACAGACATAGGGGAAGGGAGTAGAGGGGGAAAGGGGAGGGAGGAAAGAAAGGGAGGATACAAGGGATGGGCTAACAATTGAGATGTAATATGAATAAATTAATAAATAAATAAATTAATTTAAAAAAAATGCCTAACCCCCGCTGTTTCTCCACCTCACCTGTGGTCTATTGTGGATGTTGCGTTATGCTTGAAGACATCACAGCTAGCAGATATACCATGAAAGCCCAGCTTATGGGGAGACAGACCAGAGAAACATGACAGAACAACAGCAACAAATCAAGTGCAATTTCTCAAATCATTTGGACACCTAAAAGTATGGGGCAACTTGGAGCCAGAGGCATGGGCGATTTATTTGGGAAGGCAGTGCCCCAGGAACACAGTGCTATGTACATGAGTGGCTTGTGCTGTGTTTGGCTCTAGGCATGGAAGAAAGTGAGATTCCATTGGCATGAGGCTTGAGGAAGTGGCTAATCCTTACTCTCATTGTGATGTTCAAGGAGTGCCCACCCCCTGCTTCTTTATACCATTTCTGAGGTGCCAGAGACTCAGATGACAAATGACATTTTTATTCCTGACATGCTACTTTTTATTATATCATTGAGAAATAAAGTTCAATAAGTGACTTCTGATAATACTTTACTGCAGTCTTTATGAAAGATCGATTCCATTAAGTAGGTACATTTCAGTTGCTATTACTTCGAGTGATGCCATAATGTACTTGAAATGCAGTCTTTAGTTAATAATAGCAAGCTTATTGAGTGTGTTAGAGATGTGCTAAAGTACTTACTTTTGGACCAGGTACCAGCCAAGAAATAGCATTTCAGATAAGTAAGTTTCCTGTGTATTTTCCCTCCAAATCCAATGAACACTCATATACAACTTGGTAAATACAAATATATGTACAATCATTTTATAGCATGCACTGTCACATATTGTATTGGGGTAACCTCACTGAAGAAGACTTGAAAGATGCCTTGACTTGGTCTCTTGGGAAATGTCTCCTAGGTCAAGCTGTTCACAAAACAAATTCATGTTTACCTGCATAAGAATTCAGAGATGCTCTTTGAAAAGAATCAGGCAACTAGAATGGGAAGCAAAGCGAAATCTGTTTTAAACAATTACCTGTCCAGTGACAATGAGAGAAGACCATTATGGTAAGAGGGGACTTATGGGAACTTGTGTTCTCTCATAATCATCAAAAGGTATGATATAAATGTCTAGCCCAAACAGAATAAATAAACTTACCAAAAAAAAAAAAAAAAAGTCATGAAATACTTCAAGAAACTTGGATATCCAAAAGGGACAATTGTTTAAAAAAAACTGTGAAATTGTAATAATATAGGGAAGTACTTATTCATCTATTGTTGAGTTAATAAGCAGTCTAAAGCTTGGTGTACACGTTATAGAACCAATTGTGCTTTTGAGGAAGGGATAAACTCACATAGCAGTCTGGAAGTGACAGTGACATGCATACATAATAAGATTACAGAAGATGCTGCAGAGTAGTCTACTTTCCTAATATATTAAATAGTAAAAACATAATTTTTAGTTACCTCAGATGTACTCAAGCAGTTTTTAGTTTGTTTTCATGAGCTTTCTAAAAATTTGTCCAGCATATTGGTAATGGGAAGATATCAAGTGTATTACTAAAGCTTGAAGGGAGTCTTTCAGATGACAATGGGTATTACATGGTGAGAGTTTCTTACAGTTTTGTTAACCTTAGGTGGCAGTATTTATGTCATAAGTAAAATATCAATAAAAATGGGGAAACAGGGCTTTATGATTACTATCAATTTCCTTACTCAGACAAAGAACAAATTCTATTATCTCATAGAATTATTGCTATATTGTTTTTATATGATTTTTCTCTCTAGCTTTGGAAAACAGAAGTCCTGTGTGTTCCACCGAGATTGTGAAGGGATATTTGTGGATGGCATGCAGTTCTGACAGTGATGATACCAGCAAAGCTCTGCAAGATAGAGTGTCAGTTCGAGTTAATCAGCATGTTAAAATACATTAGGATTTATCTTGATTAGGAAAATAGCAATCAAAGCATTCGAATCTTTTTACTTCTGGAGACAGATGGCCTATCTTCATGAAGGCAAATATCCAAAAACAACAACCCACTACCTTAGCTTTCAAAATATGGTGCTCAGAATCATCTTGTGGAAGAGCTATTTAAGCCTAATAAAGCCATATGCTCTATGAATTGATTTATTCTGTGCCATGATATAGACACAAACTGACTCTTTGCAACGCCTTAACCATATCTGCATTCTCAGCGACTCCCTTATGAAAATTAACGAAGATTCCAAATAAGGGATAATTTGAGACAGAGAATTCAGCGTTCAGATTTAAAAAGAAACATTAAATATATTTAAGCAAACGGCCTCTAATTTACCAGCAATCATCCCCATAGAGTTTACACTGTGTTTGAAGATCAGATAAACTGACAGCCTCCTTGGTGTACATAAGGCAGGTCCAAAATTATTGCAGAAAGCATTCCTCAGAGGAAGGCAACTTGCCTGCTATTCTTACTGATTTAAGTTAGAGCTTGACCATGAGACTGGCAGAAATGCACAGTGTTTCTGGGCTCTACATTTTTAATTGTATATTTCAGAGGGTCTATTTTAGATGCTCAGATACATAAGGTATATTTCACCACATTGTATGTGGTATTGCAAAATATGTTCAGCATATTCATACAGAAGCTTCCTGTGTAGAGAGTATAGCAGAGGTCTATCCTATAGACTCGATCCAGAAAATAAAGCTCAAAATTGGATGGGCATTTGATATATATATATATATATATATATATATATATATATATATATAATAAATTTGTTATATGTGTAATATAGATTTTATATATTATATATAATGTTATATTATAATATATAATATGTTTGTTATACATATATATATAAAACAAATGCCCATCAATATGTGTGTGTTTGTGTGTGTGTGTATTTATATTGTATTCCTTTAAGAAATTCTAGAATAGTACAAATTCTTTGAGAAAGAATTGGGTTTCACGTTTAGATGTTAGCACATGCCAAACTTAGCTTTGGGAATGGCTTATCTTGGTGATACAGGGCAGGTTAATAAACACTAGGAGAAGGTAGAAAAGCACAATGAGCTAAGTAAGCTAATCTACAGTATATATATATACATATATATGCATATATATGTATATATATATAGAGATAGATAGATAGATAGATAGATAGATAGATAGATTCTCAACATGTGACTTACACTTGCATAATTAAACTGTATCACCTTAGTTGATCACAATGAAGTCTTAACCAAAAGAGATGCACCATCATTCTCAGAGTTGAGTTCAAAGAGTGGTCAATATTATCAGATTTCAATCTACAGGGTTTGCTACCCCATTGTGTCTAGTGTAAATGCATGTGATAATGAGAAGTAACTGAACAGCAGCTTAAAATATTAACAGACTAACAGGTGTAATTCTTCTGTTACCTCATGATACCATCATTTCCAAATCATTGTGTGTTCAGTACTCTGAATAAAACAGCCCTTTTTAACTCTCTGTTCAGCCAAAGACAGATGAAGGCATTTGTTACCATGTCTGACAACCTCAGTTTAATTCCTGAGACCCTCACAGTAAAAGAAAACTGTATCCCACATGTCCACTCATTACTACATTGTGTGATGCAGCATGGGTGCCATTCACCTCCGTGTACTCAAAAAAATAAATACATTTAAAAATTTTTAAAAAATAATAAAATATTGCCACCAGATCCCAGGAATCAATCTTGAAGTCTAAGATGAAGAACTCTAATTTTCAGAATGTACAATATTCCTGAAAACATTAGCAGAACTCTATATTGGAGTGTCAATCATATTACTAAAGCTCTGGCAATTTCACCAAGAAGAATCCTCCATGTGCAAAGTGCATGTGAAATAATCAGTCATTAATAGGTCTATCTCTCAGTCATAGATGCTTTGTTTATGGTATCTATATCCTCACAATATCATGTCCATTCTTCATATATCTGTTATGACTGAACTGCTGATCAAAGTGTGTGTGTGTGTGTGTGTGTGTGTGTGTGTGTGTGTGTGTGTGTAGAAAGGAATAAAAGATCGATGTGTAAATGCCAGTAAAACATTAAGTACTTACATGGGAGTACTTTCATAGGAGGCACTGTTATGGCTTCTCATAGAACTGCTTTCTACATGCCCAATTGATACTTCAATCTCCGGCTGCCACCTGGAATCGATAATTAGAGGGTTCACCTGAAAGGTATATTGAAAATTTCACTTAGTTCTTTGAGACCAGGGGGCTTTTAGAATCGCCAAAGCCCCTACAGGTGGACCAAATATTTTCCTACAAAATAGGCTCAGAGAGAGCTACAGAGCAACAGAGACTGTCTGGGTGGTTGATTTCAGTGATGTTTCTTGAAGTGGGGTCTCCACAGCACTGGCACCATTGTCAAAGAGGACGGAAGGCAGAACAGAGACAGGGGCGGCTGGCTTCCATTCCCGTGCTCCAGAGCTTAGGAAGCATTTCGTAGCCAGTGCTACAGGTGAGTCATCTTGGAGTATGTTTCACTAATATGTGGACCACCGATTAGGGTATTATCCTACTTGTGGATTGAATAAAAGATTTGAAAACATTTTTCAGGAATATTTTAGCAGACATACCTATGAAACTCATTACGGAATATTTATCTGTGAGAAAGAAATAAGTTGCACAGATTTGTAGTTGCCTAAGTTTATGCAGGAGACTGCATTTTACTTATTTACATTTTGTCATCAAGTTTTCTGTTCATGAATCTCAAAAGTGGCAGAAGAAAATGTGTAATGCTTTTTAATCTATACCTCTGTGAATCAATAATGATAGTAAATAATATACCAGAGAAAACTAAAGGTTACACAGTTTGCACTTCTTAATAATTTGGAAGAAGGAAGAGAGAAAGAAAATGAAAAACAAACTAGTAACTGTTGCCTTCACTAAAGACTGCTCATTCAAAACTGATCAGAATTTTGGCTCAGCCTCACATAATTCCCTTTGAAATGTTGTCATGTCTGTCAGTTTACTCATACTTTATGATGTTACATGTTTAACTGTGAGAGATGATTGCAGAATCTGAAAATATGTCATAAAAATGACTTCAATTATGATTTTAAAATGTATATTTAGTACAGGGACTAAATTGGAATCTTCAGAGCTTATGCCTGTGTGGGATCTGGCCAAGCATTTCCTTCTGCAGAGCTGAGCACCAAGAAACTACCTGGCCTGCTACCTAAACTTAGCGAAGGAGTACCTCGTAGAGGGCAGGTGTGTTTTACTGCAGCAAATAGAAGACTGGTTTGCCAAAGCCTTTACTCTAGTGGTTTTGGTTAGTTGGCTCCTTGGTTCACTTTTTAAAAAAAAAAAAAACTGTTTATAATCATCATTATTAATCAGTTCTTGTCTTCTCCATGAACAGTTTGTTCTATGTGAGTCTTAATAGGCTCCAGTGCTACATCCCAACTCGTCTATTTCAGGAGTTGTGCCAGTGTGTATCCTTGTGTTTTTGGCCTCTGAAATAATATACATCACAGATTGAATACTGTTCTCACCTGTCACACACATACTTCATCCACTCACACACACACACACACACACACACACACACACAGAGAGAGAGAGACAGAGACAGAGACAGAGAGAGACAGAGACAGAGACAGAGACAGGGACACACACACACACACAGAGAGACAGAGAGAGACAGAGAGACAGAGAGAGAGAGAAAGAGAGAATGTTAGAGAGTTGCTCCTTCCTGTTTGCTTTTTTACCCAGGTGGCAGCATGTTTGTCAGATTTACTGACCACAGAATGAACACAGATGAACTCTGGTGAGGTCAAGATGCACGCACCTGAGGGTACTAATATAAAAGATTGTCAACTTGTGACACACTGCTGTTGCATTATTACCAGAGCCTACAAGACTGTCTTCCATGAGTTGTATAATTTGAATTTTCTGAGGCATGCCTTTCACTGCTCACATACCTGAAGTATTTATCCAAACACACTGTAGGTTTACCTTCCTCGCACATCCATCCATCCATCCATTTCTTTCTGAGCAGAGCAATAAAAATCAAACCCAGACCCTATGCCTCACGTATGGAACCAGTATGATTTACAACCAGGCTGAGTCTAAAATCATAAAACTTTCAGTACGTGGTTAATATATAACCATCAAAATAACAGAGTGCAATTCTAAATTTATGAGGCTTAACTTAACACTGAATATCAAATAAGAATCACATTGATCTCTGTAGCGGATGACTTAAAAACACATTAGGTGGTATAACTGCAAGATACTACATTGATTTAGGCATAAAATGCATAGCACTCAATACTTTACCACCCAACGCTTCTCAGTGATGAACAAAGCTCTTGTATATTGATGGGAGGAAAATTATTTGTTTTGTTATATTACACTGCTCATGAAGATGCCTTGCATTTAGGCTAAGTAAACACGATTTGAATCACATTTAGCAAAGGGTGACATTGCACGGACATTTTACTAAATTTACACTTGAGTCTTAAAGTAACTAACAGAAACATTATCATGATGGGGTTTTCTCACTTTTTTAACAGAGGAGAGAGTCATGCCAGGTAGGTACTGACTTTCATGGAAATATACATTACTGTAAAATTCTAATAAAAGCAAAGACACCCAGAGTTTTATGGTCACAGTCGCTCAGTCTCTAAATACATAATTCAATCTTATAAGATTATTAATCGGAATATCTAAAAGCACAACCTTAGGAGCTAAATCCCACGATAAGCATGTTGCATAAATTTCTCGTATTTAAAGAATCTTTGTTTTAAAAAAAAATTCCCGTGACTTCAGGAGAATTTGGAGGCTCTAACAGCCACAGGTGTTTAGGAACTGCAGGCTTAAAGTGGATAAAGTTGGTTCTGTCTAAGATGAAAAATGGTAGGTAACAGTCAGTGATACACGGTGATTTATGAGAGGGCTGAGGCCCGTGCTACCTGGGCAGAGCACCTCCCACTTCCAGGCATCACGTATGTAATTGCTATGTCTGGGTGGATATAGATACTAACGAAGGTGAACTGCAGTGGATGATAGAAATACAGATTTTTTTCCCCTGAGGTCTCTTTGTAAAGCATTCTAGCCAGTAGGTACACTAAATGTAACTCACGCTAATGGAGCTTTTGGCACCCAGTGCTAGTTACCAGTTTCTTGTGCAAGGCTGAGACCATCACCCCTGTGGAAGAATCAGCATTAGTAAACCTGTAGCGAGAAACTCGGGGAAAAGATGGGGTCTTCAGATTTTAGAAATATACATCAGAAACCCCAGCTGAGTGAAACACCAGTTTCACTAAATAGACCCTGTTCTAGTTTAAGCTACCTTCAGGTGGGCAGTAACTGCACGGCTCCCTGCACTTGCAAGTGTAAGCAGGTGAAGGAGGTTGCCAAGACACCAGAAGCAAAAAATAATCTGCCTGTTAATTTAACAAAGCAATATATGGTGGAAGTCAGTCAGTCAGCTGCTAGACCCGTTGCACTTGCCTTCTCTTTCTGCCTCTGTTACAACCCCAGGATGGATTAGTAAAATCTTTCTATAGAAACCCCCAAAATAAATTCATATAGTTATTTTAATAAGTAAATAGAATTTTAAAAAACAGAGCTAAGCGAGGGACCCAAACCTATGTGTAGCATTTATTTCACCTGATGTGTGTTTGGGGTTATTTTATTTGGAGGCACTTTTATTTTTCTTCCTAATAAATTATATTTTTTCATCCTCGTGACATGTAAGATGGACTGTGATCTTAAATAAAACTGTCTTCTAGTTATCATTGGTATTTGCAGAACAGGGTAATAATTTAACACAATTAATTGTCCGTTTTGAATGGCTCACTTTTCACCTCACCATACAACTCTGGCTTTTCTGCTACTCTTAGGAAACCTTTCGAGTTTCATATCTAACTAATATACACGCAAAGAACTCTATATAGAAAAAAATTAGATTGTTTCTCTATTGGTATGATTAACATATTTTAAGCAAATAAAAGGGTATTGATTTTGAAATAAAATTCCTTGGCTACTATGTTTCTGTTAGAATCTTTGGTGGTAATTTCCCCCTATTTTACTTGCAAAACTAAGTTGTGGAGGTTAGACGGAATAGCAAGGAAGGTACTGTCTATACCATGGTACATCTCTAGTAATGTAATTTGAAGTGCTAGGGCCCCTCACATCCATTTCAGAATCTATTATTAGTTGATTAAATTAACTGGCTGGATCAGTACAGTGAGAAGAGACGCAGTAATGATATTATAGAATTAGTATGCTATGATGAATTGTCAGGAGAAGTAATTGTGACAGCCCTGGGGCCACATGCACTTAGCCATGCAATTTATAGTCATTTGGAGAGCCAAGGACTTTTCAGTTTGGGTTAGGAAATTTGTTCCTGCTTTTGACATAGTTTGAGGGATGTGTGTGTAAGATGTGTGTGTGTGTGTGTGTGTGTGTGTGGTGGAATGGGGTGGCATAGCATGCAGTGGCAGGTCAGAAAGAAATCAAAAGTCCATCCTCATAGTTACCAGCATTTGGATAATTTTCAAGGAATAAGCCAAATAGTATGGATGTCATTATTGTAGCATTACCAATTCCTTTATATAGGTTTATGCGATAGCCCCGTGTTGTTATTGTTGTAGATAATTGTGCTTTGGGTAAGATAAAAGTTAATGCAGTCTGGTATCGCAATTTCCCTGGTTGGGGAACACTGTAAATTCTCATCTATGATTGCATTACAGAAATTCTGAAAGCATTGCTAGGGTTGTTTTGATTTAGGTATACACGCGCCTCCTAATTACCAGTAGTTTTTAAGCAACACAAAATGCAACAATCTTTTTTTTTCCCCCTTCGCATTGCAACTATTTGCAAGATAAACAGACTGTCAGATGCCTCTAAAAGGCTGGTGACGACAGTGGCTGGCAATACAAACGGTGGCATAAAACTACATTAAGCCAAATTTATTGCAAAATTACCAAAACGTGTATAGCCATGAAGTCACCTCACTACAACTACTGTGGTAGAATCACTTCCTTTGTGTTTGTTCCTCCTTGGTTTTCTTTTTGTTGTTGTTGTTATGTTTTGTTTTTAGTGGATGCTGGGCTACAGTCAGAGCCAGAAGCATGAGGAACATGGCTGCAGTGTAAGCCCGAAACAGAATCACATAGGAAACTTCTGTTTCTTTTACCCACTTAATAAAAATTTGCTGTGTATAGCTGACCCCTTTTTAGTTCAAGCAAGATCTGTTGCCTGATCCCAAAAGGAGTTGTTTTAGTTTAAATTGTCCTTCCTCTTTGTGATGGTCACTGTTCTCATCAATTCATAAGACAGCATCAAAGTTCTAACGCAGAGTCGGTGAGAAACTGTTGTGTTGAGGATGTACCGTCCATCGTTTCTTTGCCTCTAACACAAATTACCCAGAATCGCGATGTTGGTGAAGCATGGTCAGTGGCCCTACGGGCGGGCACTCCACGCTGAACGTCGTGCCATCCTCTCCATCGTCCCATCACTGTCTCTGCGGCTCTCCACCTCCCTGAAGCTCCCATCCTCGAGTTATTTTTGACTCTCATCCTTCACCTTCCACATCCAATTTATTACCAACACCTGCTGCTTCTTTTCCAACACTCCCTTAGATCAGCCCTCCTTCCGTCACCACAGCCTCCCTGCCTGCCTCCTTTCATCCCTCTGCTCCTGGAGTGATATGCCCTCCTCCAGCCCATCCCTCTGCCACCTCTAGCTCCGGGCCAATGAGCCTATACATACGAAGCTGCCAGGTGGATATTTTAAATTTTGATTATATCTGTTCCTATTGCCTCCCAGGGCATGGGGGCCCTTTGCTTATTCATATTTCAGCCAACAAAGCATACGTGCTGTTTGCCTCTCCTCTCTGCTGTTCTTGTCTGACACGTGGAATTAGCTATTTATAATTGTCATGCATTAAATGTTGTGCCAAGCCCTGTGCTACATGGTTTTCATACATTATCGACCTTAATTCATGTGGCATACACAGCATGATTCCCTTTTTTATAACTGATGAATCATAAATGTAAAAAAGCAAAGCAAAAAAAAAAAAAAAAACTACTTGCCCACCAGTAGGAAGGAAAGCCAGCAGCCAAAGAGTGCTCTATCATAGCTCCCAAAGAAGCCATCAAGCACAATCCAACACTGGTACTCACTGGATGTGATTATACTGCTATTACCAGCTATGGACCAAATAAGTATTTATGTTTCTGGTAATTCACATCCCTTGTCTTCTTTGTGTACATTCAGAGACTGACCCTACCTTTTGCTTGGCATTTATATATTCATTTTTTGCTGCATTAATTTGCATTGAAAAATATATCACTTAATACTTATGCTTATACTTGTGCTTCTTCACAAAGACTCCAATCAAGTTAAACTACTTTGCAGAAAGAAATAGAATCAAAATATTATGCATTCTGCAATGCAGTATTTTGCCCCCATAGTCACTGACAACATACCAACATCCCGACTGTAGTGTTTGGTATGGGTGACTTTGCTGTTGCATTAGTTTTGCATGTTTCTGGAAAATTCCCAAGAAAAATATATGAACTTATCTTGGATGACCTAAGAAAAATAAAGAGTTACAAACCAATTCCTGGCCATCTGGATGTATTCAGAACAATGATCAAGGCATGCATGATGCAGGAGCATGACCAATTGGAAGGTATGGAGCTCTGTCTGCTTTAACACCACTATATCAATAATATCCAATAAACAATTTATTCCACAAAGTATTCCAAGAGTGCTTTAATATACTTATTTTCTTTTTTAACAGTACCATAGGAAACATGCATTTTTCTTTTTCAAAAAAATTTTTTTGAGAATTTCATAAGTATACACAATGAAATGTAATTATGTCCCTCCTCTAAATTTTCCTGGATCTTTCACCATATGCCCCCCCCTCCAAACCCCATGCCCTTTAAAGAAAAAACAAAAACTAACCTGTTAGGTTTAATTTGTGCCGTCCATATGTGCATGAGTGTAGGGCCAGGCCTGGAGCATTGACAACCTACCAGTGACTACAGCTCCAAAGAATGATTGTCTCGCCACGAGCAGCTGCCCACTTACAGGAGGTCTTCAGCTAGGGGTGAGGCTTCATATATTTTCTAGAAGGGAAAAGTTAATACTTCATACTTTGTTTCATTTTATTTTTATAGATTGAGGATAAGGAAATCAAAATTGGCAAAGGCAGCTGTGGGATGAGATGAAGATGGGAGTGATGGGGTGGGAGTAAGGGTGAGGCACAGTAAGAGTGAGGCTGGGAGGTTGGCATGAGGATGGGGTAGGGGTGAGGTTACGGTAGAAGTAGGTGTGGGGTAGAAGTGAGTGTGGAAAAGGGGTGAGTGTGAGGTAGGGCAGAGGATGGGGTAGGAGTGAAGGTGGATTTAGGGGTGAGGGTGGGGTAGGAGTGAGGGTGGTGTAGGGGGAGGATGGGGAGGGATGAGGGTGGCGTAGGGGTGAGGGTGGGGTAGGGTGGAGCATAGGGTAGGAGTGAAGGTGGGTTTAAGAGTGAGGGTGGGGTAGGAGTGAGGGTGGTCTATGGGGAGGAGGGGGGAGGGATGAGGATGGGGTAGGGGTGAGGGTGGGGTAGGGGTGAGGATGGGGATGGAGCGGAGAAATCACAGACTTCCCTTTGCAATCAAACATGAGTGGGAATTATTGCCAGGTATAATTTTCTTTGGTCGTTTTTTAAACTACCTTGAAGCAATTAGTTTCAGGCATTATCAAGAGTGAAATGCTTCATTTGAAGCTAAGTCATTTGAGTACTATAGATAACCCTGTTGTTAATTGATCCACACATAAAAGTACATATGAATTTGTATTTTAACATTATAAAATGTACCATATCTCTATATGAAATATCCATATACAGAAGATGTAAATATTCTGCTGGCAGAAGACCTTCAAAGATAAACTTTCATGAGCATTATTCTGCATTTCATTTAGTTTTCTGGAAACCTAAGCTAAGAATGACAGAAAGAGAGAGAGAGCCACCAGTGACACTTTGTACTTTCATCGTAACTCCTGACCATCAAAAATGCACACATGCCAGAGACAGAAAGACTTAACATCCAATCTTGGAGTTACTTATCCCTTCACGGTTTTGAATAAGTAAAGTGTAACATTTTCAATGTTAAAAGACCAAGAGAATCTAAGGACAGGAATTGCAAATAACAATAGGGATTTTCTAAGAACCAAATTCCACATTTCAAGTATTGTCAAAAATAAACACTCTAAGGACTGAAGAGAAAGGCTCAGTCTAAAAGTATTTGGCACACATGTGTGAGGTCCTGATCTCAGATCCCTAATGCTCATGGGAAAACCTGGGCATGGTCCATGTGTCTGTAAATGCATCACCAAGGAGACAGAGACGATAGGACTTATGTAACTTGAAGGTAGTCAATTCAGCTAAATCCATGAGTTTCACAGTAAGAGAATCTGTTAAGAATACATACATATGCATGACAAAAAACCTTTGGCCTCCACATGTATATACTATATATACTAGACACACACACACACACACACACACACACACACACACAAACACAAACACACCTACCTACCATGCAATTAAAACTTCCATCATGAAAATACATCATTTTAGACACTAATAAGAAAAGCCATGAATGTAGTTAGATACTTTTTAAAAATTTTTTCTGAGATTGTATTTTAATGCAACTTTTGTCTCTTCCATTTCTCCCTCCAAACCATCCCAGGGAAGAGCACAGAGACTAGTTCTTTACTGCCAAATGGTCAGTCCTGAAAAATACATATTTTATATGGAATATGTATTTTATATTATATTTACATTTTTATATTGTATGGAATCAACAGCTTCTAACTGGGAATATAAATATATACAAATACATAGATACTATTTTTAGTGAGAAAAGGTAAACACAGACTGTCAGCATTTACTATTTGCTTTTACTCTTTCAGTTTCTTTTCATTTGTTTATTTAATTAATAATAATGTCTAATTCAGTTTCCAGCGTGATAGTAGCCTCCTCCCTCCTCTCCTCCCAGTCCCACCCTCTCTCTTTTTCCCCCATCACTCCTCCCCTTCTTCTCAGAAAAGGGGATGCTCCCCAACCCAAGGAAACACATCAAACAGGAGTTCTTAAGACTTGACTGGCCTTTTGGCAAAATTGTCATTCTCCTTGCTCCCATTTTATTTAATGATACCCTTTGTAATTTTAGTCTTAGTGTTCTACCACCCTCCAAAAATGCTACATAATTTGCTTTTTATCACAACCTACGAGTATCTGTTTTTCCTTCCTTGGAATATAAAATGGCTGGAGGAGAGAGTGCAGCGGGGATGGGGGGCGCAGTGAGAATGAGGCTCAGAGGGCTGAGAGAGAGGCTGGGGGGATGAGAGTGAGGCTGGGGGGGATGAGAGTGAGGCTGGGGGGATGAGAGTGAGGCTGGGGGG
>OU015755.1:68751183-68771850 GCA_907169655.1 Acomys percivali | reverse complement strand
AGTGAGGCTGGGGGGATGAGAGTGAGGCTCAGAGGGGTGAGAGAGAGGCTGGGGGATGAGAGTGAGGCTGGGGGGGATGAGAGTGAGGCTGGGGGGGAAGAGAGTGAGGCTGGGGGAGATGAAAGTGAGGCTGGGGGGGATGAGAGTGAGGCTGGTGTGTGTTTGTTACACACAGACTAAGAACTGGACCTGGTTGAGTCTACTCACTTAAATATGTGCTACATAAAGAAAAGACCAGAGGAACAGATTTACAGTTTAAAGACCCTGATTGGACTTGGGCTGTGTACTCATGCCTGTAACCCTGATCCTTGGGAAGCTGAGGCAGGAGCCTCATGAGTTCATTGTCAATCTAGGTTACAGTGTGAGGCCCTGCCTTAAAAATTAAAAATATAGAAAATATGATTATATTTTTGAAGTACAAGGTGGATCGGAACTAAATGAGCCAGGGGAAGGACAATCTTCAAATTTATAAAGAAAAGATCCAGTGTACAATAACAGAGGCCGCCGAATTGTAGAAGTACTGTTGAAGTTCTGGTTTTTTTTTTTTTTTTTTTTCAGAATACTACTAATGGCAGGAGCTATATGAAGTTATTTACATAAAATGTCATTTTATAATATGTCATTACAAATTATATCTTCATATGTGCTCAATCGTCATGAAAAGTATATTCAGTCACTTTAATGGGTGAATATCATTGACTGACATTTTCTGTTGTGGTGATGAAGAGAAGAGAGAATAATACCCTCTTTTTGTTGGATGTACCCTGAACTCTAGTTAAAAATAAATAAATTTATATATAACACTTTTACAATACTTGAAAATAGTTTATAGGTTTCCAAAACACAGTTCAACATCAAAAAAAAATCTCATTTCCTCCGATCTGCATCTCAAGACATATGGAAAGAGATGCAGAGACCCATAGTCAAACCATAGGCAGAGCTTGGAGAATCCTGTGGAAGACAGGGGAATAGGATTGAAAGAGCCAGAGAAGTCAAGGACACCACAAGAAAACCTACCGAATCAACCAGCTTGGGTCCATAGGATCCCTCGGAGACTGAACCTCTAACCAGAGAGCATGAATGGGACAGACTTAGGCTCTCTGCACACAGGGAAGAGTTACGCAGCTCGGTTCGCATATGAGACTCATAACAGCATAAACAAGGGCTGTCTCTAACTCTAGTCCCTGCCTTTGGATCTCTTTCCCCTAACTGGGCCGCCTTGTCTAAAAACAGAAGATTACCTAGTCTTGTATTAACTTTAAATGCCAAGGCCAATTGATATCCACCATGGGAGGCACACTTTTTCAGAAGATGAAAGGAGGAGGGAAGGGAGGGGGAAGGGAGAAGCAGGCACTGGCAGGAGAGGTGGGAGGGGAAGCTGTAATCAGGATATAAATTAAAAAATTATTTTTAAAAAGACAAAGACAACAGAGATGGGTAGAATCGGAGTTCCTGGAATGCTTGGGATGTGAAGTGAACTATCTAAAATCAATATAAATACCCAGATAAGCTCCCAAGTATCTCCGTGAATCAGGAGGCCCTTGCAGCAAGGAGGTATGGAAAATGAAGACCCTTGGCTTTCAAATGTAAACACCCCACTCAGCAAGGGGCCAGGAAGATTTGTTCCACTGAAATGAGCTTATAATCAGGCTTTCAACCAAAGATGAGGAAAGACAACAGCTAGTAGTTTTATAATGCATCTTGCCAGGGGATCACAAATAGATTTTTCTGTGTTGTGCAGCGTTGACTTCTCTACCACCTATTTTGAGCATATTTCAAACTGCAATCATAAAAGCATTCCACTTCAGACCACTAAGAAGAAAGGGCCATGCGTGAAACTAGATGCTTGCATTTCCGGCCCCTCCCCCAATCTTCTGTTCTTTCTTTTTGCAACAAGGACCAACAGATTGTAAGAATTTGACATTTTTCTTATATTCTTTTCTGTTTCTTTTTATGAGTCGGCATTCTTCCTGATACCAGCAGTTACTGAAACAAAATTATCCAAGCATTTTTAAAATAGGGGTCGCGGCTGCATTTACTCAGAGAAAGTTAGCCGGCTGAGAGACACAAATTAACTGCTAATCGGGACTTAATAAGCGCTTTGCAGTGCCATGTTTGAGTGCTTGTGTGTGAATGTATCGATTAGCAAAGCCGACTTTTGGACCGACTGTCGGTAAAGTGGGTTGATTTCTAAGATGGATAAAACGCATGGGTAGATCTTCGGTCCAGTGTGCTGTTGGCAGGCTGTTGTTTATCACAAGGTTTTAGTGTTCTTAATGAACTGTTAACAAGCTGTCAATTACAGTGCTTATGCAAATTGGGGATGAAGACACTGAAGGATTGATGTGCCTAGAGTTAAAAAATGTCTCCTTGAAATACTACAAAGTAAATAATTCCCCTTTTAATAACTGTCTTTGAGTATGTGCTCTCCTTGGCCACGGTGCCACTCCCTGGAAAATGACGGCAGGAGCCTTCTTCCACTATGGTGCAGGCAGACGAAAACACAGCTGACTCTAGAATGTGCTGTGTTTTATGTTCGCCATCCTGGGGTCATTTTCATTCACCCTCTGCCATACATGAAGTTTAGTTTTAAGTGTTCTGTAATCCACAGGCAAGGATTTGTGACTTTCCTGTACGGCATTCAATTTTACTTGTGTTTACCCCCCAGTCACACTCGTGTACCACCATGGACACCAACACTGCCCAGCCATCACTCAAGTATCTTATACACCATATGTGTTGTTAGTCATTCTGTCTTAAGTAAAGCTGCCAAACACAAACAATTCATGGCCTGGGTATCCACGTCACAAGTCAAGTGGTTGCCAAGAATGCACAAGGCTTTGGGTACCAACTCCAGTACCACCACACACAACTTTGTACAACTAGGATATATATATATCTGGGACCAGCATATCCACTAATTTCCTGCCTTGCTTAGTTTCCCCATTCATAACCTCCTGAATGTATTGACCCATTACACTCTTTGCTTCTTTCAAAGTCCATATAGCTGTACCATTCTCTAGGTGCCTAGAAAGTAGTAACCAGTTTCTGCCCGCATTCAAACACTTTCTGTTTGAACACTTCAAGCAAGTGAGCATCTTTCTTGCATTACCATCCCACCCAAACTGACCATGTAGCAGTGAGGACTCCCTGCGAGCTTGACTCTCCTGCTCTTCCTGGTGACGCACGTTTGTCAGTGTTAGAAGTGGAGACCCTCTGGGGCGCTTTTGAAGGTGGTCTGCTCATACTTATGTCTTCCAACAAAACTTAGTAAATGGTTCCTCATATTTAGAGCAACGGTAATTTTTCCGTAGTCACTTTTATTTTTTAATTACCGTGATCAGAATTTCATCCAGACAGTAACTATAGGAGAGCAATCCCCGAAGAAGGCTTCACTCTTCAGTATAATTAAAGTAGACATCCCATAAAAGCTTTTAATATTCCCCCCAGAAATGTGAAATTACCTTGTGTTTTGTTTTGTGAAAGTCGTGTTTTCATTATATGAGATTGATATTTTATGTAAAAATTTGTTCAGCTTCAGTGTAGAGATTTTTTGTACTTGTTAACATATTATTCTATAAGTATTCAAACATTCTTGCCGTTTTAGGAGTTTTTTTTTTTTTTAGCCTTATACTCTCATCTCTGGGAGCTATAATGGTTCATAAAAGAAGCATCATAATCCACAAAAAAAAATCATGTGTGCATATCTATTTGCAATGATGGATTAAGCTGCTTTATTATAAGTATAGAAGAAATGCCATAAATATTTGCCAGTGAAATGTAGTTATCATATGGTTTTGCACAGTGCAGTTTGATGTTAATGTCCAAGTGGAATATAGATGGCTTTATGCTTTTGGCTACAGCACCTGCACTGCCGTTTTAGAAATTTATTTGTAAGTGTTGAAAATGTAAATATGAGAGTCGCAAGCATCTGTGGGTCCTTTCCAAGTGCCGCTTAGCCCCTCCCAAGACAGATGAGGGCAGCGGAAAACTGCAATTCTGTTGACTGATAAAGCAAGCCCACAATAGCCCAATAAAATCAAAGAAACATGTGAGCTGGGTGTCGGAAAAGCAGAAAGGGACTCTGGCATGATCATGGGTTCTGGGTTTAACAAGTGTCTTGACTCTTGACCTTCATCTGTAAATGGTAGAGATAATAGGCCCTAGGATGGCCTTGCTCATTAAATTTAGGTTAGCAGTGTTGAACAAATACAGCTCCCTGAGTGCTTCCTATACAGGCACTAACTATTCTAGCAGCTCTTCAGGCCCAGGGCCATGCTCTCTTTACCACAGCCACCTTTTGGTGCTTGATGTATATTTCTGGATTTCCCCTTCTGACCTTTGTCCCCTTATTTGAGAATTTGTGATTTTATGTAGAAATAAGATAAAGTATGAAGTATACTGTTATATTGCTACCTGCCGTTATGTATTGTTACACTGTTACTTGTTCTGGTTTTGAAGCATGGCGAATCTATAAGCTTGGGGGAAAAAAATCAAGCTTACTTTCTGTAACTGTTTTACCATTTGGGGAGTAATGGCAGCATTGGATGATGGTGACTGTGGTGGTGGTTATGGTGATGATAGCAGCGGTGGTGATAGTGCTGGAAGCAATGCCTCCTCCATACGATTTTTTTCATAAGATTTAGCAGGTTCATTAGTCCTTTTAAAGGCTGAGCATGGTGCCTGGCACCTAGAGCTTTACCTGCCTTTATCATCCTAAGTAGTGCCGTTTCATCACTGCTTTAACACTTGGAAAAAATTGTGAGACTTCTGGAAATGCTGTCATGCATTAAAAAAAGATCATCCCAGCACTGGCCCTTTCATTATAATGTGGATGGTAGGAGATCCTTCAGGGACAGTGAGGTGGGCCAGCCACCTTCCCTTTCTTTTTAAAGGTGTGCCAACATGGTGCCAGCTTTACCATTTGCTCCCTCCACTCTCTCTATTACAAATCAAAATGGAATGTGTGTCTCCAGCTGACCGCTCTGGAATTTCAGTGAGTCAGATTAAAAATATGTTTTCAAAACACATTTTTCTTGAATCCTAACATTAAACAGGCCTAATAAAGACAGCACCATTGCTTCAATTCAAATATGTGCACTTTTATTCAAGATAATATTTTAACAAGCAATCTGGCCAAGATTTTATTTAAAGCTATCCAGCCTTATTGCTAATGCTTTCATTTAACCATTACTTTTTTTTTTTTAATATTTTACTTATTTTTTTAAATGTATGTGCATTGGTGTGAGGGTGTCAGCTTTTATAGTTACAGACAGTTGTGAGCTGCCATGTGGGTGCTGGGAATTGAACCAGGGTCCTTTGGAAGAGCAGGCAGTGCTCTTAGCCACTGAGCCATCACTCCAGCCCCTTAACCATGACTTTTTAAGGCTCAGTGCAATGTGGTTCCATTTTTTTTTTTTTTTTTTTTTTTTTGGCTACTATGGTATTCCACCCCACGGTCTTCTCATCGCTTTTCAGATGCAGTCAATCGCCAGTACAATTGGAACTTTCTGTTTGTCATACTCTACATTTTTTTTCCTGTTTAGAAATTTTCACAAAATGTCAAAAAAAAAAAAAAAAAAAGAACAGAAAGTTGGCAGCAAGGGAGATTCTGAAAAATATATGCCGTGCATTTATTCAGACACATAATTGATCATCTCAAAGATGATTTTACTATGAATATGTCACATAAAGAACTTGTCCTTTCAAGATCCTCCACTGAAATTCACAAGGACAGATGTGTTTGGGAGAAATTTGAGAGTGATGGAGATTTCATTTAGTCAAAATGTCGAGATGGAAAATAGACAAAAATGAAGAAACATTATAGAAGGAGATGGAAAGAAGAGATAAGAGAAGCCCAAACAGAAGCAAAGAAAGACAGGAAGGCCAACAGCCGGGCCCTGGTTCAGCCTCTGCTGTGGCACTGTGATGTCTTTTTCCTTTTCACCACTTTATAATTTTCTCTTTGATATTATCTTGTTGTCATTAAACTTTACATGACTTTTGTATTTCTATCCTAAGTAAATACTCTCTTATAGAGGATAAAGTGGCATAGAAATATAAGATAAGTATTCCTAAAGATTATATATTTTAAGTACCTACTACTACTAATATTATGACTTCACTGAAATAGTAGCAAACAGGTCCCAGAATCATCTACCATCATGAGGCCAGAGTACATTAGTCAGTGTGCCCTATAAACAGTCACAAGCAGAACGCAGTGCATATTTTTGCAAACTTTTACAGCTTAGTGAAATTCTTAAATAAATTGTTGCTCTTCTTTTACAAAATACCATTTTGATCTTCAAAGGTGGTTACTAATGAGACACCTCTTTTATTATCTAATGCTTATATAGATAGATGTGAGGTTTGCTTCACTTTCTTTTACCTATTTTGGACAACACTACACTATTGTTTTTAAATTGTCTATATTATCTGTATTATCAATAGATCTGGCTGGCAGTCAATCAAGACACAGACACTCATAATATTTTAAAATAGCCTTAGTTAACCTGGGGCAGGGCAGAGATCAATCTTCTAAACTACTTTTCATAGTAGGGCCTCAGGCATGGGATCCCTGTCTCAATCCCAAACCCATCTGCTTCTAATAACTTCTATCAAGCTACCTCCCATCCATAATCCCAAATACTTGCTAATGTTCTTCATCTGGGCTGGATTTTCTATCCACACTGCTGTCCATGTGCTTCTCCTCCAGCTAAGCCATGGTGGCCTTCCTCTCTTCACTCTCTCCTTTCTCCTCCTGGCAGTTCTTCTTCTTCCCAGAGTTCCTAGAATTCCTCTCTCTCCTAGCCCCGCCTATCTCCTCTGCCCTGCCCAGGTGGGATGGCTTTTTATTAAGCAAAAGGTAGGTCAGAGACAGCAAGCAGTAATTAACATCAAAATACATCAGACCACCTCCCAACATCACACACACACACACACACACACACATACACACTCACATACAAACTTGCTTGACCACTTCAAGTACATTTTAAAGCTGGAAAAAAAGAATTTGAAGTATTACACCTGCCTTTGAAAAAAAAAATTTTTTTCCCCTGGATGCTTCTCCAGTGTGTCATGTCGAAGGCTTGAAGGATGTAATTGGTCATATCTCAAAATGGAAATAACCTTGTTTTAGTTCAGAACAATACACAGTTGGAAGGGGGATAGTTTCATTGTCCTTAGTTTTCTTTATGAGTGCTATCCACCTTGAATTATTGTTCAGTCAAAGCTAGGCTTGATGCATGGGGAGGATATTTCTTTTCCTCGTAGTGGTCAGGACACATTCAAAAGATAGTGTTCATGTTTTCTTCAGTAGGATCCCTAAGGCACTCGTAGTTCACTGAGAACACATTCTTCCACTATTAAGAATAAAATCCTCTTCATCACTTGTGCTCTGAAAGTGTTAAGCCCATCACTTTCTGCATTCCACAAAGTATTTTATTACACAGAGACACACTTTTTTTTCTTCATGCCTGGCAAGTCTATAAATGGAATTTTTGAATGGAAATCCTATGATATAAATACCTTTTAAAGCTTTTTCGTAGTTATACCTGCTTTGCAATCAGCCATCTTCTCCTTCAAAATCAATGCCTCTCATTAAGACAGCTTGTGGCAGGGATGAGGGTCTATTGTCAGTGTGTAGAAAAGTGGTCATGATTTTGCCTCTGGGTTTGTTTTAATTGTTCTTCTCTGTGCAGCAAGCCCTACGGTTGGAGTAGTCAAGAATTCATTTGTGAGCTCACCTTCTCTGCTACTCCAAAGATTCTTGTGAACGATGAATGAATCCACCTCAAATTATTTACTGAACACCCACTCTGTGTCGCAAGGCACACAGCTGCCTAGAAAGCAGTCCCCATGGGCAGCAGAATTTGATTTTAGGGTAGGGGGATTGGCCAGAGAAAGAATACACCAAAATCTACAAGTGAGAAGGACTCTAGAATACATATCATGCAGAAGTGGAAGAGGAGAGACCGTCTTCCAAAACGCCAGGAAAACCCTCTCTCTCTCTCTCTCTCTGAAGATAGGTCCTAAGAGTTGTTGAAAAGAATTAGCCCAGTGAACACTTTAGAGGATTAGCATGTCCATGTGTTCTGAGAGGAGCATATGTGGGATGTATGTGAAAGGAAACACCATAGTACCTGTGCAAAACACAGGTAACACCGGCCAAAGCCATGGTTTATAAGGAACTGCTATTCGGTGTCTTTGAGACACCCTTGGAAGAGTTTTTTTTAAATAGTTGGATTCAGTATAGCTTACATTTTAATAATAATAATTTTATAGAGATCAGATTTCTATATAATAGAAACAGGTTAGACTGCCTATTACTGTCCACAGTCACTGTTTTCTTATCTATAAAATGGGCATTATTGTGGTCATCATAATTCATTGGGTAGACATTAAGTAAAATAATCAAATGACATTTTCTGTTTACAGTACACATTCAACAGAGAACTGTACTCATTAAAGTCCTTTTATTATGTCCCCTTGGTTACCTGATCCAGACCATTCATTATTTTGTGCTTTCCTCCTCTCCTCTCATATCTGATTTTTTTTTTTTTTTTGACAATTTTCTCTGAGATTCCTGGCATTTGGACCTCTGGAGATGGCAGGGGGTCCAGTTTACTGTCTGTTAATTTTAGCTCTTCCCGGCTGGAGGTGCCATCACAGGTAGAATAACCAGGGAGAGTGTGAGGTGGTGCAGCCTATTAAGTGGCCCCATGGGGCTGCCCTCACAGCAAAAATCAAAACAAACAAACAGCACCCCCAAGCACATTTGGGCTTTGGGGGTTTTTAAAGACGGACATTCCCCCATTAATAACATACCTGTTAAACTCAAATGTGACAGCTCTCAAAAAGTTCCTTCTAATAACACCATTGCTAATGCAGACTCAACTTATCTTATCCACAGATCTCTGAGGCAGGCAGCAACCGCCATATTATTCAGTGGAGAGGATTTAAAGAATGTATGTACTAGCAAATGGAAATAAAAGACCTCCTCCTTTTTGTACACATCCTGTGTGCTTACGAGTCACTGTTTAACAGAACATGAAAGTTTCTCAAATTTTAATAATGCGGAATATATAGCTGGATGGCTGACACAGAAACAACAGCCAGATAACAAAGCGTATTTTGTCCTCTTGTTGAATTTGAGAATTTTGCAACCCTAACCTCTCATATAAAAAAAAAAAAATGGAGTTAAACCTTTAAGTATAAAACAAATGAACAATGAAACTTTATTGTTAGTCTAGCCATAATATTACTGTGAAATTTTCCTAGAGAGGGCATAACATTTAGACTGTAGATCATTAAGACAATTACTAATTTCTTTTAATCTGAGCTGTTACATTCAGAGGCAAATGATACGCCTTATTTTATTGCTTAATACCAGCCTGTGAAAAATGAAGGTATTTTTAGAAGGGAATTATGAGCTAGTTCAGGATGGTTCCCCCATATTTAACTTAATGGCAAAGGACAAAAAAAAAAAAAAATCCCCTTGGAGCATTAAGCCTGAAATCAAAACATATTCCAAGAGTTAGGTGAACGGAGGAAACATTCCAAAGCCTTGCATAGGCATGGAAGAAAAGTACTTGACTGAAGTAAGACAACCTCTCGGCAAGCCAACGTTTACAAGAGGCTTGAAACAGCAGCTCCCTTGAGTATTTTAGTCAAGTCTCCCTTGTCCTTTCTGTGGCTAAGGTCCCCTCTTGAAATGGGCATGTGCACTTTCCTACCCACCTTTGTCCCCACACAGGATTGCTTATGTGCCACCATATACGTTTATCACAGCTAAAGTGGGACAAGACTGACTCTTCTTGCCTCCTATTTACCATTTTCAGAACAACATTTTATTTGTGCAGATAGAAGACCTGAAAAGAGTATTTTCACTACATCGTAAGAATAAAATTATTTAACATTATATATATTTATAGTAAAAATCATTATTAGGTTACACTTACACTACCACTCTGAGATATGTTTGCATTGCATGAAAGCTAATTTTACTGCTTAGTGTAAACAGAAATTGTTATTAGATATCTGCACTTAAAAATTATGGCTAATAGAAGGGACAGTATATAGATGTTAAATTCTCATGTAAAAGGACATCAACTGGGAATAAATTATTCCCCTTTTCAGATACTCACTGGCCACCACTGATTTTTTTTTTCACAGTTTGGGAAAGCACACTGAGTCACTTGTGGTTGCAAAACTATTGTATCATTGACATGAGCCAGAATTTAAATCCAAATTGCTAGCTTTTGAGTGTTTCTGTAGGAGACAGTAACAAACATGCGACGATTTCAAATGTCTCTCTACATTATTGTTTCCAGAGACTTAGCTTTTAGTAGTTTCTTCTTGTCCCTGACTGTAAGAGCTGGTTAAGGTGGCTTCACTGGGGAGTCTTCCTGTGTTTGCTGTGCTGTTCACAGTCAGCGAATGAATCGGCTTTGCTAAACACACTCATTAATGTCCAATTTGTTTCTCCTCATCTCTTTGAAGACACCTCACAAGCAGTTAAAATGCTTATTTTGTTTTGATTCTGCAGTGGAAAATTGCATTCACATAAGTAAGCGTATACCAAACAGCAATAAATCTTTATTTCTCAGATGACCAATACCAGCAGGATTCCCATATACTTCTCTGCTGGAGCTGATTTCCAAATTCATTGAATAATTATTGGTGCTTCTTTTCATAAGTGAAAAACATTTTTTTTGCCTTCTATTCCAGTTAAATTTTAAACGCTCCCTTTCCCCCTCATTTCCTCCACATGTCTGTGAATTATTTGTAAAAGAAGACAAAACATCAGATTTGATGTTTAGCAAGTGTCGGGATGGGGGGGAGCGAGTGTGACTTGTCATTTTTCTCCCACTTCACACAAACATTTAGACTCATACTAAGAACCTAAGGACAAAATTTGAATCTCATGTTAGCATAAAAAAATAAATAAAATGTATTATCAATGTTTTAAAGGAAATGCAAGTATTTACTACTGTCTTGGGAAATGGTAATTGTAATATAACTTAGTCTATATTATGCTATAATATAAATGTTTAATATTACTGAACATTTCTTTTAATTTGATTCTTAAATTTCTATTTTCTTTTGTTCTACACTATCATTTCACATCTTAGAGTATTAAATGAATTTTGGTAATAATCGCTGATTAAGTTTTTAGGAAGGTATTATGATTTTTATCTATTCATATCTTAACAAAACTTATTAACATCAGCAGGTAATTCATGCGTTTTGTGGTCAAAGTGAATTTATAAGACATTGTTTGGTTCCAAATCAATTTTAATACAGATCTAGTATGGCGGCCATGCCTGAGAAAGTGATGTTTGCACTCTGTGTGGATACTTTAGCCAACAGTTTAAAACTGCACTGGTGTTTGGGCACAAGGCACTGCTAGGTGCTGTTGTGAAGAAAACAGTCACTAGACTGTAAAACAAATGTCACAACACAGACTTGATAAGGGTGACAGTGGAAGGCTGAGGAACAGGCTAGAATCTGTTGAGTTTGTCTCTGTTTTCTTCCACAGTTCCTTGTCTGTTTGTATTCTTGACTGCTACTTTAAATTTTTTTGTCTTCTAAATTATAAGCCGGTGAAAGGAACATATTTTGAGCAAGAATTTATTTATTTTCTTCTAGTTAAATTCCAATCAAACTAATATCTCAACACAGAGCAATGTGGCATTTGTACAACTGATGTCTTTCTAGAAAATACGTAGTCTCTCTGTATCTATATTCGGTTGATATTCTACTGTGAAAATGTGTTAAAAAGAACTCAAAATTTACATAATATTTTGACAGAATTATAATTGAATATTATACATTATGAAAAAATGCTTTGACTTGTATATTTGAAAAACAGGTACCATTTAATGAAAATTGTTGAACCATCCATGGAATACTGAAGTATATTTTAATGAAAACATCTTGTTGCTAAGTTAGCAATGTGATACCGTGTATGAATTATTTGTCTTAGGTTCCCTTTATCTCTTTATTTAAACATTTAACATGAACTTCAGTTTTAATTAAGCTGATGGGAATTTTACCTTTCATACATTTTAAACTATTTTCACATGAACTTATTAAGATAGAAAAATATTTAAAATTAACTTATTAATATATCAAACAATAATATATTGAAACATTTCTAAACTACTAGATTTATTTTTCATTAAGGCATTAGTCTCAAAATACCAAAGTCAAGTTATTATTAAGTAAGTAATAATTTTCTGTTTTAGATGGAATCTCAAAAGTAAATTGTACTTTCATTATCCAACTTGTAAGCTTCATCCAACAATTAGAAAGATACAACTAAAATTTATTTAAAAATCAGCAACAGCGTTACCCTTGCATTTTACCTACATTTATTATAAGGAAGAGTCCATAACTATTTGACAGGACACTATATTCATGAAAGTGTGGTAACCAAGTTGCTAATGTTTACAATATTAGAATATATTACCATAATTTATAAATTATTGATAATATTTACTCCTGCAATGATATTGTATTTTAATTCACACACTATGAGTTTCTTCTCTCTATGGAAAAAGAGACAATATACAGCTACAGATGCCCATTTCGATTAGTTTGAAGAATTAAGCTAGTTATACCACATGACTACATAACCACATTATTTAGAAAAAAGAAAGACAATAGCTAGAATCATTTGAACTTTGTAGCAGTGTAAGGTAAAGGCGTATAAATCTAGATTTACTTATCTGCCACATCTTCACTTAAATAATTCTTGAATAGTTTATTGTACACCTTACAAGTTTTTTTTATTGTTTTTTGAATGAGGAAGAGGGATCATATTATCATGAGATTTGAACTATACTATATTCAGGCCTTTAAATACACTCGAGTCCTCAGAATTCCAACAAAGTGTTTCTCTATGTTAGTGTATACCATTTACTAATACTTAATATTTGATAGGATAGTACAGAATGTGATCTTCCTCCACATAAATTTAGCCTGATAAGATTGTTTATAATGTGTCTTTATCATTCCAAATTTAGTTTCACCAGAAAAAAATCTTTATATTAACTGGAATAAACCATGTTTTGCTGTGCATGAATCTTCAAGTCGTTCATCGTTTATTTTTGTTTATGTTCTTTTTGTTTTTGTTTTTTTAATCCCCCATACTATTTGTTGCCCCTTCTATTTCCTGCTTCCATGCAGTGCAGTGTTAGGATCACAACCACAGGATAACCTTTGTACCATGTGAGAGTAAGACTGGAGCTTTTCCAAGGAGGCAGAGAGCATCAGGATAGATTATGAGGATAGGATGTAAGGTATCCTTAGTGAAATAACATTTGTGGATAACTTTTACAGAGGTGAATAACTGTTGTAGAGTGGGGGGACTTTCTCTTCCCTTGTTGGTAAGACCTGGAAAACATGGTGTGTGATTTATGGAGTTAGATGATTAACCTGCTCTCATGGTTAAAATACGTGAATGAATTTAGGTATCTTACTAAGTTGCGACTCAGTATCAGACACCACATCCTAAATTACTCCATGTCTTTGCCTATTGTGATGGTCGGAACCTGACATTCTTTCTAGAATGATTGTACCCTCTGAAATTGATGATGATGATGATGGTGATGGTGATGATGATGATTATGATGATGACAACGATGATGACAAAACCAAGTTTCTAATGTCGGTGAATAGATTAACATTATGTATGAATACAGGACAGAATGACGCGGAGAAACATTTTATTGTAGAGCAATAATTATAACACCTTCTTCTCTTTTCTAATCTCTCTACTCTTAGACTAAATCAAGAATAATTCAAAGGTATTACACATGGTCTTATCCAATATCTCTGAAGTATTAACTGTATTTTTTCTTGAAAAATACCAACTTTTGCATCATTACTGAGGCCTTATTTAAATGATAAGACATTTTTGTCTGTGATTCATTGCTGCCAGTTGAAGTTCAGTTATACTATGCAGGCATTAGGTGACTGCATTTATCCCTTCGGCCATCTCTTACAACCAGAACAATGTCCTGATGTGCATCGTAGCACGAACCCTTTTGCAGTGTCTGCAGTCTGATGTTTTCAGACATAATTTATTTGCAGCAAATAGATTTTATTTAAAAATTGTCTGCCCAGCCCTTTATAGGTTATAACTGGATCCTGTTTTAATGAGATAACTATAGATAACATGGCCATAATTTTATGTCTCTTCAATAATATATTGAGATCATTCTACTTATAACAATTTAATGAGAATAAATGGCTTTCTGTTATTTAATAGCATTTCCATAATACAGCGGGTTTCCCGAGATAAAAAGTTCAATGCTGTGAGTGAAATGTAAAACTGGAACAATGGCTTTAGTGGAGAGATGGCAAACATTGCTGGATTCTGTTTCTCTGTCTAGCTGCAAGAAATGGCTTCCCAGGTCATTCTTCTTCCTTCAAAGCCTTCACGTGTACCACCCCCCCTCCACCGCCCCCCCCTACTCTCTGTCAAATTCATGGCCTCTTTTTCTTTGAATGCTGTTATATATGTAAGAATAGAAATACAACTTGCTTAGGCTATATAATGTTGATGGTATGTATATGTTTCTGAGCTGGCCCTATGGATCATATGTCTATGTTTCAGAGCTGACCCTATGGTATTGGATGACCAATCACTGTGTTCTTTCCTGCAGAAAACTGTTTTTCCCATCCTCAGCAGTTCTTGGTTACTTGTGACACTTTGTCAATGGATGAGGCCTCATGAACTTTCTCCCATGCATGTGTATTGTTGAAATCTTTATTCAGATCATGTGTAGGCAGCCGTGTTGGGGAGATTTCATGACTGTAGCTTCTGCCATTTCTGGGATAGACAATCTCACAGTAAACTCCTCGTTCCTGTGGCTTTTAAAATCTTTCTGTCTCCTCTTCTGCGATGACCCCTGAGTCTCTTATAAAGACAGAAGGAGAGGAGTGGGTAAAATAATAGTAAGGCTGTTTGAAAAAAATTCATAAGGAACTATTATACACACCATCTACCTAAAAATACCTATAATACATGTAAGTTTGTGTGTGTGTGTGTAGTTTCAGATTTTCTCATATAGGCTGACAATGTCCCCCCACCCCCAAGAGCTATAAACTATCTAATGCAACCCAATACGAGGCATGAAACTCCCTCTTTTGAACCTAAACTGAGAGCTTCCTCCTTGAAGACTAGCTTTTATGGTACCAGAAGGAACTAGCTAAGTCAAGGGGGATAAGTTCAATAGTCCTACCCAGCTATGTTGTCTATGAACCCCAACAACAAGAACCCGGAGTATGCAGTAGTGGCACTCACACTTTGGCTCTAACCAATAGTTCTCTTATTGGACTTAAGGGCCACTCAGCACGAAAGAAATAATGCCTGTTACTGGGAACCTACTCAATTATTCAGGGCTAATGAAGTCATGAATGTTGGAGGACAACCAACCTACAACTGCCACTTTGCTAAACCTACAGAATTCCTAACTACATTATAAATATTTATCTTTATATGCACAGTTAAGTGTAGTTCTCACCCCTCATCAAGTATGTTTCTCTTTGCAACATATGGAGGCCATTACAGAAAACTATAACCAATCAAAATGTAGAGTTGTGGAGTACAGTGCCAATTGCTACACCTCCAATCTCTCCTATCTTGCCTTCTCTTACACTGTTTTTGAGACTTTCCCTATTCCCTTCATGGCCTTCAACTTCTCACTGGTCTTCAAATATTTGGAATATTAACAGTGCACTTAGGTATTAAGCCAGAAGTCCAGGTAAGCCAGTAGTGTGTGGGTCAGTAGAACAGCAGCATTGTTGGGTTTATTTCATTGGTCATTTATAACTAGTCATGATCACAAGCAGATCTCCAGCTAGCTTTTCCTGTCTAGCAAATGAATGTTTCCAACTGCTTTTTGGTACCTCTTTGCAGCCTTCCAGCAAGCCAGTGCCCCAAGAGATATTGTTTCCCATCCTACTCCTACAGATGATGGGGAGCAAGTTGCTTTGGAACTTGTTATGTGTTCACCCACACGTAGAATCTCCCTAGGACTGCTCTTATTCATGGAGAGTTAATTGCCCTTTGGGTTTCATGGGTATTAGTTGAACATTTACCTGAATATTAACTTTTTTTTAGTCTACCTAAAACAGTTTTCCCTATAATTTTGATTATATGCTAAAAGGTAAAATCTCTGGTTTTAGTGGAAATGAAATAATATTCTAGGGATATAAATTTTTGCTGCGGGCCATGGGTTGTCTCTATGCCAGCCAAAACTGATGATAAATTTCTGTCCTTTGGACTCCTTCACTTCTTTGTTTTTTAGTGAAATTGCTTCCCAGTTCTACTGATGGATGCCTTTGGAAGTGACTCATCAGACACCTTGTACATATTATCAGCATGTGCCTCTTTAAATGCAATTTGGGTTTATTTAGCTATTTTTTTCTGCTTTTCTATCAACTGAACCCCAGCAGTCCCCTTTTATCATATTCTAATGAGGAAAATCAATTGCAAAGTAATTTTGTTCTCAACTTCATCTGCGGATACTTGCTGCTGTGTGTAGCCTGTAGCATGGGCTTAACCCTTTCACTTGGGTAGAAATGAGACGGGAGGGAGTGTTACCTCTCCTGGTCATATGCTGTGTGGGTGAACAGTGTGAGATGCCTTCTACAAACGAGCATGTTTTTTCAGCTCTCTTCCTCCAGATCATTTTTTTTCCCATCTGGAAAGTAGTTTCTGTGATCTCTTTCTCAAGGCTGGATTAAGGCATGAAAGAGCGTTAGATTATTTTTCTCCTGGAAGGCTGTGGGAGCTCCAGGGAAGGGGCACAGCTGGTCTATCACTGGCTGAGTTTACCTAGAATCTAATGCCTTCTCTGCCCTGTACCTGCCTGTCTCCTTGAGTAAATCTTTTAAGCCTTTGGTTTTGGCTTTAAAATTTTAGTTATAGCGAAAAAGGAGGGAAGCTGCATGTGTCTTTGAAGCAGGGCTCTGTTAGCCATTTTTCTCCACTCTGAAAACTGTGTGTGTATAAACGCAGCACCTCTTTATCAGTGCCTAACCATTTTCTGACTTGTGTCCTTAACAAATGCTATAGTCTAAATTTTGTGATGTCACAGTGGTGGATAACTAGACTTTATTATTTTTAACCATTTATAGCATAACATTATGTTATATAAATGAAACACATTTAGCCATTTGCTATAGATATATTTATTTGCTATATAGAAAAACTGATGAAAATCCTTGTGTACATATGTGAGTGGCTATCTTAGATTTGTAACTAGAAATATATTTCATATTCCTTTAGCTAAAATGTTCACATGTATTTTTACTTAAATCTATAAGTTGAACATATTATATTTCCTTTAAAGTTTTATAAAGAATTTATAACACAGATTGAAGAAATTTTAATATTCTTTCATTATTTGGCTCTTCTTGGGATTATTAGGTAGGGAGGAAGAATAATGGCATAGTGTATTCAGGTGTTCAATGAGTGTTCTTGCCCTTAGCCCCATTAGTGCAAGAGGTCTGCTATTTATGTAAGCATCCCTGTAGAACTTGTCATGGGTCAGTTATGAAGATTTGGGAACCCTGCCCCAATTACTGAGGTGTCATTGCCCCAGCATTGCTCAGTTTGCTTACACAGGAGTGAGTTGTTAAATATTATTCTTTCTAAGCTAAAAATGAAGTTGTTGTATATACATGATTAGAAAGTGCACCAAAGGTCACTCTGATTGATGGCCTTTGAAAATTGGCTATTTCTATCAAGGATGGCGTGGTGAATGATACAACTGATTATTCTGTAGCATTGTCTTCCTAGTGGTAAGGAACTCTCAATAGCACATTTCCTCCATGTGTTCCATCCTTTGAAATGAGTCATGATGCCCAAGAATGTAAGTCTCTGGGAAGTGATGACTGGTTCCATATGGATTTAGTGATACTGGCCAAGCTGAGACTGAGAAGTTGGTGTCTTGGTACCACATCAAAACCAGTTTTTGTGGGAGAAAAGAAAAACACTTATCAGAATAATAAGGAATTTTTATTTATACATCAGTGATGCCCTTTAAAGGCAAAGTTGAGATGCTGAACAGAGCTTGAGATGTTAAAAAATTTACCTGTAAAACAATGCTTAAAATGTATCCTATTCAAAAAGAGTTACCAGTCTCTCATCTATGATGCCAAAAACCAGCAGCACGCTGGATTTTTCAAGAATTATCACTACTTGGTGACTAGGTATAGACATTGTGTCTTTTTATTGCATTAGAATTCCCAAAGAATCTGTAGTAAGTCCCTTAGCAGAGGTGTTGTGATGGTTTACATACTTATAACAAAATCCTAGCTTTATAATATATTTTTGTTTGTTTTTAAAAAGTATTATGGGCTAGAGAGATGGCCTAATTTGCTTAAGAGCATTTGCTACACTTATAGAGGATGGTGGTCCAGTTCCCAACACCCACATGGTGGCTCACAACATTCTGCAAGTGCAGTTGCAGGGATTCTGGTGCACTCCTCTGGCTCTGGCTCTTGCTGGTACTGCATTCATGCTCTGCACTTGGGTATGCAGGCAAAACATGTACATGTATACAATTAGTTTAAAGAAAAAAAAGTAAAATGGCATTATAACATAAGCACTTTGGAAAAATATTTTACTTGACTTGAAATACTGATTTAAGCAAGATATTTTATTTTGTACTTTCTAATATGTTATTCAGATAATATCTTTTTAACATAAAATATGCTCACTTTAAGTAGTAACTTTTTAACTTTGAATATAAAAAACAGTTGAATCATGGTTTATGAATTGTGTAGTGTTTAATTTGGAGGCAAGAAATCTGTCATAAGATTACCCAAAACATCTGCCTTTTCAGCCTTGTACATTAATTCATTAAATTCAAAAAGACTTACTTAAAATAGCATTAAAACAGTAACATTATCACTGGCACATAAATGTTTAATAGTTGTATTTTGAGGTTTCTTCAACTCATGATGACTGGTATCTTAGGTAAGAGATTCTCAATTCTTTTTATTTAAAAAAAAATCTAATAACAAGTCTCTCTCTGTGTGTGTGTGTGTGTGTGTGTGTGTGTGTGTGTGTGTGTGTGTGTGTAGAAAAATTTGAAAAAGCAGGTTAATAACCCAAAATAAGTAAAACAAAACCTGAGTGTTCTTTCAAAAGGTCCTGCAACTCTCCAATTTTCACTAGCTCCAATCATATGGTTTGAAGTAATTTTATGCAGAGAATACACTGATAAGGCATAAGGGATAAGAAAGTAGGGTAGGAATGTTGAGTCTTTTCCAATATATAGTCTCAATGCTTGGCACAGAGTAAAGCTCACCATACTTTTATGATAGATGATCATGTTGGTAGAGATTAAAGCTAGTGACTATACTAAAAACATAATCACAGGAAAAATAGCCACAAGATTACTGTGTTCAAACACAATACAGAAACTGAATTGTGCACAATTTTATGTTACTGGTAATCAAAAGGCCACTATCTAAAGGCCTGGCCCTCAGTTTCTCCATTTAGACAAATTGAGTGAAATAATGTCTTGTATAGGACAGAGGTAAGCATTGATCCCTAACCATGTACTTAGAAAGGCTGGTATTCCACCTTTGTTACCTGGTCATATTTACAGTAGTCGTGGAAATTATAGGACTAATAGAGGAAATAGTCAAAAGACTTTTTTGATGCTCACATATTTCTTAACTTAAAATGTAAGATCAGTGTTTAAAATTACATTGCCTAAAGTCTTTATTGTTAGGAAAAGATGAGAGTCCAAACATTTATTCAGTCTGAAGATACTGTATGGTAGTGTTAATATATGTTATTATATTATATATTACACAGTAGGCTCTATCCTATATTTAGGTAGTTAAATTAAGGATGAATAAAATTCCACTGCCTTTGCTTATACTGTCCAAAAGTTGGAGTAATTTCAAATGACATAGCAATTCAATCCCAGACAGAACATGGAAAGAAAGTGGATGAAGCTCCTTTGAAGAAACTCTATACATATCTGTTATCCTTCCTATAACCCTGCAAGGTCATTTACCATAATCTTGCACCTGTATCAGACATGGATTTATCTGACAGGTTGTATCACATGCTCAGAAGCAGCAGACTGGGATACAACAGAAACAGAAGTACTATAGTTCTTCAGTCTCTAGTCCAGGGATTTCCCAGCCCTCCTCAGAAGCTTTCTGATCTGAAAGACGCAGGGTGTTGGCTGGGATGATGCTCACTCCATGGTGGGGCTGCCCAAACTACCTCTTGCCTGGAAACCACAAATGGAGCAGAAAGAAAAAATGGAGCGTAGCCATTTCATTTTAAGACTCTTGACCACAGTCTGTTCAGCCTGGCCTGGTTTCTTCTTGGTGCAGTGTCCATGCTAATTGCCATAGCTAAATGGTGTCATGGTAAATAACAATGCTGTGGTGACATGTTTAATCTTCCCTGGGGTTGCCGTGGACACCATCAGCTGCTACTTTGGTGGCAGTCTGGGGGATGAACAGGCAGCTGGTGCACTACGTAGTCTCCAATTTATGTCTTTGTGCAATCATTCATTGACCAAAATTAGGACTTCTAAAGTTAAAAAGAAGAAAGAAGAAGAAGAAGAAGAAGAAGAAGAAGAAGAAGAAGAAGAAGAAGAAGAAGAAGAAGAAGAA
>OU015755.1:68717325-68751173 GCA_907169655.1 Acomys percivali | reverse complement strand
AAGAAGAAGAAGAAGAAGAAGAAGAAGAAGAAGAAGAAGAAGAAGAAAAGGAGGAGAAGAAAAGGAGGAGAAGGAGGAGGAAGACTGGTTTGAATTGAAATGCAAAACCATTTATAAAAAATCGAAATGCATTTAAAAACATCTTTATCTTGAACTCATCTTGGACTTCATCTTGGGTGAAAAGATGCTGGACAGCTGCCCAAATGCATTTCTTAACCATTGATGAGTTAGATCCATCCAGTCTAGATGAAAAAACATTCTGAGCAGACTCATATTTCCTTGCTGGTCCCCTTCAGACACAAGCAGATACCTCCGTATAAAAACATGGTGGCCCATGTTCTCTGTTTGGCATTGATTAACTCACATCCCCATCCAACATGGAAAGATAATCACCTAAGGTTGTATACGTACATTAGAGCCTATTGAAATACTAATTTCTTACATTGTTCTAAATGTTTATCTTGGAAGAAATACACGGCTGTCCATTACCAGTGAGTGACCACTACGGGAAATCCACCTTCACTTTCCTATAATCATTTTTCCTGAACTTTCTTTTCCTTGACATTTTATTCTGACAATCTTCAAACATCTAAATATTTTTGCAGTGAATGTCTTCTTATAAAAATTTGACTCTAGATGGATCTATAATCTTGGTCCTCATTTTTCATTTACCTCATCAAATGTTTTACACACAAACATAGATGTACATACACACACTTGCACACACTTACTAGAGAGTAGACATAGTCAAGTTAGACACAGTGAGTGGATTTCAGAATCTTTTTTGACCTAAGTTAAAGCTCCCTGTGCACCACTAAGTAAACTGCAATAACCTCTCAGTAAACTTCATTCATTCCCTACTGTGCAAAAGAGAACAGCAAATTCCACACCATGTGTTATCACATGGAATACAGAGAGGAATGTGATTGAGAATCAGGGAATCCAAAGTACAAAATCACCCTAGATGCCTATCAGTGGATGAATGTATAAACAGAATGGTATATGGGGGGGAGGTGGGGAGGATGGGATTTCAGAATGAAGAAAGTATGTCATTTTGAAGAAAATGTGTGACACTGGTGATTGTCATGCTAACCAAAATAAGACATAGTCATACAAACAGCAAATGTTTTCCTTCATGTACATAATATAAATTTGAGTATATAGATAATAAAAAGATATAAGGATGAAATATGAGAGAAGATAAAGAAACCTAAAAGAATAGGAGAAATCAAGAAATGTTTTTTCTTAAAATCTATCCCTATTATCTATGCTTATCTATCATTTATCTATCTACTATCTATCATCTACTGTCTATCTCTCTGCAGTTAATAGGAAAAATAAGAATTAGGAACACCACCTGACCATAAGAAGGACTTAATGATTGACAGCTTTCTCAGTTATTACTATATGGCATGTATGTTGCTAAGCAAATTTGCAATACTTTTAAGTTATTTTGTATTCTGTTATGTTAAAATAGCTTGAGGCTAATTTTGTTGGCATTATGGAGATTTTTTTAAAATTTTTTTATTAATTTATTCATATTACATCTCAATTGTTAGCCCATCCCTTGTATCCTCCCTTTCTTTCCTCCCTCTTGCTTCCCCCTCTACTCCCTTCCCCTATGTCTGTGACTGAGGGGGACCTCCTCCCCCTGTATATGCTCCTAGGGTATCGAGTCTCTTCTTGGTGACTTATTATCTTTCCTCTGAGTGCCACCAGGCCTCCCCATCCAAGGGACATGGTCCGATATGGGGCACCAGAGTTTGTGTGAAAGTCAGATCCCCTTCTCCACTTAACGGTGGAGAATGTCTTGTTATGGAGAGTTTTTTGCGAGTTTACTTTTATCTACCTCCACCCCCAACAACTTAACAAATTTCCTTGATTCTTGTGGAATCGCCAGGTTATTGCAACTCGGACTTGAGCCAGCGGCTTAATTGAGACTGGGCCAATAAAGTTTCCTTTACTGTCAAAGGGAGTAGGAAGTTCTCTACAATAGGAAGGAGTAGCTCTGACCTTACTCACATCGCATGGAGCTGCTTCCCCATGGAAATTCTGGGCTCTCTCCCAAAAGCTTCATTTGAAGGTGAATGCCTTGTACAAAACGCCACTCTGTGCCTCTCCCTAGCAAACAGTTAATACTAGGTACCAAAAAAAGATCCCCTACCCTTGCTGTCTTTCTTAATGAATTGTGACAGTGCACTAATTTAAGCACAATTGGCCCAGCATCTCTTACGGCGACAGAGGCGTTTCCACAGAGAAAAGCAGAAAGGGTACTCTGAGATCGTGGGCTTGTCCTGGGCTGAGTTTGATTTATGAAATGAGACCTAGGAGCCTGAATTGAACAGATTGGCTTGCAAGAGACAGCTGTACTGGAGGAGCTGCTGCCAGGTACGGGAAGTGGAAATGGAGAAAAATGAACACTGGGATGAAAAGTCCTTTCCCAGTCCGTACTTATCAACATGAAACATCTGTTTCAGCTACAGCGGTTCCCAGTGGCAGTCAGAATTATTGATACAGCAAAATCGCTGCTTCTATGCAGCACAGTGGCATGCCCCCCACCCCTGCCCTCACTGGCTGCATTGTAATGACTCATTACTTTACTAGAGTGACCAGAGACACCGTGCATGTGAGAGCCGACTTAGTGCCAGGGTAATTGTGCAAATGAGGCGGGTGGTAGAAGGAAATTTTCCCCATGAGCAGTACATTTCCGCATGCTGTTCTGGTTTATTGTGGCTGAACGCAGTGATTATACTGGTTGGAAAAGAAAGCAATAAGCTTCTGTCTGTCTCCAATTGTTTTTAATATTCTTGTTTAATGAGAGAACATAGCTTTTATTTAAACTAAACATAATGGATGCATTTTAAGATTTGGATCCATTTTTTTTTTTTAAAAAAAAAAGCCATCTTGCCATCTCATATGTTATGTAAGCACATGCTGCTATAAATAGGAAAACAAATATGCTTAGTTCAGCTTTTTGTTAGATAAAATTTGATTAGGGATGTGCAAAAGCTGATGCTGTCAGCCAACACATAGCACCAGGGAGCAATACATACCACGTTAGGATGAAAATTAAAAGCATTTATTATCAAAGAAACTGGTTTTGTGGAAACATTCCAGGAAAGTTTTACATGTTCAAATAAATAGAAACTAGAATTTCTTAATTTCCGTAATATTGCTTTATAATGCATGATGGTAAACTTGCACATGAGTTTCCATGGCAGCTGAAGGATGATTATAAGAAGATTTACTAAGCGAAGTTCGTGTAAGAGGAACAGAACAGTGCAAAAATACAAAGACAAGACAAGAACCTGAAGCATGTCAGGATACTTCTCTTTCATGTGTAGCCTAATTATTTTGAAAGCAATTATATTTGCGCCAAATTATGTACACAATTTATGTTTTAAGGATTGACTAATTTTTTTTTTTTTTTTTTTTTTTTTTTTTTTGAAAATCAGGTATTGGAAAATTCTGAATTTCAAGGTTAGTTTTTCCACACCACTACTGTGGCGTGGCCAGTTTCTCTATGAGAAGCAAAAGATTGCAGGCAGTTGTGCTGTTTGCTCAGTTCTTTTCCCAATGTACTTAGCCATAGTACTGAAGACTAGGGTGAAATACAGCCTGGTGTTCTGACAACAAGGAACTGAAACACTGGCTCACGTTCAGAACCGGCCTGACATCCAGGCACTGAAGAGGTTAACAGACTGTGTCCCTGACAGCAGGGTAATGAGGATTTATAGTGAGCAAGAGGTGAAGGTGGATGAGTGGCTCCCAGGCTCCCAGGTGTGCTAGCTCCAGGCCCTCTGCAGACACTATGCCTCAGCAGTAGTGAAGGTTACCTACAGGGTTGTCCTGACAGTTGACTTTGGTTCCAGTTATGGCTGATGCATGAGCTCTCTGTACGTAGATAGACAGGCAGATTGCTAAGCTGACCGACCTACTGTAGTCCGATTATTTTGTAGCTTATTGTCTTCTGAGTTCAAATGTACGCTTGGCAGAGGCAGGATGTGATTATAAGAGAAAATAAATAATTTGATAGCTTTGTGTAGTGTTCAGCCACTGAAAATTGGTTAAGTGGAGGAACGGATGGGTGGAAGGAAAGAGGAAGAAACGAGAAAGGGAGTGAAGGAAGGAGGAAAAGGGGAGATAATATGGGAGGATGGCAAAAGCAGTTCTGAGTGCTGCAAGTTCTTGTTAGTTCAGGAACTTTCTGTACTTGGTTTCTCCATCTTCTGAGAATTTGACAGAGCATGCTCTAACAGCCCCTGAGCAGACAGGCTACCTGTGTCCCCTTCACCTTCTAGTACAGCCCTTTCCTCCATGCAACCATGTTTTTCTTATTGCTGAGATTTTTCTCAGTGTGCCATATTTGTTTCTGTGTCTACTAATGTCCTCTCCTCTGAAAGAATAGAAGCCACATGAGAACCAGGGCTTTGCCTAATTTCCTGTTCAGTCACCTCGAGCAACACTTTTTTTTTTCTTCATTCACAATGGGTGGACAAAGAAAGAGAGAATATTAGAACTGTAAACATATTGTTTAGCTTTTCCATATGTGGATGCCTCTATTGGGAGGTCCATGGGTTCTTCCGTGTTGGATAGTCTTAAGAAACAACACATGGGGAGAGTGTAAGAAAAGAGATATACTAATGGGGCCCAAATGATCTCTGCTTCTGGGAAGGTTCAGGTCAAACCAGACTGCATGCTCCCAACTTCGCCTTTATTCTCAATTGGCATGAACTCAGCTTAGTCTCACACCTTTGATTCTGTGCTAAATCAGATACCCTCCTGGGTGGTATGACTTAATAGGCAAAAGCTAAGGGTATTTCCCTCTGGGATATTGCTATTCATATCATATCATATTTCACTGCTCTGAGGCTTTAATGTGTTGCTATCCATTGTTAATACAATATTTCTTACTCTCACACAACCTCCTGTGTTTATTGTAAAAATCACTTTTAAACATTGTTAAAGGTTTCTTCCTTTATATCCTAAAATGAGTCACTGAATGGTTTCATAAAATGCATTTCCTCCTCTATAAACAGTGTCAATAAAATAATAAACACGTTCTTGGTAGCAGAAGTATTTACCTGCGCACACCACATTTAAACTAGTTTTGTTTTCCCCGAGGAGGTAAGTTGATGTGTCCTTTCTCATATTGAAGTGATGATATCTTGACCCCAAGATTGTCAGGGACTCCCCACAGGACTCAGACACAAGATGACTCAGGAGGACCCTGTAATGAGCCGTCTGCATACACTGCATGGTTTCAATTACAGCTTTATATGACTAGACAGTGTGGTGCCAGGCGAGAACCACAAGGAGTAGTGCAAAGGGTCTTTGTCTTTGCCATCCCTGTGTCTGGGTCATCAGCTTCCAGAATCTGCTTCTCCATCTGTGTGGTGATTGGTCATTGTAATTATGAACTCTCAGTTTGAATAAAAGATTCTGGGAAGAATAGTTCAGATTCCAGTACTGGTCTTGTACTTTTTCTGTGGAGTTTTGACACTTATCTGGCACCTCTAAGATGTCATTTCTGTCTCAAACGTGCTTGTCCTATGTTGTGCCCCACTTGTGATTTTTAAGACACTGTCCATATAGTTTTCCTCAAAGTTTTTGAAGAGGAGGCTTGGGTTTTGTATGGCTTTTTAAAAAAATTGCACCAGATCATAAGGCCTTTTCTATGTACTTTTTTGAAAGCGGACAGTGTATAGTATGTGCAAAAAAGATTTGTTTTCTCTTGGTTTTGTGAATTATTTGATTGAATTGGAAGTATGGGTTCTCCTAAAAAATTTTTAAGTTTGAGGTTGTTTAAATACATGTACATTGAATGTTAGAAAGTGCTCTAGATTAGAAGGTTCAAGGAGGGAACATTACAAGATGGCAAACTCTCCTGCCACCTGTAACCAGTATGAGACAATACAGACTTTTTCAAATAGTTGTTGGATTATGAGCAAATTAATGTCCAACCTATTCTTTTGCTATAAATGAGGAAAGCCTATAGTCCTCCCAAGGCAATAGGCCCACTCATTGGCTAAGAAGAACATGAATCTTTGATTTTCTACTGCCACAGGACCACTGCTGTGCAGTGAGGATGTGGCACTGGAGACCTGAATTGGACAGGTAAACTCACTCCTTGACTTCCTGTCTATGTCCGAACATCAATATATGACACAACACTTCTTGGCTAGTTTTTAAAAACCAAATGCTCAGAAAATAAGTTCAGAATATTGTTGTCAGTGGCTTGCCACTGTGGAAATATAAATAGACTTATGTAGCCGACTGAGGAACTGAATGAGAAGGTAAACGGTTGGGACACCAAATAGGATTTTCACAGATTGAGGAGGAAATAGAGAACACAAGAAAAGAGAGATGAGAATTTGAAAACAGCACAGAGACCGTGTGACAATATTTTGCAGCAGCCTTTGCAAGATTCTATTTCCTGTATATCTGAATAAAATGAAAGCTGGGAACAGCAGGTTAAGTGATTTTTTAAAATAGCATTTTAAAAGGCTTTCAGTTCATGTAGATTCTCAAAAAAAAATCCTCTTTCTAATGCACATAGTTTCTTGAAATAGCCCAGTCCTTCTGTCTCAGAAAACACACCTTCCGCCTAGCTGCCATCCTTTCTAATTGAAGAAAGACATGGTTAAGCACGCCTAGTCACCATCATTTGAGAAAAAAAAGGGTGTGTTTCCCCTTGGGGATACAACATAGCATTCTGAACACCCTTGAATCTCATCATCAAAGTAAAAGCCAAGAAAGTTCTGGATGACTCTGTCATTAGCACTTTGTGGACCTTTGGAAAAAGCACATGAACTCTTTTCATTGCATAACTCAGTTAAAAGTACAGTACATCTCTCTTTGAATCTCATGTAGTTGGTATACCAGAGGGAGAGAGCAGGCCCAAAAGTCCACGGAGGCCCTTTTTTTTTTTTTTTTTTTTTTTTTCAGTAACTATCTGACTGTATTTATTTATTTTATTTATTCATTTATTTATTTATTTATTTATTTTAATTAATTTATTCTTGTTACATCTCTATGGTTATCCCATCCCTTGTATCCTCCCATTCTCCCCTCCCTCCCATTTTCCCCTTATTCCCCTCCCCTATGACTGTTCCTGAGAGGGATTACCTCCCCCTGTATATGCTCATAGGGTATCAAGTCTCTTCTCAGTAACCTGCTGTCCTTCCTCTGAGTGCCACTAGGTCTCCCCCGCCAGGGGACATAGTCAGATGTTAGGCCCTTAATTCAGCATCAGATAATTTAAGGACTGGAGTTATGCTGTATAAATTGAACCAATGTAAAAACATCAAACTCCAGTTAAGTTGTCCACTCATCGAAGCATTCAATTTTTCTTCTGTGTAAATCAAAAGAGAAATGGCCCTTTTGGTATGTAGGAACTCTGCCTCATCTTGGAATGCTCACTAGTTGAGTCATGCTCCAACCAATTACTAACATGTTTTAAAGCCTTCCTCCATCCCTGCCTGAAATGGTTTTAAGCTTTATAATTTGCCATCTTTTCGCTGCTCGGGGACATAGGTAATCAATGAAAATGTGTATTTCAAGAATGCGCATGTCCCCTAGATTGCAGTTTATCAAAGTCACTTTGAATCATTCCAATTGAATTTTCACTTCTTATAAATCATCAATGTCTATAATCGTATTACAGGGTCACAGGGGATCACCACGAAAGGTATATTAACAGAATGGCTGAGGAGTCAGCGCAACTGCCCTTGAGTCGTTCCTCCATAATGTCAAAACAGAATCTGTTCTTAGAAAGCTGAGAAGAGGGGAAGAGGAGAGTATTTTCCCTTTCTACAGGCTTTCTACTTCTCCTCTGCTTGTGTGACTGCAGCATCCTGGGCATTTATTGTTTCAGATGAGGTAGACTGCAGGTCAGAACAACAGATATGTGGCAGGAAATTTGTTGACTGACACAGCTATGAAGATTCAGGCATAAGAATGAATGACTTTGGACTTGGCTCAACAGAAGTTTCAGAGAACAATGCATGAGCATCAACTTCCCCCTCCGTGCTTCTTTTCACCCCCATCCCACCTCCTCTGTCTCCTTCCTTTCTTTCCCTTTCTCTCCTTACTCACTTATTTTCTTCCTTCCTTCATTCCTTCCTTCTTTTTAAAAGATTTATTTTTATTTTTGTATACTTGTGTGTGTATGTATGTGTGTGTTTATATGTGTTTGCACATGTGTGCATACATATGCATGTATATACCCACAGAGGCCAAAAGGTGTTATCAGGTTATCCTATGGATCTGGAGTTATAGATGGTTGTGAGACACCCAATAGGGATACTGGGAACAGCATGTTGATCCTTGAGAACAGCCATCTATGTAGCCTTCCTCCTGCCTTCTTTCCTCCCTCCCTTCTTTACCTGCCCCATCTTTCTGCTATTCCAATGACTATTGATACTATTTTCCTTCAGGTCACCTTTGCCTTCCTCAGGAGTTTTAGCTAACATTAGGCGCATTATTCTACTGTTCTAGAAACTGCACTGATGGTCCCATTGGTATAGTTATAGGCAGTATGGCACTGACAAGTCAAGAAGAGAGTTGGTGTCCATGACGGCACACTGAGTTAGTGAAGGGAGCTTTTTATAAAGAAATCAAAATGCTATACAAAGAAACAAGGGAGTGAGTAGCAAGCTAACATGTAAGTCAAGCTTCATTATTTTCCCTCAAAACAGGAGTCTGTTGGTCTTGGCTGACGGACTTTTGCCTAACAGCAACGCATGAGCACAAATAGTCTGTAACTTCCTTTTTGATCTTTCTGACATCCACCTTTATGTTTTTCCTAAACGTATGTCCTTCTTCCAAGTGTAACTTAGACCCGTTAATTTAAATTGCATCTTTTGAGAGATCAAAACCATGCCCTCTCATACAGAGTCTCTTGTCCCCTGAGTAAAGGCTGGAACAAAGGAATTTCTAAGTAGTAAAACACAAAACACACAGTATATAATTTGGGTCCAGTTCTGAACCTTAAAATGAAAATATAGCTTTTCTTTGTAACAGATGCCTCATCTCAATCCGGGAAAAAAAAAAAATCAAATTTCCTGAAAAGAGCTACGGTTTGAAATGCCTCATTTCTAAGTGTCACAGGCATAGCTTGCCCCCTGGGTGCTGATGCATGTGTGTATTTTTCAAATGTACCTCCAGAGAACACTACAATAAAACATTTCATTATCTATCTTCCTTTTATTTTTTTCCCTAAGAGATGTCTCTGCCAGATACAGAATGCATGTAATTCACTGTTGCTTTTAATTTGTCAGTACATTAATTTTAGTTGATAAAGAAGTTAACTGGATCTGCTGTCCTAGTTATCTTTGATAACTCAAGTTCATGTGCCTCTTGCTTTTAAAGGCCGTTCTCTGCTTCCCCACATCTCTCTGGGTTTATATAGCTTTTAAGTTGTCATTGACCCAAGAGATCATTCAAGGGTGATTATAGTTTGCAAGCTTGTTTGTATGCAACAGCCATGATCTTTTCTCTAAAGACACCCAGCTGCTCTTAGCTGCACCTTGACCTCCAACAGACACTTATTACAAATCAATTTCATAGATTCTCCTGAAATAATCCAGAATATCTCGGGTAGGAAAATGACGAAAGGGCACCAATTTATTGTCCTTTGGAGGTTAGAAAGAGCAAACGAGTCATGAATTTTGAATGAACCTCAAGTGATTCTATTAATTTTTTCCATGGGTTACTCCAGTCATACCATCATGCATTAAATTTTGGAAGGCTAACCTCTCAGAGATGATACCCCAATTTCTGGGTGCAAAGAGGCAGAGAAGTATTCTCTCTTTGTTTGCGAATCCAAACTCCGAGTTGGCTGTATAACATAGGGTATGAGTTTGTAAGAGGTGACCCTGGGCCTGTCGTATATTTACATTTTAATCAGATGGGGACCCCAAAGAGTAATGAGCATTCTGGGAAGTTCAGAAGATTTAAATTTTTGAGTCACTTAACCTAATCCTGCAAATCCTGTTTTATTCTATAACAAGAATTTGTACACACTAGGTGCCTAATAAGTGCTGATAGAAATGAACTAAGTCCAACCTCAATTACTTCCCTGTCTATGACTTTTCTTAAATTCATTTCTTATCACTGTGGGTACACACACAGATGAGACTATGCTTCCTTACTGCTCTGCCTTTATTTCAGAAGTTTTTACTGTGTGTGTGTGTTAGTAAAACATGCATTTCAGAGCAAATGTAGGCTAGATAGAGGCAACTGCGCTTCAAAGAGTTTGTACACTGGGATATTAATTTCCATTTCAGAGTATTTCTTTCCACACAAGATGGATGTTCTGCTTTCAACTTATTAGTTACATAAATGAGCTTATCTATTTCTAATTTTGACTTAATATAAAAAGCATCGCATTTTAGGTTTCATCCATCTAATTTTCATTTCGTATAATTATTTGTGGTAAGCTGATTTTACTTTATGCCATCTGTTCATCAGGTTCATGCAGATAATATTAAAGGTATGTATTCTCCAATATTGGAATATCCACATTCATAAGTCACGCCATGTTTCCCAGGGACACTATGCTTGACTCAGGCTGCTCCCAGGGAGAGATGTCACCACAGCAAAGCACAAGAAGGAGCACTCCTCCATCCATTCTGTCATTTCCAGTTACGGTTTAAAGCAGATGGCTGCTTCTCAGAGACCTTCCTTACCTTAGGCGAAAATGTAAAACTTATTTTGATGACTTCTTTTCTCCTTAGCCTCCCAGCCATCTTGAAAGGCTCTCTTCTGTCCTCTTTGATATCACTGTCACTTCAAAGGAAATTGAGAGCCTCGGCTCCTTTAGCAAATGATCCAGGTAGCAGCACGCCGCCGATCCCTCTAAATGGTACAAAGCAGTGTTGCATAGGTGAAGGCTGGTAAGATTTACATAATTCGAGTTTATTAGCTGCCTGTGCTTGAAGGCTGTTCTGTACCTCCCCAGAGGTTTGCAAAAATGGTTGGGTGCTATTTAAAATAGCCCAGTCTTCGGCGACTTAGAAAACAACCTATTCAAAGCAAATACAGCTATGAAATACACGCCCACTTTTCCTTTTCTTTCTGTTAACTAAATAAGCATCTGGTGAAGAGCCTTTGATAGTCCCTCTATCACTGCAAGTTTCCACTTCTTAAGAAACTTTTAGGTATAATAATGACAGAGCATATATGTGCCCTGAATGGCAGGCATTTCCAAACACAATCATTGCAAAACAGAGTCATTTGCTTATTTATTTATTTATTTACTTAGCAGCTTGATATCGTTGTAGATCACGCAGCATTTTACTGATGGTGTTTGCCTTACAAACACCATTAGTTCGAGTCCCAGAGGTCTCTGTTGTGGCCTTTTACATTTCCAGCCTTTTAAATTACTGTTTAAAATCTTATTTATCTCAGTAAAAATGAAAATGATAAATAATCTGTTTTTCTCATTTATGATGAGTGCGACCAGCCTTTTGGTCATGGCTGTGAATGTTTGACAGTTGACAGTTCAAAACTGCCAAACAAAAGAATTTCTACACTTCCTCTAAAATGATAAAGATGACATGTGTAATTGGGGATTTCTCAGCAGGATTTCATCAGTAGTAAAGTGAAGACCTAATAATTATAATGAGAGTAAAAACAACATACTCTGGTTGCTATGGGCCAGTTGCCTTTCTGTGCATTTTACTGTACCCACCCATTTTATTCTTACAATAACTCCACAAAGTAAGTGCTATAAACCTTAAGTTGAAGACTAGATATAGGGCAGTTAAAGGTAGCCAGCCTTGGCACTTGACCCAGGTTGCCTACTGTGGGGCCTGGATTCAAAAGGAAGCATCTTATTTCCCGACTCTTCTATCATCTATGAAATGCCTTTTGTATTAAAATGTACTAGTATATTCATATTTGACTTTTTCAACTATCTTGAAATGTATCATTCAGTACTGCTTAGATGTTCAATGGGTTATCATCAATCCTAAATATTTCATATATCTGGAGTCACGAAAGCCTGTATTTTTATGTCTGGCTTACTTCACTGAGTGTATCGTCAGGGTTTATCCATAGCTCCTGTCAGAGTCCCTTTCCCTCTGAGGGACGAGTAGTATATTATTATGTGGCTATGGCACATGTTTTTTACCCTTTGATCTGCCCCCAGTCTCAAATTTCCTTTTACTTTTGGCTATTTTTACATCAAAATGGCTATGCAAATATCTCTTTGAGATCCCACTTTCAGTTCTGGAAGTTATATCTCTAGAAGGGAACTATTGAATTAAAGGGCAATTCTATGTTTTTTTGAGCAACCATCATCTTCTTTTCCATAATAGTTATACCATTTTTCATTCTCAGCAGTAACTCATAAGTATTCAGTTCTCTCTTCCTGCTCATCAACACTTTTTAAAGAGTGTCCATCCTACTCCTTTAGATAGCAAACTTTCTTTGTAATCTGCCATGTAAGCTGGCACACACACACACACACACACACACACACACACACACACACACACACAGAGAGAGAGAGAGAGAAAGAGAGAAAGGGGGGGAGAGAAGACTTTAAGGACAGCCAGAAGTACACAAGAATAAGTTTCCTGGGTATTTTCTTTCTGATGATAATATGTAAATGTTGATATTTCATAAAAAGTTAGGACCACAGAGCACTCTGCATTTCCTTGTATGTACAGATAAACATGACTAAGTGCAAACACCTTGAGTTTCTGTCATGTCAGTAAACAAACAAACAAACAAAAATACCAGTAGAGAGAGTACATAGATTTGTTCCACTTCTACATAAATATGTCAAATGGAAGGGACATAGATTAGATGCTTTCATGTCAAAACTGAAGATATTGAAGAAAATCCATCCATGTTGAAAAATTAAAAACCAAATTTAGTCAGTATTATCCAGTATCTATATGACTCTATAATATATAAGCCTTATGTTTGCAATGTATAGATAGCATTAGGCACTGTACTATAGATTTTTATAAGGTCATTATTGTCAAACTGCTTTCATTTTCCAAAAAGATTTGAGGTCTAAGCCATTGACCACCATTTTTTTTTTCAGCTATAACTTCATTGTAAGTAAGCTTGTTTTTAGGATTTGAATTGGGGTATGTATTTAACTTTAAAAAACATGAAAGGTCTTTTAGAGTTTCCCTTTGCACTGAAGATGCTGAGTGTGAAAGACAGGAGCTCATCTCTCTAATTCACCATCGTTCTTAACATAGAGATGATGACCTTGACATGTCAGTAATATTTTTAGAACTAATGGCAAAGCGTGTTTTTCCCCCTCTCTTTCTGAATACACCGCAGACAGCCACAGTTCATTGGGCTGGAGAGTTTCAGTTGTACAACTAAAAATAAATGCCTCTGTAAAATACCCACAAAGACAATGTCAGTTTCCCAACACCACTGAACGAATGTGCCTTAAAACAATCTGCTGAGTTCCAGGTGTGTAAATGTCTCTGTCTTTTGCCTGGAGGTGAGGTCTTAGAATATTCCTTTCGTTTTAATACCATTTAGTTTTCAAATTCATTGATTACAGACTATGTAACTTATGCACTTAACACATCTGGAATAAAGTTCAGTTTCATCCACTCACAGTGCTGTGGTTCCCTTCCAGCAAATAACCTTTTGTGGGTCTTTTATTTAATGCTCACAAGAGAGGTGGCCCTGAGCTCTGTTGGCTCAGTACCATAGCTACATAGACAAGCAACCAGTAAGATTATGTTCAAAGTCATATAACTTGATTTGTGTAGCTTCATTATATCTTGAACAGAGATACCCAAATCAAAGCTCTGATACTACATCACAGAAAGAAGTGGATGATATAAGACAGGAGTAAAAGTATCGCTACTCCAATGAATAAGGTGATTTTCTTCTGGTAGTATGATTCTACTTTGTTAGTGGCTATTTTGTCTCCTCAGTTCACCTGACTACTAACAGAAGTTATTATTCCTGGTAATTTCAGATACTGACTATTGATCATGTGGAGTTTTATAATATACTTGAGAGTAGCTTAAGCTTACTAGATGTAGAGATTAATGGCTTGTGAAAAGCATAACTGTTGTAAAAAAGAGATAGGGACATGTGATGTAACTACAAAAGCAGGGGATTCTTGAGAGGCAGGTGCAACCACATTCAAGCCAATTAACAGAACAATTTCGCACACATGTACAGACATTGAGGAAAAACTCCCATACAGGGATATATATGAGAGAGTGCTGAAGTTAAGTGATGAATGCAGTGGGCCCTAGGAAGTCTCCATCACCTAATGCAGAACACTTACTAGTTGTATCAATGGAGAGGATATCTGATGCTTCCTTTTCATTATCAGTACCATAAGGTAAAAGTTTTCAATGCATTCCAGTTGGTGGCAACAGAACATGTACTGTTTTATAGGCCAGCATCTATAGACTATGGGTCTTGGGATATTAATTCTCTATCTCAGTATTAATATCACAGGCCATAACTATATCTCTGTACACATTGCTGCAGACACAGAGCTACAGTGTACATACAGATGCATCAATGCATACAGACACAGGGGCTGACATAAACCATGCAACAAGCACCATGCTGGCCCCTTCCATATGAGTCTTCCACAAACATGTCAACCTTGCACAATTCTTGTCTTATCTTTACGTCCCTATTGAAGATAGGCACAAGGATAAGAGACACCAGTACAGGCTCACAGAGACAGCAAACCGCAGAACCAGAACTTGTGTTGCACATGTTAGACCACTGTTGATCAACACAGTAACCCCAAGTAACTTTCTAGAACTCGAAACACACACACACACACACACACACACACATACACACACACATACACACACACACACACACAGACACACACATACACACACACACACACACACACACAGACACAAACGGTTTTCTGCCATACATGTGTAGGTTGGTAATTTTGAATCTTAAAAGACATTTCGTTTTATATATGCCACAGCTGTTTTATTTACACTTCATAAGAGTGTTAGTTGTTTTGTACCTTTCTCGGGTATTAGAAGATCAAAGGGCTTCATTTCATAGGAGCAAACCAAGTGTGAATCCAGAACGTTTACTCTGTTGGTAACAATGGGGCCCTGGGCTTTGAATCTCGCTGAAATCTCAAGTTGGGAGAAAGGAGACAGCTCCATTGCAAGGGAGACACTCCGTTCCTGAGAGGATAATGGAGCCTGAACCCCTGACCTGCTGCTTCTTCTTCCGGTTCATCGCGCATGCGTCTGACTTAATTGCTGACTCAGAGAAATGTTCTTTCCTGGGAGGCTTACTTCTTATCAAAGATGGGTGAAGAGTTTCCATCTGGAAGAAAAACATACGTGAGCTAAAGAAAAAGTACCTTAGAGGATGAGCATTGTTTTCTTTACTTTCATTCCGCTTCCATAAAGGGAGTAAGCAACGTTAATCAGTTAAGCCCTGATGCCAACTTCAGCCCCGTATTACTGACTAGCAAGTCTTTTACAAGTATGGATTCCCTTTCTCCATGTGAGTAATAAAAAAAGTTAACATCTGCTGTAATCTAATCATCGATCTAGGTACACAGGTTTTATAGCAGGAAGGGGGGAAAAAGTAAAATCCCTTAATGACGAATTGCAGAATGAGCCAGAACCATGAATACCATGTTAGGCATGTGTTTTATGTGCCTTGTTATACAACATTACGTAGGGAAGCCTCTGAATTACACTAGTTTTAATACTAAAACATAAAGGCTGAAGAGTCACAAGTGGGCTTATTTGGGCAAAGGAGACCAAATCATTTCAGAGTTGGCTCTGCAGACACCAGATGCCCATCCATGGCCCTTCAGTATGTGAAGACAGTGGCCAGTTACCATTGTGGAAAAGATTGGATATTGTTTCAGCTTTCAGATCTCTTTTATTAGTATTAACAAGAGACTCATTTCTGTGCGAGTAAATTCTCAGAGAAAAGGCTCATAACTGCGCATTTACCAGAAATGTGCTGAACTGTTCAGATTTAATTTAGATAATCAGTATGCATAGTATATACAGTTGAGCCTAACTTACGATGCATAACATCCCCAATAAACTTTCTCAAGTTTATCCTGCCACAGTGATGTGATTATATGGGAAGAGACTTACTTAAAACACCCCCCTACCCCACCCCCTCCATGGCTGTCAAACAGTCTATGTCACTCAGGTTTGGATTATCTCTAATATTGTAGGGGTTTGTGATGCGAAGTGCATAATCTCTCCTACAGTAAACTGAGGTTCTCTGTTCACTGATGCTATGTTGACAGGCGAGTCTTTCATTTTGTAACTAGGTAAACACCGAGTAGATCTCTTTTCGTGTGGTTTGGTTGCTTAAATTGTGAGGTATATAGAACCCATTTTGATCATTATTAAAAAAAATACCAAAGTGGTTGGGTCTCTCTCTCTCTCTCTCTCTCTCTCTCTCTCTCTCTCTCTCTCTCTTTCTTTCCCCCTCCCTCCCTCCCTTCCTCCCTCCCTCCCTCCTCCTCCTCCATTTCCTCCTCCTCCTCTTCCTCCTTCTCTCTCCAATGCCCCATTTCCTACCACACTGTTCAGTCAAGTCTGGGGGGAAGTAAAGAAAAACTGAGCCCCTGGTTCAACTTGAGTGTGGCACCTCACAATCTGATGATGTCACTCATGCTCAGGAGCCCACTTGTAAATATGAATATGGGTGCTTCTTGTCTGACCCAGGAGGCTCCATGTGGGCAGGGAACACAGCCAACAATCACAGATGTGCTGAATGGCAGAGTTGGGATTTGAAAGTAATTGCTTTAACCTTAAATCCACGAGTCTCTGAGATGTCTTGACTAAATCACCATTCTACTTCTTAATGACACTGTTCTAGGGGTGACTTCTCTTCAAAAAGGTCTAATGGTGACTGATTTCTGCTGTGACCCCCAACCCCAAGGTGGCTACATTCTCTACTCTCTAGGCTTTGAGATAAGTCATTTTTCCTTACAGTCAAGGTAAAGCTGGCACTTAGCAGCACTGGACTTTTCAGGGTCTCAAGGATAGTTTGCCATTTCACTGTTGATAGCTAATTTCTCTCCTATAGACAATTGCTGTGCCTAGGTATCATTTTTTCTAAGTGTATCATCATAGCACAGTCACACTGTCTTAAGTTCTGTTGTACCTGGAGGGATAGGCCATGTTCATATCCATCCTCATGTCTGGCAGTCTCCAAAACCCCTAACAAAAGAGAGTAAATTAAATTAATGCAGGAAGCACTCTACATGTATCTAAGTACACATGGTATAACTGCATTCTGTCCTTTCCTGTTCCTTGTATATTATAGTCATAATAGAAATTGTTATCTTCTTCCATAAGAACTTCTTTCAGAGGACATATTTTCTCTGAAAACTAAATTTATTTTTGCTATTGAACATCTATAAAAGGGTTCATTTATAAATATATTGACTTGGAAATAAATTACTTTAATGGAAAATAATTTTTCAAAGTACATTTAAGTTGCCGTTGTATGAATGTAAACCATCTGCTTCACCCAAATTCTAGTTTAGATTACAGATCTTCAGTTGTGGTTTACATCTAAGCAGTCTGTATAGATGGTATTTAAGGAGGCCTCAAATACAATGACTCCAAAAAGTGTTTAGAACTGTAGTCCTTTACTACCTTTGTTCAAGCTGCATACTGTAATTGAGGCAGACATCATATAACGCAACAGGCATCACCCAGGAAAATAAATGCTGATTTTTGTACCAATAATAAGTTCAATGAATTTATCTATAAGTGATACTCACCTTTGGTAAAAATAAAATAAAATATAATTTATACTACAAAAATAAAAGTAAGACAATGTATAATTTTATGGCAAAATAAAGCATTTGCCACATCTTTGAAAAACATCATTAATATATTTTGCATGAAGTAATGTCTTTTATTCTGGCACTTCGGTACATGCATGCAGTGTACTTTGATCATACTAAGCCTTCTTCTGAGGTAGAAAAGAGTAAGCTTATACTTTTTCAGAGAAATCTTAGAAGGTGATATTTAAACTTTATTCCAAAGAACCCCTCCTACATGTTATAAAACCAGAGGTAGTTCTTTGTTCATTGTCATACTTGCTGTAATGAAAAGACTGGAATTACGATGCAGAAAAGAGCAGCTATTTTTATAGATCACCATGATACTGAATCAGCTGAAATAAAATTTTATGTGGCCGTCTAGTCTTCAGACCCATTGTGATTTATGTGTGTGCTGTGGCATTTATGTATCTATTTTATAGATGATTAAATATTTGCCCAAATCTTGTATTTGTGGATATTTGTGGGGTAACAAAGTTTACTAGACTCTTGATGAGAAATAAACCCTACAACCTGATACCTCTTCTATTCCTATTTGACTGGAGGATTATTTTACTAGGAAAACATGCCATTGTGAGTTCAAATGGGACTTCTAGATGTTTTCAATTTTCCATGGTTATAATATCCTACTTTATAACACCAGGAGCTCGTGTGTGACAGTGTCAAGATTAAGCATAAAGTGAGCAGCAAATTATTAAAGTGAGGGGATGGAAGGGTAAAATTCAAACCCCTTTGTGTCCATCATGTATGGAAAAGATTAAGTGAAACTATGAGGCCTGCATCTATTTTTTGACAGCTGTTAAGAGTTTGCCTCATGGACGCATCATTTTTGCTTCTCATCATTCACAAGGAAAATTCAACTCCTACACAAGTCACAAAACCTCCAATTAAAGTTGTGTTTGACTCCATTCTTCTAAGCTATATAACACTCCTTTCTTTCTGATGGAACCCACCGTCAAATATAGATTTCTATTTCTTTGATGTCACCTTCCCACTTATGCAATTTATAGGGAAAGGGACAATGAGTCACTTATTCTCCAATGAGGTGTGTGTCTATATGTTGCAGCTTTCTGTGTGTGGTACTCAAAGAATATAGCAGTTTGAAGAATTAATATATACAGGGAAATACAGAAAATCTTCTTTAAAGTTGCAACTTTTTTTAATGACAGAAGAAACTCTCTGGTGTGCAATTTTTTTTTTTTACTGGTTTTTGTTTTTTTATTTTGTTTTTGCTGCTGTCTGTGGCTTCTTGAAATAGAGTCTCACTATGTAACCCCAGCTGTCCTTGAGCTGCCTATGTAGGCTTGCCTTCAATTCACAGAGATCTGCCTGCCTCTGTCTCTCTAGTGCTGGGATTAAAGTTGTGTGCCACCATCCCTGGCTTTTTCTATTTTGATGATGTCACTTTTAAATTCAAGCATCTCTGTCTCCTAAACGGTGCCTAAAGTGGTATGTTGTATTACTGACTTTGTTTTTCTATATTAAATGTGGGCCTTTAAATTTGCATAAGATTTTTAAATGCTATCTTAATCAAATTATAACCTCATCAACTTTACTTGAAGAGTTTAATCTCAACTCAGAGAAGAGTAAAAGTTGGTGGATTTTTTAAAAAATTTGAATCTGCAATTTGGATGATAAAAATAGTCATCAAAGCAAGGATTAGTCTTAATGCTGCATCAAAACACACATTTTCATGTTTGTGTAATTAAGTTTTAATAAACATTTTGATTGTTACTTTAAAAATATATTTTTCAACACAAGAATGACATTCTATACACAATGATATAAAGAGACTGTAGCACCATTTATTTTTAATTATATTTTGATTATGATAAGCATTTGTTATTTTCCCAAGTAAAGATTCAATTAATGTTATAAATTAGCTTTCTAAATTTGAGGCTTAAAGGCAATATGTCAGGGTGGGTTTTTCTGAGATCTTCTGGAATATCTGTTGTTGTATACAATGTTTTAATTGAGGCTACAGTGTAGAAAGTGCTTACAAGGTTTGTAACACAAGTGCTCTATTTTTTGCAAGTATTTGTTAGATGACCAGATAAGTTTTTATTTCATTCTTGGCCTTCTGCATTTTTAGGCATAGTTCATTTTTATTACCAGCTGAAATACTGAATTATGCAAGTAATTGAAATTAAGATGTCTTAGCTCCACATAAACTTCCATGGCTAAAGGAAACTATAAATGATGGAATTTTGACATGGTAGCCATTGTACCTGGAATCTTGTATCCTGTCTTCTCTAAGTTCTATTTCAGAAAAAAAAATTAAGTAAATGATTTTTGAAATATATTACAATCATCTTCAGCATCACATATTATAATAGACAGATGTCTTCTCTGTCAATCTTTTCTGAACTGAAAGCTTTCAACATGGGATGGAACCAAGTGAGTGCCTCAGTTTCCTACCAGTGAGGAAATGTTAATGCATCAGTAATGAAGGGTTTTGTAGCAGGTGATGATATCCAAGATATAAACCTCATTACTAGATCGGAAGCACAGAAATTATGTTTGTCTGTATTGATAAGAGTATCACTTGTTTTATATGGTTACAATGCAATGATAGGCCAGTGTTATAGTTCTTAAAATGTCAGTAGAGTCCTAGATTTCTAGCATGACTTTGAAAGTTAAGGTATACTCAGGGGTCTGAGATTATATATCCAATCTTATTTTTGTGTGTGTGTGTGGGGGGGAGGAATCTGTTTTCTTTTAATTGTATTTGTAATTTGTTTGATTGAGTTTTTATTTAGTTTTCAAATGACTGAAAATGTCTACTTTCTAAACATAGGCTTTACAGTGTCTTCTGAGTGATGCGCTAAGGATGTGACTTTGGGAGGGATGGTGTGGGCATGGACAACTCAGTAGAGTTGCCTCTCGGTAATCTGAAAATCATGGCATTGGAAATGTCCCTTAGCTCATCCTAGGGACTCAAGGCAATAGCACAAGCTCTGTAGCCATCTCCAATTCCTAACAGGAGTCTGGCAGAAAAATCGTTAATTAAGGAAGCAGCTGAAGGAAATATTAAGCAGCTTAGTTGAGGAAAATTGATAAAGAGCAACTTCTGAATTAGGCAGAGTTTTCATCTTCTTTGCCACTGCTAGATAGCAGTGATTTTGAGTGTGTCCTCTATAATCCCTAAGCCTAAGTTTACTCATCACAAATAATGAAGAAGTTCAAGACTTGACAGGACTCTGGCTTGTCGAGAAAAAAAAACTCATAACTTAGAAAGTAGGTGGTTCTTTTCTTAAATGGGTTAGCACCTTACAGCAGGATCTAGTTTCCCAACTCTGTATGTGGGTAAGAGGTCATCTTTGCTCTGTTGCACCAATGCAGAGGCTGAAAGTCTCACAATGGAGGCTCAACATGTGGTATACTATTTTGCTTCCCTTTGGGTAAAAGCTAGCATATTTTGGACAGCATTGACTGTAACAAAGTTTTCTAAAGATTTACAAGTACAAAGGAAATCAGTAGCCCCTTTCTAATGCAAAATAAAATTTAAAATGAAAAGAACAACGGGTCTTGGAGAGATGACTCAGAGATTAAGAGTATACAGTGTTCTCGCAGAGTATCCAGATTTGGTCCCTGGTGCCTGCAGCAGGTAGCACACAACTACCTGCAAGTCTAGTTCTAAAGGACCCAACATCCTCATCTAGACATCACAGATACCTGCATATGCCCACACAAGAAACACAGGCATAATTTTAAAATTAAAAAGGAAAACCACAGTAATTGAGAAAGGGGGCATTAAAGATGCATGCATTATATAGGCACTCGAGTTTAATAAGCTATACTGAAGTTTAACAAAAAAATTAAAAAAAAACCCTCCCTTTTAAAAATAATTCAGTTCTGAAGAATTTAAATGACAAATTTAATAAGATATTAGTTAATTGTATTATTCAACATAGTTGTCACTTCCTAATATGTCCCATGGTTATCATTCGCATTTGCCAGAATGGACTGGCAGATTACATAGCGTGAATGTATCTCCTGACATCCCCATAGCTCTTGTTGGACAGGTAGCTGAGTGATGACAGGCACACGGACAAGGAAGCTACAGCAAGTAGAGAGTCAAGAGAGATTTTAGGTTGGAAATATAGACGAAGAAAAAAATAATAATCTTCCACTTGCGGCATTGCAGGATAACTGTAAAGCAACTAGATGAAGTGTCAGAAGACTGCACACGGAGGACTTGTATGCGTGCAAGGCACACCTATTCTATGTTAATTCATTTTCAGATATTCCTTTCCTTCATAGTGAAATTCCATTCCAATTGAACTAGCTGGAGACACCTCACTTAGTCACCTATCTCTTGTTCTTTAGGACATCTGTGGTATGTAGAAATTGATAATTCAGCTAAATCAAGAGTACAGAAACCAGTATGTATGTATGTATGTATGTATTGGTGTTTTGAGGTAGCATTTCTCTGTGTAGCCTTGGCTATCCTGGATTCGCTTTGTAGACCAGGCTGGGTGAGAACTCACAGCGATTTTCCTGCCTTTGCCTCCCCTAGTGCAGGGATTACAGGCGTGCAATACCACGCCCATCTGAGCAAATATTACTTAACCAATTTTTTTTTTCTAACATGGATATCGAATATGGAATTTCTGATTCCAACCCTAGGTCCTCATTTGGGCATCAGCTTCTTCGGGGACATATTAGTACATGAAGATCGCCAAGGTTTGTTCCCCAGGGATTTTCATCAATTGAACCTTTCCCTTTTATCACTCTGATTGGAAATTATAGATGGCGTTTTAAGTGTAAAGTAAAATACTATCCTTAAGCCTCCTCTTACAAACATACTATTTGTCTTCCTGTGATTGTTTAATCTTGTTTTGACAGCAGACAGAACACTAGAATTTGTTGGGCTTTTATTTCAAATTAGGTACTGTCCTAAATCACTAATTTCCAGTACTATCTATCAGGCAAAAATGGGTGTGTTTGCTTGACAGGAGGATGTTAGCCGATCTGTGGGGAGACACAAAAGGACTTGCCTTGGCTTCAAAAGGAGATGGGTTGGGAGCTGGAAAGTGATGACTGCCCCTCCCCCCTGTTTCCTCATATCTCTATGGTTCCATTTATCTTTTTTATAAAGACTTTATCTGAAGAAAAATTAAAAGTTAAAAAAAAAAGCCCTTCTTGCTAAACAGACAGTTTAATTGGTTCCACTATTTTTGGAAACTGCAAGATAAATGCTACGTGTGAAGTTAATAAACCATAATTGGAATTTGCTTAAGAGCATTCTTTCATTCCACATGGACCCATTCACTGCAGGAAGCAATAGGACCTAGCTGGGTTGCAGTAATATATAAGCCCCTTTCTGAAGAACAGCATGACTTTCTGCATGACCTTGAGGTATGTAATAACTTTTCTAGGTCCCTACTGGACAATAAACAAATAGGGCTGGGAATTAAAGACTAAAAACAAATACAGTAACTTAAGTTCTCAGATGATGAAGACCATCATATGTATGTTAACATTCGCCATTTCCCTACCGTGCTTTCTCCCCCATGAAGACTTTAATCTTTATTTGATTAATTTTGAGCTGTGTATGTGCACAGGTTTACCTCTGTACATGAGCTACCACATGGATTTTCTATATTTCCAAGTTATCAGTGACTACCCATCTGTAGTATTTATGGGGCAGAATCAGTTTTCCTAGTGCTGTTATTTCTGTGAATAATGTGTTTAAAAATACAGGGCTTCTATATTGGGAGAAATGAATACTTTAATCCCAGACATGTTACTCTCATAGAACTTGTCCCTTTGGTATCTGCTACCAACTTGATCTATGAATCAGTTTCTTTAAGGAGCTAAACATGGGAGAGAGCTGATTTTCTATTTTGTTATTGTTTAAAATTTACATTTATATCTTTTTTATGTATTGGTGCGCTGATGAGGATCCGTGTCCGTGCACCCACACCCATGCACTCGAGTGCAAGTCAGAGGACTAATTGCAGGCGTTAGGTCTCAACTTCTACCCTGTGGGACTTGGGGATCAAGCTCAGCCTGTCAGGCTTGGTGACAAGCACCTTAGCAGCTCAGCTGTCTTCCTGGTCCCCCAATCTTAAATGTATACAAAACATTTGAAAATGCCTTGGGAGTGTACTTTTTTAAGGGTCTTTTTATAAGGGTATTTGAAAAGAATGGGTATTCCTTCACAATCAGATTACATAGGCATTTCATAGAAGTGCTTAGTTTTTTATTTTTAATATATTTTATTAATTTATTCATATTACATCTCAATTGTTATCCCATCTCTTGTATCCTCCCATTCCTCCCTCCCTCCCATTTTCCCCTTACTCCCCTCCCCTATGACTGTGACTGAGAGGGACTTCCTCCCCCTGTATATGCTCATAGGGTATCAAGTCTCTTCTTGGTAGCCTTGTAGTGCTTACATGATTATGACACGATTTAAAAAAAAAACACCATAAACATATCATTGCAGGTTGTGAGGGGCAGTTGAGTAGAAGTTAAAGTACTCTGAAAATAAACAAGGATTCATGTTTGTTCTGCCTACCCTCATGTGATCACGGAGAGAAGTGAGCACATGTGTGGGTTACTGTGAGGATTTAGTGATCAGAATCTATGTGAGTAATCCTTGGCCCCTAGGAATGTTAATGGGCATCCAGGTATGGTAGAATCTGTGACATGCAGTGGACATGGCTTCTAATGCCAGATCACATGCTTACTAACTGCAGGTATGAGCATGATCTCAGATTATCTTGTTCCCAAGTGTTTCATCCATAAAGTTTTTGTTTGTGTGTTAGTTTTATTTTTAAATTATTTTATTTTTTCTATCAGGAAAAGAAATTTCATGTTTCCTGGCTGTGATTTAATGATCTTAAGGGAAAGTTTTCTTTGTTGACCAAAATGGTAGAACTTTCAAAATTATAAAGTGTTTTCTTGCCAAGCTTTAATGAGAAATCTTAAAGACCGAGGTGAAATAGTGAACTCCAGTACTTGGGTGATAGAAGTAGCAGGAACAGGAATTGAAGTTCAAGGCTAGCCCATCATGAAAAAAAAAAAAGTTACTTTAAAATAGCAATACTATACTCATTTTAAGATAATGTCATTTTATAAAAACAAAATAAGTATCAAATAATTTCTAAAGTGTTTAGGGAGAACCGCTCTATTGCTTTATCTTATCTTTTCCAGGTATATTTTAATATGCGACTTAATACAACTGAGTTTATTGTTTGGTTTGAGATATATGCAGAAAAGTTTGCCTTCACCAGTTAAGTAGACAGCAAATGGAAAGCAAGTATGTTGAACAGCCATTTCTCGTAATTGTGGTAATTGTGGCCATCCTTTCTTGCAGTTACATAAAGCTAACAAGTGTGAATTTTAAGAAAGACACTTGGCATTGTCATAGCTTCTTAATGGAACAGGAAAATCCATTGACCTTTCTTGCGATTGGAAAAGTCTTTTTCCTTATGCAGAATCTTATAACAAAGACCATGGATATTTGGAAAATAATCGGTTCCTGAGATATGCAGATCTCCCACATGTTGACACATTACGTTATAAAATTTAAAAAAGAAAAAAAAACAACTCTCTCACATTTACAAATATTACCATCAAGCTCATCAGAAAAGTTCTGATGTTTCAGAAAGCTTTTGAGCTCCTGATGGTAAATTTAAGCTTTGCACAATACTAATTTTTGCTCCAAAGCTTGAATTTGATCATTGGCCACAATACAGCCATATGGTTGATTTCTTCAAGTCGCTAAGTTGCTTCATTTATTTTACAGAGAATGCCTGTTAAATACTCAAGTCTGAATGGCCATAATTGTCTTTGCGTGTTTAAAGTAAAAATAATATTCCATGAAATCACAACCCAATCACACAACTGCTTTCCCACAAGACAAGGCCAGCATGTGGTTTTCCAGACTGAGAAAACTGCTTTCTATTTCCCATCACGCCCCATTTCATATTTTTAAAACTATATCAAAAGGCCAGGGTTTAATAAAATTGATAATGCCTTTTTATTTCTGCTTCAAGAATGGCTTTTGGTCAAATTAGCATTTGTTTTCACAGTGAGTAAGGACTGGTGCAAACCTCTGGGAATACCAATCCTTTTCAGAGAGGCCTCAACTTCTGCCAAAGTACCATTGCTTTGGCCCATCAGTGCTAATGCCAGCACAGTGAGAAAGGATGATAGTTTACAAGCTACGAAAACAGTTTTAGCCTCAGAATTCATCTGGGGGGTCTCAAAATATATTTCAATGCTACAGAAAACCAAATTGAATTATATTTGTTTATGGCAGCAATACTAGTTGACATAGTTTATGTATACCGTTATATCAACTACTAAATCTTAGACTTGTGAACTGCTTTGATAACCTAATCATTTTGCTAACATTCCGTGTCCCCAAGCTGTTATCTTGCCTATGTCAGAACTGTTCATTGATGAGGTTCTGCTAGAATTGTTATTAATTCATTTTTGAAAATATTCTTCTTTCCCTGTCCACTTGAGTGAAGAAAGCAAATACATGGCTTTAGGGATGAGTACTCTTCAATGGAAAAACAATAAGGAGGGTCAATCCCAGGAGCGGCCAATTCCCTTTCTCCCAGCAGTCATTAGTTGCCTATCGTTCTTTGTCTAGGGGCGGGACCCTGTGAAATTTTCTTTCTTCTGAATTAACATACCCATTGATGTCACCATTGGTGCTGGTCTTGTTTACACAGCCATTTCTAGGACAGGCTGTCTCATTGCAGACTTGCTGGATTTCTGGCTTCTATCATCTCTCCACCCTCCTTCTATCATGATTTTCCCTGAGCCACAGATGAAGGAGCTAGGATGTAGATGTAGCCAGGTGTGCTAGGCTCCCCGTGATCTGTTGATCTCTACATTGGATCTAGCTGTTTTCCATGGTGGTCTTCATCTGCAGCAGTGAGAGGCTTCTCTGATGAGAGGTGGTAGCTAGACTTCCCTGTGGGTATAAGATAAGATTTGACAGACATAAGGAATCAACTGGCCCATCCAAGTGGAGGTAGCAGGCATAATGTACGTTAATACATTAAGTATACACTCATGTGCACACACCTGAAGAGGAAAGCTGGGAAAAGACAGGAAATAAGCATGTAAGGTTTTTGGTTTTGGTTTGGTTTTATCAGAAGGACAAAACAAAATATCACTGGTCCTTCTTTTTGGATTAAAACAGAATCACAACTTTAGGGTACAGTAAAATAACCCCCAAATGAAAATAAAGCTGATATAAATTTGCTTCTCTTTTTTAATTTTTGGGTTGTATTTTTACGTAGACTACAACAGTGTAATAATGACTGCCAAGCATGTGCCTGTAACTGGACTCCAGGAGAAAACTCTGCCAGGCAACTGTTTCTTAATGATACAATCTGCATATTTTAATGAGGCTAGAAATGTAGGAAACTATGGAGACCCTAGGCTCTGCTCATTCTGGGTTTTCCCCAAGTAGAATGTAGTTTCCCTTCATTAACATATGATAATGGGAGATGGGCTTCCTATCATCACCCAGCAGACTGATACAGCGTGACATTTTCAGACTTGAGATGACATACTAATAACCTTTCTGTGGTGATTCCATGTTGTGCTTAGTCTAATGATTACTCAGTCATCCAGAGGCCTCATGGCTACCACGCTACATAGCATGAAAACAAAAGCAAGCTAACTACAACAAAGAAAGCTTCTGAATGCAAAGATTTGTCTTGTATTTCTCTTCCTTTTTTAATTCTTTTTTTTTTTTTTAGGAGTTCATATTGTCAAGTTTTATATCAAACTTGACAGAGGCTAGGGTCACTCTGGAAAAGGGGACTTCAGTTTACAGAATGCTCCCACTGAACTGGCCTGAAGGCAAACCTATGGTGCATTTTCGTGATTGATGTGGGAAGGCCCAGCTTATTGTGAGTGGTGCCTCCCGCTGGCCTGATGGTCCTGGATGCTGTAAGAAAGCAGTGAGCAAGCCATGAGGAGCAAGCCTGTGAACATCACTCCTCTATGGCCTCTGCATCAGCTCCTGCTTCCAGATTCCTGACCTGCTTGCGTTCCCAACCTGATTTCCTTCAGTGAGGAGCTGTTAATGTAGAAGTGCAAATGAAATGGGCCTGTTTCTTTCCAGGTTGCTTAAGTTATGGTGTTTTATCTCAGCAATAGAAACACTAAGATCGAGTTCTTAATTTTGTTTGTTTCTTGTGCTTTCCCACCTCAACTCCCTTAACCTCTTGCTTTATTTTTTTTACTCGATTTATTTTTGTACTCACTGCCAACAAGGCAGATACAATATTAATCAGTTGATACCTATTATTTTATGTAGTGTTTGCATTATTGTAAAACACAGATAAATGTATTATCTTCATGCATATGAATTCTATATATGTGCGTGATGTTGACAATGCCACTAAGTAATTAAATAATATGGTAGAGATAAGTGGGTACAAGTTTGGTAAGATCATATAAATTGTATAATCCACACATATAGAAGGTTGACCTCCAAACCAGATATATCTAAGCCTCCCAGTTTTCATGGTTCATCTTTTATACTGGAACAATCAGAAGTGTGAATCGTTTTTATGTTGCATTTGTCATAGCTCCTAAAGAACAATATTTAATTGCATACATATTGGGGTGATATGCTTTATATGTGATTAGTCTGGTCCAGTTAAAATTAAATGTATGAAATTCAGAATTCTTTTCTATCAAACGATCCATACCAGAAATTCATGAGAAATGGCCTAGAATAAATTGAGCCTTCAAACTGAAAGTCAAAGAGCAATATCATTGCATCCAGATTATTTTGATTCATATCTTACATTTTAGAAACAGTATCCAAATTTACCTTTAAAGCTGCTAGACTATAAGAGAATAAATAATTTGGAATCAAAATGGTTTTTACTAAGACAATCATCTTTATAGAAGCAGATGTTAATATCTTAAAGGGGAAATGTTTTCTCTGCCTAAACATCAAGTTTCTATATTGGTATTCAAATTTCATCATATATCAGATGTAATCCCAGGCAGTTTCTCACTTTGCATTATGCTGGTTACTTTCCTGAATTTCTTCACTGTGTTCTTATGAGACCATGATTATAAGTTACTTTTCTGGGAATGGAATTCTGGACCATACCAGTTGCTGGAACATTAGTGGCAGTGAGTGAACTAAAGAAATATTCATAGTTCCCAAGAGAAGAGACATGAACCAAAGAAACAGTCCATTCTAATAGTTTAAGGCAAAGATGTCCACTTGGCTTCAAAGACGGATATTTGAACTCATTTGTACTGATTGTGAGTTCCAAGACTGGGATAGTCCAAGAATCTTCACTTTACCAAATCATTCCTTGATTTATTGTACTATATCCAAAGATTTTTGTGGAAGGACAGAGAGATGGCTCAGTGGTAAGAGTATGTGTTGCTCTTACGGAGAACCAAGATTCTATTTCCTGCCCCCACATGTTTCACAATCATCTGTAACTCTAGTTCTTTGGGTCATACTGTCGCCTTCTGGTCTCTGAAGACATCAGGCATGCAGGCAGTACAAAAATATACATGCAGGAAAAATAGCCATGTACATAAGCAATAATTAAAAAAAAAACTTACTGAGGAAAGTTCTGATGTGTTCATGTTTGAATTCTGCTCCTGTTGAGCAGGCACATGGACCACTTGACCCAGTTATCAGGTGTGCCTTCTGTATCCCAACCTGAGGATTTCCTCATGCCTCTTTTATCTGACTGTCCACTTGTCTTCCACCACTGTCACGGTTCACACAAATAGCTGTCCAAAATAAGGTTGATTCATTTTTTTGCAAGGAATGTATGTATATCACTATGTCAGGTAGATCTAGATCCAGACCTAGAAAGTTCTGCTTTTGGAACAGTGTCTATAAGTAGTTTCTGAATTCTTAGTTGTCTGCATTCCTGCTTGTAGAGATACCTCCAGCCTAGATGGAGTGATACTGGATCAAGTGACCCAGTCACCTACTCAACAAAGGCAGGGATTCAAATATGCATGAATCAGAATCATCATTTTGGGAGGACATTGCATCATGGGTGTGGCTGATATTCTGAGCATGGTGTGAAAGGCATCTCTGCTCGGCACAGCTTCGGTGACCCATCCTCCTTTTCCTATTCAAACCTTCAGTGTATTGGTTGGGTTCCTCATTAAGATCGAAAAGACCCATTTCATGGAGAATAAACTAGCATAGACACAAGATAGAAATATGCAATGGCCTAGATTAGCACTTTTCTTTGAAGACCATGTCCCCTGGAGGGGGAGACCTGGTGGTACTCAGAGGAAGGTTAGCAGGCTACCAAGAAAAGACTTGATACCTTATGAGCATATACAGGGGGAGGAAGTCCCCCTCAGGCACAGTCATAGGGGAGGGGAGTAAGGGGAAAATGGGAGGGAGGGAAGAATGGGAGGATACAAGGGATGGGATAACCATTGAGATGTAACAAGAATAAATTAATTAAAAAAATAAATGAAAAAAAGAAAATTATATTAAAGCCAAAAAAAAGATTCTTAACACGTGATGTTATTCTTTTAAAAAGGCATTATGATGTGTGTGTTTAGTATTATACCCAACAACTTGGAATCTCTATAGAAAATATTGACCAGTCTGACGGATGTAATAGATTTTGGACAGCAAAATTTGTTTTCCCTCCTTTACCCTATAAAGCATTTTCCTGAAATACTTCTTCAGTACTTTTTCAACATCTGGTTGTGTAATTCTTTAATCAGTCATAGAGAAATGAGATATTTTATTTTGCATCACCGTATTTTAACTTTCTGGAAAAGGTATATGATTATCCCACATGATGAGGTTATTGCTACATGAAGTTTATAGAGGAAGTGTGATTCCCTCTAGATCAGGGCCAAGAGTAGAGTCCTGTTGCCTATCACTGTATAGTGAATTAGGTCAAAAGAGGTTACCGTTGGTTAAAAATATTTTCATTATATTTCCCATTTATTAGACTTTTTTTTTACAAGTGTACTGTTTAAGATGTCTACCTTCCCCCTCTCCCCTCAACCTGCTTCTGTGTCTCCCACAATTGTGACCGTCTCTTCTATAATCATGTTATCTATGCAGTCTCTCTCTCTTCCTCCCTCTCTCCCTTCTCTCTCTCTCTCTCTCTCTCTCTCTCTCTCTCTCTCTCTCTCTCTCTCTCTCTCTCTCTCTCTCTCTCACACACACACACACACACACACACACACACACACACACACACACACACACTGCTAAGTCCATTTAGTGTTATGTGTATGTGCACATTTAGGGCTGACATCTTGAGGTTGGATAACTAAAGCCCCTTGTTTAAAATATTTTATTCTGAAGTATTTTAAACAATGAGATTTTAAAAGTATTTTATTAATTCTTTGCAAATTGCACGTTATGGATGTTGATCATATTCACCCACAACTCCTCCCTTTACCTCCTTCCTAGATCCACCCCAACCTCTCTACTGCTTGCCAACTTCAGGACCTTCATCCTATCTAATAACCTATCAGGTCTGACTTATGTTACCCATATACGTCAGGCACCATCCACCGGGGTATAGTATGGGAACCTACCGCAGGAGCCACATTCTTAGAGAAAATTGACTCTTTGGGCTGGAGAGAGATGCCTATGTGGTTAAGAACACCTCTTACTCTTGTAGAGGACCTAGGCTCCACTCCCAGCACTCACATGCTGGTTCACAACTGTCCGTAACTCCAGTTCCAGTGGATCTGTCAACCTTCTGTGGCCTCGCTAGGCACAGCTACTCATGTGGTTCACACATAAACGTGAAGGAAAAATATTCATGATAAAATAAAAAAATTAACATACCAAACAATTGATCATTGTAAATATCCCAGAAGCTATACTTTTAAGTGAACAAAGACATCAAAAGTAGAGTAAAAATTTGAATATCTGAAAAAATAACCTTAGATATTTGAAATTTACAATGTGATGTCCCTTAAATAAAAGTTTTGTTGTCACACAGCCATGCCGTCAATGCACATGCTTGCTGGGGTGGCTTTCATGTTATAGAAGTGTAGTCCACAGTTGCAACCTGACTGTGCCTTTCCCTCACTGCTGGTGCCCCCCCAAAATTGGAGCAGTGCAGTGGCAGGCACCTCCATTGCCACGCTGTACCCTGTGTGTGAAAAGCCATCTCCAAAGATGAAAGAAGTAAACGTTCATTGTGGGTCACCACTCACACTTAAATATTTGTGATAAATTCTCACTCCAGGGACATTTTACTTTGAACCCAAAATTAAGTACCAAGTTAGCATACACAAGCACAAAGAATCCCAGAATTTTTATTTTGTAGATGGGTTTTGGAAAATGTTTATACTTAGCTATTAGTATCATGTTTTGGACACCCTAAGTGTATAGTTTTTTTTTTTTTCTTGTTATAAAGTACCTACTTCATACCCTTAATTTTATCCCTTAGTTTGCAAGGTCTATCTAAGACAGTTGTGGTGTGTGCCTGTACAAAGAAGGCATGCTGCCCACTTTTATAGATTATTGAATGCACACAAATCACAAAGTAGTTATTTCATTGTGGGAAATGTTTCAATGCAATGAAATTAGCTCTAAATAAAAAAGATTGTGCCTAACTCCACAGCATGTGCTACTAATACAAAAATGTTGGTGTGTTTTTTCTTTTGTTCTGTAAGATGTAAAAGAAACTCAACTAATATTTCAAAACCTAGATGAAAACAACTTCTGCTGCTGTGTTAGTAATCTACAAATATTCTAGAGGTTTGTCAAAATTCTTTTATACATGGCAAGCTATATTCAATATCATGTAAAACTTGAGTAGTTTTTCATATTAAATCAAACATCCTTGTTAACATTGTTCTTTCAGGGTTTTATTTGTTATTTATCTCATGTCTATGAGTGTTTGCCTACAGGTACATATGTGCACCATGTGCATGCTGGTGCCCAATAGGGAGCAGAAGATGGTGTTAAGTCCTCTGGAACTGTAGCTACAGAGGGTTTTGAGGTACCATGTGGGTACAAGGAATTGAACCTTTGACCTGTGCACGAGCAGCAAGTGTTCTTAATCAGTGAGCCACCTCTTGAACATTCCTTTTATGGGTGACTGCTAGACACTTGTTTAGGCATGCCATAGCCTGAGTCTCCCTCTGTTGAGACTGTTAACACATTTTGGGCTTTACTTTTATTGCCTCTAAGTGAATACCAGGAAACCCTTCTAATACATAGTTTATTTGTTCAGCATTGTTTTTTTTTTTCTTCAGAAATCCTATTAAATGATGTATCACCTTCATTAATATAAAATGCTAGGTAACTGAAAGGTTTGTGTAGCCCACCCCAAGTTTTATAACCATAGTTTCTGAGTGCAGGAGTTGACTGATAAAATGGAGGTTGCTTTATCTGATAAAAGCTAGAGCAAGCCTAGAGACTCTGATTCTAATTGTATGACTTAACCAGGCTGTCAAGCTTCTGGGAGTTAGACTTACCATAGAACATGCCATGGAGGAAGCATCAGTCAAGTGTGCTCATATGCGCACAGCATTTGGATAAGTTCAGTGTCGACAACAAAGGGATGTTACCAGCAGCCTACATCTCCCATCAGAAGGCGAAATACTCCCCCTGAAGAATATACAGTTTTGAAAAGAGTCTTCTGCCACCTTAAATTCAGCTTCTCCCACTCTCCAGACTTTGAGAAGCTGCAGCTGTTCTGCTTAAGATATAAATGACCTCAATCTTTCCCCCAAATTCTATAGCTGTTTCCTATTCTGCACCTGTCACAGAGCAGCTCAGCCACCTACTACATTCAATTGCTGAGAGGATTAAATTAGATACTACACATAAAACACTTATCTTAGTCCCCGAAGAGTCAGCATGCCAACATCCTATTAAGAACCCCAGTTGTAAACCTGTGACTAGACGAGAGAGGTCCCCTTGTTCTTGGTGGCCTTTGGAAAATGCTCCTAACTGTGCATACAAGAGTCTCAGCCCCAGCAGTCAAACTGATTAAACTAAAGTGTGTGTGTGTGTGTGTGTGTGTGTGTGTGTGTGTGTGTGTGTGTG
>OU015755.1:68652185-68717315 GCA_907169655.1 Acomys percivali | reverse complement strand
GTGTGTGTGTGTGTGTGTGTGTGTGTGTGTGTGTGTGTGTGTGTGTGTATAAGTTTGAAGCCAACAGCACAAACTCCACTCCGTGGCTACTTTTGAATTCCTCCTTTAGTGCCTCCTATTGAAATAGTAAATGTTAACAAAAGAAATGTTTAAACAAAGCACTGTTAGGTTTTACTCTAATTCCTTTTATGATTCTGTTTAATTCAGACAAACTGGCTGAGTTCATTCTTTTTCTCCTGCTCCACTTAAAACGGTAACAGACAAATGGCCTTTCTCTCAATCTGTAATCTCCCTCAAATTTATTTCTCAAGAATATTAGCACACCTTATTTTTTAAAGAAAAAAAACAACCCATTATAATTTGTTAATCTAACTCTGCTGCCAAGTTTGCTATTTTATTTAACAATAAATTGAATGCAAAAAGCTCCCTAAGGTGGAAAGCTGAACACCACACTGCAAAGTTTGGCAGTTTAATTGACATTTTATGGTATCCCCAAGCAGAAGCTAATTTCACTGAAGGTTGTATATACATTGTTCAGTTGTTGTATATACATTAGTGTACATGTACAAACATACACATATATTTGTCTTGAGAATTATACTACAACTGGACTGAGTGATTTTTTTCTTTAATATGTACTCATGGATGCATAATAAAAATTGTAGCATAGAAAAGAATCTAAGGATTGGTGATTTGGTAGAATATTAGTCTTTGGGAAGAAATATATTCTTATATTATGTTAAGACCAATGGGAAAAACAAAATATTCTCGTATAGGTTGCATTTTATAATTATATCATAATTTATATATTGAAGTATTCACCCATATTCCCTATGAATGTGGCATTCTATGCAAGTGTTCACCAAATTAATGAAGGTAAGAAATTAGAGTAGACCTGAATCTAGTAGGACTGGTAACTAAGAGGGCGTTGGGGGAGGAGAGAGAGAGAGAGACAGAGACAGAGAGACAGAGAGAGAGAGAGACAGAGACAGAGACAGAGACAGAGACAGAGACAGAGACAGAGACAGAGAGGGAGAGAGAGAGAATTTTATGTCAACTACAGTGGTACACCTCTTTAGTCTCAGCATTAGTAAGAAAGAGAAAGGCATATCTCTGTGAGTTCCAGGCCAGTCAGGGCTACACAGTGAAACTCTATCTAAAAAAGAAAAAGGGAAGGAAGGGGGATGTATGGAGGGAGGGAAGGAAAGTTAAAGTAATGCATACTCCTTCACAGGAAATAGAATATCTTCCTGAATTTTTCTACAATTAGAATGACACAGAGGGAGAGAGGAGAGTGAGAGAGAAAGTGTGTTCATATATGCTAAGGACTTGCCTAATATGTGTAAAATTAGACTTGAATATATTCTTATCGAAAAGGCCCCACTCGAGAGTTCCAAAGCCCTCGTCATCATACATCCAGAAGTTTCATCCCTTATAAAGTGCTTAAGATGGGATGGATGAAGGACAATATATCAAGTGGCCCAGCTTTTCTTTAAATAAAAAGAAAACGTAATTGCAGATATGCTGAATTTTATTTTTTTATTTTTTTTATTTATTTATTTATTTATTTTTTGCACGCCGTGCACTGCACTCATTCTAGTAAAAATGCCTGTGTGTATGGAAAACAGAGATGCTGTAACCTAGGATTCATAAGCTTTTTCTGTGCAGCTTAGGTCTTTTTTAAATATCTCTCACAGTGTTGAAGTCTTCATCCAGCTGGTGGCCTTATTAAAGAGGGGACTAGTGGATTAGGAGGCTTTAGAAGCCCTGATGCTGCTGAGGCTGGTAATGCATGGGTAGTTGATGCAGAAACCATAGAAAAAAGCTCAGACCACAGGGACAACTGAAGGCAACAAGGCAAGAGGCTCTGCGAGACCCAGATTAATCTTCTCGGGAAGGAGCACAGACACTAATGCCTGAGAAACATAAAATCAGACTGCAAAAAATAGCAGTAAGGAAAGAAAGTCACATTATAGCTTTTACTTATTTTGTTGGACTTTTATTTCCAAATCACACAATTGTCTGAGATGATTTAATGCACAATTACATAAAAAATGAAATTAACATGGTTTTAAAAGCATAAAAGCAACTGCTAAATAAAGCCATAACATTTTTCTCTGTGCTACCAAGATAATGAACCATATTTTTCATCTCTAACTGTGCTTCTGTGTCATGAGTCTGGAATTTGGGGCAGGAGGGGGGCAGGGAAATATACCTCTGCTACTGAGAGACTATCTCACAGCTCCCTGGGAAGTGGCTTTTGTCACTTCCAGAGTGCAGTGTATTGAGGAACAAAACAGCAGGGCCTGTGAGGAACTGTATCTCCAGGACACTAAATGCCTAAAACCTCTAACAAGTGCAAGGGGTAGAGAGGAGCAAAGTGGGGGAGAGCACAGCCCAGATTGTGACTTTGGTACCTACTCGGCTACCTAGAGATTAGTTCTGACACACCAGGATGTTCTTTCTCAATATAGAATAACTCTTTAAAATTTGTGCATTCCTGCACAGAATGTATAGGAATCCTGTCATCTGGGTATACTCATATAAGCTAAATGTGTCCATGTATGCACACACATATATGTATATATGAATATGTGTGTGTATGTATACACAAACACTCCTAGAAATATTTCCCTATTAGTAAGTTGAAATGTATATATGATAATATATACTAATATACATGTACTAATATATAGTATATACAACAAGTATTATATATTAGTATATGAAGTACATATACTATATATGTGCATGCATGCATATATATTAAAGTGTCCAATTTTCTGGGGGAGAAATTGGATCAAATAATTTCAGGATAAATTTAATAAGATCATATATTTATGTGACAGAAGTATAATTTTATTTACTGGCTGAATAAGCAGAAACATACCGAGAGCATTTCTCATATTCCAGAAGTTGTGCTCATGTTGGAGCTTATGTAAATCCACAAGGATGTTGTCCTGCCCTTGGAGAGCATATACTCTAATATAACACTACATTTTCTATTCCTTAGTTCTGATGCCAAAAAAAAAAAAGATACATTGCTAGGGGGAAGAATGCAATTCACTGATTTTTGTCACCGGAGATTAATGACTAAATGTCACTTAGTTGAGGAGCCTGTATAAATGTTGGTGGTAGCCTCATCATCTGTGTACTTTGCCTTGGCAAGGAAAAGTACTCAGTCATATTTCACATCTTTCCTAGGGCAACTTTCTACCTACCTGTGACAACCTGGATACGATCTGATCCTGAAGACAGGGAGCATGCAGATGCAGGGTACATATGATGTCATAGACTGGAAATTTTATGGAAGCAAGTGTAGTTCATAAGGCCAGGAAGACCAGATATGTGTAGTGAGAATGTTGGTTTCTTGAAAAAAACATAGAAATGTTATGTAAACATGTTTTTCGTTTTAATCCCAGGCATGGGATATAATGATGCTTCGGATTGACCACAGCAGCTGTGATTTGTCCCATGCTCTGGCATGGGCATGCTTTTGCCAGATAAAGACAGTTTATATTTGGAATTCTGAGGACTCTTGAAAGGGTATAAATGGGAGAGCTCTGAGAGGGCCTGCAGCAGCTGCTACTGTCACTGGTTGCTGCTTGCTGGTTTTTTTTGTTTTGTTTTGTTTTTCTACTTTCTGGATTGTTGTTTGCCCCTAGGAACTAAAAACCCCTAACCGACAGGAAGTAGTCTAATGATAACACCTCCTTCTTTCCCCTTTATCCTTCTTTCCTACCTAGTGTTGGGGGTGTGTGGAAGGGATAGGGGTGATGTTGGGAGGTAGGAAAAAGAACCCAATAAATAGCAAAAAGTTTGGCTATAGATGGATGCTCCCAACTTGAGCAGGAAGAGAATTAAGCAAAAATGACTCTGAACCAAAAAAAACTACCTGTCTTATCTTACCTGTTAGCAGGCAGGGAGGCATGTTGCTGGGGCTAGGATCTGGCCCTGCGTCTCTACATACCCCTCTCATGATTTAGTCGACTAAGAGTTTGTAGGGAACTATGCTGGTAAAAACAGAGTCATGGTTATGACTCAAGATGGCAAGCGTGACAATCTCAATGTACACATCTACAAACAAAATTAAGATTTTTGTGTAAATGTTCAGAAAAAAAATGTGTTTGTTCATTTATGAGTAGGAAGAGAAAGGTATCTCAGTGAAGGAAAATGTGGCAATTTCACAAGACTTTGGATGAAGCCACTGGTGGCTTCTCATCCCATACAGAGGTGCAAGGAATCATCTGTGGAGAATGTGTAAGCCTTGAGGGGCACAGGCCACTGTCTAGCCTACTCCCAGTTACTCTTGCTTTGGGACCTAGGGCTTTTATCACTTTTGGAATTCTCTGTATAGATTTAATTTAGCCACATGATATCTAAGTTTGCACATCCACAAGAAAAAATATCTATGTGAAGAAGTCTTCAAAGAAACAAAAGGATTTCAGCTTGATTCAGAAATAGAATGACTCAAATGTTTCGTGCCCAAGTATATTTTTATATTTCTCTCTCTCTCTCTCTCTCTCTCTCTCTCTCTCTCTCTCTCTTTCCCCGTATGTGTGTGTGCACACATGTGTAAAATCTATGTTTGCATATCTATAATATGTAGATTATTTATGAACATATATATATATATATAATAAGTATATGTCTGGTATACTTTTATGTATATTTTTAGCCCTGTGCATGCAACTAGAGTTTAACATCTTTTTGGCTATTTTGTATCTCCATAAAAAATGAAAATAGTTTTGTTAAATCATCTAGCAGCTTCACTACCAAGCAACAGTCTCTGTTAGAGGTAAAATGCCAGCAAAGCGCATGTTCATCCCTTACTCATGTCAACTTAAAAACTGCTCTCATCTGTGTGGCCAATGTGTCCTCAGTCCCACTTAACTGGATATTTTTTGTGACAGCATAATATGCAAAATTTAAACAAACGTTCATTGTTTTCTTATGAATTGTTAGCCTAGTATTTTCTGGGACCACTGCTAGCATGTTATTTTTAAGCCCACTGTTTTCTCTCTTACCTTCTTGAAACTACAGACAAATATCAGAACATGTCATTCCATTAAAATTGACTTTGTCAAGGTTATTAATGATCATTTGACAAATCTAAATCTAGTTGTTCCTCCTATCTCTTCTTACAGGACTTAGGAGTCACATGACCAAGCACATCACATCCTCTCCCTTGCAGTAAGTGTGGCCTTCTCTCAGCTCTCAGGATGATGATGTTTTAACCACGACTTACTAGCTATTCTTGCCCATTTTCTTTTGTTATTCCCTAATCTTCCCTTTGACATTTTCACGTTAACTGTAGCTCATTTGTTAGAAACTTTCTCTGCATGTAAAAAAAAAATCCCATCCCCCAAGTGACCTCATCCCAGTCCTCTACACTTACTTCCATGAGACCCTCCTTCACATGTGATTGCCCCTGAACTTCAGACTTAAATATTCAACTGCTCACTCAATATGTTCACTTGAAGGATAATCAATATCCCAAAGCTGACATGTCCAGAATTGAATTCTCGCTTTTACCTTCCAAATGGCACTCACGATAGCCTTCTCCATCCAAGTTAAGAATAACTTCATCCTTTTGTTTTTTTTTTTTTCAGATGAAAATCTAAAGAGTCCTTCCTGATTCATGGCTTGCCCTCAAGCCAACAGTCTATATCCAGTTCTCACAGTTAATATATTTTAGAAATATTTCAGTCATTTAACCACTGCTGACTAGGTTCCCTGCTCTTCCTCGGTCTACGCCTCCACCCTTGCTTCCCCGGATCATGCATAAGCCTTTATCAGCCTTCCCAAGAGGTTGTCTTATTTTGACCCTTGACCCCTGTAATCTTTATTCTCAAAAATGGCAGCCAGAATGATCCTTTGAAAAGATAAATCAAGCCCTGTCAGCCTTCATTTCAAATCTCTTCAATTGCTCTCTGTTCTACTCAAAGTAAAGGTCTAAATCCCTGCAGTGACCTGTGCAATCTATCACCATTGACCTCCTACTCTCCTTCCGTCTATATACTGTTCTAGTGTACCTGAGTCCTTGCCAGGCCTGGGAGTCTCTAGGCAGCTCTCACTTCCACTCTGGTTTTTACCTCCTTGTCTCCTATTCTCCCCCCTCCCAATCAAAAACCGTGAGACTCATTTCCCATGCCTTCAGGCCTTTGATCAGTTATTGTATTGCTCCTAGAGAGATTTTTAAACAGTTCAAAATCACAACCCTGGACTCTAGCATTTCCACACCATCTCTGCCTTGGTTCATTCGGTTTGCAGTGCTTAGCACCTTCAAATACTCCATGAAAATAACTTACTTATTTTTCTTAGCTATGTACTCCATTAAAGTAGGAATATATATATATATATATATATATGTATATATATATATATTAGGAACAATATATATATTTTTTAGGTAGCTGTGCCTACTCTAGCGTGGCTGCTTGTGGCAGTTGAATTTAGTATTTGTGCTGAGTTAAATCTCTTGTTTCCTTTGTGTTATTCTTAGGTCTTCTCTAATGAGAGGTGCTTATATGTCATTTGCCCAGATTTTAACGTATAATGTAAATGTTGATGAATTAGTATTGTCTATTTTAAATATAGTAGACTAAGATCCATTGAAATGAGCAATCATGTACGCACATATCTCAAAATGTCTGTCATATTATTGATAATTCTTCCAAAATTAGTAGATGGCACATGACAAAAGAGTTGCATCTCCATAAATATTCAAGCAACATTGATATATGACATCTAACAAGCATAGCATTTAACCGAGATTAATTAAATGCAAGTTATTTCTTGATTCATTAGTTAAGTATCTCTATTGAAAGTGATAAAATTCTAACTCAGCTCACAAAAATACAAATACACCACATTTTGAGATGAAAATGAGTCATGCCAGCATGTCCTTGGGGCTTGGTATCTCTCCCCTTCTCAAATCTACACCTTAAGTTCTCTTGTCAAGAGATGCAGGGTGGTAATGGAGAGTTCAGCACCCGTGTCATGGGTCAGTCACTGGGACCCAAGATATAAGCTGTGCCCACGGGCTTTATCCAGGGGCAGTTTAGACACAAAGAGACAGAGAAGAAACCTCATGCTCAAGACTTGGAGAATATGCATCTGTAGAAGTTCTGATTTGCTAATGGAGCGAGGTAGAAATATCTTGGAGGCAAACAGTAAATATCTGTTGTTAGGTTATTCTGCAATGGCTAAGGAATCTGTGTTCATATTTATAAGAAGTCATTTCCTAGAATCATCTCGGTTGCCTGTGAGGTAAATACAGCGAAAAATAATTAACCCCATTTTATCCATGGAGGATTCCAGTCAACGCTACAGAGTTAATGGGTACTAAGAGCTGGTTTTCATCCTTATTCACTGATATCTCTAGTGGTGCTGCATCTAATAATTACTTTCAACCACACAGAAACTATAACACTCAAACTCTTTTTTTTTTTTTTTTTTTTTTTGCAGTGTTCCCTCACTGCAGTCTGAATGCCAATCATTAATGTCCTCTGTTCAGCTGTTCTAATGATCCAGCAGCAATGGTACATTTCATGATAACATTTCCCATTTTGAGGCTTTCACCAAAGGGCTGTTAGCTGTTATCCCAATGATCCACTGCTATGATCTCCCACTGTGAATCTTCTGGGTTTTCTTTTGTTTTGTGATATACCTAGACTGTTGTCAAGGATACCCAGCTCTTCACTCTCTTGTTTGAACAGTCCACAAAGTGTTCTATTAAAAGTCCCAATTAAATGTGTACAGCCATTCACCTGTATGCTCATCCCTTCCCTCCCTTGCCCACCCACACATGGCCAACCATCTGATTAAAAAAAATACCAAGGGTCAAAAGACATCAGGAGAATGAACACTGGGTTCATATAATCGCTGGGTATCACTGGGTATCATATAATAGCCATGGTAATGCTATCTACAGTAATTGCTGCCTTAACAAAGCAGAGTTAACTGAAATAAAAAAGATGTAAATACAAAAGAAAAAGAAAAAAGAAATCAAGGGAAAACCACATTTTTTCAGTTTTATGGCTATTGCATTATTAGTATTTTAATGATTAAGGTTGAATTTTTTTTTTAGCTTAAAACTTGAGATAAGTGGGAAACATTTTAATCATGTACAGTTATACAGATCCTTGAAATTTGGATTGAATCATATATTTAATCAATTGTCCATTTTATATAGTTAATTCTGTATTTCTGAGATAGTGTAAGGTAATGAACAGTTAAGAACATAGGTATTAGAGTATGGGAAGCCATAGTGATTATTATCATTATCGTTATTATTATTATTCCTGTTTACTACAAGAGTGTCCTTGAGGGATGCAGAACATTATTGAGACTTGGTTTCATAATCTATAAAGTAAAATTACTAAAATCATTTACAATGGCGCCTGTGCCATGGTATCTGGCAAGCATGCATTAAGATAATGCATGCAATAATATGAGCACTGCTTTGCTCAAAGCAAGAATCAATGGATATTAACATTCATTAAATAATATATATTGCAATTAGAGAGATTGTGAGTAAATCATTAGTTATATTTTATATTTAGACTCATAAACTTATAACATTTGTTTAACTATTTTTAAAACTTTGCATAAAGGTTTATATATGTTCAATATGCTATCTTGGGTATCATGCAAAATTATTATTATATAAGTAAAAGAGTAGGAAAAAACCTGCAGATGCCTCACCTACAGAAGGATATGCTCAGTTGGAGTCTGACGCTGCTTATTACTGAGATGAGGTTTCCTTTAAGATGCCTTATGGAACAGAAAATGATGTTACAGTAGAATGTTGTAGAAAGCCAGTTTCTTGAATTATCAAATACTCAGTTCTGGAAACTGCTTGGAAGACTTCTGCAGCTGGAAAGTCAGTTCTTTCTGCCTGGGCAAGGTCTCAACCAGGAAGTCATAGAAGTGTTTTCAGAGTCTGGACTGAGCATAAGTTCTATGAGCTTAGTGGTGGACCTCTCAATTGATAGGATTCCACGGTACTTATTTGTGGATGATTTTTTTGTCTGTGTTGCTTTCATATTCAATTGATTATCACTTGAAGTACTTTTATAGTTACAAATGCCTCTCTTTAACCTTGATAATTTATTTAGCTTATTGTGGTCTTAGGGAAGTGACTTAATTTTTTAAGCTTTTATTTATCTCAGTGAAAATAAAAAGGATCACAGTCTGTCCCTTAGAATTTTTATACATATCAGATAAAAAAGAGATTGAAATATCTTTAGCAATTTTTGGTGCCTAATAAGCATTTATTAAATTATTTTTACTACTATTAATATTGAAAAATGAGAACTAGAAATATAGCTTAATGGTAAAACAGTTGCCTAGCATGTGTTGTGCCCTAGGTTCAAATCCCAGCTTTCAAAAACATTGTCTGTGTGTGCCTGGGGGTACAATGGGTGAAAATAGTGGAAAAAGGATGAATAGCTTGATATTTTAGTTTTTAGGATTTTTTTTCCCAGTGAGAAAATACTGAGCACATATATTTGTAAAGTAAGGGAGTAAATAATGTATGCTTGGGGCTTTGGGTCCAGTAGGAAACTATTTGGCATGTGTACATATAAAAAAGAAGAGAAGTAGTCTTAATATAGTATTGTTGTGGAGTTGGCATGCAAAGGAATGTCAACAAACAATATAATACATGGATATAGAGAATGAGATGAGGGTTCCCAACTAAGAGAAGGGCAAAACTTATCTATAAGAGAGGGTGACATGACATGTTCCTTTGGTGATGAATAAAAATTCAAAATAAAAAGGAGAGATGATATCTGCCTGAAATAATTAGGATGACACTCATGAAAAAAAGTATATTAGTATGTTTTCTTGAAATATAGGTAGAATCAAATGATTCAGCCATTAGTTGATTCACCTAACTGGTACTTAATGAGTATGAGTTGCTGTAATTACCTCTGGAAACCCAAGAGACTACCATCATATGGAAAATAAGAGGTTGTTTCCATTACATGAGAGTAACAATAATGCTATAGGTAAGAAGATATATCCTATATCTGATACTATATCTGAAATTTGAAAAGTGTGCATTTTTCTAGGCTGAGAACATAAAACTGTTTTCATTAGATAATGAGGGTGTTGCTATAAAATTCTTAAACAGGGATCTAATATGATGGACTTTTTAAAAGCTACCCTGGAAAGCTAAGAAATATTTCAAGGTTTCTGTACACAAGTTCTTGACTTTTGACTGCTGATAATTCTTCGTTTACTCCTTCATTTATTGGATAAATGCTTTCCTAGGCACATGATGCAGACAAAGGCTTTGTGGGGAGGGGAGGGAGAATGAGACTTACGTATAGGAACAGGTATAAAACAAATGTATTTGCGGCCAAACTGTGAAGGGAACTGCAATTTCCAATGAAGTAAAAGCTTAAAGAAATAACTGTAAATGTGCTTTCTCTGTTCTTTGTTAGGAAAATAGAGGGTTCTTTTTAAAAATCCAATTATGCCATTTTTCCAGCTACCTTAGTCTGTTATGAGCAAGACTTCAAATTGGACTGCACAGATGACCCAAGATAAAAACACCAGGATAAGAAAAACTGAATATATTCAACCAAATGCAATAATTCATATTTTTAAAGATTTCATTTAGACTATTATAATAATTTTAATATACAGCCTCTAAATTTTATGAACTTCACATAGATGACATTTTTGGTCCACAAAGGCAAACGAATTTATTTAGATGATATACAATCTGTCTAATAGTGGAGCTTTTTAATATGAGGTATTTTACTGCAGTTATTTAAAATGAACACTGCACACTTGTTGAGACGGCCTTGAAGTTAGTATTTTCTAATGCTACTGTCAGTTTTGTAAGCTTGTGCTTCCATATAGCAGTAAGGAATCTTGCTGCTTTCTTTTAAAAACTTCAAATATCATAATACATTCCCTTAATTAAATCATACATCTTTGAGAGTATATACCACCAAATTTGGTACAAGTATCAAGGTGAAGTTGGCAATAGCAAGATAGAAGCTATGCTTCAAAATACTTTGAGTTGTTACCTCAGCCTAGGAGAGTAACTCTGTCTTTAGCATAGTCCATCGCTCTAGAGTTACAGCTCTGTACAAGAGAAGTCTGTCATTGGGCAGTGGGATGGATCCCTGGGTAAAGATGCTTGCCTTGAAAGACTGAAGATATGAGTTTGATTTCCCCACACCCACAGAAAAGCAGAAGGAACAAACTGAATCCAGAGATGTTCTCTGACCTCCAACTGCAGAACATGGCACACACACCCACACACATGACACACATCCACGCATACTCTATAACCGTTTTTCAAATTAAGTTACAACGAGAGAGTAGAGCACGTTTTATGATCATACCACGCATGTGGCCACAGATAATAAGAATTAAGAACAAGAGGAATGACTCAAGCTGAGTCTATCAGAATGTAGCCAATTTTCCTCTGGAAATGTTGATCGTGAGCATTGGAAAGAAGTGCATATCATAGAAAGTGTCAGGAACAACTCGGCAGTATGCCACGGAGATGCCTGTGTTTCTGCTTCTCCGCAGATCCCAACAGTGACCTCTCTCTTACATGGATCTGCCAAGAAACCCAGTAACCTTGCAGTGAAATTTCTACCTCAGTCAGTTAGTATTAAATTGCCTTTTATCAGAGGCAACAAAGCAAAACAAAGCAAAAGGAGCCAAGACCTGTTTAGCTCTAGTGCAACTGAAGTGACTGAAAAACAAACAAATTAACAACAACAAAAAAATGAATTTGAAAACTTATCCTTACTCAGTCTAATCAGTCTGGTGGTTTCCAGCTCAGTCGTTGATTGAAAACTGACTTTTTTTTTTCTAACTTGAAAAGCAGGTTTAATTTTATGGTGAGTTTAAGATTTCACCAAATATTAAGCAAGTCCTCTTATACTTTCTCCATAATGTACAAACTGAGAAGAAGGAGAATTCCTATCACACACATACACACAAAAAGGTAAAAAGGGAACCATGCCACACAAATAGAAGATCTTGCACTTTAAATCAATTGGAATGGATTTCAAAAGTGAGTTAGGAGGAGTCCTTTTAGAATGAAGGTAGGGCACGAAATGGTACTTCCAGGGTATCCCTGTGATCCTGATGTGATTCATTTCAGCCCGTTGCTCGACATATTCACAAATTCTCCTGCCCTCATTTAGCTCTCTGAACTGTTCAAGGATATGTTTATCAGCAGCCGGGAGAAATGCCTGGTAGCTGTGGAAGATTGCCTTGTCGCTTTGCATTACTCCTCTCGGCTCTGATGTTTCCTTCGATTTTTAAAAGGACGCTGAAGGGATCTGCAGGTTGAGATGGATTTTGGTAGACAAAGTTAATGATACCAAGTCCCAAACTCAGCTGAACAACAGTGAGGTGGCCTTTTCTCTTTGTCTCTTACAGGGTGTCTTGCTTTCTTTAGTAGAGCTACTTTAAAAATATATATTAATGGCTATTGCATAATCTTCAAAGAGAATCGACTTTTCTTTTGGTAACAGGTGTAAGTCATGAAAATTATGGTACAGAAACCTCTGGGATGATGCTCCTTTCTGGTAGGATGCAATGGAGAGATTCTGTTACTGTCTATTAATTGCTTGAGCTACCCTGCCATGTGACGCTGTTAGCACAGAGCCTCGATTGAGTTACATTCTTGTATTCAATTAGAGAGTGTTCGTTATTGTACATGTTAACACTGTAAAGCCACAGATGCTAGCCATCTGTAGATTTGATTCCCCACCCCCCCCAGAGTCTTCAAAAAATGGAGCAATTTAAATCAGCACTCCTAGAGAGACTTGGAAAATAAACTAAGCACATAAGTACATCAGTTGCAGATTTCAAAACACGGACAGCGTAAAATTTAAATTTGAAAGACTCTATCAAAAGTATTTGCATAATTAGAATCTCCAGCCATTTTAATCATTGTAGGTGGTCACTTATATCTGAAGAAGAGTAAGATCAGAAATAGAACTGCTTTCTCATGTCGCTGCCATGTTTTCCTGTGGTTAAACGAAAGTCAGTGTTGCGATGTTGTAAGATCAGAGTATCTTACCAAGCTGATGAAATCTAGGGAGCCTAAACTTCCCAGGGGGCAAGGGGATGATCTATAGTAACAATCAAACCTGATCCCCAGCTTCTTGTTTGGTGTTAGATGAGCTCCTGATACCTGCCATTGTAAAGCAACTTTTCACTGTGGATAAACAGGAAGGAAAAAATTCTCAGCTTACAGCCAGGTTTAATTTCTCAGAGTCTCTCTCATGAATTATTCTAAAAAGATGATCTCCTACAAAGCAGATCCTCACAGAGCTAACTCAGTAATGCATTATAGTGGCGGGCAATCATTTACCTTTGACAACCTGACATCCACATGGTCAGTTTTGTCACTTAATGTCAGCGTGGATTGAAGATCTGCCTTTGTGCCATCATGACCCCCTCCTTAAAATCATGAGGCATACACCCCATTGCTTTGGCCAAATTCCAGCCTGGGTAATTACGTTCTGTTACCTAAAGACCCCCTGTCATTTCAATTAGAAAAATCGTTTTGCCTGCCTCCTCTACCTGTGGTGTGTACGGGTAGGTTCTGCATTGCTAAACTGCAGTCTTGTCTCACTCCTGAAGAAGGTTCTCTTCATCATGGTAGTTGATTAATATTTATTGTTATAGCCACAGGGTGAACGGCTTGGGAGAGGGTGACTTCGTAATAATTAAGTGTTCCCGACTAGCAGTTGCTCCTTTTGAGAATAAGTGTAGAGAACCAAAGTTTGAATAGTCCTTATCACAGGAATGACAAATATCTTTGTAGCATGGCATTTCCTCACTGGACTCTACTACCTGTCCATCTGGTATACCTCTAATCAAAAAATGTTTGTCTTTAGGCCATTGGATTCTAAGAGAGTCAAAACTGTGTCAAGAAATTCTCTGTGGTAACTAACTAAATATTGTAAACTCTCCTTTCAGATTAAACCAGTTGTGACTTATGATTCTTTCTCTTCTAAGAAGAGCAAACAGGAGGCAGGGGATCGGGGGTGGGTGTGCCTGTTGTCCTAATAAGTGGCACACTGTTAGCATGGAAGCAACTCTTTTCAGGAGTTTATTGGTGGCTGTTCTATCTGCTCTGCCCCCCACCTCCACACACACATTCTTTTTTTTTTTTTTTTTCTTTTCAGCTTTATATCTCTGTTTGCAGGATGCACCGACCATGGGAAGTCTTAACAGGAAAGTCTTTCTCCTTTTTCCTGACATTGTCTTGCTTTGTAACCTGACATGATACCCATTGAATTTTCTTTGTAAACTTTCATTACACTAATTGTCCTGTGCCTACCATTATGTTCAGACTCCTGGGATTTCATGTCTTCTGCCTTGTCTTCCAAAAGGCTGTGGGAATACCGTGAAGAGTATTTTGGAAATTACCCATTTAAGCTGAAGGGGATTTATCTTTTTCCTTGAGTCCCTAGCCTTGACCTTCTCCTTTAAATATTGTGTGTCTTGTAGAAGGTCATCCTTGCATCCTAAACAGAGATGTCAGTGAGGCAGAGGGACTACGATAAGAAGCTTCCCTCTAGATGCAGAGCTTGCCTCACAATGCCTCACAGAGAGCCCTCAAATTATCTCAAAAATGATAACAAAACATGGACTAGAAAACAATCTTTTAATTGTTTTCTTTTTCAGGCATTACTTCAGCGTGCCAAATGTTTCCTCATCTTCTTGGTTTCAGGAGAAGCTGACCTATGTAGGAGCACTGTTGTGGAGACAATGGAAATACTCCCTCTATTTGAAGGAAATCTTACTTTAAAATGCCCCGTTGATTGTGTTTGTTGTAAAGCCAAGTGAGACTTTCATTTGCAACAGCTATGAGAAAGTTTCAGGTTTTTTTTTCCTTGAAAGATCCTAAATTATGACAAAATGTATCTGAGCTTCCAGAGCACAGAGACTTTCATTCTTCTCCCTGTACCCAACTCCTCTCAGTCATCTAATTAATTCCCCTTCCTGGTCCACCAGCCTTTACTCTGCTGTTCCTTTTACATTCTTTTCCTCAGACTCCTGGGACATTTTTTTTTCCTACTGAAATGAAGCATCCTTCATTCCTTAGCATTTCCTGAAAAAAAATTCTGTCCTGTTCTACCATCAGAGGACTGCAAACACACATCTCATGAGGGCTGTCCCATGGTTACAAACTGCATATCAGTTCTCAAAAACTCAGCAAAAGGTAACTCAGCCTAAGGGGACAGGAAGCTAAAAGGATTCTTAGGGCATACTGGGTGACACTGGCTAGAAGTGGGCAAGGGGAAGGTTCTTCAGAAAAAAACAAAAAACAAAAAACAAAAAACAAAAAACAAAAAAACAAAAGGATGGGGGAAGGACTTCTGTTCTAGAATCAGTTAATGAAATATTAACAACATGCGCAGTGACACTTTTCCTAAAATTTGTTTCCAAATTCTCTTGTGCAGAATTAAGATACAAGGGACTAAAAAAGAAAAATGAATGGTTCTTAGCTGAAGAGTTTTATAGCTGGATGATGAGCACATTTGAGGTTTGTTTTGTTTTCTTTTTTTTTTTTTTTCTGGTTCTTAGTCTACTAGGACATATTTAAAATTCCTGTGAAGAAAATAATCAAGTTAAATGGTGACTCCAAGGTATCCCCAAGAGCTTTTTATTACCTTGAGTTAGCAAAGAGATACTGGAGTAGATCTGACATGATTCCTAAGAGGAGGATGACTTGACTGGCAGGTTTTTTTCTCTGCCTTGATCCAGCCATATATGTATGTATATACATACATGTATGACATATATATATGGCATATATGTATATATATATAAATATATATGCTAATATATTCATGTGGCAGATGTACATGTGTTCTGGGAGGAATGTGTTAGATGGGGTCAGAACCTCATCTGACTATGTGTTCTATCAGACATGTTGTGAACGTCTATATTCTGGGAACTACATATGTGGGGGTGTGCAAGAGAAATGGAGAGGGGAAAAAGGAGAAGGAAGTGTAGAGGAGGACAGGAGTAAGGATGAAGAATAAAGAGCGGAGGTGGAGAGATGGCTTTATGCAAGGCCTGGGAAGAGGTGACAACACTGAAATGACCGTGTCCTCTATAGCAGACCATACTTGGTGTAAACTATCCTACTGTGCCCGTCAGAAATTTTTGAAGTAAATATTAAATCTCAAACATAAATGTGTTGTCCTATGCTTAAGTATTTTAGCATTGCTAAGCAATAGTTCATAAGTTCACAGTCAGAACACACTAATGTAAAATTAGTCCACGATGGATGTGGACTGTCACTAGGTATTTTACATTATGTATCAAAAATTTTGTACTTCATAAAATCTGTTTAAAAAATGAACAGTAGACAAGGAAGCAGTAGACAGAGGAAAAAAAACACAAAAACACAGAACTGCCAAAGAACTGAGTGGTCAGAAGAGGGTAGGTAGAGCGAGCAGACACTTAAACCTTCCCTCTTTTTCTTTGCCGAGACTAATGTTGGAATTCTAGGCAGGCATATGATGATGAAACTATCTTGGTTTTTAATGCCTGGTTCCTAGTTACATCTGGAAAATAAGTGGAAAGTTCTGGGGGGAAATGGGATCAACCAAGGTGAGATGAAATGGGAATTTGAATAGCCAGAAATGCTAGCTTCGTGTCCAGCAGAGAAGGCAATTCGTCCTAAGAATTTTAAGGGGCAGTTTTTGCTGTTTGGCAGAAGGGAAAGAGAAAAAAACTGGGTAACTCTTCCAATATTGAAATCTTCCTGTTTTTCTCCAACACTCACACATTTTTTTTTCAGCTTTAAAATTTTTGATAGCTCTGCTGCTATAGATGTAATTCCATGATGCTTAAAGTGATGTCCAAACGTGTGCCTTACTAAATGCCCTAATCTAATTTTGCCCTCCTATGGCCGTTTTAGTTCTCTGCAGGCTGCTGCTTACAATTCCCCTTCACCCCCAAATAATTTCTACTCATATAGTCACAGAGGTCCTAGACCAAGCTTCTCCTATTGGAATTTCCTTTTTATCGTAGCTTAATTGTTTCAGCTTTCTGTTATTATAAGAAAATGCCGGGAAGAGCAGAGGAGACAAGTTGAATTCACAGTTTTAGAGCTGTCGATCTATTGTCAGCTCAATTGCTTTTGGAGATGCGGTGATTCTGTGGGCAGAGAGGGGTAAGAGCTGCAAAAAAGAGAATAGAGGAGATCAACTTTCTATAATGTCCTTCAAGGTCATATGCTCAATAACAAAAGACCTTCTCCTAGTCCCTTTTTCCTAAAGACCCCAACATCCTTCACTAGTGCTGTGAGCTGAGGGCCAAGCCTTGACAACTGGACCTTTGGGGTATCTATAATACCTAATTTTGTTCTTGTGTTTTTTTTCTTTTCCTGATCTTCCTGCCTTCACCCCCAAAGTGCTATGATGTGTGTACCACCATACCCTGAAGCATTAGTTTTTTTATTCTCTTCAAGGCACCAGTTTCCGTGATGTGGCCTCTTGTATGATGCTATGGTCACTGTGCGCTTTTGCCTTTCAGACCAGACATTTAAACTTCTTGAAGACAAGAACCTCTGTGCCTCTTCTCGACTATGACAATCAGCACCAAATAACCAATATCAGACAGCCGGCCATAAGTGCAGACTCCCGACCAGATGTTCATGTTTGTCACTCTTTCATGTGGGGGGTAGTATTCAGCACAGGTCACTAGGAGATTTGATTTAACTTGAGAAGTTTTAGTGGTCCTGGGCTTACATTTGTATCTGTCGCCTTACACCACTTTGCCCTCCCCCTGCACACAGCCCACAACCTTTCTTTCATGTTCTTTTTCCACCCACTCTAGCTCATTTTTTAAATATTCTCATTTGGTTTCAACAGTGACACAGGCTCGTCGATTGTCCTGACCAGGTTGAAACAGTTGGAGAATATGTTTACTCAACCACCCTCTTCTTTCTTAGGAAGTTTTGGAGGCACTGTTGAGAAATGGATTTTTCTACGCCTTCTACTTTATTTTGGTTTTGAGTGCCAATCTTAGGTATATTTAATAAGTTATGACATTAATTGTTCCCTGGCTTTTGCTATTGTTTGTGTAATTGTCACACTCTCTAGGAGGAACCATTTTTCTTAACTTGACATTTGACAAAGATGGTGGGAACTTGGAGGCAAAATTTATGTACATTCCTGGGTCACGGTGCTCGCTCCAGATATTTTTGGCGTTGCTGAGATGTGCTAGGAATATTTTATTTTGACATGAACTGTGACCCCCTTTCGCTGGCCAGAATATATATATATATATTCACTCATGATACCACCAGATTGTGAGAGCAGCAGTGTGGTCCATGGTCACCATGCAAAGGAATTCGCTGGTACTTCTGAGTTCAGCATACCTGCAGCCAGTGGAGAATGAACTTCAGCGACCTACTTCTTTCTTTTTGCTTAAGAATCAGGCCTCAGTGGTCAAATTGTGAATGGGGAACTAATAGGATGAGTGGATACAAGAAAACAGCATGCAGCAGTTTAATGAAAGAAAAATGTAGTGTATGCTCCAGACACAAATAAAACGCCACTTCCAAATTACAGTTTTTTTCCAATCTATTTATTTGCTTCATTTTCTTTAACTGTTATTTCACTCAGCTACAACTTTTAATATTCTTTGAATAAACAATGCGGAGAAGCTTAGTTATTTTCAATTCTTCCTTGAGCTCCTTCTTACTTGTCTTTATGTCTCCCTGTAATGGTGTGTTTACGTTATAATAGGACCCTGCAGTTTGCATGGGTAAGTCAGTTTTCTTTGCAGGCTGTCTACAATCAGGCTGGAGAGGCGTGCAGCGGAATGGCTGGTTTTAGTTAATGTCACTGGTGCTCCACTGGGATCCACCGTTTTACAAAGTCTTGTCCTTAGATAATTCAGTCTCTTTCAGGTGAGGATTCCTGCTATATATCCCTGTGTCGGACATCGATAAGTCTGCTAAATAAAGAGTGCACCTTTAGACCTCTAGGGTACGCTACCTTTGAGGGCATCTGTAACATTACATCATTTGTCTAACACATAAGAAACCGATTTTTAAAAATCAACAAAATCTGTTTCTCAGTACCTCCACAGGAGTTATATTTTGTTTGTTTAATCAAATTGTTTTTTAAAGGCTTCTTCACCACTGTTAATACGTGAAAGCGAGCACCTATTCCTGCTTTTCTTTGTAGGTTCTTTTTCAGGCTCGGCCTCAAACTCAGCTTCCCAAGACCTAGTTCCTGCCCCTGTTTAGTCTGCGTTGTTTCAGCTGTGCAGTTTGCCTCTCCACAGTTATGGACGTCACTTTTCCGTTGTTCTGAACAGATGCCCCACTGCCCTGAACAGTGCAGACTGTTGAGTCACCCCCAGCTCATTGTCCTTTGTCCTCAGCTCCTGAGTTAAGTAACGTCCACTACTTTGCCCTATGCAGGCTATTTATGTAAGAAACGCAAGACTGTCTCCAGTGTGAACTCCTTAAGGTAGACCTTGTACTTAATGATCTCCCTGCTCCGATTTTCCTAACTAGATTTCCTTTCTCTTCTTTCTAAGTAGGAGCAGTTGCACATTTAAACTTGTGAATAATATTGGGGGTTTACTATATGTTGTTGCCTTTCAGAAATCAAAGTAATCTGTTTTATCATTAGACATTTAAAAATACAATAAAGAGCTGAAAATTAAAAGTAAGTCTTCCAGGCATATAGGGCATAACTGCAATCTCAGTAACAAAGAGGCTGAGGAATGAAATATGTGAGTTCCAAGACAGTCTGAGCTACATGGTGAAATCCTATCTCAAAAATAATTTTAAAAAAAGAAAAGAAAAAAGGTTAATTGCTGAGTGCTGTGACATTACACCTATAATCCCAGCACTCAGGGATGCAAAAGCAGGCAAATCTCTGTGAGTTTGAGGCCAAGTCTACAAAGCAAGTCCAGGACAGACAAGGCTACACAGAGAAACCCTGTCTTGAAAAAAAATGGTTTAATTAAAGGGGAGGGGGACTTCTTTGTTTCCCACAATGCAAAACCATTGCAATTATCATAAATTTTTATTTAATGAAAGCATTGAGTGAAAACTCATTAGGAATGCATAACACATACAACTTGAACTTTCCTTTTTATGGCTCAACATATTCTTCACCCAGACCATACCTCTGTGGAAAGAGAGAGAAGATGTGTGAGAAGGAAGGGGAGGAAGACAATTCTGATGGCAACTTAACCATACTGATTAGGAGACTAATATGCTTCTAATTGTGCATTGTTGAAAATAAATACAAAATATTGTTGAAGATAATACTAAATAAATGACCAAAGGCACTCCAACCTCACCATCAAAAGCAAACTGTACCCAACTCTTGGGAGCGTCTTCTCGTTAGGCTTCAGAAGTGCTTGGTGCAAAAGCAAGAGGCCTGAATTTGATCACACGATTTCCTGGTGTGTTTTGCTCGGTCCCCTTTTGTTTTTCCTTTGCAAAGTTAACCTGGGAACTTCTGCACCTTTGCTCCCTAATACAGAACAGATGCAGCTTCTATCAAATGGAAGAGGTACTTGATTTCTTCTAAAGAAAATTATTAAAGTGCAGAGAGTTCTTATTCTGTTATTAGGGTTATATTAGGCAACTGGCATTATTCATTATTTCCAAATAAAGTGAAATGTGGACCCCCATGCATGAAGATATTTATTACTTATTGATATTTAAAGGTTGTTAAATTAATCTTATTTAAATTACCTTTACCGCCAACCAATGTTACAATAATTTATTATATAATATTACTTGAGGGTTTTCTTTTACTTTAATATAAAAATTGCAAAAGCAATATATTGCCTGTAGATTTTTTCCTACAGTTCATTGTAACTGTGACTAATTCATCACAACTATTTAGACATGCAAAATCTATAATACTTCACGATGTTGATTTTCTGTTTCTGTTTTCTAAGACGAGAGCTTGATTTGAAACCATATAATGAAAAATTACATGCATCTCACTGGAAGAAATATTGCTTTAACTACTTGGAGATGGAAGAACACAAAATACAGAGTTACTCTGCAGATAAGGGTGTATTCATAGAATTCTGACCACTTTGTTGAGCCTTGCTAATGCCCCTGGGTAAGATGGAGAGCTGTGTACAGTTGTTTGGCTTAATCTAATAAATATCGTTGTGTTTTTTGCTATTGGACACTCTGCTAGGTGGTATAGCATGTCTCCCAAAAGAGATACCGCATGGGATGTTTCAGGACGTGTTGATAGTATGTACACATTATTTCCTGTGAGGTTGCCATCTGATGTTTAAATTTTGTTTTCTCTTTGCTATAGAGATTGAACCCAGGACCACACATGACATGTGGCTGGCAGGCATCCTCCAGTAGAACAGAATTCTTATCCCTCATTTTTTTCTTCTTTAAGTTTCCAGGGAGTCTCCCTGAGATGCAGAGACTGGTCTTGAGCCCATGGTCTTTCTTCTCCAACCTTCCAAAGTTGCCCTTTCTTTCCCCTCTTTATCGTTTTTTTTTTCTTCTTCTTCTTTTTCTCTGAAGGACATTCCTCATATTCTTTTAAGTGACCACAATGGAAGGGGCCAGCCAGCAGCAAAAAGAGAAGTGGCGTTTTTATCTTCCAACCTTTTATCAGATTGTCTGGGGGCTGAAGGGAAGAACAAACCAGAGGCACAGGGAAGCGTTGCCTTCATTGGTGAGGATGATTGTATCTGTCCCATTAGCATGGATGATTGAACGCTGCCTCGCCATCATCGTGTTTGATATTCAGACTGATGCTATCATTTTCTTGCTTTGCATGAGGAAAAGGCTGATGAATTATTAGTTACATCAAATCTTTAACATGTGCAAATTACTCAAATGCAAAACATGTTTATAATATCCATGATTATTCTTCCATTTATATCATTCCGTGAGGCTTCACACGAGAGCAGAGAAGATGTGATGGTATCAACTACTAGTTAGGTCTTTGGAGGTTTACTGTTTAAAGCTCAGGTACTTAAAAAGAACAGAAAAAAAAAATACGGGAACAAGGAAAAGCATTGCTTCGTGAGTATCATACAAAAGCTAACTGAGAGGGAGAGAATTTAAAATGAAGGGTAAATAGGTTGTTAGAAAAAAATGTCGACGTATATAAAGTCTAGACATGTCATAAGATACGTATGAGATGGGTGTGACGTGAACTGATCTTTCATTCATTCATTCATTCATTCATTCATCCAGTAAATATCCATTTCCTAGATAAATGTATCAACCCACAGAACAGGAACATGAAGGAAGCAGACATAACGTTCAAACCCAAGTAAGATCTGAAATTAGTAGGTTTCACGGCGTCTGTGAAGGAAAATGAAGGAGGTGGTGAGAAATTGTTAGACTTCCAACAGGAGTAATTTCTTATAGGGAACCAATGGCTAAGATCAGGCTGCACACTTTTGGGTAGAACATATTCACAGGACAAGTGAAAAGAGACAATCCAGACAGAAAGGACAATACAAGAGTGGCTGTTAGGGACAGAAGTCCTTTGCTATGCAGTCCTAGCTCCATCCTGTGTTCTTATGCTAGTATGTGATATTCTACATAGATGCCCTAGAAGATTTTTAGGATCCATATAACTGACTTGATTATTAACATATGGTCAGAGAAATGATAACTAGGCTAGTGAATTTATGCAATTGCAGTTACTCCTTCTGCCTATTTATGAACATCTTTATGATTCTTCTGGGAAGCCTACATTATGCATAATTTAGGAAAGATTGATCCTCCTACAACTAACTGTGGAACTTGATTTTCAGTTCAGGCTGGAAACACAAACACCTGAGCCACATGTCAATGCCATTCAGTAAAGGAAAAGAACTTGGAGTCTTACTGTTACAAATACTCTGAAATCTGAAGTTACATTTAAAACTATTTTTAGTAAATAAGACTCAGCAATCCAGTCACATTTACAGTCAGACAATTCGTTTGGTATAAGGATACATAGGGTTGCCTGACTTCTCTTCCATTTTCTGGTGTCCAAATCCCATTATTAAGGTAAGCAAGTGTAGAAAAACAAAAGAAGTCTTTAAAATCATCTATTTAGCTGCTTCCCTTCATTGAATTCCTAATTTCTCATTACAGAATATGAATGATTTTTTAAAATATTCATACATGGGACCAAGTACATTATGATATCTGAAGATCTTTCTGGAGGACACAAGTTTCTAGGGTCAAAACTTATCCACCATCTTGAACTCATGGTTCAAAAATGTTTAAATTTTGAAAAATTAGATTTTAAAAACAATTTTAAAAAACAGGTTAGTTTGTTTGTGACTATTAAATCTCTCTTCACATAATTAACCATCAGATTTAAACCACTTTCACTAGAAAACATCAGTTAATTATTATTCCTTATTGTTAAAGCAGAAAAGACAAAAGCTGCCAGGAGAATTTTTTAACTGAAGTAGATTTGCATATATTGTCTCTAAGTGTAAGAACTCACCTATCAATTTTGCTATTTGTAATTGTGCCAAATATGTCTTGATTTCAGATAAATAGAATAGCAACTATCTGTCAAAAAAATCAAAAGAAAACTCATTTTTACCGGAACCTATTCACAAATGGTTTTAGTTATTTAATTTTTCAGCCTAGGCATCTCACTAGGTGTGGGCTGGAAATCTAAACTCTGTATCACTCCCATTAAAACAGGATTTGTCACTCTTTACTGGTGTTTTGTGACTATCACAGGTACAATTACTTAATAAAATGTTAAAATTGCAATGTCATCTAACAAAGATACCTGTGCTTTATGTGGCATAGCACCCGCCTTTCATGTAAAATTCTCAACCTCTCTAAAATGTAGGACAGACAATAAGGCAGGATTAAGAGATACCTGCCAGCAGCTGTAGACCCACAGTTAAGAATGAATGTAGGGTTTCCCTTCTCTGACTTGACCCAAGCTACATCATGCAAATGGTGGCATTAGTGCCATAGGCAATATTAGCTTCCCCTTCACTTCTGTCAAACAGCATCAAGCTGCTTAGCCAGAACTTGCGTTGCCTAGCTCAAAGAAACCTAATGGAAAGCCAAAGCAACCAGCAGGTTGTTGTAGAAGGATGGGTAACGAGGTTTACTGATAAATAACAATTACCTCACTGGTGACTCCAGGATCCACATGCATGTTTTGTTTTAAAATGAAATCCATAGAGGTTATTCCTCTGTAGACTTTCTTTTTCTTTCAGCTATAAAATTAGAACTTGTCACTCCACTATGGGACTCTCTGGCAGTTAAATAATAGCCTGTGGATGATTAGTGGAATAAGAAATTACTGCCCACAGCAAGAGCCTGTGACTCAGCAGAGAGATATACCCAAGGCAAGCTAAGGAATTCCTGAGGAGCACTTGGGGGAAAGTATAGGTAGGTGTGATGCTTTCTGCTGAAGCATGTAGCCATCCAGTGTGTGAAACTTCCCTTAATTATAAGAATAATTTTCACTTGAAAGTTAAAAACAATTGGCCTAAATGCATTCCACTGTAAGCATTTCTAACTTTGAAAAGGGATTGGTGAATTAGATTAAAATGGCTTCCCCACACTCTCTGTGGGCTCTCCATTTCCCTTTAATGGAAAGGGGGTGCTGATGATATCAAGCTATCTTGCCAGTACAGCTTCAAGTACAAAAGAAGGACAGTAGGGGTGGTGATTTTAATTATCTATGTAAATTAAACCATGTGCTACAGTCCTGTGATTGAAACTCATTACTTTAACTTTATTGTTTAGTTATGAGTGTAAACCTCAGCTCAATTAAATTATGAGCCACATCCTAATGGTTCCACATAGTCAGTCTTTGAAAAGAGAAGGAAAAGAAAATAATAGAGACAGGGGGGGAAAGAGTGGGCCAGCCGTCCTTTGTGTTCCCACCCCAGATAGACCATTATGAAGCACTCACTATACGCTGTCATTGTGAAAGAGAAATAGGCCATAATTACGGGCTGTCACAAATTAAACTAAAAAGTGTTAGTGGATGCTTCCTTTTATTTTGTCCACTTTACCAAACAAACTATAGTTGCATGGTTCTCTCTCTCTCTCTCTCTCTCTCTCTCTCCCTCCCTCTTTCTCAAATCTACGTATGTGCCTTAGTACCGCAAGTGCAAGATTTCCCTAATACATGACATTTCTTTTAATGTTCAGGGAGTTGTGTTTTTCATTATGGTAAGTAAAGGCCATACTTCTCTGTTTTCACCATCTCAGGAGATTGTTCCTAACTGTCAGATTATGTAATATCCACTGACTGCAGACTAATTGTCCTTAAAGTATGTATATTAAAAATCCTAATTGTGCTGAGAATAATGCTTCATTTCCCCTTGAGTCGCCATCAAATCTGTTTCCTCACATGGGAGATTTATTTAGAGATTGTTTTCCTTTACTTAGAGTAATTGAGGACATTCAAAATGTCAAAGTGACGGGATTAACTTGAAAAATTACATTCACTCTACAGGTGTACTTTAAGTGCAAATTTTAAGGTAGGTACTTTTAATTGGCACTTAATTAAAGCATTTGCTTTGGGTCGATTCTTTCTTGGGGTTATATTTCTTATCCCACTTGTGATATTTTGATTTGTAACAATTACACACAGGAGAATCTAATAATTTGAAATTTTATGGGTAATTAAAGATATTTGACTTTTCTAGCGGAGGTCATTACTATTAGTGATAATAGTTGTAAGGGGAAACATCTATTGAGCACTTATCATGTGGCAGAAACCATGCTAAGCCTTCTGCAGGCATTGCTGTACATAATTTGAAACAAGCTATTAAGCGAAGATGTTCTCACTATGCATTACTTTATTCTAGACTTGCGCATGTTGAGTTGCCTCACAGTTTCAAAGCTATTGAGTGGCAGAGCTAGGATTTGGACGCAGGTTGGTTTGACTCCCAAGCCCACATTCTAGAAATAATAAACTGGTAAAGCCATGTATAGCAGTCAAACTTGAAGCAAAACTAAAGATGGCAAAAGGCTAAAAATTACTTAGCTTCCATCATACCTAAATGTCTTCCCGTAGGTACCGTACTATCTGCTGAAATTTGAAAAGTAATTCAGTGGACCAGTTTGATTTGCTTCTGTAGCACAGCGGAGCACAAATTGGTTCTCAATAAATATATGCCTTGTTTAATTTAATTGGTGCTTATTTTTAAAAAGCAAATTACATTTCTTTAATTTAAAATGTATATTTCAGGTTGATATATACATATATATTACACATACACACACATATACACATATACATGCAACTTCATCTTGAAAAATTTCAAAGTTACACTTGTTCTTTCTTGTACAGAAGTACAGGCTCATTTCTTAAAAGCTCTTTACTCTGCTCTCACTAATACGAACTTCCTTGAAATAATATCATATCCATGACCATCTCTGTGGTACATTGCTCTATATCTAGCCAATTTTTAAGTTATATCAAAGCAAGCTAGCTGTCATTAACTATGTGTAAAGGTGGCTTTATTCTCTACGAAAATGCCATCACTTCTCAAAGGACACTTTGAATGGGAAAAAAATAGACGTAGAGGACCAGAATTTGTGCTTCATATCACAAAAGCTTCTCAATAGTTTTTGAGAAATGGAAGAAAAGATGCTGACATCGTAACTCATGTTAGTTTTGTGTTTTGTTTAATCTTGTTTTCTGTTTGGACTGAGGAAAACTCACCTACAATTAGATTTATCTTGTCTAGGTGGCAATAGCTACACTCCCAGCATTTTGCTACATACATTTGTAATCTTCATTGCTATTCTGCTCTCGTGTGCCAACAATGAAATCTTAAAATTTTATCATTTTTCACTTGTGGTGAAGATAGATGCCAAGTAATTATGCTGTGGGATACTAAACATGTCTTTAGAGAAGGACCTAAGATGCTATTTGAATATGATATCAAACCAGTGGTCATGTCTTCACTACCTTCTATGGTTTGTTCTATGCTGTTTATCTCACAATTTTCGTGTACCTTATGAAAAAGGTACCTTGGTGAAGAAGAAGAATTAGCATCCATTCAACAGTAGCCCAATGTCCTTACATAACCCAGTCTGGTAAGCTGGAAATAAAGTCTGTGCTAATCAACCTTGATTGTCCTCCAAGGAAACAAAGAAAGACTCAGAAGTCTGAGTGGAAGGGATTGCTTGGTAGTCCAGAGGGCAAACATTTTAGGAAGAGTGTGAAATGTGAATTAGGTCATTAGGTGAAAGTAGAATCCTCTAGACCTGAGATGGAGTGGCCAGGAACAGCTTTACACTGATGGTTTCTTCTTTCTCCTTCCTAAGCACAGCCAGCATCCTTTCCATCACTACTCAGCCTTAATGCTTCTTTTCTACCAATTCCAACTGCAGATTAGAAATAGGAAAGTCACAGGGGGGATTTGCAGGGAACGCAGCAGTCAAGGTGGCCATTAACTATGTTTGTAGCAGAGAGAAATTCATCTCACCTTGTTGAATCTTAATTTCTCCCTCTACGAAGAAGGAAATGGACAAGAATTATGATTGCAAGCTTCTGTTCATGGGTCATAACTGTTGTATGTGCCTGGTAGGCTATTCCTGATCATTATAAGATGAGCTAGATAAAACACAAGTGATGATTGATTACTTATGTCTGTCATGAGCATTAAAAGGAAAGCAAACAGGGTACACCAGCTACATAGTTCCAGCCACATGTTTAGTCAATTCCACTAAGGTAAGGCTCCAGGTTATTAAATGAGGAGGGAAGCTTTCATTTCTGTCTTTTCCCATGAGGCATGGGATTGAAACAGAATTTCTCCATTGAAGCAGCAGTCCATAGAAGCAATTCTGGAAGCCATTGTCATCCTTTATAGGTACCTTGAATAATGCTTCCAATAAGCCATGTGATCAGCATGTGTCGAAATAGTTCATTTTACATAGACACACTCACACAGGATGCTAAGGGCTATGAGAGTGTGTAATAACTGTCATATTTATTTCACATTCTATAGATTATAATCTCTACACTCAGGCTGCCCCAGACTCATTGGCTAGAACAAAACTCATCATCAGTTCAGTTTTATAAATAAGCAAAATGGGAGAGAGAAGAGAGCTTTTTTCCCCTCCTGCTCTTTCTTTGGCAATATATTTAGCTTTCTAACTGCATCTTTTAGTTTCTGAGCACAGCTGAGATTTGTTATAAAATTATTTTTAAAATATGGCCTATCCATTGCCCTCAAGTGGCACAAATGTCAGACTGGAACCCCAGTGAAAGCAATTTAATTTTTTTCCCTGTGTCTGAACCTTTATGGTGTCTGTTTTTATGAAGTAGTTTTCTTGTGTTTTTCCCTCTTTTATAATTTTTAAATGGCTAAGTTGCAAGTCCTATATCTTCTGTGTGAAGCAAGGATGATAAGAGCAATCGCAGGGCAGTTCTTCTGGTTGTCAGGGTCCTTAAATGATAATTGATTAGTACATGAATAAAGATGTGATAGAGGATTGGATTTTGCAAGAAAATGGGACTAGGTGTGACTGGTTTGAAGATACGATTTTACTGTAGAAGAGTTGAAACACAAAGGTTTCCTTGAAGTCTCATTTTTCATAGGCATGAGATACAATCTGTAACTCATTCCACTGAGGTTCGGGCCATTTGTTGGCTTTAATTTAATTTGATAGAAAGCAAAGAATAACGGTTTACTTGGAGCACTCTTTTGTCTTCCTTAGTAGCGTGTCACTTATATGACCCAAGGACTTGGGGTGGGAGGTGGGGATTGAAAAGGCCTCTTTAAACTATGCCTGTACCTACCTGGACATTCAAATGTATTTTACTTAGAAATGTTCAGAGGCAATAAAACACAGAATACCATTTCAATAGTAGAGTCAGATTCAGTAAAAGGAAGGTAAACAGCAAACACATGGTACATAATGGTACTAGAAACAGTATTACAGTAAGCATATGATTGCCCTATAAGCCATATCATATGTACATCTTCAGCACTTGTGTTTCTAAGTGTTTGTTCTAGCATGTTTATGCTCTGGCTTTGGTAGACATGCCAGTGGTGGAAGCTTCTAGAATGACTGTGTCAGAGCAACTGGGCAAGGCAGGATAGACTGGGTCTGTTCTCTATCGGCTCTAATAAAGTGTACTTATTCTTAGCTGGGGAAGTCAATGACGTCCTGTGAGTCCTCCTCAGCCATGCCGCAGAGGCTCTTCTGTTTCTCAAAATACCACACTGTAGACATTCAGGAGCCAGATCTCTGGGAGGAAAAGCAGTTTATCCTTCACTGACATCCTATTGTTAGCCGTTGTGTTGACTTGGCTGGAGTCATCATCCTGCTGACTAAGCCCCCCTCTCTCCTGGGTATCTCGGTGGTTGAATCAGTACTAGAGTTCTTTGGGTAAGTACACAGGTAGAACTCTCGTGTTCTGTTAGCCATGTCTTTTCTCTCCTCTCTTAAGCTCACTGGCCACATGACCTTACACAGTATTCTGAACATTTTCAACCTCAGCCTGTACTATGATTCATCCAATGTTTCCCTTTGATATCAGTGCACATGTCCAAGATATTACGCAAACTCCCAAAAGTAAAAAGATACCATCCTTTTCCTCTTCTAAGGAGCCAGCTGAGTTATAGAGAGAAGACAGAATCCACTGGCCTCCTGGATACTCAAAGTTCTTAGAAACTTCAGGAAAGGGCTGTTTGCAGGTATGATACTAAAGGAGCATCCAGAGGTGATTCCATGTTAGAAAATGCAATGACAACTGCAACATTTCTGTAAGTCAGACAATGGCAATAATTAATAATAAGCACTTGCAAGAAATTATTAGGAAAGCTGGTGGAAGGTGGCAGAGGAACGATAGAATTCTTTGGAAGAGCCTAAAACATTCTTCGAGGAGTTGTATGACCCCAAGGACTGACAAGCTGAACTCACCTTGGCATGGACCCAGAGGAAGTGCAGCGCCTACAAATAGGACAGCAAGTGCTATTGTAGCTGTGTGCTATGAACAATGTGCTGAGGTAGAAATGTGAGCTGTGTCTATGTGATAGTAAGGAAAACACTCTGCGCCAGCAACAACTTAAAAAGTAAATACAAGAATGAGAGTAAAGTCATTTTGGCTCCTGTCCACATGAAACAGAGCTCCTTTTAAATCTGGTAGATAATGTCATTGGCAAAGTGCATCTAAGCATGAAACTTAAACACAGCTAGATTTGCAGTCTATTTGCACATGAGCACATCTGGGACACTGATGATAGTGCTTCTAGAGATCTTAGGGAGTAGGTTATAGATAGAATGTGCTGGGATCTTTGCAACAGAAGGGATAGGAAGTAGGTATTTCTCTCAGAAAAGAGTATAGGTTATGTATAATATTGATTTATTCACAGATCTTCGATGACTTTTTTTTAAATCAAGAGGCATAATTTAGAATACAATTTGGACAGTGCCTTTTCATGAATTCTTATTATTGCTTCTTTTCAGAAGTGTGTACCATGCCTTGACCGCCCATCCATTCATACAAGCAGTTGTTTAAGGAATCATTTTATTGGCTATGGAAACAAAACATCTATGGGATGCCAAGAAGGAAGGTTTCAGAGCCTTGCTCTGGAAAAAAAAAAAAAAGAAGTCACTAGAAAAAGATAGATAAATGAATCATAATAAAATATTTGGTTTCTTCTACAAATACTTGGGGCAAATAAAAATAAGTACATTTCAATTTTTTATTAATTGCATTTATTTCACCAAAGGGAATTTTATTCATTTGAAAATTTTGTTCATTCACTTTGTTCATTTGAATTCTTTAGTAATTTCTTGTCATAAAATAGGCAAAGTTCCTATTTGCCTAGACTCAGGACCATTTTTTTCCAGAATTTTACATAGATAATGATTGAATTGCAATGCCAAGAATGTACCGAAATATCTATGTACTTATACTCTCTTGATACAAGTAAAACCATCTCTAAAGGGAGGGCCTCTGAACAGATATCTCAGCAATGAAGGGCACTAGTTGCTCTTCCAGGGGACCTGAGTTCCATTTCTCAGCACCCACATGATAATTCACTGTAATCTGTAACTCCACTTACAGAGGATCCTATGCCTTTCTCTAGGCCCCATGGGCGCCAGCCACACATGCGGTGCATTGACAAACATGTGGTAAAAACGCCAATATACATACAAGTTTTAAAAACTAAAGTGGTGACAGAGATGCCAATAATCTTATGTGATCCAGATTTCTGTAGGAGGAACTAAATACTGAATGAAGAAAGACATTGGCAAGAGGATTTGGTTGCTTGAGGAAAGATGCGGAAACACACTTACCTTTCAGGACTGAGTTTTACTGGAAGAGGGAATTTTGACCATGGGAGCCATGGTGAGAACTTGAGGTAGAAGAGTATTCAGCTGTTCAGTACATTATATCAAAGAGGGTGTTGTAGGGCCTTAAGTGGAAGGAGGAACTTCCCCTTAAGACCCAGGGAGGAGCTTTAGTACGAGATGTTAAGACAAGAGTCCAGGAGATAGTCAACATGGGTGGAAGGATGGGGCAGACCAGAAGAGAGCCTTCAGAAGACTTTCCAAGAGGAAAATATTGGACTTTTATATCCTTTCCAGAAGCAGTGGAAACTTTTCTACTAAGTCTGTATGACAAGGAGCAAGGAGGAGCCAGGGACTGGGTAGGAAGAGAAATTCAATCCTGTGGAATGCACAGGACAGATGGAACCTTAACTCCGCCCTAGAAAGAAAGCTACAGACTGATCCCTTCCTGCCATGAGATCTCACCACATCAAGTGGCCAGAGTCTCAAAGGGCCAGGTCCATCACTGAACACATAACAAAATTCGCAATTGTTCATGAAAAACACCAGCTAACTTAAGGGTAGTCTCTGCTTTCTGACACAGAAAGAGCTTTGAGATTTCTAGTATAGATCCTATTTTTGAATGTTATCACACACCCAAAACTCCAAATAAGTTTCATTCATATATCCTCTTAAGACATTTTAATGAGAAAAGGCAGAGACGCTGACTCTTTACAATCTCTGGGTACAATCCTAATGAAAGAAATGGATGGTGGTTCTCTGATGCCTTGCTCCGAAGCTATCCCTCTCATGAAATGCTGCTCCCTCTAGAATCCTGGCTTTGGGCTCGGCCTTGACTGTGAACTTAATATGGCAATTAAAAGGCATTCTTCCTATATTTGCATACATACAAAGACTTGAACATCCTTTCAAATGATACCCACCTTCTCCTGAGGCTAGTGCTGTATTAAATTACATTGAAATGCAAAGGCATCTCGATGTAATGATTCCCCGCATCCCGTTTACTTGTTGATTATTAATGAGTGTTTTCTGAGTTGTGTCCCTGTGATTTTGTCTTGAAGACTACTTTTGGGGCTTGAGCATCACATTCAAGAGGCCAGTCAGAGTTCTGCATGAGCAGCTTCATTAAAATTCTGTCCTGCACATCATCTGACTTACGCTTCATAATCTACTGGAACACCTGTTTCCTTTCTAATGGCCACAAGGCAGCTCAAAACACGGTGGTATTTAGCATTTAATAATGAGCACAAGATATGTATTTTTGACACTTTAAATTTTCTTTAGAAAAGTGCATGGGGGAAAAAAAAGCCAAGCTTGAATGAATTATCTAAACTTTTGCAAATTTCATAACAGGAATCTCACCAACTTCTTTTAAGCTGTGGATCAGACACTGTTTTCTCTTCTTGGCAGTGGCCATGATGTGGCTAACAAGGAAGGGACAGACAGGGAAATAACTTTAAAATGTCACTGCATAAACTAATAGTGATGCGGAGAGTGTTTCAAGGCGAGTCGGCATTCATGTTTTCCTATTTACTCACTAGTCTCACAGACCCACCATTGTATTTTTGCTATCAGAGGAAGTTAAGAAGCCCAATGTCACTGGTAATACCTAGATAGGTTCCTAATTTAGTGGCTTAAGTTAGTGTTGGTCACTGCATATATTTATTTCCTTTACGTTTGGTCATTTAGACATGTAATTATTAAATGGCCCTCAATATAATTGTATCTATTTGAAATACTTCCAGGGAGGAACAGCGAGATAATGGATGGCCTCACAAGGGTGAAAGTCACCCGCTATATTATGTAAATGAATAAATGTCTCCTAGTGCTTATGCACTGCTATAGTTGTAAGCTAACTAAAAGTTGATTATTTTAATATTACTGAGTTATCTCATCAGTGAATGGATTAAGAGAGCTCTCTCTGATGAGGAGTATGAATAAGCATCTTTATTTACACCCCCACTGGGTCACTGACAAATGGGAGCTTTTATCTGGAAACACTAAAAAAACATATACAGTAAGCAAATGTATAGGTTCTTGCTTTGTTTCATTTCCTTGACGGTTTGCGCTGCCTTACAAAGGTTGTCAGGGTTCAACTTAGCTGCCAGCTGCCGTCTGCTATGTCCCTCAAGGTGACAGCTGAGGACTTGAGGTGGAAAAGACAGAAGGAGGGCTTTCAAGGGTGTCAGACATGGCCTCTCAAGAAGAACTTCAATCTAAGTTCATGTCCCACCTCCCACTATTTCTTACTTAAACCCAGACTCCAAATAATTACTCACTTTCTGTCTGATAATCCCATTGTACTTTCAATAAAAATGTGTCTGCATTTTGCAGCTGCCTCCGCTTGGCCCCCAGGTAAAATATGGTCTGTATTATATACCTCACCCAGGCTTTGTCTTTCATAATTCAAAAATACTCATTCTAGGATATGCAGGTAGAGACAGAGCTCCAATTGCAGTTAATAAGAAAAATGGGGAAGATCATTTTATGGGGCATAACAATGCTCACACGTTCCCTAGGATACACCACAAATGAGCCAGGGGCCTGGATATTGACCTCTAACCTCAGAACAAACACAAAAATTCAGCCTGAATGATCAGTTTAAGGTACAAGATTCACATCTGTCATTTTTTCTCTCTCTTCTGACATAGAAAAAGCAACCTCTTTATAAGAAACAAAAGATATTATATTTTAGCCTATGTGGTTCTGATATACACTGACACAGACACAGACATAGACACACACACAAAAAAAAAAAAAAAACCCCACAGTGTCTACATCCAGGTTAGAGCCTCATCAAACACGCATGTTTTGCTTTCATGGTATGTTTACCATTGGGTTTCTCCTCATGCTGTGCACATAATAGGCCACTAATCACCTACACTGTGATTGGTCATGTAAGGTCCTTGTTTCTAAGTTTTGCCCCCAGATCAGCCACTGCCACTCCTGTAGAGCAAGTGTGTCAGCTCAGTCAGAACTTCGAAGACATGGAATCATTCAACAGAGACTGTCCTTTCTTATGCAATCATTTCGCTGAATAAGGATTCTTTGTGTGCTAGGCTAGGTCCTACTTACACACACGCTCATATCATATCACCAAAGTAGTCGTGAAACAGCAAGATATGTGTTGCTCACAAGCTAGCTCTTGGAACCAGCAGCTCAACAACTGCAACTGTTAAGTTCCTTTCAAAATTAAGGCTTTCATGGTACCTTAAGATCACCGACTTCATGTCTAACTAAAAGCCTGAAATTACAGGCTCAGGAAAAGAGAAGCAGTTCAGCCAGCAGTCAAATTGAAATCATGATTTTTGTTGTGATTGATAATTTTTAAAAAGTGATTCTTTTCAAACAGACATCTATACATAACATTTTGCATTATATAGAGGCACTCTAAGAAACATGACATAAAATTAGACATTCAGGTAATGTTAGTTTTAACTTTAATGTGATACTTACTTATTCTTTAAGTCGTGATAAATTAGCTCACTCAGATTTATAAAACAACATAGACAATATTTTGAAAACATTGGAAATGAGAATGCTGACTCATCATTTTGTGAACATGGGCTAAGTGGGGCCTAAACATTTAACTGAAATTAAAATTAGAGTTAATGGTACCAGATATTTCATCATCGAATGCCTTAAGATACCTAGCAGGAAGCTCTGGGAGACGTGCACATTTGAGTCTAGAGTGTTTTTGGTAGTCTTGATCGCCAGTGTATGTCTGTATTGGACTAGGTCCCATTGAGCTGTATGCATCAACACACTTGAGCTGAAGAGGATCACATAGCATCACACAAAGAACTTATGAAACAGCAGGGTCTCTGCAGGAGGCAGGGAAATAGCTCAGATAGCACATTATAGAACCTGGTGAATGGTGTAGCATTTTCAGACGAATGCTGGGCTTCTAGCTAATCTCATACTTGCATTTGAGAAACAAACTCTTTTGTGCTCCCTCAGTAAGGGGTGGGAAGGATTTTTAAAAGAAAATAATCTATAGAAATCTATGAAAAGTCAATTCATTATATATGAAGAAGATGAAGAAAAACACCTCATAGACACAGTTAATATGTTCTAAAGATGGATTGTCCTAGACACCAATCTTTGCAAATTAGACACTATGGTTTATCATCCTGGTGTTGTCTGTGGTGTGTGTGACTTGGCTACTGTGCATGTGTGTCCTTTTGTCTTCATCTTTTCTGCTTAGCGATATTTATGACAATTCTGGATTCCTCTCAATTTGACTTACCCTTAGCTCTAACTTTTTAACTGCTTAATCCTTTTCTAGCACAAGTTTAAGATCCTGAAATACTGGCTTAGCTCAGTTTTTTATTAGGCATGTGCTAAACCATGACTTGTCTTGATTACTTGTAAGTCAGGGATCACTCTCAAGTACTGAGCCAAGTCTTGGTGAGATGAAGGCAATAGATGGACCATTTAGGTAATGGCATGTTCACATAGAGCAGGCTATTCTGGGAGTAATGGAGATTATGGTTTTTATTGCAGAGGATGTTATAGAGAATCATATGCCATGACCTATAGGCCTCAGAAATAAATTAGCAGCATCAAGGCTATACACACCTGGAGGTAAGGCTTACCAAAAACCATCTTTCAACTTTTCCTAATGAATAGGTAAAGCCCTGAGTATTGCTTGAACCAAGATAAGTCAAGGATGTCACTACTCAAACGTTTGAGGCAATACATAGTTTTATTTTAGCCTCTCTGAATTCTAGGCAATAAAAGTTTAAATGAAATTCAAGTTTTGCCTAAAGAACATATGTGTTGATGGTAAAGAGAAGTCTGTGGCATGGCTAAAAGTACATGTGGCAGAGATAACAGAGTACATACCTGAACTATACAGAAGCATCTGTCACATGCTGGTTTATGCTGAGTCCTGGAGAATCAGCTTCTGACTGGTTACAAAAAAAATCATTATTTGCTAAATTAGTTATAGCAATACAGACTCCATGAGTTTCTAGGGAATTCTGGTATTGAATTAAGGAAAAAAGTTCTGTTGTATTGGAGTGTGAGATTTATGCAGAGTTGAACCCAAATATCACTTGACCACCCCTGAGGCTCAGAAAGGTGTAAAAGTTTGCTAATATGACAATATATTAGGCTGCTCTTCCCTTACTGGAGTGTCTGTGATCACTGTAAAAAGTCACTTTTAGAAATAAAATTTAATTAAATGTCTCCCTTTCTCTCTCCCTCTCTCTCTCTCCTCTTCCTCTCTCTCTCTCTCTCCCCTCTCTTGCCCCATCCCTTCTCTTCCCTGAAACAAGCATTGGTATACAGTTCTCATCTATGTTATCCTGTGGGATCTAAACTCACTATTTAATTCTCAATCTATGTAGCCTAATTATTCAGATTTTCTTGAGGCCTTTTAATCTTTTAATAAATGGGTTATGACACATTCTCTGGCATTTCTCTCATCCCCTTCAAAAGTCCCCAGTTGAGTTGTTCTTCCGACTTTCCTAAATATCTGTACTCTTTAATGCATTAAACATTACTTCCATCATGACAAGACCCTTTTACAGTTAAATATGAATTGACTTAAATGTTCCAGATCAATTAGTTTGCTCAGAAAAAGTCGTATTTTGAGATGGACTTAGAGTATTTCCTTTGATGGATTGAGAGCAAGTCTACACTACTTTTGAACAAACATGACATTCTATTACATGCGTCTTATAGTACACTGTATTTCAATAATCAAAAGAGAATGAGTAAATTCTGGTGATATTGAAAGATGAGAAAGAGAAAGTGAATTAAGTGATGAGCCAACAGTGAGATGGTCTATCTTGAGTCTGTTCTGATCATCTGGATGGTCTTGGGTTCCTGCTTTGCTTTCTCTGGATCTACACTGCCTATGTATAAAATGAATGGTGAAGAGTATGCAATTTTGGGTCTCATTCCTGAAAGAAGATTGACCGTTTATGGCATCTATGAAGTTAGAATATAAACTCTAAATTTGTAATGAAAATACAAATCTATCCAAGAACCCATGCTTTTCATATTAAGATAGCAGTGCTTCAGCAGCAATTTAAATATAAGTTAATGACTCTCTCCGTACCTGGGTTTAAAGATCTTCTGAGGCCTGGAGGATGAAGTTACTATCACTGTTACCCCACTCTGCCAATTGTGCCCCAAAACTACATCTCTGAGGTATTGCACTCCTGTAGGTGCAGAGGTCTTTGTTTATAGGCTGCTGGGAAATTCTTGGTGTAGTATGCAGATATGAATTGCAAAATATTAAGGGACTTGACACACCCCAATTCATTCTCCATTCTCTCTCAGATTATAAAGCCCAGATGTCCCCAGCGAGAGACTCCCTCTGTAGTCTATGGAGACAGAATTCCCCCATGTTCTCTTTCTGATTCTTGGAACTGTTGGTAAATTTTGGGTGGTGACAATCTCCCTCTGCTTCATTTTATTTCCTCATTTCCTTCTCTCTGTCTCTGTCTCTCTCTCTCTGTCTCTCTGTCTGTCTCTGTCTCTGTCTCTCTGTCTCTCTCTCTCTCTCTCTCTCTCTCTCTCTTTCTCTCTCTCTCTCTCTCTCCCTATCATACACACATACAGGTAATAGCATTGTGGGGCAACCCAAATAGCTTTGATTGGCCTTTCCTTTCAAAATTATACCTCTTATACCTTTTGACATATAAGGTCTCTTCACTACATACAACTTTTCTACATAACAGTTACAGACTCCAGCAATTAGGACCAGGACCTATTGGTCTCATCATCGTTGGTATGACAACAAGGGTCTTTACTTATTTTTCTGTGGCTGTGGGAAAATACCAAGACAAAAGCATCCTAAGGGAGAAAGGGTTTATTTTGATCACAGTTCCAGATTCCATTCTATTAAGGCAAGGGAAACAAGGCAGCTAGCACCTGAAGCAGCTGGTCACATCATGTGCACACTCGGAAGAGAAGAATGGTGAATGCTTGGGTGTTTCTCCACATATACAGTCCAGGAAGCCAAGCAGGTGAGAGTGACTCACGGGAGGTGGGTCTTCCCCCCCACCTCACCACACCCCCTCAATTAAGGAAATCAAGATAATCCTCCACAGGTGTACCCCGAATCCCCTCTCCCAGAGGAGTCTTGATTCTCTCTAATGGATAACACCACATTAAGTAACTTGTAAGAGGCACTGTAGTTCTATAGGTGACACCCACACACGGCTGACTTGGTGCTGCACACAAGATCTCCTCTGCTTGGCCAGATTTTCCAGTTTAGAGGGAAAAGCTATAAATCTGGAATTTGCATCTGTATGCTTGTGTTGTACCCTGGTGTTTGTTGTTGGCTTAGAGAGGAAAATGTACATGTGACAAATAGGCAACATTGCCTGCAAGGGCTGCCAGGATGCAATCTCAGAAGAACAGGATAAAATTACCTTTGAGAGAGCACTTTGTATCCATATCCATTAACTCAACAAATATTTCTTCAGTACCTAATAGAATAATATTTATTTTGGATTGACCAGGGGGAGACCTTGCTGCTTTGAGAAAATAGCTCCCAAAATGCATCTGCCATTTCTCTTAAGAAGGTAAGCAAGCATTAGTCCAAGGTTTCCATTGATGAGATGCTGCCTCTCACTTTATGCTCTTCAGTGAGATCAACTGCACTTCACGATCATGACATGAAGATCCAAACTCAAAGTCTTAAATGTTGCTTGACCCTTGAATAGCGTGGAGATAATGGTTGCCCTGGGTTGTCTAATGTTTCATAATTACTTTTTATTCATTTGGGTTATCCTGGCTACCATTGTTTATAGGTAAGAAAGCGACACCATTCAATCCCCTTGGCCTGCTTATCCCTTCAGTAAGCACTTTTGAATTAGGCCACAATGTTTGAACGTAAGTCCCTCTATTTCATTCAACTTTGGCTGTTAAACTGTTGATTTTATTTTATTTTAAATACGAAGAGCAGAAGGTGTTGCAACTGCCCACTTTCTTATCAGTAGCTGGCCTTCAGCAAATTCATAAGCACTGATTGTCTCATCTGAAAGGTACAGGAATTATAGTACCTCTTCCTCTATGTATTTTGATAATTAAAGAAGTAAGTTGTTATGTACGGCTCAGGTAAGGATGAGTGCCTAGGACATTCTAAGTATATAATAATTGTTATCTCTGTGTATTATTTTATCATATTACCTTTATTTTTCCCAATATTTGGTAACATTTGCACTTGCATTTTTTCTTTATAGTAAGACTTCTCAAAGTAATGCATAGTTCACATGAGAATGATATTGAAATAGAAATTCAGATCCATTGGGTCTTGATGGGGCTTATTATGTATTTTAATGCACCTCCAAATGAGGAGGGTGCTGATTATCTGAATGCTTCCCTTAAAGGAGCAGGATAGAATATGAAGCTGGAATCCCAGCACTTGGGAGGCAGAGGCAGGTGGATCACTGTGAGTTCAAGGGCAGCCTGGTCTACAAAATGAGTTCAGGATAGCCAAGGATACACAGGGAACTCCACTCTTGAAAAAAACAAAAACAAAAAGAATGTGAAGCTAATTACTGATGAAGGCTTTCAAAAATTCCATAGCATACTTGTAACTCTCCCCTGCCCCTTACCATTTAAATAAAAGTCCAGGATAGTAGGCTCTGAGGCGATTGGTATTTTTATAACAGCTATCCATGAGCATCTGATCTGCAGCTATTCTCGCATGACATAAAACCCTTCCTGCTCTCACAAAGAATGGTTTATACAGCCAGCCATGTCTCTCTGCTATAAATTAAACCCCCACCCCACCTGGAAGAAGCTAGCAGCATAAATAATAACACGTGTGAAGTGGTGCCCAGAGATAGTCTTGCACATATCTTATGGGAAACACAATGTTTTGGTGTTTCCCAACCTGGTGCTGTTAACAAGAATCATCCCTTGTTTGTGTTTGTTAATCATCTTGATGAGCAGTTTCTGTGTGGATCTTCTCAAACTGTGCTGGCCCGTTTCCAAATGAAGTGCATAAATTACACACTGCCCTCTTTTCAAGCTGCTCACCACCCTAGAATATCAGGAAGGATTTCATCTGAATGCACAAATCTGCAGCAGTGGATTTCTTAGAGGAGGACTTTGTTTGGAATTGGTCCGATGTGTGATGCCACCATGTGTCACAATATTATGACACTGTGATGACATATTTTAATGTCAAGGAGTAATATTTTGACCAATATCCAAATGTCAGACTTTTTTTTTTAGGTCAGGTTCTCTATATAGAATGGTGTTTCTTAAGGGATTTATTTATAGGTCTTGGGCCTCAAAGTATCAACTATTCCAAGAACCAAAGAGGAGCATATGGTTCAACTCCACTGAGACTTGCTTTCAGAAAGAATTTGTAAGTGTGGCTTAACAAAGATTTAGAAAAAGGAGATGCCCATGATAAAGGAATTTCCACATGGGTTGCTTCTCTCTATAAAAACACACTACAGTATCAGAGATGTGAGGCCTGGAGAGCCACTTCTAACCTTCCCTCCACTTCTTTGGGCATTGATAATGATTTCACACCAAGTGTCTCTAAACTGACATCTTTTTATATACTCAAGTCAAGAAGTCTACTATGGAAGTCACCTAAGTTTTGACATTTCTAGCTGCCTATAGTCATCTTAGGGAGTAGTGAGGGAGAAAAGGACAGAGAACCAAATATTGAAGCAGGTCAAGTTCCCAGAGGTTCTTTTTGTTTGTTATATAACTTGGTTGATACTATTAGACAACTATAGCTTGCATTATTATTACTTGTATTAACATCATTATAGACAAAAAAGTGTGTATGTGTGTGTGTGTTCTCTCCTAATTATTAGAAAACACCTGTGGGGAGTAATTATATCCTTATGCTTATTCAGAAGACAGCCTGCTTGCCAGTGGTCAAACCACTTAACATAGAAAGAGCCGTCAGTTTGAGGAAGGAAGAAATATATCCATGGTCCTAAAATATATTTTAAAAAAGCATGAACAGTTCTAAGCATTAGTCCAGTGGTTTCTAGTTCTTTGCTCAATATAATGTATCTATTGCAAGAATTAGATACTAAAAATGACTGAATAAGTAGCAAGCAAGAAAGGTGAATTTACAACTGAGAAAATTACATAAAATCTGAATGTATGTAATCAGTTACCATTTTAAAAAATATAATTGTCCATGAAAAAATAATATATACCTCTACAAATACAAACATAGCTGGAGACGGACTATTCTGAAAGGTTGCTAACAGTTGGTCAGTAAGAATACATAGTTCTCTGTTAGTTTGCGCATTTCATAGCAAACCTGCATTACTCCTTATGTGACCAGAAACAGTAGCAACAATGGTAGCTTTGAGAGCTCTGCCTATGCTCCTTTTTGAAGCTTGTTAGTACTTTGTGATTAATTTGCATTCAATATTTTTGGTTTTTATAGTTCTTTTTTAAAGGGTATTTTATAAATATCAATATGCTTTGCCCCAAAGGCTGACTTTCTTGATCTTTATCCCTAAAAGATTAGATTTTCTTCTTTCTTCCTATGTATTTGATAGCTGGCTATATTTTGCCTTTGCCTCCACATAGCACCCTCTTTACTGGCATTTTAGTACTATTTATCTCTAGGATAACATTCCAGCTAATAAAACTTTTAAGTGGGGGGGGGAATTAGCTTTGCTGAAAAGTTTTAGCATAGATTTCTCAGGACTACAAGCTACATTATTGTTAAAGCCACAATATGCCAGGCATCCTGAAACAAAAGAAAAAGGCTTCTGGCCTGTTTGTGTCCCTGTCCTGACTTCGTTCGATGACAATGATGATGAAGATGATGAAGAGTGATATGGAGTGCAATGCAGATACACCCTTTCCTGCCCAACTCGCTTTTTGGTTATGGTGTTCCGTTGCCTCAATAGAAACCCTAACAAAGACAGTATCTATCTAGAGGCCTTTCCTCTGAGGAGTAAAGGTCATATAAAATTGATATTTGCTGTGCTGGGGATGGGGGTGGGTCTACACTTTACTTTCTACTCTGTGCACACATCTGGGCTATAACAAGATACTGTATACTTTCCCTGAAGCATATGCACAATTCTTTATAGTTTTGTAGGGGAGCTGGAGGGGCCATATAAAGTGTGAGCTCAGGTCCATTAAATGCTTCTTAATAAACCCTTACAAGGCATTGAGCATTTTGCTTTGATCACTGTATAAAGTCATCTGTCTGACAACTTTTATATTGCCTCTTTTTAAAAGATAAATTTCAGTAATTAAAGTGTCCAGTGAAAGCTTGACAATTTGGAGGACTGCGAATTAGGGACCAACCCTGAGTGATGCAGTGTGACAGTTGTGCATTGTAACGGGAAATGTATTCATCGTAGATAAAAAAAAGGTCATCCCTCCCAGTGCCACAGCTCATTTAGAAGTCAAAATGGACTGCAAGACTTCATGGGCTGGGGGTGGGGCATATTTGACTGAATATTCTACCCTTTGCTGCCAGGTGAAAAAGAGTACTGGGGATCAACTGTGGTGTCAAGAATAAAACACGGGGGCACATTGGAGTCCCACTTCTTGGCTTATTGTGTCAGCTTAGCTACATTTCTTCATTTTGATCTGTGTAATTTCTTCTTTAAGTCTGAGGTATAATGGTTACTACTTTAGAAGCTTGTTTGTACTATTAAATAGTGTCATATTGTAGCACTCTTACCACTTTAGCTGTCATATACTAAATTAGGTAGGATTCACAGGCTCTTTCTGTACATCTCTGGAAGGGTAATTATTTACCATTACTAAATTGTATTCTCTGAACCCATCACATACATACAGTACTTATTATCTAACATACAACAAAGACTTCATATTTATAGTTCACTAGTGACATCATCGGTCAAGTCAGCCTCTGACAAAATCATGGAATGGATTCCTAAAGCCCATCACACTCTTGACTTTCCTGACTATGAGTGGATTAAGAACACTCTAGCTACCTGTTGACCATCCTTTATAACTCAGAACTGTGTTAAGAGTGTCTTAATCCTGTATTATATATCCCTGTATTATTTTTCTAAAATTTTCATTTACTTAATTTACTTATTTATTCAGAGAATATCATTAGAAGTTTTTTAAAGAAAAATTATACATAGATGGATAGATAGATAGATAGATAGATAGATAGATAGATAGATATGTACCATTGTACAGACAGAACAAGATGTACTTATACATTTAAGAATATATGTTTATATATTATATATGTGTGTACCTACATATACACATATACGTAGATATGTAAAATTAAAAGGTATAATTTTGAGAAAGCAAGGGAGTACGTGAGATCGGCTGGAAAGTGGAAAGAGACAGGGGGATGATGTGATTATATTATAATTTCAAAAATTATTATGAAAAGAAATATTTCTCTAATAGTCCCCTTTAGAAATGCATCTAACGGTGGTAATGACCATCAGTCTGCTAAGGCCAGGCTGCTCTCATCTCACATGGTGACATTTTCCTTCATATTATACTATATATTATAGGTCTCGGTGAGTGAGTGAGTTAATGAAAGATATATTTTTCAGTTCTTTAAGTTAGAGCCTCAGATTGAGACAATGCCAATAGGCCAAGCAAGCACTTTTTGGTTGTTGTCAGACCCACTGCCTGGTGAGCCAGGCTCCTATGATGCTTTTCATACTTATACATGAAGGGGATGAGGCACAGACTTTAGGGGCTGCTGCTTAAGGACCCTTATAGTACAAGCAATATTGCTGTAAAAAGAACCGAGTTCCTGGCCTTCTTGGTTTAGCATCATCTCTTCTATATTGTAACTTAAGATGTTCAATTTCTAAATACAAAAGAATGCCCTTACCTTCTAGAGATGCCAAGATTCTATCTTACATGGAGTCAATACAAGAGGCAGAGCTAAGATGATGGGTGATTTGATGATGAGAGCCCATGTATCTTGACAATGGCACATTTATGTGTACACATAAGTGATTGGTTTCTGCTGGTGAGTACAGAAGCAGATGTGTAATGTGTAAAAGGATGGAGAGGAGCATATCCCGTGTGCTTTTTAAACTGTGGGCCTGGAAGATGTGCCGGGGAGCAACAGTGCTTGTTGCCTAAGGTCTTCAGCATCAGCCCTTGAAGCTGCACGTACTGTGATCCCAGTGCTGTCAGTGGATAGAGGAAAGAGGGTTCTGGGGTGGGATGGCTGCCAGTCTAGCCAAAAGACCCAAAGGCAGTGAGTTGCAATTTTCATGAGTGACCTGTCTGAAGTGGTAAGGTGGAGAGTGAGAGATACCCTCCTTTGGATTTTGCATCCGCACCTATTGTCCTGTGTATGTACAAAGAAAATGTGCACATAGGTGTGGACCAAAACAATGTGAATGCCCATATACACATGTGTTCTCTCTGTCTCTCTGTCTCTCTGTGTCTCTGTCTCTCTCTGTCTCTCTCTCTGTGTCTCTCTCTGTCTCTCTCTCTGTCTCTCTGTCTCTCTCTGTCTCTCTCTCTCTCTCTCTCTCTCTGTCTCTCTCTCTCTCTGTCTCTCTCTCTCTCTCTCTCTCTCTCCCTCTCTCTACCCAAGTCCTATAATATTGTCTCTTCATTCTTTCAAATTCGAATGTGTCTCTTGAGCTGATATTAAAGGCTGACAAAGGCTTCAGTATGCAATGACAGTACCCATCCCTTGCAGATTCTCTGAAGATCACAAACCAAGATGATGAAGCAGAGAGAGCAAAGGCATAGTTACTCCTCCAAAATTAAGCCAATTAAACTATGGTTGCCTTAGTTAGTGTCCTATTGCTGTGAAGAGACGCCATGACCATGGCAACTCTTATAAAGGAAAACATGTAATTGGAGCTGGCTTAGAGTTCAGAGGTTTAGTTCATTGGTATCACAACAGGAAGCATGGTGGCATGCAGGAATATGAATCCCCAGGCAGTAGTAAGAGAGAGAGAAAGACAGACAGATGGACAGGCAGAGAGAATAGCCCCCAGGCAGCAGTAAGACAGACAGAGACCCTGAGCCTGGCTTGGGCCTTTGAAGCCTCAACATCCACCACCAGTGAGTGACACACTTCCTTCAACAAGGACACACCTACTCTAGCAAGGCCACATCTCTTAATCTTTTCAGATAAAGCCACTTCCTATGAGGGGTGCATTTTTATTCAAGCCACACCAATAGTATAGTAAAAAGGGTTGATCTATACATGCTGTTAAAAGAAAAAAATTATATGTCCCTTGATCACTATCATGGCCAAAGCCTTTTAGAGTGAGTAATACAGGATGTGTCCCAAGTAAGGCTACTCAGTTTGATGGTTAGCCACCGTGTGCAGTCCCCACTGAGTTAGTTAGACAGAACAACTCAGAAATCGGGGAACGTTCTAGGGAGTTCTACATTAGCACAACGAATATCATTTATTTAACTGCTTGTACTATATTTCATGTCCAAGACAGACTAGAATGTTTTAAAACCAGTTGCTCGTATCAGTAATTGGAAAGGCTGCAGTTTTAGATTGTTTTAACGTAAGGGATAGAGCCCTTGGGCAGGGCTATGTACGAAGCTGCCTGCAAATACACGAAACTGAGTTGTGTGGATAACATTACATATCCTGTCCTTAGGTCTAACTTTCTAACCACAGTGTCTTTTTATCTTTCAAAGACCTCCATGTGGTGGGTCCTTGCCTAGTCCTTCTTTTTGGCACAGAATCAATTTCCTCATGAAATGGTAGTTATCAGTAGAAAGCCCTGATTAAAGCATTCGGTCTCACTACATCGATCCGTTACTGTCAAAATTGACTTCTGATCCTTGAAGGAGGTCTCTCCATATCCCGCCAGCTCGCAGCAATCTTGTGTCTCGCAAGAGTCCCAATCAGGTGTGTGGTCTAGAGTGACACAGCTGCGCTGTTTACGAAAGTGACAAATTCATAGCCCTGTCGCTGGCTTCCTTTTCAGTGGGAAGCGGGCCTTCTCTTCCAGCAAGCCGACTTAGATGTCTGTTTACTGTTCCCTTCAAATGTGAGCGCTGCTGGTGATGCACGCCGCAAATGGAAGTAATATCATTTGAAGTGGTCCCGCTAGAAGCCCACGAGCAATCTAACTGCATTAACTCCTCCGTCGGAGTGGAGGAGACTGAAGAGGGTACACAGCTCGACTGAGCTGAAAAGAGGGAAACAGCAATATACAAGTCCATGACTGTGAGCTGCACAGGCGCCTAAAGAGGTTTCACTTACTGCCTTCAAATAAATGACACCAGGGCATCGCAGGACATCTAATATTCTGTTTACAAATCTTGTTAAACATTCGAAGCGGCTGAAACAGTGGCTTACTATATTTCTGAGAGGTTATGTGCTTCTTTTTTTTTTTTTTTTCCTTCTCAGAGAGTTCTTGTACTTTATGTACAAGACTATATACAGGTTTCAGTTATAACTCATTGGCAGGGTGCTTGCCTAACATGTGTGAGGCCACAGAGTCTATCCCCAATACTACACACACACACACACACATACACACACACACACACACTATGTATATCTCTCCATGAATACACAATCCTTGGGCAAGACTGTGGTCTTTCTTAAAGTTGTTTCTAAAAGCCACAATCCCTAATTTCTTTTTTATGAATATATGATTAATTTATTTTATTGCTTTTCATTTTATTTTATTCCCTTGGCTTTATTAAAGTATAATTAACAAATAAAAATCAGATGTATTTACAGTACACAATATGGCATTTCAAGATGTGTGAATACTGTGAAATGGCTCAAATCAAACTAACTGACATATGCATTAATTCACAAATGTGTGTATGTATATTAAAGCCACTCAACCATATTAAAAGTGTATCATATATAATCTACTGCAGGCACAATGCTGTACAATAGACGTTCATAACTGAACTGCTGGGCTGTTTGATCATCCCTTTTTCATTCCCACCCCAACTCACCTCACCAGCCATGGTCATCTCCATTCTTTTCTCTCCTTAATATGAGTTTAACTTTCTTAGATTGCTCATGAAAGTGGGACTCTTACATGCAAGTTAAACTAAGTTTCAACACCACTGGATTTGTTTCCACTTTCTTATAGTAAATAATGATCAGTGAGTTATCATATGATAATTAGATAATTAGTAATTAGTAATTAGAACTCAAGCGCCTCTTTGTACTTGATCACCAGTAAACTATATGACGCAGAACACAAGCTCCCTTATACTGTAAGTTAGATTGGATTAGATTCTGAATAGTGGAGAAAGAGTGCCTCTCAACATTAGCTGGTGCATATATGAACTCAAAGAGACCCTGACAGCATAGAAAAGATCTGTATAGGTTCAAGACAGATGAGGTCCCAGTCCCTGAGAGTGGGAGGTTGACACAAGGTCCTACCCCTAACCAAGAAGCTATTTGTAATTGACACTTTCTGGTGAAGGGAAAATCAGTTTTCTCTAGTAGAGAATTATGGGTATATTAAGAGGGTCTTTACTTTGAATTTTTTTCAAACATAGCCACTAAACTGCCTTGAGTGGTCTATATGGTCCCAGTCCATTTTCTGGCCGCAACTTGAGTTAGGGCTAATATTTTCTGACTTTTAAGGTAAAAGACTGACTATTTTAAATGTTAAGTGACTTGAGTAGGTGTGTAGGGCCATGAAAGTTCTTCCATCTCATATTAAGGCATCCAAACTTATAGTAGACACACACATGTAAGATGATACATTTGTGTACATGTATAATGTCTCCTGTGACACAGTAGATAACCCAATCTAAAGGATGTGGTAAAAGAGAAACAAAATGTGCTGCTGTGCCTCCAGCTTTCCAAGACTACACAGTAGGAACATAAGATGGGCATCCGATAAAATGAATGTGTTGTGATATTACTCATAATGAACTCTGAGGTCTTCCTCTTAAACCTAAAATCTAGCAACTTCTAATTATAAAATGGCAGTCTGTCAGTAAAAAGTTGGGAGATCTTAACTACTGAACATAAAAGTAGATGATCCCATGGGAAGACCAGTAAGAACAAAACTGGAAATATTTAAAGTTATAGCTTGGATGAAAACATCTAATATTAGTGAAAATGATAGATTGGAATCAGGAAATTGACATCTTTAAAAAATAAGACAATACGCCTGGCAGCAAAGTCCATGCTGAATTTTGGAGGTACTGGGTTCAGAGTCTTAAGACAGTATCTTTGATAGGCTTGAGATCCATGCATGAAACAGATGTTTCAAATGCTCTGTGTAGAGATGCTGGGCATGTAGTGGTTCTTGGTTAGCAGAGGTGTACAGGAGGACAAGGAAATGAAAAAAGGACGAAGTGATGTCTCATACACGTTGGTTGGAAATTATGAAAAATTGACATAATAGCATTGGAATCGAAGTTGTATTTTGCTGTTGCTGTTGTCATTGTTTGGTTCATTGGCTTCTGTTTGATTGTTGTTCAGGTTTGTTTTTGAAACATGATCTCATGTAGCCGCATCTAGTTGCAAATTGACTGTTTTGAGACTCGCACTAAACTCTTAATCTTCTCCCTCCAAATACTGGCATTAGAAGCATGTCCACCATGTACCACACTTAAGGTGGTACTTACCGAGTTTTCAAACTGATTCTGTCCCATGCCACACTGGTGGTCTTAGATGAGGAATGAACCACCCAGACGCTAGAAGAATCAGTCCTCTCAGAACCAACAGGTAGGTCTGTAAGACATATGTGGCGCATGACTGAGTGGTCAGGCAGGGATCACAGCTAGGTAACTAAAGGTGCCATTCTGCCATTGCTGTCAAAATGTTTAGAAGAAAAGTAATGGTTATTTGCCAAGTGTCAAATGGGAATAGAGGAGATGTCTCAAAGCAATAAGTTCTCAGGGACTGAGACTACTCTTTGGAGAACTGTGGAGTAGTACTTAACTAAGTAGAAAGAGAAAAAATAAGAGAAACATTCCAGCGGAGAGTGGCAGGGTGAGCCCGGTATGGGAACAAGAAAACTACTCATTCTGCGTTTCAAAGAACCTGAAAACCACTTTAGAGAAATGCACAAAGATGAAACTTCAAAGGCGGATTGGAGCTGGGTTAGAGATGCCTTTGAATTTGTAAATTAAGGAAGTAAAATGCGGGATGCCCAGATACATTTGATTTTCCTATAAAAGACAAATACCTTTTTTTTTTTTTTTTTAAGTGTAGGTATGTCCCAAACAAATCATTATTTATCTGAATTTCTAATTTACCTTGTGGTTTTCTGGGATCTCCCTGTTAGGTATCAGAGGAGAGCAACTGTAAATGTGTTAACTTTTAGTGAGAAACATATGAAGGCTATTAAACAGTAGTGACACATGATAGAATCATATTTTTTCAGGATTGATTTGGTTTACAGAATAGAAGATGTCTCAAATAAGGACCGCAGTGCTACAGTGTGCTTAATTTCAGTTTGCTAAGGACATTTCTGCTTTCTCTCTATTCAGTTACATTTGTTTGTCTAATTAATTGTCACCTTTGAATCCTTGTCCCTGATGTCATCTGCACATTCTATAAAACACATGAAAACCAAAAAGCAGATCCTTTAATCTAGCATTTTTCGGTGCCTTTAGGCTAATTCTTTCCCTCGTAGTGTGTGATTCCTTCTCTCTTCGCTGTTTGACAGAGCATTGTACATTCAACAATTTTAGGTTAAATGAATCACCTCTTCCAAGAAAATAACTATCTGGCTTTTGTTTACAAAGATGTATATTGTGTAAAACTCCAAGCGCAGATAACTTTCCAGCCCCCTTCTCTGGTTGTGTCTATCCACACAGCTCCACTAAGAACCACCAGATCTGCTACTTATAACGTTGAGCATTAGGAGTTGGGACATCTGATCATTTGATAGTCAAGCCATTTGGTGGCTCAAGAACAGTCAGTAAAAGTTGACCTTAATCCTCTTCTGTACCCCAATTAAAAAAAGAGAGAGAGAGAGATGAATGTCAGGGCCTTGGAAAAATTAGGAACTGAGAAAAAGTATGGTAAATCTAACAAAATGGCAGTGAGGCTTAAAGGAAGCTCTAACACTGCTTGAAAAAGGCAAAGACACGGGTAAGAAAAGAGTACCAGGAGGAAATACAGAACATATGGATGCTCACTTAGGATGTTCACTAAACCCATGTTTGGATTTAGATGCATCCTCCTTAAAATTCCTATTGAAACCTAATTGCCATATGGTGGTATTAAGAGATGGATCTTCTTGGGAGTGACTGTCATCTGGGCTGTGCCCCATCAATGGATTAGTGCCTTTCAGAAGAGCTAGATTGGATCCTTTTGTCCTTCTGCCTTCTGCATGTGAATGCCCGGTGTTTATCTGACCCAGCCGACAGAGCAAAAAGATACCGTGTTAAAAGCAGGGCATGAGATCTTCATCCTTCTTGAAATCTGCCATCCCACTGATGTTGGACATTCTTAACCTCCAGAACAAGAATATGACTCTCTATCTCTGATACTAACTGTGGGTACAATTATAAGTCTTTTCTAGTTCCTTTGTCTTCTTCCATCTTCCCAAGAACGTTTCAGAGAATAAAGTTGTGCTTTCTTCTGGGAGGAGAGGTGCCATTAGGTCCTGGGTAGGTAGCATTTTTCTTGGAATGGAGGTGGATTGAAATTGCAAATGAAATGAAGGCTTTATTAAAGAATCAGATATTGAGGACACTGGGTTGGCCCCGTTGAAGTATAGCTCTTCAATACATTTCTTGCAGATGAAAGGGACCAATTACAAAGCCATGGTATTTGACTGAACTGTAAAACAAGCAGCTGGCTTCTACTTTAAGGAATGGATGAATCTTTTCAGATATTTTAGAATGTGGGACAGTGTAGTATAGTGGGAAACTTCCAATTAGGTGGCAGAAATTACAGTCCAAACCTGTTACTTCATATCTTCCTGCATTGACAAAAATGGGACAATTGGCCCTAACTTACCCAGTAATAGAGACTTTATTTTTTTTTTTACTTCCAGGTTAGTATGTATAAGTCTATGATGATAATTTAAGAGCCCAAAGCCCATGGATTGAGGAAAACCAAATTTAAAATCATATGTGTAGTTGAGAAGGCAATTTCAAATAACTGAGACATATTTAGCATCCCTGTTTGAAATTAGATTCAGAATTGAGCTGGAGTTACAAGTCTCACCAGATACTTTGAACCTGATACTGTTTAAACAATCTCATCAGAGCAAAGTAGTGAACATGGTTCATTTCCCAAGCTTAGCCGGGCAGCCTTCTGGATTGACTGGTGATGTCTTGATTGAGCATGATTCCCCTTGACTCATTTCTCTGTTGTTGGTAATTAAAAGCTGTCTGGTTTTATTCTCATTTACCGATAAGTAAAACGGTAATGTGTGCCAGACTATTCCCATTCGCTTGGTGTCTACAACAGTTGAGAGCTTTGGGATCACCACAGATTTCACTGAGCATCCTGGCAGCCCCAACACAGACAGCGCTCTGGGATTTTGCACAGGGGAGCTGACCATCAACCTCAAAGCCAATCGGAAAACAAGTCCCAGTGCAAATGGATAAATTGGCACCGATGACCTTATCCTCTCTTTCCCGCTTTGAAAAACAGAAAGTTGTGTTTGTGGATGGAGCAGGCTGTCTATCAATTGTAGTTTCCGTGCATCTCTGGGACTAAGGCACGTGCCTCATTCTGTGCTAGAAGAGAAATCATACTGATGCAGGAGAGAAAATGAGAGTTCAGCTGTGACTCTCTTCATCTTAGAGTGATCTCTGATCTATAGATTTTTGGGGTTTTCCTTCCATTATGGTATTAATAATCTCAATCGGCGTTATTATAATCACAAAATGTCAGCCTAAGAGAATGATAATCTCATAGTCATTATGTTCCAATGTCACCTTTGTCAACTTGAGCTTAGCTATCATTGCAAATTACTGTATCAATGCTGTAATTAGATATAATTTGTGATATGACCAGCATTCACAGGTGAGTCGCTTTCTGAAAAAAAAAATCTCATACTGACTGAAATAGTTTATTATTATAGGTCTCCTTTTTTGAGAACTGGGGATATTTAATGTGGACTTTTGCTTGAGCAATACTCCAAATCAAAATGTTACATTTTAAGAATACAGTATGACTTAATATTTATGACTTGAATATTATAGCCTGCGTGCAAGATGTAAGCCCTGAAATCTCTATATAGTTCTCTGTATTCTTTTTAAAAGAGTGGCATATGGAGGTGATTTTAGGATTGCCCTCATGCATACAATTAATGAAACTCCAATGCGTCTCTTTTACACATTTCTCATTGATAGTGCCCATTCTACGACTTCTGTTTTTCCGAAGTACAGAAGCACAAACTTAAAATATGTTGCATTCTGTTAAGTTTTCTTTAAAGCACAGTTAGATTAAAGCATATAAAAGGAGGAGGGCACTGGCTTGGAGAAAGGTTTGCTTCCCATTTTTATGGGAAGAAGAGGCCTGAGTTTAAAAAGTAGGACTGGATGATCAAGCATAAAAGTGATTCGTGAAACATGACATCTCTTTAACATTGAGGGAAAAAATGTTTTCCTTCATTGAGTGCTTTCTTCCATATGCAAAATATTGACACTTCCCTATTATAGGGAACAAAAGCCTTCATTCAGAGAGATAATTTTATAGAGCGGCTGACATCATGTGATCTTATTAATATTTATGAAATATGATAATAATATGGAAAAGGGGGAACTGGAATATAGCCCTATCTTTCTAGACCCTATTCATTTCAGCTTCAAAATGTTTTTTCATTTCACACATCAGACGCTAATTAGCAAATATCTAATTAGTGTTAGAAGATTAATCGCTCATGGGAGTTGCTGAGGCTTTGAGCTTCCATGCATGCAAAAGCACTGCCACTTCCGGTGCATTTGTTAAGGTACAGTAACTTTAAGTGATACAACTTTTATTTTTCTTTGAAATAAATTTAAATTACAGCAATGGAGGAAATTTGGTCTCCAGAACAAGAGGCAGCAAGGAGCGCAGTGTGGAAAAGATGAAAATGACATTTTGGAACACTAGCTCATCAGTTGAGTCACCAGATGTTAGGCAAGAACAAGGTCCATGTTAGAGATTGTGGGAGACCCTTGAGGGATTGTTTGCTTATAAAGTTTAACTGGTGACCTCCAGACACTTACGGAATCAGCAACAGTGCTTCCAAAGCCCATACTTTCAGGGCAGCTTTGTGTGTTTTTATTTGGTCATGTGTCCTAGCATTGCATAGCATGAGATCACAAACAGTATTATCATTCTTAAATGGTCAGGTACGATAATGAATATGCCATGTGAAAATTCAATTCAATTTGCATTTTATTCTCCAAAAGCATAAACTTTACTTGCATTCAGCTGTGCTCATGGGTTTATGCACTTGGTGAGGCTACACTTGTGATCCAGTGGCGGAGCTGACCAAGAACCTATGTCCCTCTTTGCCTACAATGTCCCTTTATGAGAAAGATGTGCCCATTCCTGAAAGAAAGTGAACTATCCTCGTTCAGCAGAGTAGCTATTGGCATCAAATGGAAAGGCACTGGTTCCTTCATTTGTTGCCTGTGAGACTCTGGGCAGTTGACTTGATATTTTTAAACTTCTACTTATCATCAAGGACTTATGAAGCCCTTCATAGATTTATACAAGCTGAGGTCATTACCAATGAATCAAATTGCTTACTGAAAGTCCATCACCTGATGCCTGACTCATCGTACACAAATGGTGTTGCTGGTCTTATCCTTTCCTAGACACAAAACAAAGATAGCTATTTTTTTCTTGTAATTCCCCTCTTCCCCCTCCTCCCAGAGCTCTCTAGGGGAGAAGTGAGTGGCTCTGCACTGGGAAGAGCAGTAGTAGTTTCCACACGTTTCATGAATTAGATAGACAAGAAGATCAATGATACTAAAATAAAATCATCTCACTGAAGAGTATTTACCTTATAGTATCATACTTTATCTCCATCTTGTCCCCCAAGGCCCTAAAGCATCTTTTCCCTCTAATAAAATGAGAAAGAAGCAAGCAGTCAGGAAAACTTATTGCTAATGGAAATTCCAAAAAATGTTATTCTTCCTCTCTCTTGTAAACAGATCTCTGTTATGCCAAATTTCTATTTACAATTCACAGCTGTCAGGCCTAGCATTAGGTATATACATATTAAATTTGTTGACTATATCCTGTGGAGTCAATGGTAGGCAACTCATTAAATCCCACAGGAAGCTTATTTCTTGTAATTTAAGAACAATTAGAGGGTGGGGTACTTCTTGGGGGAGTAAGTTGGAGAGGATTGTAAACTTCAAAATCTTTTCTCTAAACTGAAATGAAATCTCTGTTTCAGAGAGCTAGGAAGTTTAATCAAAACCGAAAAGCAAGGACACCAACAACACCATACACACACATACATACACACACCAAACTTCAATAATGCAAATAGTAAACTTGGCTCACAGAATCAGTATATCTGCATCAAAATTTAGTCAGACTTCAAATTGCATTATGTTACTGGGAAGCAATACTACAAAATATTAAAGAGACTGAAAAATAAGGCTTTAATGGAAGACCCAATATTTCCCATTTAATTCCTTTGATGGCTGCAAGCAGATTTAATATATTTTTCTCTGAAATAATGAGCATTAGGAAAATATTTTTAAATTCTATTGATTTAGCATGCCTGATACATAAGTCAAGAGTGATGGCATCACAATAGTATGTGATCACATGCCCTCAACTATAAATAGCAGTTGTGTTGGGTAATTCTTACAGGGGAGAATAAGAAAGCTGCTGTCCTGGATTGTATGTTATTCACTGGCCATCCATGTACTCAGTATGCCCACTCAGCCTGGGACTGACGTGGCATGTAGGAAAGTTGTATTAGGGAAGATGTGGGTGGAGACTGACCTCGAAGCAGATGGAAGGACGTGTTGCTAATCCATGAAATAAGCCAACATTCTCTCTTGAGCTTTCTCACCAGGTTGTGGGGGGTTCCTACCATGTTGAAAACCCCCTATGAGAAAGAAGTGAGAAATCAATTACAGCTACAAGTAGAGAAAACCAGTCACAGAAAGGCTCTGCATATTGAAGAGAGGCTACTGCTACTCAGAGAGAGGATGCTAATGTATTTCTTCCAGAGTACTCTGCATGGAAACACCATTAGAACTCCACTTGGTGTGTATGATCTATAGAACCACCAAGAACAGGGGTGCTAGTAAAGAAAATAATGCTGCTTTCCTTATCTCCTCCCTGTTGACTTCTGCCTGACTTTGAGTGTTACTGTATTTTCCAATGATTCTTAAACATGTGAAAGATTGAAAAAGCTATCCTGGGGTCATTGCCAAATAGGAAAATAGGATGTTTGCGCTACAATATCACTCTTTTTCCTAAAGACATAAAAGCTTGTCTGGTAATATCATGGCTATTGCCACCACCCTGCCTCCCCAAATAAGAACTTTACATTTGCCCTCTGTGTGTGTTTGTATTAATTGTTAACTTGACAGGGTTCAGCGTCACCCAGGAGAACAGTTTCTAGGCACATTCACCTGGGACCATGTAGATTAGGTTAACCTTTAGGTGTGCCTACGGGGGAGTGCCTTGATTAGGTTACATAAGGAGAGAAGGCTGGTGCTAAATATTGTCCACACTCTTTCTGTGAGCTTGGGCCCTCGACTGAATAAAAGAAAAAACAGACAGTGAGCTCTTTCTTCCCTGTCTCGGGATTCTGTCTGCTTCATACTTCTGTTGTCCTGGACCCCCACCATGATGGAGAATATTTTCAAACTGTGAGCCACAATAAACCCTTTCTTTTTTGCTTTCTTTTTTTCCTTTTGAGTAAATAGTATTTTTCTTTTATTGCAAATAGATTTTTTTTTACTTAATATCATAATATTTCTTGATTATAGTTTCCCTTCCCTCTAATAACTCCCAGTTCTTTCCCACCTCCCCTCCCACCCAGATCCTTTTTGTATCTCATTAAAAAAACAGAGGCTTCTCAGGGATGATATGATATGATATGATATAAGAATAACTAAGACATCAGAATTGAACAAAACAAACAGGAGGGGAGAGGTCCAAACGAAAGCACGCGTGTGCACACACACACACACACACACACACACACACATACACAAATCAGAGACCCACTCCTTGTTACATTCAGAAATCCCATGAAAGCATAAACTACAAGCCATGATATGTATGCAAAAGACCTGGTGCAGACCCCTGAGGCCCTGTGCATGCTGTCAGTCTTTGTGAATTCATATAAGTGTTGATCCTGTGGATTGAGAGGGCCTTGTTTTCTTGGTGTTCTACTTCCCCTCTGGCTCTTACATTTCCTGTCTCCTGTCCCTGCGAAAGACATCCTGTCTAGGGCTCAGTATTGCAATGTCCCACACTCTCTGCACACTGTCTGGCTCTCTGTGCTTGTCTCTGTACTTGTACGAGTACTGGTCTCTCTGTACTTCTTTTTATCTGTGGCAGAAAGAAATGTCTTTGATGATGGCTAAGGAAGGCACTGATCTATGAATACAGCAGAATGTCATAAGGGGTCATTTTATTGGTGTGGGTTTCTGTTTGTTTCATTTACTGTTTTTGTTTTTATTTTTCTATCAGAATGGTTGTATTTGGTTTTCCTTAGGTTCCTGGGCTATCTAGTCTCAGGTTCTTGGTCACCCAGACAGCTTCTGGTATAGATTCCATTTTCTGATGTGAGCCTTGAGTTAAATCAAATATTGATTGGTTGATTGCACAAGCTTTGTGCTACCATTGTCCAAGAATATATTTCAGGCAAGACACCATTTTAGATCTAAAGGTTAGTACCTGGCTGGATGTTTACATTTCTCTTTTGGTATGATGCAGAATATCTTTCTGAACACTACAACATAGGCATGAAGGCTCTATATAGGTACCAGCTTGGTTTCTCCATGTTCAATAAATTGTTACACTTAATGAAGGGGTTGTCTTCAGAAATGGGGCCTAGTCATCAGTTTGTAGAAAGCAACCTGCGAAAAAGTCTTGTCAATAGCCTGAATTCTTTGGGGATTCCTATGGAATGCCTGTGTAAGGAAAATCACAGTAACAGAAGCTTCATTTGGTGACAAAAGATGGACAGTTAGGGATCTGTTTCCCTCAGTACTTGATGACTCCACTTAGATGGCCTAGATATGTTTACATTATTTTAGGAAGCTTCTTCTGTATTAGGTTTCTATACTAACCCTCAAGTTACCCCTGATTTAGCTTTTTTTCTTGTATTTTCTCCCTTGTCCCCTTCACCTCTTCCCATCTCCCGTTAAATACTTCATAACCATCCATTCATAGCTATCTGTTGTAATTTTCTTTCCTAATGAGATCTATGTCCGCCCTAGCCCCTTATGCTACATCTAACCTCTGTGGTTTTATGAATTGCAGCTTGGTTTTCATTGACTTAACATCAAATATTTATGAATAAGCAAATACATACCATATTTGTCTTTCTGGGTCTGAGATACCTCATTCAGCATGATTTTTCTAGTTCCATCTATTTACTTGTGAATATCATGATATTTTTTAATATCCAAGTAATACTCCATTGTGCAAATATACCACATTTTCTTTATCCATTCTTCAGAAGAGGAGCATCTACATTATTTCTGATTGCTAGATATCATGCACAGAACAGCGCTGAGCATGGTTGAGCAAGTGTTTCAGTGGTAGGATGAAGGATCCATTGGGTATATGCCCAAGAGTATATAGACAGAACGTGAGTTGATTGATCCACAGCTTTCTGAGGTACCACTACACTGATTTCAATAATGGTTGTACAAGTTTGCATTCCCACCACAATGGATGAATGTTCCCCCTGTTCCACATCCTCACCTGCATGAGCTGTCCCTTTTGTTATTGATTTATGGATCATAGCCATTCTGACAGGTTTAAGATGAACTCTCAAGGTACTTTTGGTTTGTATTTTCCTGATAGCTAAAGATGTTGAACATTTCTTTACATATTTCTCAGCTATTTGAGATTCCTCTTTTTGAAGATTCCATGTTTATATATGGGCCTCATTTTTAAATTGGCTTATTTGTTTTCTTGAAATCTACTTTATTTGGTTGTTTATACATTTTTGACATTAGCCTTCTGTTGAATGTGTAGTTGATTAAAAATTCCCCATTCTGTCAGCTGCTACTTTGTCTGCCTGGCAGTGTACTTTGCCATGCAGGTGCTTCTCAGCTAAGGTTCCATTTATTAATTGTTGAGCTTAGTGCCTGTGCTAACAATGTTCTGTTCAGAAAATCTTTTCCTATTCCAATGAGTTCAAGGCTATTCCCCACATGGTCTTCTGTTAGGTTCAGTATACCCAGTGTCACGTTAATGTCTTGGATACATTTGGAATTAAATTTTGTGCATGGTGGTTAAGTATGGAACTGTCTGAATTCTACGTATAGCCATTCAAGTTTGACCAGCACAGTTTGTTGAAGATGTTGTCCTTTGTAAGTGTGTATTTCTGGCTTCTTTATCAAAATCTGGGTGTCTATAGGTATGTGGATACATGTCTGAGTTTTCAATTTGATTTCTTCGTGATGTCTTTTGTGTGTGTGCCAACATCATGCTGTTTTTATTAACAAAATTCTGTAATACATCTTGAAATTAGAATAATCATAGCCCACACAGTCCTTTTATGATTCAGGACTGTTTTAGCTATCTTGGATTTTTGTGTTTCCATATAAAGCTAAAAAGAAAATTGTCATATCTAGATCTATGGAGAATTGTGTTGGAATTGTGATGGGCATTGATTGAATTTGTAGATTGCTTTTGGTAGAATGGTCAATTTCATTATGTTAATCTTACCAATTCATAGGTATGGGACCTCTTTTCGTATTCTGATATCTTCTTCAGTTTCTTCGGTGTGTTGAAGTTTTTGTGATATAAGGCTTTCACTTCCTTGGTTAGAGATACTCCAAGATATTTTGTATTATTTGAGGTTATGGTGAAAGCTGTTGATTCCATGATTTCTTTTTCATTTATTTGTCATTTCTAAATTTCCCTCAGTTTGTTTGTTTGTTTGTTTGTTTGTTTTTTTAGTTGGTTCAATTTCCACTTTCAGGTCTTGAACAGTTTTATTCATTTCCACTGTTTGTGATTTCATAGATATCTTTCAGAGATTTATTCATTTCCTCTTTAAGGACTGCTATTATATTCATAAAGGCTATTTTAATGCCTAATTTTTATGCTTCAGCTATGTTGCAATATTCAGGGCCTGCTGTGTAAGGGTTGCTGGGCTCTAGTGGAGACATATTGTCCTGGTTGTTATTGATTGTGTTTTTATGCTGGCGTCTAGGTATCTGGGTCTGGAAAGATTGTAATCCTAGGTGCTGGTATCTGGTCTTGTCTTTGTTAAGTGAATGTTTTGTTCCTTCATTTCTGTTGCCCTCTCTAGTTCTTAGGAGAGTGTGGCAGCGGTGTGTTGCCCTTTGGGAAATTCTTCTGGGCTCCTTATGAATGTGGCCACTGGGGTTTCTAGGTAAAATGTGTTTCTAGGTATTGACATCTGATACCAATACCTAAGCACAGGCTAAGTGGAGGGGACTATGAGGTATACAGAAGGGAGGAAAGCAAAGTGTTCCAGTTTGCTTAGTCTCCTGGAAATGGTGGCATAGAGTGCAGAGAGACCACAACAGGTCTGCTACAGAGCTGGTGATTAGACTGTGGGACCAGACCTGGAAGAATGGAGAGAGAAGTGACACTCTGCAGTTAGCCTAACTCCTTGCTTCCCTCGGTAGAAGTAGCCTGTGGATTCCTAGGGAATCCTAGCTTCTGAGATCAACCAATGAGAAGGTGGGAGAGAAGTTTGGAGGTGGACCATCTCTGTGATCCACTGGAGATGGCTGGGGAAGTTGGCCTCCACAGTTAGACTATTACAGAGCTGGGAATGAGACTGGGTGATTACATTTGGGGGAGCGAAAGGAGATGGCCTATCTGCTTCCCTGGCCAGAGTAGCATGTGGGTTCCCATGGACAATAAGGACAAGAATGGAAGGTGGCTGTAGCAGGTGTCTGCTGCATCTCTGGGGATATGCTGGGCGATTCATTTTGGAGATGCTGAAAGTGAAGGGAAGATCCACAGTTAGCTAATCCTTTCTTTTTAAACTTGTCTTAGTAACTAAGACACTTGCCATTATGTTCTTATTTTTTTCCCTGCCAATCAAAGAGGGATTTCAGTAAAAAAAAATATTAGATGGCTGGAATGACTTGGAGTTTTAGGTTTTTTCCCCTGTGCACCAATGGTTCACAAACTCAGAAGCTTCTGGGTCAACAGAGCAGTTATTTTTGCTGGTTTAGGATCAAGGGATGACTATAATCCTCTCTGGCTTCAGTGGAGACTGATTGGTTCCATGCAGTAGTTCAGAAAGTAATGTCATGGGACCAGGATGATTAGCATCATCAGGGAACTGACAGAGATGCCTTTTCCCAGATGTCATCTAGGACCACTGCATCCAAAAATCTTGGGTCCAGGCAACAGTGCCCTTTAGGAAGAAGCTCTGTGATCTACACCAGCATTTACCTAGTTTAGTTTAAGAGTTCAGGCTCACTAAGAAGCATCAGGTAGGTGGGATTTTTTTTCTGCTCCACATGGTATCATCATCATACAAATTGGAAAACACTACCAACCACATTCGGTGGGGAAAACATAATCCTAAAATACTTACTTTTCCTCTTCTATACAGGGTGTGATTTCTATTACATCAATTTCATAGGGTGATCAAAATGAAATATCACAGAGTGAGGAGATTAAAATGAAGAAATTTATTTTCTCATAATCCCAGAGACTTAGAAAACCAAAATGAAAATTTCAGTAGGACCATGTTCACTTTGAAGCCTATAAAAGAAACTCCTTCCTGGCTTTGCCTAGCTTCTGTTGCTTTGTGGTCACCTCCTTGGTGTTCTTTTGGCTTCGAATTGTAGGGCTCTGATCTATTCCTTTTGATGGCCTACCTGTGTGCCACTCTGAGGCCTTCTCCTTCTTTCCTGTCATTGTATCATGACATCAGTCATACTAGATTAAAGGTTCACCATCACTACTGTAATCTTACTTTAATTGAAATAACTATGTCCATAGGGGCTCTACTTCCAGATGAGTTTACTTTATAAGGTATTGTGCATTAGGACTTCACCTTCCCCTTTTTGATAGACAGAGTTCAATTTGCAAAGTCTACCGAGGTTTCGATCAATCATGGCTCAGTAACTCCATCACAAAGCTGAACTTGCCTCTGAGGTCATACCATGGTTGTGTACACTTGACCCTCCCATGTGAATAGAAGCAGAACTGTGTGCTGGTTTAGTGATCTTCTAGACATGGAACCCGGGAGAGAAGTGTCTGCATAGAATGTGATGCTTCTGTATGTCATGTTGGAAAAGCCACAGAGGAGGAAGTCTTCCCAAGCTATGCTGCTTCAAGTATCCTATTACACTGTAAAAAAAAAAAAAAACAAAATCAATGGTACCATTTAGCATAATAATACCAGGGGCACATTTAAAATATCATATTATAGCCTGAAAATATTGATAGCTACAATGGGTGTGTATAGTTTCAATTGTGGAGAGAGTTGATTTTACATCATCTGCCCTGGAAATCATCAGGGGCACTTTTATGCTATTATATCTCTTGTGTCATGAGGCTTTGGCTTTTAAAACATTTAGGCCTGTCTGCGTGTAGTTTATATATAGCTATGCCATGTCTTCATTCATTTAGTCATCTTTCATTCATGCTTTCAGCAAATGTGCACTATGTGCCTGTGGGAAGACAGCTACTGGGAGCCCACAGTAGTAAAGCAAATCCCTGCCCTCATACAGCTGATATTCTATAGGGAGACATAAAATATTTAAATGAAAACAGTTATAGCAGCATAACATACAATTTCAAGCAGTAAGATGCACTGTGACGGGATGTGTGTGGAGATGGGGGATAGAATTAACGTGTGTTCAACGAACTCCATGCTTCCCGTCACAGGGTATTTTTCTGAAAGTTTAGTTTTCTTAATAGACTAGCACCTAAACACCTCACCCACCTTCCACAGTATGATATAGCAAGTATTCACTGCCCCTTTGAAAGTTACTACAAATATTCTCTAAATGCTACTTGATCTCAGTGGCCGAGTGTGTTATTATTGCTGTGTTGTACAAGAGGTTAAGGATTTGGAACCCAAGAAGCCTAGGTTTGACACCAACGCTAAATGCTCTGATTATTTATTCTCTTCAGGTTCAGTAAGTGTCCTGAATAACCAAGCATAATGGTGCTACTTCGTAGGCCATCCTAAAGCTTATATGATATGACATTTGACAGGCCAACCACAATTTCTGTAGTTTAATGATTAACATATACTGGCATATTTTTTCTAAGATTTAATTCAAGCAATTTAGGCTTTTGATAATCATTTTAAATAGCCACCTTTAAAAAGAAACATAGTGTTATGATCAAAGATCGTCCAGTCTCTGGGGAGGCCTGGTGGCACTCAGAGGAAGGATAGCAGGCTACCAAGAAGAGACTTGATACCCTATGAGCATATACAGGGGGAGGAGGTCCCCCTCAGTCACAGTCATAGGGGAGGGGAGTAAGGGGAAAATGGGAGGGAGGGAGGAATGGGAGGATACAAGGGATGGGATAACCACTGAGATGTAATATGAAAAAAATTAATAAAATATATTTTAAAACAAAAAGTAAAAAGATCATCCAGTCTCTCTAACATAAAATGCCAAAGCACCTGAATGTATGAAAGTCAAACATTCAGGAGGGCAGTCTTACCAAAGAAACATTTTCAAAAGAATTTAATTGTAAGCCTTTCCAGATGAAGAAAACCGTCACAGTTAATTTCTACATCTTCATGAACGTATGATGATCTGATGGTGCATTACACATCAAATATAATAAAAAAGACATTAACAGAAACCATTTACACTAAAATCTGATTTGTGCTTTCACATAATATTTATGTTTTTCTGATTTGGTGGGAGCATCCTAATTTTGCGAGCCCTTATCAGGCCATATTTAAATACTCTGAGCAGAAGCGGCATTGGATCTTCCATTTCTATCCGCTGCTGAGACTGCTGATCAGAGATGGCTTCTACACTCACTGCAAGCAAATTTGACCCATGTGCAAAATGTCTGACAAGGTAGCTAAACCCTTGATAGAAATAATACCGTCAAGAAAAATGGTGGACCGCCATGAAGGAGAGGACAGTAGTCAAACTATAAAATAACATCTGTGAAAGAGGACTAGTTAGTAGGTGCTTGTCGCATGGAAGTCAGTTTATTCATTGTTTGTAACACTCTAAATTGTTAGGAAGTACAGCTGCATGTCACAGACATCAGCGTGAGACTCGGAGAAGCTAAAACATCTAGATTTGTGGGCTAGAAACTGGTAAAATGGATTTGAACCCCATTATTTTCCCTCCAGACTTTATATACTGACCCGCCATGCTGGAGGAGAACACCCAGTGGAGAAACCCTGAACAATGAGCAGCTGTACCAGGGGCTGTAGAGCTAGACATCCAACATCCTCCTTTTGTGTTAACTCTCAGAACTACATGTCTGACTTTTAAAGTGCATCCTGAGAGTCACTGCTTCCTAGGAGTGTCTGCCACAAAGACATCATATAGCCAGGAACCCTAGAACATGAACTTTACCTTCTCAGCGTCTCAGTCTCTGGCTTGAAAGGTAACTGTTTCTAGAGAAATAGAGTCTGAGCTGTGGTTAGCTGCTGTCTCCCCTCGGATGCCGAATGTTAAGCCTTTGCTAACTGCTGGAAGGAACACTGAAGTGACACAAGTTTGCACAGAAGGCAAATATTCCTTGAGGTGAATTCCTCAATTAGGAAAAGGCAGGTGGGATTGGATGGGAGTGGGTGCTTGCATTTCATAGTGTTATGATTTAGGTGTCCTATAGAGAGATGTTGTCAGGAAAGCCACTAAAACAGAGAAGACACTCTTTAAGGCAGAAATAATGATAGCCTAGCATCAGAAAAGGTCCCCTAGCCTTCGCTTTCTCATTCAAGGCTCATGCTAACTTCTCTGTCAACTTCAGTGTGCTATTGCCTGTTAAACTCATTGAGGTCATATTTCTACAACACACACACCCCTCCCCCCGCTTTCTCCATAAGCGACAGTCCCATCATCATGCTGGCCTCCCGCCTGGATACTATGAATAGAGAAGCTTTACACCTTCCCCAGTTACATTGTGCATACTTGATACAGCCATAACTAGCAACATCTTCAAAGCACACTTAACCTTGAGGTCTGCCTCTGTGTTAGTTACTTTTCTTGCCACTGTTAGGTTTTTGTTCTGTCTTGTTTTGTTTTCTGAGACAGGGTTTCACTGTGTACCCTTGGCTATCCTGGACCTCACTCTGTAGACCAGACTGGAACTCCATGCACCTGCCTCTGCCTCCCTGAATGCTGGGATTAAAGGCATGTGCCACCAGCCACCTGGTTGCCACTGTTAGATTAAGAAGTAACTTAGGCAAGAAACCAGTTCTTTTGGCTTTCTGTTTCAAAGTTGGTGGTTGCTTGGCTCCAGGTGTTTGAACAAAAAATGGTGATGATGGAAACCTGTGGTAGAGATGTGCTTCACTCCTTGTTGGTTATGAAGCTTTAGAAAAGGGGATTATGGGCTTGAGAGGTGGTTCAGTGGTTAAGAGCACCCACCGCTCTTCCAGAGGACCCAGGTTCAATTCCCAGCACCCATTGGCAAGTCACAACTGTATGTAACTCCAGTTTCAGGGTGTCCGGCACCCTCACAGCCACACATGCAGGAAAAAGCAAACCATTCAGTGGACATAAAGTAAAGAGGTGTTATGCATATCCCCGCTGCATGTATGTCCCCACTGCATGTATGTCCCCGCTGCATGTATGTCCCCGCTGCATGTATGTCCCCACAGCATGTATGTCCCCGCTGCATGTATGTC
>OU015755.1:68633295-68652175 GCA_907169655.1 Acomys percivali | reverse complement strand
CATGTATGTCCCCACTGCATGTATGTCCCCACTGCATGTATGTCCCCACTGCATGTCCCCACTGCTTTCCCTCTTTCCTAGTCTTCAGGTGGCACTTCAGCATAGCCCCTGTTTCCTCAATGTGATTCTGTCTGAAAACACTTGCAGAGACATGGTGTGAGCTACACTTCAGCGTCTCTTAGGTGCTTTTCAAGCCAGTCAGGTTCAAGATTACCCATCTAACCATTTTGGTTGTTGTTAAATCAGTGTTTCTCTGGCATCGGAACATGAGCAAGGTATTTTCTCTTCAAAGAAATAAAAATCTGTCTGGCTTCATAAATGCTTCTCAAGTACACTTTAGTTTTCAGAAATATTTTGAAATATTTATCTTAATTATTTTCCTTTTTTTTATCATAAATCAGATTCATGCCAAAACATAAAACTAGTTTGGCTGTAAATCTGGACTCACATACCACATAGTAGAGCTTTGGTGTTTACATAATTTAACCTTATCTTTACCTGTTTCATAAAGATCTTATGTCTAGTTCAAGGTCACATGGATAATAGTGTAGACATGAAGATGTGAAAATATCTCTCTCTTAGTATGCTTCCACCATATTCTTCAGTCCTTCCGATTTAAGTGACAAAAGGGGAAGGTGGGAAGGATAGGAACAAGATCGTGTTGGCGTATATTAAGATCATTTACACCAAATCAAAAACGTACATTCAATTCATCTCAGCACTTCCCCATAGCGAACCATGGAATGTGCCCCTAAGTAATTATAATGCAGGTTAAAGGAATAAGGACTGTGGTCATTCATCGATTCTCGATTTTTATTCCCAGACTTATCACTGCTTGGAATAAGAGGGTTGAAAGAATAGATACATTTCTAAAATGACTAGAATAATTTTACCCACCTCAGGGATTCAGTGAGTGTTTAATACCATAAAGGACTTTGAGATAGCCAGATGAAAAGTGCTTCAGAAGACAGACATGATTACTGGATTAGAATTTCAGAGAGGGAGAAAGGGGTCTTTTGTGTTGACAGAATTTTTTATTCTTTTTGTAGTCCTACAGTAGCTTAAAATTTTTTCCCTACCAATTTTTTCAATTTCAGATCATGTCCTTGACTTGGTATTGCTCTCATGAGAGGGATCGTGTACTGGTGTAAACTGTCGGCCTCCCTTCTGGATTCTGTTTTCTAATATGCATCTTTGCATCTTTGAATTCACAAGGCTAATTTTCTACATTCCCCATGGTTGGTTGAGATGTTTGTAAAGTAAAATGGTTAACACCTGGGGACAGTGTTCTGCAACTCAGTATTTATTACATGTCACAGAGGCACATGCAGGTGTGTGCATGCACACATACAGATGCGCACACACACAGGAACACACACACACACACACACGTTATCCTTACATTGAATTGTTTGGAGACTAGACCAATTTTGTTTCATTCTCTAAAGGTTGCCATAATATCATTAATCTCTCTCAGCCCTTAAAGATGGCCTCTTGCCATATTCTGTCAGAAAACAAGATATAGACCATTTACTTTAAATACCTAAAAATAAAAATGCTGAATCAAATGGCTGCACACTCACCCAGAAGTGTCTCATGCATTTTGCAGTTGTTGGAAAGCTGGTCCGTTGCACAGGGGGAACAATGAAACTTTGGGTTTACTGAGAATGAAATGCATTATTATATGAGCTGTTCATGTTCTTCACTGGGAAAATAAGTAGTGCTAATTAATAATCCTACAGAACTGCACTAAAGCCTTTGAACTGAAGAATAGATCATTAACTGTTTGGAGTAGAAAGAATTCTGCCTTCAAACCGCCCAACCCCTGCTATCCTGCCTCTTTCTTTATTTTCTAGAAAAGTCTAATGCAATAAGATCTGAGCTGGCGACTATGCTGTGATATTTCAGCTCAGCCAATCACAGCAGAGTGACATGTGGACCCTCCCAATGAATCCACCAGTGAATAAATTGCATCATCTCTTTGGCATGAAAAGGCTGAGAATGCCACTAACCCCTAATCTGTAAGCCTTTGTTTTTGTGTGTAGGACTTTCCCTCTTTAGGTGCTGGTACACCTAAACCACACAAGGCTCTTGTGTTCTAAAAATAAAATGCAGTGGGTCCAAAGACTGAAAATATAACAACAAAATCTAAATTAATTATGTTTAATTAACTAAACTAACATTAAGTCAGGAGGGAACTATTACTCAAGTTGGCTATTCTGCAGTTATATATAAATCAGATATATCTATATATCTTGTAAATAGTAGGTTCGTTGCATACATAAATCAAATGTGGCTGCTGCATGGGACTTTACAAAGAAAGAGAAGATGCCTGGAACGATGTGTCTTGAGTTATCTTTCTTGCATAGACTGGACTTTTGGTCTATTTACAGCCCAGAAGCCTCCACCAGTTAGCATTGGTGGTGGGGAGGGGGGTTCATCACCCAGTAGCTTTGTGATGTGTTGGCTGTTTTCTGGTTGTGAATACATTTCCTTCTGTGTTCTTTCTCAGCTGAAAAGTTGCTGTGAGTTCTTTTTCCTTCCATTATACCTCCCCCATATTCGTGGACTCCGCCTTCCAAACTATTGCCAGGTGTTAGCATCTTCCCTGGGTAATTTCAGGCATTTTCCTTTGAATGAAAACGGCTCACTTGGAAGGTTGTGAAAGGCAGATCCATGTGGATTTGAGAGGATTTTGTGTTGCGATGTGGTGGGAAGGCTTGCCAGAAATTGCCCGTTTCAGGCTGATGATGCAAAACTAGACATCTGTTAAATTAACATCTACCTAACGTTTTGCCTTCAGTCAAATGCATGTTTTAAAAAATTAAATCTCTCCCACTCTGTCCTGCTTTCTTTTTTTTTTTTTTTCCCCACTGTCAAAACAATCTGTCACAAGATATTTAATTTCTGTGTAATGGGTTACTTAAAGAAACTAGCATATGGTACAGTGGATATACCTAGCTTTGAGATCCAATCAAGTGTATGTACAGTCGGTTGGCTACTCTCCTGAAGTGTATTGCTGTGTGCTGGAGACACTGGGCTTTGAATCACGTCACTGCCAGGTTCTCTAGCAATTCTTGCTTAGTAGGAGCAAAATATCCACGCCAATATTATTGCTCCATCAACAAGTCAGGAATCACTCTGTGTTTTGGTTAAGTGGTGGTCATCTATAGCTTTTCAGTTCCACTGGCCCTAAGATTAAAGGGTGAGCAAGAATATAATACTTCCTCTCTAAGTACATTCTTGTGCCTCTAAAAGAGCTTAAATACAAAAACCATTCTTAAAACTGTAAGCAAAAATAAGTCGGTGAATTATTTTATTCATTTATTTATCCAGTAACATATCTATCATCTATCATCAATAGTAGATAGTAGTAAATACAGACACATGCATGATTATATTTTTATAATACTTTAATAAGTGAACCTATAGGCAAGCTACTACTTCATCGAGTAGGGGTAGAAATAAACAAATCCTTCCATATGGATACATATACATATACATATACATGAATGCACACATCTAATACATAAATAAATCTACAATGTACAACTTTTGAGATTATTTCATCTCTTTCTCCATTTATTTATTTTCACAGAGCACTTGACATGAATTTGGGGCAGGTTCGATGGCTGGTCCTAACTATTCTTTCGTGTACCTTTCCCAGCTGGGGGAGGCTTAAGGCTCATTTCTTAGAGGTTTTCAGGGTCCTGTGATTGTCTTTGTTTGGAAATACAAACAGAGATGTCTGGGGTCTGTTTCTGAGGGCCCCCAGTTGGGTTGGCCTTGTAGGCTTTTAATCAGGGAAGCAGGAAGCTATAGCTGAATTCTTAGCAGAAAGACATGTGAGGAAGCAGCCACTTGATGTTTGCTCCCCAATTGTTCATTCACTGAACAGCTATGTTGAGGATTTCTGGGAAGAAACAGTATAATACCTGCAATAAATCACTAAAGTTTATTATTTATTAATCGAAATTCTCAAGTGGACTAGAAAGTGTCTCTAGGATATCATCTGAGCAAAGCTATCACAAATGAATGTGCTAGGCTAGGCAGTAAAAAACTTAGCTTACTTGTTTCAAAGAGCCTAGAATAGCCATGATATTAATCAAAGCAACACAAAGTCCTGAAGTCTCCCCGACTCCCACACCATAGGCATACATTTTCTTAGACATGCATCAGGCAGAGTCACCGAGACGTGGTATTCCTGTTGAGTCTATCAGGAAGTTTCAATTGTCGTTATGATGTGCCTTATCATTTAGTGTTATTTTTGAGAACTATGGTTGTATCTCATGATTATTGTCTCGGTTCTCTGGGCCTTCTAACCTGAGTCTGTGAATTTCGAAGCATGGCTCGAGAGGTTACCATAGTTAGCCAAAGCTGAATGCTGCTAGAGTGGTAAAACAAACGATCCCCTCTGGTCTGTGTTCCCCACTAAAAGTAAAGTGGCCAGTGTGGCATTGGGTAGAAGCCTGCCAGCATGAAGGTCCTAGAGCACTGGAGGATAATGCTCTGTCCCAGCAAGACTGCCACGTTTGCCTATTAAGCCTGGGTTTTACTAAGTGTGCCATAAATATTTATTGTGTGTAAGAAATTTCTTCTTTCACTATCTCTAGGGAGACCAAACATGATAGATAAATAGGAGCATTGCATTTTTTTGAAGATCATTAGCAGTTTAACCCTTTGCAATGCATGCAAGTCATCCATTTGACAGAGACTTAGTGAATACCGGTGAGGGAACAGGCACTGTGATAGATGCTGGAGTGAGGGATGCCGAGAATGTGAGGGTGAGTGAGTGAACGAGTCGTGGAACAAAAACAGAATCGGAATAGGAATGCAGTATTAATCACAGAAAAACAATGAGAGTGTCACCACCAGCTGAGGAAAACATTCTCAAGGACAGAAGCTCAGTTTGAGAAAAACAAACGGGATATGATCAGAGATGGTTTCTCTGAGGAAGTGAGTCACGAGCTGAAACCCAAAAGGACAAGCAGCACAAACATGTGGGTTGAGCACCGTGGCAGCCGGAAGCAGAAGATTTCCCATGTGCTGACAGCGGGTCATAGTGCAAGGACTCAGGGCTGTGAGGAGAGTGTTAGAAACCGGGCTGGAGTGGCATGCAGGAACCAACACGTGGGAGAGTGTGTCAGCCAATAGTCCTGGTTGATCATGACGAAGCTCTTACTATATGAAGAGGTGTGGAGGGTCATGTGTAGAAAGCAGTAGAAATCACTGAGAGCATCACGTTGAGTCCCTATTTATGCCTACCTAGCTCTGGGCTGGGTAGTGAGACAGGATATGGGTACACAGAGCTTTCCATGAACCACAAGCTAAAGTGGGGCCGGGCGGGGGGGGGGGAAATGAACCTTTAAGCAACATGGAAGGGCTCCTGAACATCATAGGTGATGAAGAAAAGATTGGGGGCAGGGGGTTGGATCAGGCTTTCAGGATCAGCATGCCTTTTGCACAGCTGAACAGTGCCTGGCTAATTTCCCTTTCTAATGAGACTAACACAAAATCCGTCCATTTAGACTATTCAGCTTTTCGCAAACGGACCAAGCTGTTGGGGTAGAGGGGAAAGAGGGGCTGACATTGATGGATGGAGTTAAATACCAGACTCTCCCTCTTCACACAGACTTTTCTAAAGCAGTATTGTGATAGAAAGGGCTTCGGAGCTCCAGGTGGGCAGGGCGGGCTGGACAGAGCCCAGTGTCTCCCCGAGACTAGGAAGCAGAGTACGAATGCGGATCTCCTGTCAGAGTGTCAGGGTTCTCTTCAGGCCTGACATCAGGGTGGCATGTGGAGAGGAGGTCCCCAAATAAGGCTTGATTCTCATGGGAAGCAGTTCCAAGGGGTCATTCATTGGGACACATGGTTTCCCTTGGAATAATTTAACTCTCTGTGCAGAATCGCCACCAAAGATGTATCCATCACCCACTGCTACCCATGGTGCCACTCTCCAATATTTTATGGATAATAAATGGTCATTTATCTTGATTCTGAAATGCAAATGGCATTGATCTATTTTAAACATGGCTAACTCACAATAAGAAAAGGTGCCATTTCTGACTACAAAAGCTAAATATGCAGATATTAAAGATGACGATGACCAAGCCTAGTGTATCAGGAAGGTCTGAGCATATGTTTTTAAAGGGGAATGATTGCTTTCATCAGTTTTTTGACAGCTACCTGATCAGAGGCTTAAATTCTATGGCCTCACAGTGAGGTTTGAATCCTTTAAATTAATCTGAGTAGCACAGATGACAGTAAGCTTGGTGTTACTACGGGGGTAACCAGAGCATCAACAGGTGCACGCAGAGGTATGATGCTTAGGTGTGAAGAAAAAGGGTCTTAAATACTGACAATTCTTAGTGAGTTGTTATTGTGTATCACGCGTATGGGTATAGTTTGTTTGTGTTTCCTTGGTATGTTGCAGATGATGAAGTGGAGGAAAAAGTAAATTGGAGTCATTTTCAAAGCCATTGAGTTTCTAAATAAAGGGACTGGGATTCAGATCCCAGAAATCTGGCTCCAGAGTCTGTTCCTGACCACCACTGATATTCACAAAAGCATGGATTGGGCTAAGAGGGTGGCAGGATTTAATAGCAGTTGTTTACTTTCAAAGGAACCTCTATCTCTCTTTCCTCCTCCTCATTCTCTTCCAGCCTGTTCCAACTGCTTGTAGAAAACAGATGCCTAGAGGGGAGTGTGTGTGGCAAAGTAAAGCAAACTCTTACAAATGGTTTTTTGTTGTTGTTGTTGTTGTTTAAATATTCAGGATCAAATCCTCACATTTCTGGGAGTAGTGGTACCAACTGAAACACACATTGCCCCTTCTCTTGAGAACACGGCACGGATATACACAAGCACAAATGGACATATACAGATACACACACACGCACACACAGTTACAGGTATACATTTACACATGCATATACTTATAAGCTCACATGCATAGTAACGCATATACATGTGCAGGGATGTGTAGTACATGTGTATAGCATGTGCCTGTAAGTATACAGTGGCCTTTAGTGGCACATACACACAGCCTCCATAGCCCTTTGTATTTTTCCATAATTCTAGGCTGGCTTCAATAACCAACAGCTCTTAGAAGATCCCAACAGTTTGGCCTTAAAAATAGTTTCAGCAAATGCATTTTGAAAAGCCATCTGAGAGATACAGACCAGCTGCACCTTTCTGTTTAAAATTTGAAACACCAGTCTTTGAAGTATTTTTACGTTTTCTTCCTGTCCACTTTCATACAATACTTTACATATTCACATTCAGTTATATTTTGGCTGATTGAGAGTCGGCTGAGCAACCTGCTACCCATCAGATGGCAGATGAGCACCTTTCTTGTAAGCTATTGTCTTTTCCTTTTTTTAATCTTCTTGTTCCAGCCACATATGGAGTCATTTTCTACTTCATATTCGAAATCTCCAACTTCAGTCCACAGGGTGATTGCTGGTGTAGAAAAAGCCAGCTCACATCACCTGAAAGAACAGAAGGGGGAGTGGGGGGAGAATAAGCCAGTCAGTTGGCATGCTCTTTCCCCTGACCCCCAAGAGTCAACTCCTCCAGTTTGCTCCTAAGAAGAAGAAATGCCTCCTGAACACTTGTGGCCTCTATAACTCCTTGAATCAGCAAATACAGTGCCAATCTGACTGTCGATCTTAGCAAGGGAGTTTCAGGCGTGCTGGAGTGCATCAGACTTGCTGTACTGTCTGAATCGGACTTTTGGCTAGCCTATTAAATCCCGTGAGGAGCAAAAGCAACCTCAAGGACATGATTGCAAAAGGAAGGAGGACAGAGGAGGAAGAAACCGTGATCTTTCCTCCCAGTCTTCAGCTTTAGTTCTGAAAGCCGATGTTTGGGGAACCCCTAATGGCTAAACGCGCACGAGCAGAAGCAAAAGAAAACGCCTTGCTTCCATTTACTGTGAACATGTTGACTAGTTTTTTTTTTTTTTTTTTTTCCCTTTCCTGTCTCCATGTCTCGGACTTGAGTCCCTTTGCCTCTCATCTGTTTCTAGCTTGGTTGAGTTTCGACCAACCCAGAGATGAAGAAAATTAGATTTTAATGGAATATTTGATTTTCATTCCTTAAATGATTTAATTGCAAGTTTCTATTTCGGACTGGTAGAAATGCAAAGACTTCCAGCCAAATGTAGACAATCTCTCATTTTTCTGCGTTTGACACTGACAAACTTAATAAGACAATGCTAGCCTTGATTCTGGGGCTTTGGAGGAAGGTTTGACTAGCACCTTTCTGAATTATTATTCATAACCTGCATTTCCTGCATTTGTTTCTCTTTCTTATAAATGCATAAAGAAATATGCATAAGTGTACATATTCCATGTCAGAATCCTGTGTTTGTATTTACTTATTCTGGTTGTATTGACTTTGATTCTTATGTGCTTTTGTTTGTCAAGGGGGACAGTATATGTGTGCTTATATAAACTTACACCTTGTTTGCCAGAATGTCAAAGACCAGATTGGTTTTTTGTTTTGTTTTGTTTTGACTTGTTTTGTTTTGTGCTGGGAAAGGGAAAGGCAGCCAGGAAGGTCAATGACTAGCTTGAAGTCAAGGTCAGTGGGCTCTTTAGTCGTCTGAGCTTTTCAGAGACTTGAATGCAGGCTAGTGTGCCAATGCCTAGGACATTCTGGCTGCCTGGGACATTGAAGCGAGAAGACTCTGCTACAAGAAAAGCTCAACACAGGTGAGAACATCAGATGTCTCTCTCTCTCTCTCTCTCTCTCTCTCTCTCTCTGTTTCTGTCTGTCTCTGTTTCTGTCTTTCTGTCTCTGTTTCTGTCTCTCACTGTCTCTTTCTCTGTCTGTCTCTGTCTCTCTCTGTCTCTCTCTGTCTCTCTCTGTCTCTCTCTCTGTCTCTCTGTCTCTCTCTGTCTCTCTCTCTGTCTCTCTGTCTCTCTGTCTCTCTCTCTGTTTCTGTCTGTCTCTGTTTCTGTCTCTCACTGTCTCTTTCTCTGTCTGTCTCTGTCTCTCTCTCTGTCTCTCTCTCTGTCTCTCTCTGTCTCTCTGTCTCTCTCTGTCTCTCTCTCTGTCTCTTTCTCTCTCTCTCTCTCTCTCTCTCTCTCTCTCTCTCTCTCTCACACACACACACACACACACACACACACACACACCACTGTACAAGTCATCATCCCAAATTTAGACAGCCATATCAACAGCGACATTTGACCTTCCATGTTGACCTTGCATCTCTGTGCAATATTGGAATCCCCTGAACTCATCTCAATGCGAGCTAAGCAGAAAACACATATTTTCTTTTCTTACTTTGGTTTGTTTGCTTGTCTTGTTGTTTTTGTTTCATAAGTGAGAAACTTGCTCCATTTCTCAGAATTGCCTTGAACTCTTATTAGACTGAAAACATACTCCCTTTTCAGCTTCCTACTGCTAGAATTTTAGGCATACATCACCACTCCTTCCTTCATGCATATTTATTTTGACATGCATGTTAACTTTGCTGTTTTTTACCTTTACCAGTTCTGAGAAAAATATAATCTCTCTCTATGTTATGAGAATATTGCGTACAAGTGTGTGTATGTGTGGGTGCCTGTGTATACTTGCAAAGATCTGTGTGTGTGTTTGTGTGTGTGTGTGTGTGTACAAACCACTAGCAAGTGCAATGTTAGTTATAGATGACCTGTGCTTGAATGTATTTTCAAGGACCTTATCTATTTCTTTTTTGGGTCTCTTTATTTAAAATACAACTTTCAATATGAAAATCCTAACCATATTTTGAGCTACAGAATTTTTCATCTTCCTCCTCTTCATTGATAATTTCTGAAGAGACTTCCCCCTCTGCAGCTGTTAAGATATGGAGAGCCTGGGAGCATGGGCTCTGGAAATGTGGCCTGCCATAGCATCCTACCTCTGCTTGTGATAATAATGGAGCCACAGAAAAGTTATTTCTCTTCAGAGTCCTATTTTTCTCATCTGTAAAATGGGAATCTTAGCAGATTGTAACTCTCAGGACCATGTGAATGTTCACTGATATAGTAGGCTTAAAGTCTTTAAGTAGATATCTAGCAGACGTTAATTGCTTAATAAATACAATGACTATTACTGGGCTCTGAAAATATGGCATAGGCTAGCCTTAGTACTTTGCTGGCTTTACTTCATTTGCCTAGTTATACTCAAGAGAGAGTGTGTCAGCTCACTGGAGAACATTATGCTGTATCTAGTGGCATCTTTGGTTGTCACGACTTGGGGGTTGCTACTGGCATCTAGTGGATAGAGGGTGAGGCTGCTCAGATGCACCATACAATGCACAGGATTGTCACCCACAGGATGACAATAGAGTTTGGTGTTGAGAAATCCTGACTTAATCTAAGAACTATGTACAGTGTGTTCATTTCACAGAATAGCCTGAAAGCTGGAGAGCGCATAGCTTATCACCCTGCAGGTGCAGTGTTCATAGCCACGCTGCCAGGCATTTGAGGCAAAAGGACTAGTTTTCTTTTGAAGTTAACTACATATAAGATTCTCCAAAACCTCAAGACAGAATGCTTGAGTGGTTTGTGCAAGCAGAGCAGTAAAGGAATGGATTCTGGCAAGTTGGAACAGATGTTGTCCAAAATACAGTAGCAGCACAGTGCTGGAAGACCCAGCCTCTGCCAACTCTGACATTTTTGCATTGTTGGATTGTAAGTGAGTCCCTAGAGGCTTATCCAGCATTGGTTGGATCACAGGAGACTCTCCCAAATCTGGAGATGGCATTGTCTTTCAGTAATCACATCTGCCTCTTTAAATATTATAACCATCAGTTTGTCCAGCCCTTAGAAGTATTCTACACTCATAATTTCACAGATATTGTTGTTTAAGAGGATGCCAAGAGAAAAGTGTGAGATTAAAGAAAATATTATATATCAAGTAAATATAATGAAGTAATAGAAATAATTATCGAGGTAGTCAGTAGGAGGCTAGTCTTTTTAATATCAAATAATGGTGTGATGCCAGTGACTCATGAATGGGAAACATTTTATCTCACGCAAACTTGAGAACAAAGTGGCAGCATAACCCAGGGCCTGGCACAGAACAGATGCATAGCTCACATTCCTATGCAGAACTGAGCACGGTTTGAATGGCACTGGTACCACTAGCCTCAGACACACATGCATAGACAGTCCGTTCCTATTTAGACCTCCCACTTTATATCTGAGTAGAAAATATTAGCAGTAATTGGTTGGTTCCACTTCTCAGCCTCTCAGCCTTTGCATTAACTGTAGTCCATCTCTACATCCCAGCAACTCTTTCCTCTGTTACATCCCCTTGCCTTATGTGTGGAGAATTAGATGGATGTGTTCAGAGAGCCAAGTGACTCAAAATGCATCCCCTTCATTATGACCTACGGTCAAACCCAGATGTCACAAAACAATTTGTGATCTGCAGCGGTCACTGTGGTCTGGGCAAAGAGGCCACAACCATTAGTAGAGATCAGTTCCCAAACCATTTCTTTGTGAATGTTTATTACATGACTCCATTTCTGTCTTTTTTAAGCACAGCTAAATTAATGGCAACACAGTTTACAGTCCTCATAACTGTCATTTTAATTGTGACATTCGCTGGATTAAAAGTCCTCTTGCCTTTGGCCTCCCACATGTATTTTTTACCCCTGTTATACTGATTCTCAGCTACATGCAGCAAACAGTTATTTTCAAGTGACAGTGAGTGTGGAGGTGGGGATGGAAAAGAATAGAAAATATTTTTTTTTTATGTAGCATGATACATTGAAGAGAAAGAAGCATTGTCTTCTAAAAGTATGAAGTTGGACATAAAAACGTGTTTGGAGGAACCAGTTTAGTTTGGTGGGTAGGTGTTTTGTACTTCAAATTAATATTTGTCCTTTAAAATAGCAGATGTTTAGCTGTATATGTGGGCAGTGGATACAAGTGGGCACAGCTTAGATGTTCCAAGTGAAGAGCTGAGAGACAAGTGTGGCTCTCACAGCCAAGGCAAGCCCCACCTCCTCCTCCTCCTCCCCCTTCTGCTCTACGTTGGTGCTTTCTTGGCAACCCAGATCCACACTGTGGAACCTCACTTTTCAAAAGCATGAAGCAACATTTACCAGTGCACTAAAGGCTATGTGCTCAGAGTGAGGGCATCGGAGCAGCAGCAACCTTGCCCAGGGGCTGGTTAGAAAGTCAGAAACCCAGGCTGCATGCGCCCACACCTCAGGGATCAGAACCTGTACTCTAATAGGACCCTAATGAGTCCCAGTCTCATTAAGGCTGAGAAGTGGTGGTCTAAAACATTCCAAATCTGAACTCTACAGGGCCAGTTATTTATTTCTGTATTACGCTCTTTATATTGCATACATTACTTGAGGACATGTATCATTCTCTTTTTGAGGGGGTGGTTTTGGTATATTTGTTTAGACCTGTTTAACATGTAGATATATTTCCTGAACACAGAGGTACTCAATCAACTCCTAATAAATACCATTTTCATGCTCAGATTATGTTCTCAAAGACAAAAAGGGGAAGAGTGGAGATTGGCACGTACCCATTTGTGTGCTTCTAAGTTTTCAGCTGAATGCTCTTGAGTAAATTATTTACATCATTGTCCACCTCAGTTTCTTTACATGTAAGTTGCAAGACATAATTACTGTCACAATGGCTTGTTCAGAGGATCAAATGCGATCCAACGTTGAAAGCCGTCAGCATAGTACTAATTGGTTTATGGTCAGTTCTTGATAAAGGTTGGCTACTAATATATTAATTATCATTTAATAGACTGGGTTCTAGGCATAGTATACCCTAAAGGAATATACTCCAGCCCTGCCTATCCACACTCCATTTTTACTAGGTACAATTGCAGCAGATTGCTTCCTGAGTCAAGGTACTGCATAGACAAACTTACATGGTCATTCAGCAGAATGGGGCAGATGGGGAAAGACCTACTCTTGGCATCTAATGGACAGAGAACCATTAAGTTGTTAAATGTCCCAAGACATATGAGATACCCCTGCACTCAACAACAAAGGACAGTCTTGCCCCAAATGTCAATAGCACTAAACGCTGAGAGACTCTCTACTAGAGGACTTAGGTAAGCAAAGTAATTGTGTTTTCTTCAGGATTTAGGCACCACTGTGTAGTCACTCCCTCAAATATTAATGTTGAGCCCCTTTGTCAGAATCCATCTACTGTGAGGCAAATCATTTCTTGTGGAACGAGTCACACAGTGGAAAACCTGATGCAGCCTGATTAACCTATTAAAGGTCATAAAACAATAACAATTACATTGCACATTTCATTCTTTAATATCAAAGGGAGCTAGGCTCTTTGAAATGTAAAACATCATAAGTGAAAGAATAGCGCCTTCAATTCCCCCAGGAGCTCAAGGTCATTGTATAAATAACACACTGGTTCCCCTATTAATTTCACTCCATCTGAGGATATTCAGGAGGCCAGAAAAGATGGGACAGAGGAAAATCTGCAGAAGGGTGAACTTCCAACACCTGGGAACTGAGGTCGAACAATGTAGCCTCAGTCCACAGTTCAGCACAGATGCTAGAAATGTAAAATACCTGTCCTCGCAGCTGGTAGAGGGTTACAGCACGAAACACCTCACTTTTTCTTTCCTTTTTTTTTTTTTTTCTTTCTTTTTTCTTAACAATGCTGGAGGAACTTCCAAGGACACATTAATTTCCCAGGTACTATTGCAAAACCAAGGGTGAGGAGGCGAGTGTTAGGTTCTATTCCTACTGTGAACAGATTAGGCAGACACCAATTTACACCTCATTGTTAAGAGAAACTTTATTCTGCAAGTGAGACCACATTTACATCTTTGGTAATTAAGCTAAAAAGATTTTTTTTAAATGACATTTCCCCCACCACAAATCCTGAAGTAAATATTGTATGTTAAGTGGGATCAAATGCTAAAATATATACATTAGAGCTATTGCCCAAATCTGAGTCCTGGCATCATCCTTCAGCTTTATCGTTTGGTTAGGCTGAAATCAGAGCTGTGCCTGGTGGTACTTGGGTTTTACAAAATGCCACAATTACTAACTGAAGCAGCTGAAGTGCTGCGGAGGGGGGCAGAGATGTGCTGTTGGACAGGCTGGTTCCTGCCTGCTCTCTGAAACAGTGAGCCATGGTAGTGAGTTAGCAAGTGCCCCCAGTAATTCAGAGGGCCCCATCCATCAGCCTGTGTGCCAGGCTGCAGCGGCCTCCAACCATACATCTCCCACTTCTTTTGCTTCTTGGCAATTTTCATTTTTAGGAAAATTGAACGTGGAGAGCTGTATATTAAGAGCTCGAAGAAACTAACATCCTTTATTCCACACACAGAAGAATCGAGTTGGCCTAAGAGGCATTTTACCCTCCTAACAATTGGCATCGTTGCTATAAACAATACAAATATGGTCCTCGATAATAAATAATTGCTGAGTACCAGAAAAAAATAAATGAAGTATGGGTCAGCAAGGAGACACATAATTTCTAAAGAGATTTGCACCTAGATTGAGGCTGTGGGGGTAAAGTTAAGCCATCCGGGGGCTCATCTGTTCTGAACTCAGGGAGAATGCTGAAAGCATATGTATGCTGAATGCAGAAGACTGTCCAGCTAGGTTGAAGTCTGTATTTTGGATGGATTTCTCCTATGAAGAGAATTCAAAGTAAAATGTTCAAGAAAGAAGCCTGGAACTGCTGCTTCTCCAGCTTCATGGTCAGTCAAATCAATCAGGAGGCTACTCTTAGAGAAAACCGTGGAGAACCTTGTGATGTTCATATATGTTGAGCAGAAATGGCAGGGAAATGTTTCCTTTCCTTGAGGCTGTAAGTGTTGGCTTGGTATATATTCTTGGCCCTGATAAGAACATGAAAAGGCAAGACTTTGGATATGATTATTTTGTATTTGGGGACATTTGTTGGGGTGGGAGATACAAACATATCACAAACTTTCCTTTCTAAAAATGATCCAGATTAGCCTTTGGAAGCACCTTCAGTTTTGCATCTCTTGGGTTACCCCATAGTCTTTCCCACAAGGCTGCTTTGATGCTATGTTCCCACATCCCAAAGAGTCGTGTTGACCTCCTGTTCCCTTACCTTTTATGGTTATTTCTGTGTTCTGTCAGATAGTGCTTGTGTAAGTCACACTAGCTGGTAACCCTTCTAGAATCTGTACTCTCTACCTTTATCACTGAATGAGGACCCCAATATGTAGACCTGGGCATCAAGGACCCCAATATGTAGACCTGGGCATCTTAATCTAAAGGAGCTTACTTTGTGATTTATCAAATACCTGGCAAATCTTTTGTTCATCCTAACCAAAGTTCCAGGAGTGAGCATCCAATAGGAAACCATCTTGGAGTTTGCATTCTGCTGAAAGCACTCAGACATGCTTAGTTAACTATATGATTATTTAGAAATAACAAGTGTATGGGGACAATAGAGAGAGGAGCTGTGATGTGGGGTGAGCACGGCGCAGTTTTTAACGGGTTGATTGGGGTAGCCAGTAAAGATGGCATTGAGAGGAACACCATTAGGAGCTTGCGAGAGTGATCCACATTCAGGCAAGCCTCTAGAAACTTGTGCATCTGAATAGAAGAGAGTGAAGGACAGATAAGGAGGAGCTAGACCTGGTAACACAAGAGAAGACGAGAACAAGTTATTGAAACATTCAAGAGACTGAGGACAAAAGGAATTTTTGGCTAACTCCAGCAGAGGACTGAGAGTATCCGATCCTCATTAGGAAAAGATACACTGCTGCTAAATTGCAACCAATCACTAGAAGGTTCATATCATTTATACCGCTAGCTAAAATACCGAATCGGAACTCAGTGGCTTGAAGTAGAGCTGACGCACAATTCTGATTCTCAAATGTTGACGTTTTCCCTGGGCATGTCTTTTGCTGATGTTTGCCTTTATTTACACAGTTCTATCCCCCTGGTGGGTCAAGTGAGGCATGAATTCGATAAAGAAGATGACCCTCTTCCTGTGCTGTTTTTCATCTTCTAGAAGGCAAGCGAAAGTTTCTCTTTCACAGCAGTTGCCCCATTTCAAGCTTGCCAGCCCCACTGTTCAAGAGTTTACCATCCCTTTGCTTGTATCACTCCCCATTTACTAAAACATTTCTTTCCAGACCCAGCCGTGGTAGGAGAGAATGATAAAAGCACACAGAAATGAAAGGGTAGGATACATTTGAGTCATGGCAAATCAGCCACAGGGAGCCAAAAGTTGACAATGGAAGACAATTGGAAGGCTTTAGAATAATCCAGAAAAGAAAGGAGGGTGAGCTGCACCAAAGAGGTGACAAGTGAAGTGTTAAGAAGTATGTAAATTCCATTTTCCCCCTGCAGTCTGACCTTATTTTTATTCCCCCAAGTCTTGAGGGAGAAAAGAGCTATTACAGGTCCAGAGACAGGTGGTGTTCTTACTATGCACAAGATGATATCATAGTAAAGTAAATGAGGTCAGGGCTAAGTTTCTTTTATTGCCAGTAATTATTCGATGAATTTTCTGAACAATTGTAAACTTAGTAATTCACTTAGTGCTGTGACTGTACATGGCACCCTGTCAATAGCAGCAGCAGCTAATATTTATCAAGCACCTTCAGAGTACATGCTACTGCACTCACAGCGGCAGAGGCAAGCCGCGTTAATTCTTCCAGGCAGCCCAGGACTGCTGACTGGTTTATTACATCACTCTATTAATTGATGGTTGCCGTCTTCAGAACACTTGGCATCTCAAATATAGTTTCAGATTTTTTTTTTGAAGTACATGTAGACTCTTAACTGCACAAAGAGAGGCTTAAGAGCTCTGCCTTTGTAAGCATGCTGATGCATTTTATTAACCACATCACCAACAGGCAGATAATAGTCCCATTTATTGGGTAAAGAGGTTGAGAAAGGTTTAAAAAAATTGGGCAGTGTCATATATTCAGATGGTGGCTGATTGGGGCTTGAAATATGATAACTTTTTATTGCACTATACTGCCTCTCAGTGGTATGTGTTATTCCCACTTCGTTCATGCAGTAATGTGTGGCTATAAAAGCAGCCCCAAAGGATTGAACCAATGCCTCTGCTCTTTAAGGGGGTATCCATGTCAGTAGCCTTTGACATCTGCATAGCTTAATCACTAGAAGAGTGGTTTGTTTGTTTATTACTGTAAGCCCCATTTTAGAGGGGATTTGTCAGCCATTAAAATCACTAGTCTGTGTGTGTGTGCCTGTATTAAATTCTCATCAGAAAAATGTTGTTTTCATAGTATATCTAGAGAGAGATTTAGGAGCCAGTTTGTGAAAGAAATTATTTAATTGAGATCTTTGCATACATTTTCCTCTGAAAACAATAATTCGGTTGTTATTGTTTTTGATGTATAATTCTTTTAAAAAGAGAACTTTGCATTTTTAAATAAATATATAATGCCAGAGTTCAGAGCTAAAGAAATTGCAGGAAGGGGCAGTCTAAATGCAGAATTTATTTGCAAATCTCCAAAGTAGCACCACAAAATGCCATGTACCCGGAGATGCGCTAGAGTGTGCACCCTCCAGAACGTCTGTCTGTTGTAATTCCACCGCATTACAGATTTCAGTGCGTATCTCGCCTGCACAGCTTCCAGTGCGTTTCAGATATTCAACATCAGAAATTGCACTGTTTTATCCTGGATTTTACAAATAGCAACCAGATTATTGTAAAACAGAACTATCTGATAAGTCAGATTGTGAATTGCTTTTGTGATTGTCACGGGTGAGAGTATTGAAGAAGCTGGCAAACAGTACAGCACACTGGTTATGGTAAAAGAAAACCCATAGCAGTGAACGCGTTTTTCTGATGAATACGTTCAAGGCTGTGATCATTGTGCGGCTTCTGGTTGGATGCTTTCAAATGTTCCATATTGAAAAACATCAGTAGCAAGAACCAAACAGTCCACCAAAGCCTGTGCTCAACTCAACGGAGAGGAACAAAAATTCTTACTTAGAGAGTTTCATTGAGGCCAGATCTATTTGTCCACCATAGGAAGCAGAGTTTTGAACTTCTCTCCTGATTGGCTTTTCCATTTTTGCTTTATAATCATAAAGGAGGCTGCTACTTTGGTTTTCACTTAAGGCTTTGCTCAAATCACCATGCAATGGAAAATAGGCAAGACAGACTTCTGATCCATAGACAAAAGCCAAGATGCCAGAACATGGTAATTATTGTCCACAATTTTATAAGCAAAATAATTGCTTTTAATTGCCTGAATAAGATATGACATAATTACAATATTCAATAAACTAATTTAAGAAAACTATTTATAACATAAACCCTTAATTATGTTATGTACTCATTCCTATTTTGCAAGTGGATATGAAAATGGACATGAATTATATCTTTAGAAAGATACATTAAGGACATTTTTGAAACTCAAAGGTTATATTCTATTTTTATTTTGTTTTGGAGCGTGTTTGTTGGTTTCCTTTTGTAAAGCAGTCATTTATAGACAGTTCCACTAGCATGAGTCTCTAGTGAGCACCGACAGAAGCACTATGTGGGTGAAAACTCTCCCTAAGAAAGCTCTTTTTGTCCGAAGAGAAAGGCTTGTTAGGATGAGACATGTTCTGCCACATTCTCTTCCTGTCACAGTCATTCTAAGGAAAAGCAAACCTCCCTTAAGAGATGACTGTATAATTGGGCCAGAAATGACCCATAGAAGAGGCCTATTGGAATCCAAAAACACCTTCCTTAAAGACTCTAAAGACTAGTTGCTGATGGGTCAGCATGCGCTGACTGACTTCCAACCAATGGATCAATGATGAGGTGGAGGCATGCTCTTCCAGAGGCCAAGTTACTAATGCTTCCTCCACAGAGTCTTAATTTGATAGGATGAGGTAATTATGACATTTTCTTAAACAGGGCCTGAGTCAAAGCGTGTG
>OU015755.1:68611100-68633285 GCA_907169655.1 Acomys percivali | reverse complement strand
GCAATATATATTATACGGAAAATAAACACAATGCTTCCAGCCTTCAGGAAACTTGAAATTAATGCATGGGAAATTAGATATGAATCCAGTAAAAGTGACCTAGAATTATTAGAAGAAAAATGGCTCACCAATGCTGTGGCATGTTCAATGGCAAGGCAAGATAAATTGTAAAATCATATGTAATAAAATGTTCCAGGCAATGGGTGCTTTGAAATTTGAGAACAGAGCATTTACCATGAGGTAACATAATCTAAAAAGGATTCTTTGAGGCTAAGAGAATTTTATATTGAACAAAAAGTAACATGTATCTCACAAAACAAATCCTGTGTGAAAGGACAGAGTGTAGAAAGACAAAACTGGGGGGAAAGTACATTCACCATTCACTCATTTATTCATCAAACCTATGGGTACCTAGCACTCACTCTATGCCTCATATGAACACAGAAGCAAATGACAGGTGGAAGAATCCTTACTTCCTGACACATATGCAAATATTTATACCAATGATTATTACATGTGGGGAGCATAAAGTACCTCTTGTATATATGCAAATACGCTAGAAACTAGGCTTGTGTGTGTATCTGTGTGTGTTTCTTAAAGTATTCATTCAACCTTGTTTAAAATTCAACAATGTTGCTCAGTACTGTGTACATTGGAAAATATCTGTTGCCTGAATTTTTCCACAATGACCTGAGTTGTTTTAGAATTACGTAGACTTATCCAGAGAGAAGATAAATGAGAAGGTAATTATTGCTTTTATTTAACAAGAAGAATTAAAGGTTACCAAATGCTGTGAGTGTTTGAGTGGTTACTCTTGACTTTCTATGTAACCTTAAAAGGATGATTTTCAGCTATTAACCTTCCCCTTCCCATGCATGGAATAGTTGCCTGAGGGGTCCATTTTCAGCACAGTATAAATACCATGTATGAGGAGCCAGGTTCAGGAACATTACTTTCCTGCAGATTCTCTGAAGAGGATCCCACTCATTTCTGTTGGCTCATTCATATGTAATGTTTGTCTTTTATATTATTTTGTATAATTATGATGATGTTCATGAATGATGGCTCATGATGAAGCCGTTTCCTCACAAAATTGTGTCCCTGAATTTAAATGTGGTTGGAATCTTTAATCCCCACGAGCGCAGATGATCAAGCAGACAACAAACACGGAGTAAGCAAGCTACTTTGTTTAAAGATTTATGGAAGGCACTAAAGATGCGGAGATGCTTCAAACATGAATATGGCTCTCTTTTTATTTGGAATATAATTAGAAACATTGCCCACAACCTGAACTCTCAAATCATGATAAGCTAATGTGGTACAGGGTAAGGTCTGTGTGAGTGGCATGGATTTGTAAAAACCTAGAAGGCGGATAGACAAGGGTATGGCTTTGCTGCGTGCTGTTCATGTGACATCTGGTGGGTCACTTGCTAGCCCTCAGTTCCATTTCTGTAAAGTGGTTCTAATAACAGCCACCCAGGGAGTCATGGTAAGGGTTAGAAATTGGAAGCGATGAGTCCCTTTGACGGAGAGAGTACTTGTATGATTGCTAACTGCTCTTTATCGTGTGGGTTCTAGATCTAAACTGAGATGTGCATGCTCTTCAGCATTTACTAGATAGCAAAGTTCTCACTATATTTTATAGACAAGGCAAGTAAGGTGTAGAGAGGGGAGTATTTAACCAATGTTCCACAATTAGGAAGCAAATTCCAGGGTCAGGATTTGCACCTAGGGCAAAGTCCAAAGCCAAGCTCCTAATTATGATGTACGCCACCTTTCCTGGGGCCCTCAGATAGCTACTGTGATTAAAGCAATTTCGCTGCTGTAAACCAGGAAGGTCAAGGGCATCTTTTTGGAGGACTTGTAACTTGTTCTGGTCTTAGATCAAGAGATTGCAGTTAAATACGCTGCGGTGAACGGGCGGGGGGTGGGGGGCGGCATTCTAAGCAGAACTGAGGCTGTGTGTGCAGCAGTGGAAGGCTTGCAGATGCCCTGGGCTGCGGGGGGGGGGCGGGGGGGCGAGGTTTTCTGTGGCAGTACTAGAGAAACACTTGCAGGGATAGTCAGTATCAAACCACAGAGGTGACTCAATGTGCAGCAGAGAAATCTGCACTTTATTCTCTGGGGGAATCGTGAACCTTTGATGATTTTTTTTTTTTAAAGCTGATACATACGATAATGAAATAAAACAGACTTTCAATTGGCCAATCAATAACTATTGGGAACAGATGCCATTCAAAGTGGCATTTTAAGAAGGTTATTCTGGCTTGTGAGGGATGAATTGGAGAAGAAAGAAAACCTCTTCAAATGGTTGTTTTCAATAAGCTGTGTCGTGACAGGGGGAGAGGTGTCTCTACTAACAGGACGCTAATAGGAAAGTGCTGGTTTGCCAGAGATTAGCTGTTTTATATGTTAGTGCCGATTCAAGGTCACACCTAGAATAATGTCACTCTCCTTCGCTGGGATCTGAAGTGCCTTCTTCAGAAGGGAAGGAGACGGTGTTACAACCTGACATAGGAGTTGGCAGGGCCTTGCAATGTCCTCGGGATGGATCCTGCATATCTGTATCTAGAAAGGCTGCAGACACACACACACACACACACACATACACACACACACACACACACACACATACACACACACACACACACATACATTGCTGGGACAGGGCAGAAATCAGGATGGGTCTGGGGTCTGGAAATGAAGTCACAAGACGTTTTTTTAAAAGTGCAGGAGTGGCGCTTGGTGGGTACTGGAAATTGAATGATTGCAGACAAAGGAAAGAAGAGCAGCAGGATTGTCTCCGAGGTCTTTATATTTTACACTGATGGGGACGTGTGGAGAGAAAGCTTGCTTTGAGGGCAGACTCACTACACTAGTCTGGTTTGTAGAACTTGTTGGGTTTTAAGCACGTTACTCAAGTGGAAAGACCCAGAGGGCAGTGTCAATAACTAGATCATGTAAGGAAGGTCAAGGGTGGAAAAAAGTCTTCACGCGCCATCCATTTTGAGGCGATTAAATATTATGTTTTCCATTTTTAAAAAATGTTAAAGGAGTGCAGAGGATTTCCTAACAAGACAAAAGTTGCATGTTAAAATATGTGCTGTGAGCTAAGAACAAACTCCACCCACAGCACATAAATTCTTTATTCCTAGCAACGGACCAGGAAGCACATAGACGCATATCCATTTTAAGACAAGGCAGTATCCACAGAGAAGGAAATGATTTGGTCAAGGTCACACAGCAAGAAGGTAGCTGGGGCTGGGATTTGATCCCAGGCAGGCAGGCAGCCTAGGAACCAAAACTGTGAATGGAAACACCAGAATAGACACTACAGCCTAAGTAGGTAAGTGCAAAGCTTCTCCTGCCAAGAAGGCAGCCACAGAAAGTCGCACTCCAGTTGGAAATATTAACCTTTGGTGGGCCCCCCTCACCCAAGAGACCTTGAATAAAAATCGTATCTAGCAAGCTATAAATGATATGTACCAACCTCCTCACTGCATAAGTGATGAAAATGAGGGACATCACTGATAGCCATTTTTTAGCTTTTAAAAAAAAAAAAATCTTTTTGTCTTGCCTTGACTTGATTTCTTTTTATCTTTGATTGTCTGTCAATTGCGTGCCCTGTTCAATAAGCCCCAGTCTCCCCCTTGTCCCCGTTTCTATGATGCTGAAATGGATGCATCTTGTAGCTGAATCTTTATTTCTATTGTCAGAAAATTCTTCAGTCCACTTATTCCCTTGTATAAAGTTAATTTTAACTATAGAACCTGTATCAATAATGTCACTTTGAGGCTTCTGCTTTCAATATGCTGGGGGGGGGGAGGGGAGAATAATGTGTGTGGAGAGTTTGGAATTCAGCCCTTTCGGAAAGCAGGGCCTTACGACTTCCCCTCCAATCTACATTTGAGCACTCCGTCATCTGGCCAGCTGCCTTCTCTTCAGCCCCTGTGTGTTCTCTGCTCTCTGTGCTGCCTTAATGATCAGTAGAGCTTCATCTGAGTACGTTTGAGATGGGGGTACTTCTTTATTTGGGTCCAAGCAAAGCACATATCCTCTCTTGGCGGAGCATGAAAAGAATTATGCTCTGGCTTTAACAAGATTAAGCAAGCCCACTTTGGATACAACATTGTGACTGGGGCAGGCAAAAGGGTTTTATCCTTCTTGGACCAATTCTCTCATTCTATATCTGGCTCACACGGAAATTCCAAACTACAAGATGCTGAGGGTCCACGGGCAAATTCTTAGAATATAACGTGGTAGAAATACAAAGATGGAGTGTTGGGGTTATCTTGTTATTGTTGTTTTTTTTTTTTCCTGAATTGGCAAGTGTTCTAAGTCGGGTGTATAGAATTTACCTTCTGATATTAAAGAAACATGATTTTGAGGAGATGGTCCGTCCAAAGGTTGAGGCGTCCCCTCTTCTTGCTAGCTCACTCCTGCCTGCGCTAGCTCAGGTTACCATGGAAAAACAGGCAGTCATTTCACCAATAACTAACTTCTACCAAATACTTGACCTTGGAATCAGCAATTTACATCCTTATAAAAGAGGTCACTGAGGGAATTTAACTGTGTAATCCTGGCCCCCATGTGGCAGGAGAGTATGGAAAGGGAACAAAGCTTGTGAGGCAGCACTGGGAGCGATTTGAATGGGCAAATCATTTCTTTGCCACTTTGTTTTAAAAATGGAACCTCCTTTTAAAATAGTCCAGGAAGGCAGGATGATACAGTCTAAGTCCGTGGCCATAGTGACTCAAAAACTCTGCCCCAGGACTCCAGAAAGGCATCAGAGACCACGTTTGGAGGGAAGCCAGGGAGAATTTAGGTGTGCGCATTTCTAATAGCTTCTTTCCCAACACCTTTCCTTCAAACATCATGTCTTCCCTTTTATTGTGCCTTTATTTCTAAAAACTAAGGGAGAAAAAAAAAATCACCTTTTAAACTTGAGCCAAGAAACACTGTTTTTGCAAGTGCTAATATTTTGGGGGTGGTCTCTCTCTCTTTTTTTTTTTTTTTTTTTTTTTTTTTTTTAAGACAATTATCAAGACGAAGCATTTGTTTCTTCTTTTGTTTACCCGTGGCAGTTTGTCAGCAGTTATGGTAAGTAGACTTCCATCTGCCAGTAAAACTACATTGCAAATTGCCGTAGAAATTAGCAGCTTTCTTTTTTGCCTACATAAATAAATATGCGAAATAAATTGCACACAAATGCATCCCTTAAAAAAAAAAATCACAGGTACACTGCACAGTTAAATGCCAATCAGACAAAACCAGAGACACACTGCGATTATCTCAGTTTTCAAACCTGGAAGATACACGGATGTGTTTCTAAATGAGAGAGGCCGCGGATCATGCTCGCTGAGATAAAAACAGAAGCTGCCAGACACCGCACTGTGGCTTTATTCTCAGAGTCCCCTGCCTGAAACCCCGCTCTATCTTTTCTCCGTGTGTGAGTGTTCTCTCTCTCTCTCTCTCTCTCTCTCTCTCTCTCTCTCTCTCTCTCTCTCTCTCTCTCTCTCTCTCTCTCTCTCTCCTGTCTCTCCCTCTCCTCTCCCTCCCTCTCCCTCCATCTCTCCCTCTCCTCCTCGCTGTCTTCCCTTGCTCATTGTTCTCTCTCCCCCTGCCTTTGATGCACATACGTTGTCACATTCCATCGACTCCTCTCTTCTCTGTTCTTACACTCAAGCCTAGCGGTGCTTTCGCCAGGCAGCAAGCAGCAGCGTCTCCTGCGAGTTTTAGTCATGCGTGCAGCTCAGCTTGATCGAGCGTTCCTTTTCTGCCTTTTCACTCTTACAAAAGATTAAAAGGTGGCGTCACATTGCTCCCCTGTTCCTTCCTGCAGGAGGGACTTAAAAGGGACAACAAAAAACTAATCACTCTCAATAAGTATTTTTTTCTTGCTGGCAATAAATAAATAAATAATAAAGAAAGGAAAGGAAAGAAAAAAAAAAGAAAAATAAATAGAAAGGAAAGAAAGGCAGAGAAGGGGGAAAGGCGAGGGGGTGGACTTAGCGGTGTAATTTGAGCCCGTGGTGAGGATTGGAGCAAGCTAGCGATGCTGCACACTGCTAACAAGGGAAGGAAGCCTTCAGCTGAGGCAGGTAAGAGCGCCGATCGGAGGGTTTGACCGAGTGGCTTAGTTAAATTTCTGTTTTCACCCGTTTTGTAATTGAGAAAGGCATCTGCAGCAGAAGCCGATTTTTCAGTCGGCTTCCTTTTGTTTAACATAGAAAGTACCTGTATTAATTTTGATGAATTAGAGCATGCAGCAAATTCAATTGAAAATAGATTTGTATAGTAAATGCATTTATACGGAATGATTTTTTTCCTCCCCTTTATTTAAGGGGAGAGATGAGAAAGATGATTTTGATCAGTATAGCACTTTGCATTACGTTAAATTCTAAACAGCTAAGGAAAGGGGGGGGGGGAAATAATTCAATTGATACTGTTTTTGAACTCCAGGACTTAAGCCCTGGGAGACAGATGGCATTTGGAATTTTTCTTCTACCTGAACTTCTGATGCTTTATAATAATTTCTCACCGGAGGTATCGGCAAAAAGCAGAGTTTATTTAAGTCTGGCTGTTTGGGTGTGTTGCTTTGGCTCTTGTGGGTGAGGCGCGTCTTGAATCTCCCGAACCTGCGGCAGGTTGACGGTTCCTGAATGGAGACTAAGTGTTGTCCCAAATGAAATATGAAGTTAAAAGATGAGGTGAGGGCAATGCCTTAGAAATGCACCTAGTAAACAATTAGGAGAACTGAGTTATGACAGTTTGGATGGGGGAGTTAACTCTGGAAATACTGTTGGTTTGTAAAGCTTTTTGGATTTGAAGTCCCTTAATGACAGAGGGGGGCTGTTTATGAGACTCAAGCCGGAACTTTGATTTAGGACCCAAAATCTAGGATCCCTGTCGTCTACTACCAGAGGAAGCTTTTAGGAAGGCATTCCTTTTGTGCGCGATGAATGGGAACTCTGGATTTTATTTGATGGCATTTCTCCTTTAAAAAGCTTTGGGATGAAGCTTTTAAAAAAAAGCTTCATATCTATTTTCACATTGAACAAACAGAATATAGCACTGTATTTGAATCTCTCAGCACAGGGGTTTTGTGGCTGCAGGTGTTGGTTTAAAGTTTGGGCTATTTGCTGTTAATCTCACTCTTTGTGGATTTGATCTCCATTGCCGCTGCTGTTAAAAAAATAAATAAATAAAAATAAAACTATGGCTGGCATGAATGAACTGATGTTTGAGAATGGAAAAATAAAAATACAAATAGGCCAACTTTTGAAATGAAGTGTGACTGGCATCTGAATCTTACCCAGGTTTTTGACAAAAGCGTTACCTGACATATGTAAGTTCATTTTTAAATTACCTTGGTGGACATAAGGGAAGGACCTTAGAAGTGTATTGTTTGGTTAAGAGAATACTTCTCGGGAATGGAATATGGAAAGGTGATGCCAATGCCTGTAGGCTTGGCCCTAGAAAGAACTGCTCTCCTATGGCATCGTGGAATCAAGCAAGCTCACGAAGAAGGTATTTCATGCTTTTGTGTCGTGATAGGATGTTTTCTCGCTTACTTTCCAAACTGGACCGGTTGTTAAACACCTTGATCTGGCGTGTTTTGTGTTGCCAGACCCAGCTAATGGCATCTTGTAGGTGCAGCTTGTGTAGCTGCAGCTTATGAGGACATGCTGGGTACCAGGCATTGGGGAACAAATGGGCAGTGCCTCTGGTCAGATGACAACATCAGGAATTTAGCTCTGGTAGGAGTTTCCTGGGAAGGTCCTGGTACAGGTGCAGGCAAACTGAAACTGTTTTCTTATGGATTGAATTGCAGAGAGAGGGCATGAACCAAGAAAGAGGAGACTGCTGTGGGGTGCTGTATAGATGTGTTGGTGGGCACTGGCAAATTTGAAAAATAGCCTCATGTGTAGTTTTTTTTTTTCTTCTTCAACTTGAGAAACTGTACAGAATCATAAAGTAGCTTTTCTCAGATTCCACCTTCCCTGTACTGCTTTCTGGAATGAACTCTTTCCTCCGTACACCTAAATATTGACTTTTTTTGTTTTTGTTTTTGTTTTTTGCTCTGACTATGAGGATTATGTCTTAAATATGTTGTAATGGTTGAAAAGGCATGTCAGGCACTCTTTTATCTTTATCACATGTACTTTCTACTTTTGTGTATGAAAATGACTTTTTCAAGGTGAGGAGGCAGTACTGAATTTTGAATTGTACCTTGCCCATTTACCACCACTTGAACCTCTGTATCTCTCCTAAAGAAGAAAACAGAGTAAGGGTGTATGCAGAGAGTTGCATCGTGGCTGGACAGGAGTTCAGCTGGACTCTAGGTAGATAGCAATCAATAGTTTCCCTCCTCAAACTATCTGATTCATATAAATAGCATTTTTCTGGCTTTTCCAGTAGATGTTGCTGGAGAGCAAAGAAAAGATTATTCCTCCCCCCCACCCCAGGAAAGAGAAGAAAAACAGTAGACTTATAAAAGGCAAAGAAACAGAGCTCTTCTCTCCAAACTAATTTGCTAATTAATGAATGATATTGAATCATTACTTTTTACGATGTTCTGTAGAAAGCTATTCAAACTTGATTTGGATTTGTAAACTATGATATTGTCCTCCTTGGGCCCTATATACAATGTCTGTTTGCTGTTTTCCCGTTTAAAAAAAAATCAAGTTAACTGCACATTGCTATTCAGACCATTCCGTCCCTGAATGCAAAAACCCTTTAACATGCAAATATGATGTCAGAAGAAGAACTGAAATAGAATACCCCGAAAAGAGTAATGATCAAACGCATTATAAAAATATGCACCAGTTGCCAACAAGTAATGAAATATTAAGAAATTAAAAGCATGCAACCTCTAAAGTAATAGAATTTCATTGCTCTGAGACTGTTTTCCCACTGAATATTAAGTTCTTAATAGATGTACCAGTGAAAAATAAAAATAAAAAAAAAAACAATCAAAAACCTACATGGTTTGTCACTGAAGTTCTTTCATTATATGATGTTGAAAAATTAGCCCAATAGGATTTTCCTCAGAATGGGAAATGTAATTAACATTGGATATTAAGTGCCAGACTGACAAAGCAAAAGCCACAGGCTTGATGAGGGAAATAGAAATGCTAAAGCAAATAGAAATGCTAGGAGCTGAGGGGACCCACACTGGAACTGCTCTGCTGGTAATCATTCTGATAAAATGACAAAGACATCCCAGAGGAGCCCAGGATTCTAGTACCAGACACGAACTGATGCAATTTCAAGCAACCAATGACCTCTATCTATGGGAATATTTATTTTCAGACATGATCAATTAACCAATTTCAATGGAGAAGGGATGTGTATTTTTTTTTTTTTTTTTTTTTTTTTTTTTTGTCATATAAGGGGGATGTTGGGCATCACAAAACCACTTGCACACAGAACCAAAGTCTGACCCATGTTGGATAGCTTTTGGATTTTGTTACCTTAGATAGACTTGGCTCTGTGCTGGTAGATTTTCTTGTTGCATTGAAGTACTTCTTTGTCAGTTTTCATTCCTGAGGTGTGAAATGCTCCATAGGATGTTTTAATATAACACACCCCATTCATTTCTTTTTTTTTCCTGGAAGAAAAGAGTTTATATTTAGAAGGCATGAGTGTCAGCTACATCTATTTTGCAATTAGCACTAGAAGTCCACTGGGGTAAGGGCATTCCAGCTTTCTTCCTCTTTGCTTTATGTACATATTTTGTTCGGCGTGTGGTAGTTGGCTTGTTTTGTTTCTTTCTTTAAAAAGTAAAGCCTTACATTTGCTGGGTGACTGTATTTTCTGGCTTTGTTTTACTAGTTATTTGGACCCCCCCTCTCTCTTTTCCCCTATAGCATCTATACGGTACTTCCTATATCCAAAGCACCATGAATAAAATGTGCCCAATGTTACCTAACAATGAGAAATGCCTGCCCCTCACTGACATTTTTATAGAAATGGAAGCTATGGTGGCTAGAGAGGCCTGGGGTGAGTGCACAAGATATGCCCTCTCCTCTGCCCCTCAGCAGAGAAGACAAGAAGGGGCTGGTGAGGGCTGGATGGATATTTTGAATTAGGATAGAAGATGAAAACATAAAATAATCCCAGGCAGCACTATCATATGGATCATGTGGGAAACAGAGATCTCAAGCAGTGAGGGATACTAGTACAGTCGTAGGCTTCGAATGACCAGACACAATTTGGGCACTCATAGGAAAGATAGCTGGAAGTTTGTAGAGTAGTTGGAACTTGGTATGAGAGGGAGGAAGAAGTAAACTTGTGAATCCACACAGCTAAGTTTTCCTCAAGAATCTTTGAAACACCTGTCTAGATGATCGCCTTTTTCCAATTACCTTGCAGCCTGCTGGAGCTACTAAGGCTACTACTGTCTTAACTTACCTCTAAAGGGATGTTGTTGAGAAAAGAGAGGCGAATGCCTGGCCTCAAAGCTGGAGGCCAGGGCAGATTGCATTAGCCTAGTCACAGGTAGTAAAGTTGGGCAATAATATCAAGAGGAGTGTACGTGTATGCTGCTGTAATTATTGCAATTTCTTGTGTGTACTGTAGATGTCATGGCCTCATTAAGATAGATTTGGTATACATATGTTTATTTCATACCCTTGTAAGAAAACCTTCACTATTTGTTAAAGACGAGGCACATAGTTTAGCAGATGTGGTGTTCTGTCTGCTGTTTCTATTTGGATAGAATCCACCACGTTTGGTTTATCTCCAGTTTCCTGACATTGATTATGATGGATTTGTGTGATCTTTGAGAGTTTTCATCTCTCTGAAAAGGTATATACTTTATTTATTAGAGTTAATTGCCTTCGCAAATTGCCTGTGTTGTCAATGACGTTCTATAAACTATGAATACCTCACCTTGAACTCTTTGATGCCTAGTACATTTGACTGACAGCCACAGTGATAGACACTAGTCTGACTATATAATGTAAATTTATGTGTGAACCTATAAGACGTTTTCTTGTGTTCGCATACTTCACAATGAGAGGGAGCTAAAACAATCATTAGCACAATTAAATAAGAAGAGTGCCACACTTTTTCTCAGAAGTACTGGTTTCACAAGTAGACAGGGTCGCCACTATCACCTCAGAACCAAACTGCAGATGAGTGACTTCTGGTGTCCTCTAGCCACTTTAATTTAATTTGTTCCATTTGCTTTCCAAGCTTTTCATCTTCCCTCCATTCTAATACCATCAGAGATGGGGGGCTGCCCATGACATTCACACTTGACATTATCAAACACAAAAGGCATCACTCATACACTTGAGTGCATTACAATGCAAGGGAAAAATATATCCCAAAGCCTTAGAAATTATTGTATCATACCTTCAGTGTAGGTGGGGTTTTCTTTTTCAACTCTTTTCTCCTGGATGTCTTATTTAACTATTTTGCTTCTGTGTATTTGTAAAGGATTCTAAATTACCTAGAAAAAAAATCAGCAATCAAAACAAACCCATACCACAGCATAAGCAGCCTTGTGTTTACTAAATGTATATACCTTATTATTAATCCTATTATTATGTTAAGAACTCGTCACATTTTGATGCTTTAACAAAGCTGGTCTCATATTTGAGGTAAGGTATACTGTCTCTGTTGACTTTCAGTCTGACAGTTTTGGCCAAAGCTTGTACTGCTCACAAGTCTATGATCATTGCATTTTTCTGTTACTACTGAGTGAGTCAGAGATCTATTGCTCCCCACTGTAGACCCCCCTCTGTCTCTCTCTCTGTCTTTCTCTCTCTATCTCTCTGTCTGTCTCTGTCCCTCTCTCTTTCTCTCTCTCTTCCTACCCCCCACCTTGTGTGTGTGTGTGTGTATGTGTGTGTGTTCTCATATGGTGGTAGTGTGGAGAGAAGGCTGCAAGCGCAAGTTGGGGAGAATATTCAAGTATGGATTTATCTCCTTTATGAGACTTCTAATGTTTTGAACCTTCTATTCAAAGGCAACTCCCCCACCCCCCACATACCCGCATGCCCCATGTAAGACAACTCTTGTGATCTGAACAACTAGCATTATCAGATTGTGGTGAATTGCTTCGGCAGTGTTACATCATGCATCGGGATCCCGTCTGCTGTAGAGCTCTGTAAAACCACCAGCTACACGATACCCTGCAGATTTAATATACTTCTGCAGCCTCGTGCTTGGGAAGGATTTCTGTAATTGGAGACAATCTAGTACGGAGAACTTTTTAAGCCATCGGAGGCCGAAATACAAGTTTTTTGAGAAATGTGACTTTGCTAGCTTGAAACTGAATGGATTACAAATTTCTCTTAACTGGACAGAATCCTAATTGCCTGTACAGTACAGTCCTGATTATCCGGGGTTTGATTTTCCAGTACAGGGATTATTCAGATTCTTCTCTGACTCTGTCTTCTCTCTAACTACCTAACGTGAAACACTTGTCTAATCATTAGCGCCTCTGCTAATGATATGGAAGGGAGAAGTCCAAGCCAGCGAATATCATTCAAAGATGGATGTAAAGAAGTCTGCTTTTTGAAATTACCCACTAAAATTGTCTGCTAAATTTCAATGGTGGAGGAAGATCATTTTCTAGCTACAAATGACAGCTTACTTTACATTTTCGTATTTCACTCTTGTCTCTGCCTTTTAAAGGAGCAAAACACTCAGATAAAATAAAACAAATCAAACAGTCCTAATAGGATCAGATTTCTGAGAGTGTTGTTTTGATTTATATTATTCCCCTCCCCTCCCAGAGGGATAACTACCCATTTTAATTAACTAGCTGGGAATTGGGGTGTACAGGTCTTTTTAAAAGGCCACATGGATCAAGCAAGGGTACCTTTTGAATGAGAGCAGAATTTTGATAAGCATAGTTTTCTTCTATTAAATCCAAAAGTAGGTTACGGATGCTGATAGCCCAGTTATCCTCCGACACTCCTCCATTTCTATTCAGTGGCTAGGTACTAGTCATTTCTCTGGGCATTATTATTTTTTTTTACAAGTTTACTTCCTGAAAATCTTCCCACTCCTGGTGGCCTCTGGGATTCTTGGGCATGAGTTTGGCTGAAATGGTGAAGAGATGGGAACTGGACCTGAACCGCCAGAAAGGGCCTAGTTGAAGACCAGACATGGAAGGCACTGGCCACCTCACCACACAGGTGCGGAATGGAGCCAGGATTCTCTCTAGTGGATACTATGATGAACTCAGAAATTACTGTGCTCCCATCCCCTTCTTTTGTAGCATGGATGCTTTCCAAATGCTACACTCACCTCTCCTGCTTTATGGTACTGTCTCATAAAAAAAAAAAAATGCCCAATTTTCTTATGCTGTCTCTCTTAAGACATTCAAGTCTTAACAATTGGTAGTACTTTGAGGCACCTACTCAAAATTCACAAGATCTTTCCAGTTATAAATGTATAATGCTATGTAAGTGATAAAATACACACTATATAATATAATTGACACCACAGGCTAAAGGGCACAAAGCGGTATTGTCTCCTCAGTGCCTTAAAAACACTCTTTTATTACTAGACTAAAATTGAGTGTGTTAGAAAGAAATTTGCTTTAAGTTTTTTTTTAAATGTTCATGCATAGACAGATATAGTACAATGGCCAAATAGTCTTCAATGTATCTATTAAAAGAGAATTTAAATAGTGATATAATATAGAAAGTTGAAAGTTAGAAACCAATTATTACAAAAATCGTTTGTGGGCTGGGAAGGTAGATCAGGACAAATTAATTGCTGTAAAAGCTTGAGGACCTGAGTTCAAATCCCAAGAACCCATTTGAAGTTGGGTGTGGTTGGGTATTTCTAGTCCTCTCTCATCACAGAATTCCAGTGTCTTGATTTCAAATAATCCTTTGCAATCTTACTGTGTATGTGTATGTATATGTATGTAAGTATAAACAGATTGACAAGTAAAAAATAAAGAAATAAAATTGGGTATGGTATGCATGTTGGTAATCCCAGTGTTCCTATAGTGAGTTGAGTGGTCGAGAGAGGAGAATCCCTGAAGCTCCCAAGCCAGCTAGCCTAGTGTGTAGAGCAGCTAAAAACAAAGCGACTGTATCTAAAACATGACGGAAGTCAAAAACAACACTTGAGCTCATAAGTTCTCAACCTGTGGGTCGTGAGCCCTATGGGGGGTCATTTGCTAGATATCCTGTCTATCAGATATTTACACGTTATAACGGTAGCAAAATTAAAGCTACGAAGTATCATCAAAACAATATCATAGTTTGGGGTCACTACAACTTGAAGATTGCAGCATTAGGAAGGTTGAGAACCACGGCTGTAGGTTGTCTTCTGACCTCTGTAAGCAAACAAATGCACACAAGTGCTGAAAGTTATCCGCACGACCAGGCACATAAACGTACATGTATACACACATTGTACACACATACAAAGAAAAACCAATGGCCAATCTGAGCATAGGGTTCTATATACAATACTCATCAGCATCTACATTTTTATATTTATATATGTGCCTATATAGCACACAGAATACATGTATATTTGTATACATCTGTATTTAATTTCAGAGGAATGGAAAGGAGGTGGAAGATATAAGTATAGCCCTGGAAAATATTAAGGGGTTTTTTCTTATTGATATTATTAATATTCCATAATTTGTTCCATGTATTCCAAGATGAATGAGATATAACTCTTTGGGGAGGGGTTACTGGGAATTGAACCCTGGAAGTTGTGCTTTCTGAATATGTAGCATAATGCCAAGACCTGGCATTCCTCTTAAGGAGTTTGTGATCTAGTCTGAAATTAAGTTATTTTATGTTTGATTTCCAGCATGTAATTGTAAACATGGAGAGAAAGTCAAGCCACCCAAGCCTCATGTGGTACCTCCACATTTTATATTCTTCCTGTGTTTAGGAAAGGAGATTAAAAAAAAAAAAAAAAAAAAAAAAGGATTACAGCACCTATGATGTGAGGAAGATCTTCCCTATAAAATGATCTATCCCCAACTAAAAATAAATCTGGCTTTAAGGAAAGTCCAGGCAGGAGAGTCCAGATTCTCCTTACATCCTCTGTCAATGCAGGTCACAATCCAAAGACCTGACCAGGTTGTCTGAGAGTCACCGTTCTGAGACTGCTTTCCGTCATTTACGCACGTGAACAACACAAGGGTTGTGCTGTGAACATGGCTGCGATTAAAGCGACACTTGTACAAGATGTGCATGCAGAGAGAGGCTAGGGTCCTGACTAGGCTAGTGACTGATGTGTTTCTCCAAAAATGAGATGGATTTGTGTAATCGGGGTCTGTTCACTCCCAGTCTGCGTGGTGTTGGTGAGGGTTGTCTAAGTTCACAGTGACACATCGCATGTGATTTATTACACATACATGTAGTCTCTAGAGGTCAGTAGAATATAAGAAATGGGTGAGCATTCATGTTCAGATGAGACCCACAGACTCTGGAAACCATTTTTCAAATGGCAGGATGATGATAGTCAACTAATGACATTAGAAACTGAAGTCATTAATCGGTGTTAACAAAAAAAAAAAAAAGTCATGTCATTCTTGTTCATGAAATGAATCTAATCTATTTGTTTTAAGCAAATTTCAGATAAATGAACATTTTTACATGGCAAGAACCTTGATAGAAACCCAAGCTCTAATTACTTTATTATGCTTTATTATAACAGGCTGTGATTCACTTGTCTTAACTTTTTAAAACATCGTTAATAAAACAGAAGAGTAAATTGTTTTTAAACATTGATGGCTACACCCTGAACACTGTTTCTACTTGAGCTGCTGTGTCAGTCCCTTGATTTTAGAAATGAATGATTCATAGGCTGCAGTTTTATCTGTTGTTGTGAACTAAATGTTGAAAAAGGTATTAGAAAATTGTGACTTATTTTTCTCCATGAGGCTAAACGTGTTAACAGCCTGGAGTATGGCTGCATTACTGAGCATGCCTATAAAATTTGAATGTGAATAACTAGTGCTCAAAAGACACAGGATTGAAGGGATGTAGCCACGATCTCTCTGAGAGTAAAGTTGTCACTACCTCTCACACATCATCCATGTACAAAAAGATAGTGCTATGCAGATTCAGGTTTCTTCTGATTTTGAGAATGAGTGATTACCTTGCAATATGAAGTTATATGCCTTGGCTTAGAACTTAATATGTCTTACAAATGTTAGTAACACTTTGACTTGGAAACAGTCTATTAATAAGCTAGTCCCTTCTTGATTTGTGTTGTGGTAGATTGTATGTCTCCTCTGTGATAAATTCTAAGTCATGGTTTGATAGCGTAAATATGTAAAAGGGAGTGGTCAAAAATGATCAAATAGTGATGCCTCTTGTGGATCATGGAAGAGGCACTGAAGTTAATATATGCGTTCACAGGGTCTTTACTGCTCAAGAAAAAAAGCCTAATAAATGCTTTAAGAGTGATTCTGCATAGTGTTTGAGAGCATTTAGGCATACAGTGGCTTCAGTCACCACCCAAGCTTCCCAGAGAGATACTAAGTAAATCTTAAAGGAGCACTTCCAGTGTTTAATCTACTTGCTTTGCTGGCAGTTATTACATGAGGAGACACACTCTGTATTCTGCCCTTGAAGAGTTTCCACTGATGCTGGACACCAACTGTTTATCACCTCCCATATCTGCGTCTGCCCTCCAGGATATCCTCATCCTCCATCCCATCTCTAGGAGATCTTCAGGATTTGTTAGGTTCCACAAGTGTCCAGTTGTGCTTATTCCTTTGGTCTTCTCCACAGTCCAGCCTGGCTTCTAGATACTTCCTCTGAGGTCTCAGCTTAAATGTCCCTTCTTCCTACAAGTCCGTCCTGACTAGGTCTCATCTACAGACTTCGATTCTAAACAGTCTAAGAGCACATAACTCTCAGGTTGCACAGGTGCTTGGCTAATTGTCCATCCACCCACAAAACTAAGCTCTGGGGCTCAGTGGAAACACGAGTGGTGATGACTAGCTGTGCACTGTGGCGGCACTGCCCTCTAGCTTTATAATGGCAAAATAATGTTTATTTCATAAATACTCTTGACCAAATAACTAATCACAAAGCTTCTATAAAGAGGAAGAGCTCATACTAAAAAGACTAGGAAGGACCAGGCCCTATGTTTGTTCTTGATACTAATTTTGGAGTAGGCTCAATGAATCACGGGTCTCACCCTGTGTTTGCCTCTTCATATCTACCATGAAATAGATTCAGACCCTTATGCTCCAGAACACGCTTGTGCGTAAGGTAGATACATTCCTTATAATTGTCTTCTTACTCCTCTTCCTCTTCCTCTTCTTCTTCTTCTTATTCCGCCTCCTCTTCTTCCTCTCCCTCTTCTTTATTCTCATCTTTTGATCATGTAGCTTGTAATAAAAGATAAAGTCCTTTCTTTGAGGGGAAAGAGGAGCCTGACGGTGGTGGTCATGTCTTTCCAGCACAGTGTTCCTAGTTAGGAGAACAAACCTTGGAAGCCAGAACCCCTGAGCTGAGAATGCCTTGGGCTCTGACTACTGCACCACTTACAGACTTATGGCTACCCCATAAGGAACTTTCCTAGGCACTCAGGGCTTGAGAATGATAATACAGAAGAACTATATTATTGATTTAATTGTACTTGGGTCTGGGGGAACTATGTCACTTGCTGTATCTCTCACCACATCGAATGTCATCTGTCTCCTTTCCGAACTTACCTCTCGAAGGCTTCATTAAGTCCTTTGGTTTCTTCGTGTTTGATAACATGCAGCTATCCCTAGTTGCTTGTAATTTAAAGACGGTCATAGATGGAGATGTCAGGTCGCTTTTGAATGCCGCGGCACCTGGGTTTTCATCCTTCACATGTGATTTCCCAGAGGCCACAATTCTCACGTTGTAAATGGCATGTGTAGGCAGCTTAGTACTTGCATGCAGCTGTTTTCCAAGCGCCCATCCCACGTTTGCTATCTCTGATCTTTAAAAGAAAACCATTTTGCTTAAAGCCACACCCTTACAGTAGAAAACCAGTCTCAAGATTCTTGCCGATATAGTTCAGAATGAACTCAGAACTGAGACACTGACAGTTTTGCTCTTTTTTATGATTTTCACTCAGCTACATTTTTTTTTTTTACAGGGCTAAGGTGTTTGCTGAGAGGCACATAGAATGTGGAGAAAGCATTCACATGTGGTGTCTCCATTTCATTATTGTTATCTTAATCACTTTCAGCCTTCACTGTCACATATCTCACACTTACTCCTGTTTCTTGTTATTGTCTGAAGGTATGTTATGTAAAGAGTATAAAATGTGATTGTCTCCACCTATTTATATGATTTAAGTTGAGCTGGATGTTATTCATGGGAAGAAACATGAAAATGACCAATTAAGAGCAAGGTATGCACATACATTGGGATTATTTATTATGTATGATCAGAGATTGTATTTTTAGTATTATATCAGGGGAGTCAAAGAGTGGAGTCTGCAGGAATTAATAAAAAGCCATTTTCTTCATCTAATGGGATTTTAAAAAATCTATTGTCTTTCTGTGTTACAAACAATATAATGTAAAAGTTGATTCCATGACACAATAATTAAATTGTATAAAGAAATTCAAAAGTTTTTAATATGAGAAAGGGAGTGGTCAAGGTGGTTGATAATAATGAGAGAAACCAGAGACGGGAGGGGAAAGAGTAATCAAAGTGGAGTATACATGTGTGAGATTGTCAAATAGCTCATTAAAACAGCAAAGCAAAATAAAAGAAACCAACAACAAAAAGACAACAGGAGAGGACAGTTAGTTTACTCCTCCTCTAACGGTGCCCAGGCTCAGTGATTTGAGGTCCTAACTGTAGTTTCTCTTTAGATTTTTGACAAACATTTCTCTCTTCCCTCTTTGCTTTCACACAAGGGGGCAATAAAGAAAGCTCCTTTCTCCTTTTCTCCACCTGTGTCCTGCCAAACCCTCTGACCATATTACCTGTGAAGTCTAAACACCGAGAACACTTTTCTACATTTCTTCTTTAATAAAAAAGTGTTTGTTCTTTTTTTAAGAAAAAGCAATTACGACCGTATGAACAGATATCCACGACTTTTAGAGTTACAAGCCTCCTTATAATAAATCACAGTGTTCATTTCCGAACATTCGGGAATGAGTAATAATCGATACCCAGAGCAAAGAAAACATTCTTTCAATGTATTTAAATGATTTTATTTCACAAAAAAAATATGCACAGCTTTACAAAATAGACCTTTGACTTTTAACAGAGGAGTACTTTGCGATTTTGAAAGCACTTGTGGATTTGTTAATGTTAAACTGGTAATTGTTGATCTCTTGGGGGGTGCAGCAACTTCAGTGTGGGCTTATTACACTGTAAAATATGGATTGCCTTTACCCTAATGGCCTCTGAATCCTATTACCATCCCATTAGAGAGTGTGGGATTTTAGTAATTCTGTTGTTGTTTCCAGTGGGCAGTGAATATAATAGAGAAGGGCAGGGTTAATGCAATTCATCTCTTTGAATACTTGTAGCTCGGCTCCCATATCACTCAGTGTGGTTTCATTAGGGGTTTCTCCCCTTCTTCCCTTTTCTCTTCCTCAGGCCCCATAACATTTCCCTTGGCCTCTGTTAAGCTTGGAGACTGTGCAGGGCTATGTCGATGCTTCCAACACTTCAGAGAACCTTGGATATTAGCTTCTCATAAACCAAAAAATAAAATAAAATAATATAAACAAACAAGGTGGCACATTGGCTTGCTGTGAGGCAGGCTGAGGCTTAGAAGCATTCCGGTGGCTATCACTGCCAAGAGGAGGATTAGAATAGCTCTCCAATCAAGACCGTTTATGAGGCCTTTTGAACGGAGAAGCATGAGTTCAGAGGGTCAAATTAGTGCACGCCAGTGTTTTGCATACAGTGTTTCCATGTGCACGGGCAGACAGCTGGGTCCTGGGTGCCAATCATGTGAGAGAGAAGAAACAAGAAAGGTTCAAAGTGATGGGGATTAGCTTCCTTTAGAGAGAAATTTATGCATTAATTCCCAACACCTCAGAATTCTCAGCTGATATACATGCCTGATTATAGATCAGTAGTTTTATGCATGGAATTTGTTTTTAGCTAATACAGTCTTTTCAGAATAAATATGAACATCAGATTACTTCTCAGTGTGTCAAAACAAATTAGTTCCCCACAGTGATGCAATGAAAGGTGTAACTATTTTCTCTTTTTATATGTCAGAAAGCATTACCAGGAAAGGGAAATTCCCTCTCTCCCAGCACTCCCACCTCCAACCCCTGAACTAGGGATGGACAAAGGTCCTATTTAATGCCTGAGCATGGACCTGGGGCTCTAGCACCCGCCTCGGTTGCCAGTTATGAGAGCCACAAGCTGAGACCAAAATGACAACTGCCTTCCAAAAAAAAAAAAAAAAGGCAGAGAATGGCAGGAGGTGATCTGACCACTTCAATCTGTTGAAAGTGAGTGATATTCCCAGGTCTATTGTTCACCATCACAGAGAATTAAGTTTCCATGTGTTTCATCATGAATAGGATGAGTGTGCAACATCCCCGCACTACGAAAATGTGGACTGGAAGACACTAGAAGGCTGGTGTCTGGCTGGGTAGAGTCTTATGTTCTCAGTATCACACTTATCCACCTGGTTAGAGCGAATACACTGAGCCTGGATGCTGCTTAGAGATAGGAGAGTTTCTATACTTATGTTGAATTCATGTGTCAAGTTTCCTTTTCATCTGCAGTATTACTTACCATAATTCTAGGCAGACTGTGTGAAAGTATTTTTTTCCCTTTTATCAATTTTGTTGTATTGAGTGAAATTCATTTAAAAGGTATCTATGTAGCTACAGAAACAATTAGTTTTCATACCAATAGATTGATGCAAGTGAGTGTTGTTATTGAATGAGACATCCTTTGGAGCCTTGGCTATGGACTATGTTTTTAATCTGTTTCTGTTCCTATAATCATTTAGGAAGCTCAAACAAAACAGAAGGGGGGGCGCTGCTGTGAGCACATACTAGTGTAATATGTAATTAAAAATACATAACATATGCATATGCATAGAAACCTTTGCAGAGAGCTGATGAACTCGGCAGTGGGGTCTTGTGAAAACTGCTCTGTGCCTTTGAATGGCAATCAAGAAAAGGCTAGTTATTCCATGCATGGAGCGGAGGCTTCTGCTTTTTGCTCACTACTGCGTCTCCCTGAATACATTGTGCCCTTGTGTTCTTAGAATTTTCCTTCAGATCTCCAAGAAACATAACAAAATAGTACTAGCATTTCTCTCCATGAGAGAATGATATGTCTTTGCCCCTGTCGCAAAGGCACAGGTCTGTCATTTGTTGTGTCTATGCAATGTTCCCTTAATGCAGAGTAAAGGGATCACTTACCGATTGTTGGCTCTCATTGTATCGGTGATGAAACTGGACTCTTTGTAAGACCAGGTGTCTCTGAAAGTAGCACCAGGGCTCCAAAAGGAATATGAATTGTATAGAACACATAGGAATGATAAATATCACCTTTTATGTAATAATCTAGCCAGTGTTTTGTAGCAAACACACAATAATCCTTTCAGTAGCTGTGGTCATTTGGAAACACAAAAAAAAAATTAAACAAATTAAGAAATCACCTAGATACTTACACAGATTTGGGGAGGGTGATTATTTCTTTGTTTTGTTCCTCTTGTCTTTACCAACATAGACAAATATTTTTAAACTGGTATTTTACTCCTTATATTTATTGATATATTGCATAATTTCCACTTACATAAAGATAATACTCCAAAAATTGGGTTAATGTACTTCCTAACTATATGCCTTTTTAAAATGTGGAAATGGTTTTTAAGCTTAAAATAGTTTTTTTCATTTCCTTGCAAATTCATAATTACAAAATCGAGTTCTGTTATTTAAAAATAGTATACCAATAAAAGTAGAAACATTTCAATTGACACTACAGAAAAAATAACACTTTGACAGTTGCTGACATTTTGTCATCTTTGCTGACATAAGTAGTAATTGTAGTTATTTTTACAATTTATATTTTAAGCTGTATGTAATGATGAATACCTGTAACTCCAGCACTCTGATGGCTGAGAGCCACAAGTTCAAGGTCAGCCTGTGCTATATAATGAATCCAAGGCCATCCTGTACTACATAAAGAGATAGGTTCTTTGTGTTTGTGTGTGTGTGTGTGTGTGTGTGTGTGTGTGTGTGTGTGTGTGTGT